>JALMGF010000005.1:86229064-86829064 GCA_023333645.1 Sceloporus occidentalis
CCCCCAAGCTGATGTCACACTGCTCACCTGATCAGATGGCAGGCAGTGTTTCAACACTCTGATGGCATGACATTTATTTGCCACTGGCCTCAGAAGCACCGAAAAGCTGCCCTTTTTCCACCCAAAAAAGGATGCTGGACTGTGGTGCTCAAGGTGTCAAGCCTCCCTTTTAGGGTCATCTGTACCGGCCCTGAGTAATACATGCATGGGGTTAAGGCTGTTAACTTCATCCAAATTGCTGGGTTGAAAATGAGGTCAAATGAAGTTTTTCTCCTGCTGTATCCTTTGCAATACAATTTTATGGTTTGCTTACTTATCTTCTTTTGCTAGAGGGGGTCATCCATGAGGCACAAAAATGTCCAGGATTTTGGAACTGGTTCAGAGCCTCAGCCTCCTTAATCAAGCTTTCCGTATATACATGTGTTCCACATATGATAGTGCATATGTTCTACATGAGAAAAGGTCATGGTATGAAGGTACACAATGAGCAAAAGGGAGTGTAGGAGGGAGGGCTGTGCAGATTTCCGCATCTTAACTTATAGTATGAGAGTGAATTATGTCTTGGGATGGAAAAACAAATGCTAAGTCTACAACTCCATTCAAAATCTAGAAAGTCTAGAGCAGAAAAGCCTTCCATAGATGAAATTTATTAACATAGTGCAGAAAAGTATTTTGCATTATTGAAGTTTGTTATAAAGGAAGCTTTGTTGAAAGCATGATTTTACAGAGGGCACTGGGGAATAATTTTAAAGGGAGGAAAAATATAACACCATGGTACTAGAAAATATAATTGTATTAGGGAAGCCTTTCCTAGAAGTACAAGATTGTAAAAATGTGCTCTTTTTTTATTCTCATCACCAGTGAATTAAGCCGAACTATTTTATTGCCATTGCATTTTCAATCATTTTATCAAGTAATTGCAAATAAAGTCTTTATACAACTTCAAAGGTTGTTGGATTATTTTTTAAAGCCCAACAACTGGCAAACCTTTTGTAAGATCTTCCTCTGCCAACCTGTGGGGCCTTTCAAGGAACATATGTGCAAATTAGTAATTAAAGCAGCTGCCAAGAATTATATGTGGTGTATACAATACAGACAGATATTAATGCACAGAGACTGATTGCAATTACTATGGTGAAAAGCTCAGCTGAAATATCACAGCACATTTATAATAGAAACAGCTAAACTAAAATGAAACCTTTCATAGTGGACTAGGAAAGCACATCAATATTGGCTAGAATGTAGAAAGTAGTTATGGCATCTAATGTAAGAGTCAGGAAAATCAGCACTAATCTATTCACAATAAAACCTGAAATGCCATAACTAACAGCCTAAGTTAATAAGAGGCATTATGGGCTGGATTTACAAATGGTTCTTGGGCTATTTGTGCAATGAAAGCTTTATTTATTAACTCTGATTCAGAATTTGTGAACATTGCTTTTTTAAAAATATGATAAATACTTTATGTAGAGGGATAAAACATTCCATCTTACACACTTCATAAATCCTACGTAACCCAGTGGGATCACTTAAATGAATGTAGAGGTATGAAAATTTCTGTTTCATTTTTTTTTTTTTTTTGCCTTTTGCTTTTCTCTGAATTCCCACTACATTTCCTTACCATCCACATTTTCTATCAAGTAGTGAGATTCTATTTTTAGAAGACAAAGAGAAATTTGTAAACTTTTAAATGTTTTTCTCCTTAAGATGTGCCATTATCTACACATTTTTACCTAGTGGATTCTTTACCTCCACTGACTAAAATACATTTTGCATATAAATTTTTTCACCTGCAGCCTGTGGGGTGGCACCTTCCACCCTCTGTTCCATTATATTTAAGATCTAGAGGTCATATATCAGTTTCTAATTCCATTATAGGGAGCCACATTACCTTCACAAAGTTCATCCTTTTGATACAACAATTAAATCTTTGCTTTTTTAATGTAGAATTTTGGCTTTCACAGGGAAATATAGTGCGTAAGCATTTCCCCTTATAAGCACAGCCACTTCTCAATCCTTTTCTCTAAGGGTTCCTACTCTTGTCTCTCAAAAGCCCCATTGGAGCTAGAAGATGTCTTCAGAATGCTCTGGCAGAGTGCAGTATAAAAATGCCATGCAGCCACAATGTCTTGAAGCCGCCCTACTATAAGTTAAGATACGGAAATCTGGCTGGACAGCTGCAGTTTTTGGGTAGCTTGGGAGCACTCTTAAGCCACCTAGAAGGCAGTGCAAAGTAGCAGTTTGTTTCGCCCCTTAGTAGAATCTTTGCTAGAATGAAGTGGACTCAGTTGTGACTGGAATAAGGCACAGATGTATATATGTACATATAAAAGGAATATACAGTCAGCCCTTCATATCCATTGATTCTTCATCTGTGGATTCAAATATCCATAAGAGAGAGAGAGGGAGGGAGGGAGGGAGGGAGGGAGGGAGATGAAACCAGGGTCTAAAACAAACTGCCAAAATAATCCAGTCTGAGATCGCTTTAACTGCCCTGACTCAGTGCTTAGGAAATCCTGGGAACTGTAGTTTTGTGAGACATTTAGCTTTATCTGTCAGAGAGCTCTGGTGCCAAAATAAACTGCAGTTGCCAGGATTTCCTATCACTGAGCCAGGGCAGCTAAACCATTCCCAAACTGGATTATTTCAATTATATTCAATAGGATTTGAGCTTCTACAGATTTTGGTATCCATGGGAAATCCTGGAACCCAGCCCCAGCAGATGTCAAGGGCCCACTGTACATATAAAGTATACACAAGACAGGAGACATATGCTTCTGATATTCAAAGGCCCCATTCCCACTACATTTTAAACTGGGCTCCAAACTGGCTTAAACTGAGGTTGTTCACAATTGAGCCAGATTTTCCTGACCTGAATTAAGGGGTCGCTCACACTTGCATTGGGGTTTCCTGACCTGGATTGGGGAAGGAGTGTACAAATCCCCCTTAACCCATTTTTTTCTGAAATGGGATTTCTGGAGGTTCTTTTCAAAAGAACCATTTTTGTTTTGTTTTTGCAGGAGCTGCCAATGTGAATTCAAAAGTTGATCCTACTTGGAGCATTCCATCACCTCCGATCTTCTTCCCCTTCCTCCTCATCCTGTCTCCACGCTGCCTCTAATCTTCCTTCCTTCCCTTCCTCCTCCTCCTGTCTCCACACTGATCCAATCTTTCCCTCCTTTCCCCACGCTGCCTCTGATCTTCCTCCCCTTCCTCCCCCTCCCCCTCTCCCCACGTTGCCTCTGCTTTTCCTCCTCTCCCCCCCTTCCAGCCAGGATCGAATCTTTCCATGGCATTTTATCCCATTGCCAATGGGAATGGGATCAGGGATAAAATGCCACAAATAAATGCCACGGAGACATTCAATATGGCAAATCAGTGCCACGGAGACATTTGATTGTGGCAAATCATGGATATAACCTAGTTTCTACACAGGGTTATTTCTGAATGTGAATGGGCTCAAAATCAGAAGGACATTTAGGGCCGGAACAGACTGGCATTTTCAGCCGGCTTCAAGCCAGCTGGAGAGCATGGCGTTTAGACACACTACACCCCAAGTCGCCCAAAAATTGTCCCAGCAATTACATGCCAACTGGCTTCAGGGTGACTTGGAGGTGTGGCGTTTACACACCATATGCTCACAAGGCAGCTGGAAGCCAGCTGAAGCTGTGATGGGGTGACTTTAATCTGTCCCAAATAGGAGCAGCTGTTTGCCACTCCTATTTGAGCTGGTTTCTAGCTGGATTTGGAGCTTCAATGTGCAGTTGCCACAGCTCCAATCCAGTTTTGTCAGCTGTTTTTCCCCATACTCCTTCAGTAAGAGGAAGTGTAAAATTATCCATTTTTAGCAGCCCTGAGAGAATGTGGAGGATCTTTCTCATTATGCTAAAGTGTAGTAGGAAAAGAGAAGGAAGAACGTAGGCCCAGAAGAATACACTGACTTTTTGAATCAAATTAATTTCTTCTGCCAAGTAATTCAGAATGACATTGCACAGCACTTCTCACATCCAAAGACAGCAATCTTTCACTTCCTGCATTTGGTGGCGATAACTGGGGGAAAATTCAAAATTTGACGTACATATGATTAAATTAACTGTATTAGGAACAGCTGCTTGTGATTCAACAACTGCGGTTTAAAACAACTTTTAGCAAGTGTTAATTGTCAAGTTTCACTATACTTCTTTTTCTGCATTCCACTAAATTTTCATCTACACTTCAAGCCATTATAAATAGGTTCCAAATACCTTTTGCTCACAGCATCTAGAGATGCAATACTAAACATAAGTGGAATAAGCCCAGCATCTATGTGCATAGAGGCACAGAGTGATATACGATATATTAGTGAGTGTTTTCGATAGAAAGAATTCATAAGGTCATTCTCCACTTCTGTCAGACAACCACTTAGTGAAAAAGAAAAATAAAGGGGGTAAAAGGACAAATTCTGTTTGCACCTGTGCAACTTTCTCTTTGAGAAATTTATGTATATGGAGAGTTGTATTGTATTGATTAAAGGTCTTGTTCAATTTTGTATCTAACTTTAGCTTTAGGCAAAACAATGCAGAGACGTGAATCCCTTCTAATTGCAAAATCTTTCACTTAGCTGTGTAGTATACAGTTGGACCACCACATTTTCGGGTTTCCCTTTTGTGGCTTTACTTATTTTCGCTGCTGAACTAGGTCAACATCCTCCCCCTCTTTTTGTCCTTAACAGCCCCTGCACCATCCATCTGGTTTTATAGACAGAAGGAGCAGTAGCAGCCAGACCAGATCATTCTCGCCTCCCTCCTTTTGCCTTGCCCACCAGCTTCCTACATATAAAAGAAGAGGTGCTGGGGTTTCTGGCAGTAGAAAGAGGGAAGGAGAAAGAAGGGGGTGTGGAGAAAGATCCTGGTAATACTGGGAGTTTGGCTATGGGGCTTCTTGCCTTCTCCTGCCAGCAGCCTTGTGGCATTGCTAGGAGGGTGGGGGTGGGTGGGTTGTTGGGTGGGTACAGACTGCACTAGGTGACACTCTAGAAGGGGGTGTCACCAGGTGGGATGGTAAACCCAGACGGTCTGATATGACTACTCAGCAGGTGAGAAAGGATGCTTTCACCCTTGCCTGGTAGCCCTGCTGAACCTTAAATCCACAGGGAGAGGCGGGAAAATATAAATAAAATTATTATTATTATTATTATTATTATTATTATTATTATTATTGAACACTGCCCTCAATAGCAGTGGCTGATGGGGCTAGAGGTGTATTTGGAGCTGCGTGCAGCAAGAGAACTGCAGGACTCCTGAGGCCTGCTGGAGAGGAGCCTCTGGAGCTCTGAATGGCAAGAGCCCTGTGGGACTCCAGCTGAGGGGGAGAGGAGCCTCCAGAGCACCACGTGGCAAAAGCCCCACAGAACTCTGGAGGCCTGAGGGGGGGGTGGCACCTCTGGATCTTTATGCCACAAGAGCCATGCAGGACTTGAGGGGGGGAGGAGCCTTGGTAGCCTGCACAGTGGTGCAGAGATGTTCACAGTTTTCCACTTTCATGTGTGTGGGGGGCTCAAATCCCCTCATTTCCATCAAAGTGGAGGGCTGACTGTATTTTTAACATTAGCACTTAGTTTCATACTTGTAACAGACATACACGTAATGGAGAGCTAGCATTTTGTAGTGATTTGAGTGGTATCACTAGGGTTCCAGAGACTCTGGAATTTATTGCACAGGCCTTGTAGAACGCATCGAGTGGAACGGAAGGGAGCGGGAAGGAAATGGAATGGAACAGGTGAGAAACACATATTATTGCATGGGAGAATGCCGCCGATGGCGTTCTCCCATGCAATAATATGTACTTCTTGCTCGTTCTGTTCCCTTCCGTTTTGCTCTGGGCACGTTCTCTGAGGCCCGTGCGATAAACTCCCAAGATTTGACTCCCTGCTTAGCAGTTGAAACCCACTGGATGACCTTGAGCAAGTCACATTAACGCAGCCTGAGAGGAAGGTAATGATAAACCTGCTCTGAATTAATCTTGACAAGAAGTTGATGATAAGCTTGTCATATGTTGTCAATTTATGATAAGGTTGTCATAAGTTGGGGTTGACCTGAAGGCAGACAGCAGCAACATAGATTTAATACAAAGGGTGCATTTACTGCCATGGTTTGCAGAGATAGATTTAACCTCTGTGTGCAGCTTCAGAGTGAAATGAATGGGGTTCATAAATGGCATATAAACCTTCCCCCTTCCTTGTCAACTTGTGGCAGCTTCACATCTCCAAACATGCTACATTTCTACAAAGTGTTAAGTGCCCTTATGCATAGCACACCTTTGCATAATAGGATGGGGAGCTGGGAACCTACATTAGTGCAAGATCATGCCCCCATGTGGACACATCCTATAGTTGTTGGCCAGGGCCAGTATTTGTACAGTATACGCAGCTGTTTCATGTAATGATCAAATACTGGCCAGTGTGACAGGGGTGGTCAGCATAATTTGGATACACATGACATGAACACGACACATTCATAGACCAGGAAACACCTCTACATGCCAGCAAAACTTATACTATTTTGGGCACTAGTGTGAAATAGTTCTGCGTGAACATTCATATATTCATCAATTATTACCATATTAAAATTCAATTGATTTGTCATTTTTAAAAAAAGAATACAAATCCATTGTACAAAATGTATTGTAGGGGTGATGCTCTGTGGGGGGAAGGCATCATTGATGACCCACTATAATTGTATTCTGTTTCAAACTTAGAAAATGGTTCAAGAAATAGATCAGATTAGGAGGATGTTTTTGGACCACATCCCTGGTGTACTGTAGTGGTCTCAATATAGATTTGGAGGCTGTAGAACCAATGGAAGAGGAGCCATGGATGCTAATATTTTTTCCTTTCACCTGTCCTGAAATCTACTGATGTCAGAACAGAATTTTTCTACATTTGCCTGAAACTTTGCTGCAGACAAGTCTGAAAACAGTTCTTCCTCTCACATTTACAGATGATATGGATTTCTGGAATTCTAGGAACATTCCTAGATGGTAGAGGTGTCATATCTCTGGTGTACAGTTATGGTCTGAACATAGATTTGGAGGCTGCGGAACCAATGGAAGAGATTTCAGGCTCAAGTCCCACCCTTGAATGAAGCAGACCTCACACCCCAAGCCATCTAATCCAACATCTCTGAGTTAGATACACCTGGGTGAGGGGCAAAACAGACAGTGCCGAAGGGGCGGCTTGAAGTCACCCCTGAAAGAGCCAGGTTGGGGCTGCAGCAACCGCATGCCACAGCCCCAATCTACCTTTTTGCTAGCTCAAAAACAAGAGGCAAATTGCCTCTCCTTTTTGAGCCAACAAAAAGCCAGTTTCTCCCAGCCTGCCATGGCTTTACAGCGCTCCTCCAGCGTGCAGTGTGTGCAGCTGTATGGCATGAAGATGGCTTCTAGGCATCTTGGTGGGGGGGGGGGGCATGTCATGCATAGACCATGTCTCCAAGCCAGCTGAACCAGCCCTGAGTATGGCCTGATACGCTTGAGCAGGCCAGATATGACACTGCCCCTGAATCTGAACCCAAATTGCTTGTGACAGCCTTGGCACCTTCTAAGCCTGACCTCTTAGTTCAGCTCTAGCCATCCTTGTTGCAAGAGGATCACTTGGAGCTATCCTTGGTGCTGGACCTTCTTACTGTTTTTGATGCCCACTCCATGAGTTCTCACCACAAGCTTGACATGACAGTGGAATAAGTCTTTTTCTTTTCACATATAGATCACCCTGATGTAAATATCAAATAAAGAGAGCAACCCATAAGTTCTGCTGGGGTGCTAGTATGTTTTGATAATATTTATCTTGGATATTGAGTTTTAATCTTGAGATCTCATAGGCCTACCATGTGAAGGTCATCAACACCAAGTATGAAACCACCTCTGGGTGTTCAACTGTAGAGAAAGAAGGTAGACACAGCTGTAGAAATGAGCTAGAGTCTACCCAGTTGGGTGTCAATAATGCATAGCAACCAATAATGCATACCATCTTATGTCCAGGATAATAGGCTGATATTCTATAGCAACTGAGATAGTATCATTTCTGAGCTGGTGAAAAATATATATTCTCTTCCTTATGCACAGCTCTCTGGGGCCTAATAGACAGGCCAAAATGGCCACCATTGGGTCACGTCGGTGGCATTGTGTTTGCACGACGCATGCCCCAAATGTAGCCAGATGCTGTGCCAGACCTGTTCCAACTTGGAATTGCTGTTACAAAAAGGACTGCAAAAAGAGGGGAAGGATGTTGACCTAGTTCAGGAGTGCTGGTACAAAAAGGATTGAAAAAAATCCATTCCATTTTGGTGGACTGGTTTATGACTGTGGCAGCGGCCCAGATAAGGACAAGGTATGTGCAGTTGCTGCAGTCCTGGCAAGAACAGTGGTAGTGCTGTCCCAGTGTGAACCTTTTGGGCTGTCTGTTTGGGGCCTGATTTCCCCATTTAACCCTTTTCTATCCCCTTCACCAGCTTATAGGCTGGATAATATTGTACTGGACATACTGCAGCTCAGCTAGAAATTAACTTGAAGAAGATGCTTGCACACTCTTCTCCTAGAGGGATCTAGTGACACTGCTGCTCCCAGGTACCCATTGTGCAGGTTAAACTTAGCAGGTGCCAGTACAGCTGAAAGTCGGACCATGGGTAGGTCTCCCAGACTTTTGAATGGATAATTAGGGTGTTCTTTCTATTCAGTGTAATGTGTAGGTGCATTTGAATTGAATACTACTTCAGTCCTTACAATGGAATAGCATCTTCCACCACACTTAAAGACATCAGGGTAGCTATAAGGATGCAGATAGGCCATGTTCCTGTAAGAGATAGGGAGGAAAAATGGCCAGGTGACTGCTGTTACTCAGTGACAGCTGGTGGTCCCCAAATCCGCAGGGTAGCAAATCCTTTCCAGGATTTAGTCCATACTTTGTTGGAATTATGCAAAGTGTAGAATCCTATCCCCCAATTAGGTTCAACACCAAGGATTGCTATTTTAATGCTATCTAAAACTTAGATTGCATTTACTACACCACTGAAATGTGACCCACCAGCAGTCCCTGCTCCCCAGCTGAAGCCATTCCCACTTTGCCAAATGGCAGCACCAACCTAGGGTTCATTCCACTGTTCCAACCACATGTTCCTAACTGTGGGCTAAATGAAGAACATAGACGAGTCAACATAATGCGGAATCCTACAGAGAACCAAGCTTTATGCATGGAGCTCAGTACTACTGAGTTCAGCAAAATCTTTTAGAGATTACTGCTTCCAGGAGCTTGATATAAATTGCACAACATCTGAAGTTAAACACAAAAGACAGACAAGATCTACTTGTTAACCCTGCTTTTAATCAGTCATCATCAGAATTCAAGTCTGCTATATAGCTTTAGTTAATTAAGTCCACAAATTCAACTGCGCTGTGAAAGTTATCAGGGAAACATCTGCTCCCTGAAGTGCTTTATAGATTTTTCCCTCCGTGTAGGAAAACCCTATTGATTTATTTTTATATTTAACAGATTGCTAACAAAGAATTCTGAAAATGGGAACAAACTACATTCTTTACATATGCTGAACTGACATGAGTTGTTATTGTTGTCAATTATATATTGGGAAAACAAACATTAACATGACATAATGTGCACAGTACTAGATACTGCTTAACAGCCCAGTAGTTAGGTGATATTCTGGGTGGAATATCCAGTTGTGCAGATCACATTACATTGTGGATTTATAATAACCGCACTGCAGAACCATTTACATGACCTAATCGCTTGGCACAAAAGCCTGCTAAACTGCATTCAATTATGAGTGTGTATATTTCACAGTACACAAAGGAAAGTGATAGAGCCCAAGTACTTTGGTGCTTTGGGGGTTACTTAAATTGACTATGGATCACCTGACTGGCTTATAGCCAATATAGTAATAATGAAACCAAGAGTAACCTGCCTGGGGGTTGATGAGACACAGTTCAAACCATCCAAGTTTCTCAAACATAGCCGTAATTGAAAATTTAGCAGTCTACCTCTTTGAAATCTGTTCTTATGAAAATGTCCCTTTCTTTTCAAAGGATCAGAATAGCATGGGAAAAATTGTTTGGTGTAGTACTTTCATTTTAAAGATGCCTTTGTTCAGACTTCACATAACAGTGCATTTTGCACCTCTTCTTGTAACATTAGAAATAGGAGCTGTAAATAGAGAGACAGTTTGAGAGCATGTTGTTATATTGCAATATCATAATGCCTGAGGAAAATATGATACAGTATGAGTTTACTTCTTAAATCATGGCATCATTAGTCATGCAAGGGCTGATATATAAAGCATAAAATTTGATCTTCAACATCCGTGCCAAATTTCATTATGATCTTAAAGTACAGTGGTGATGATATGGGACAGACTTGTTTCCATGTAATTGTGGTAAGCTATATAGCACAATTGACCTGTATTTATTTTTGAAAGAACAATTTCTCAGTTTCTTTGTTTTAACCAGGGATACATCTGGTTGTTTTTTTAATGGGATGCCTCCTAAGAGATACATTCAGATAGCTTTATCATATTAAAAACTGTAAATATCGCTAATGCATATTTGAAGTGGACATAATATAGTTTTATATTTCTCACCAACTAACAATCCTTTCTTCAACGTTTCACATTGGCTCCAGACTTCTGATATATTACATATGGATTCTTCTGACAACATTATTATTATTGAAAAGCTCTTGATGGTTGTAAAAATGAAATGAGATATTTGATCTCTTTGTTGCTTCTCATGACAATTCAATAGAAATGTGTTTTGTTGAATTGGGTTTCTTCCGAGTGGACACAACACTTATTATCATCTATGACACTTTTCTAAACACAATTCTGATCTAGACAAAACTTTACTCCCTCACAGCCCTTGAATGCACTGGGACCAAGTTCCATTGTAAGAATTGTGAAAACACCAATTATTGGATGTTCTCCTAGGCTGCACAGGATGCAGCTGCACAACATCGCTTCCAAACAAACACTCCAGTAAATGGCTTTTTAAATGAAAACGTCTATGCACTTCAAAACTGGAAGTAGCTGTGATATGCACACAAATCTCTACATGAGCGCACCTTGCCACATTCACTAGGATTTGCATAGGGAGAGGAGTTGTGATAACAACCTGGATAGTAAGGATATGGAAAAGGGATCTGGAGGATTCAGTTTCATTTCCCCATTAAGCCATGAAGGTCACTGGGTATCCTTGGACTGGTCACTCTCTCAAAGGCCTGTTATGAAGATAAATTGCAAAGGAGGCACCATATAAGCCATCCTGTAGTGACTAGAGAAAAGGCAAGATATAAATGCAATAAATAAATAATTCAGGGCCATCTTCCAGAAAATAAACAATGCAGCCATTCCCTGTTGAGATCACTCCATCGGCAGTTGTCACATGGTTAGGATTGGAATATGTATTTCTGGATGTTGACAATTGTATTTGTATTTACCATAATTTTGTTCCATTTTCATATAAAACAGTAGCTTAAAAATCCCTCTCAAAACACATATTAAATGTGTATTTTCTCCTAGCAGGCTTATACATAAGTTTAGAAGTACCAAATTTACATGTTAATTTCAAAAGTGCTAATTAGCTCATTTCATTCAGAACTTAGTCCTCAGATTTCTGAGGTACTGCTAAGATGGATGGACTTTGCAATAGAGTAGCTCCACTCCTTCCAGGCAGGAGTTTCCTAGTGCACAGGAGAAGCCAATGCTCCAGGGTACAATAACATGCTCAGTTCCACATCTGTTGCTCCACATTTATTTCAGTAGGATGTATGTGAACAATTAGGTGCTGAATTGCATCCAAAGAAAAAAAATCCAAATCCCAAGAAACTAGGTCAAAAATTAATCCATTGCAATTATTAATAAATTAGTATTGCTAGTATTAATGCATTATAGGTCAGTATGGTGTAGCGGTTTGGGTGTCAGACTATGAATCTGGAGACCAGGGTTTGATTTCCAGCTTGGCTATGAAACCCACTGGGTGATCTTGGGCAAGTCATACTCTCAGCTTCAGTAGAAGGCAATGGCAAACCTCCTCTTGCCATAAATCTTGCCAAGAAAACCTCACGATAGGTTTGCCTGACATCTGAGAGTGTATCTACACTGTAGTAAGATTTCAGTTTGACACTGCTATAACTATCCATCCTACAGAATCCTGGGACTTGTATTTTTGTGAGGTACCGGCTGTCTTTGGCAGAGAACGCCAAAGACCTTATAAAGCTACAATATACCATCTTACCATAGAATAGTGGTGTCAAATGCATTATTTCTACAGTTTAGATGCACCTTAAGCCACAAAATTGACCAGCTGACCTTAGCTGAGGCACTCTCTCCCATCCTAATGTACTTCACAGTGTTTTGTGAGGATAAAGTGGAGGAGCAGGGCAGAGAGGCGCACTGCCTTGAGTTTATGGAAAGGCAGCATATAGTAAATATAAATAGGCTGGCCCAGCTCCATCAGGGCTAGCCTGAAGAAAGAGGCTCCTCCCTCCTTAACTGTCATCTTTCGGCCTATGAAGGGGAGAGTAGGCTGGCCCAGCTCCATCAGGGCTAGCCTGAAGAAGAAGAGCCCTCCCTCCGGTCCATCTGCCTTGGTCCAGGCCTCAGAGGGAGAGAAGAACTGCTGGACCTGATCCCCTCATCCCCCCTCACCATTCCCTTCTCCTTTTGTGTCGTGTATTTTAGATTGTAAGCCTGAGGGCAGGGAACCGTCTATTATCCCCTCTGTTGTAAATCGCTCGGATTCCCAGTGATTGGGCAGTATATAAATAAATCCTATTATTATTTTATTATTATTAATAAATATAGTAAATATAGTCCTGGCTCCAAGCTCTATCAGCTCTAGAATGAAGGATCATAATTTAGAATGAAGGTAATAGATTGCAGGAAAGACGGCTGCCTGGAACCCCTTGGAAAGCTTCTGTCGACAGTAGACAGTAAGGTATGGGCAGGATAGACAGTTTGGTCTGATATGTAAAGCAGCTTCTTTTGGTTCCCCACCATTGAAACAAAGTACTGCCTTCCTATATTGCAAAAATTAAATTAAATAAAAATTTTCATTTGGATGGCTGGAAAAATGCCCAGCCGCTTGTTGTTTTCTTGTTCTGAATGAGAACCCAAAGCTATTCATTTAATGCCTGTAGTGTCTAAGTAATCTCTTGTTTCCTTCTAGCTATTATCAAGGTCTTTCACACTACTTGTAAATGTAAAAAACAAACAAACAAAAACCCATAGTTTTGCCTGAGAGAAATTACAGAGTATAATACCTATGCTGAACTCTGAAAATTCTGCCGAAAATAGTGGAGGAGCTGTTTTAACATTCAAAAAAATGTATGTCATAAAAGAGAACATTGTAGCATTTCAAAGGTATGCATACATGTCACTATTGTTTGCCAGTTCATCCAGCCTATTGAATTATTTTAAAGGTATTATTTATAATGGATGAGTGACATAAAACACACATACAAGAAGATAGCTGTTTTAGAGGCAGAACTGGTAACCTTTTTTTCTAGATTACAAATTATTAAGTGGGGGAAGAGTCAATGTTTTTTATCAATAACACATGGAATCACTTGGAAAGACATCTTGATGTCGAATATTGGGTGACTAATCCTTTTATTATATTCCAAAACTATGTTCTCTCTCTCTCTCTCTCTCTCTCTCTCTCTCTCTCTCTCTCTCTCTCTCTCTGTGTGTGTGTGTGTGTGTGTGTGTGTAGAGAGAATACACTATCGGAGTAGGTCTATATATACAGTTATTATAACCTAGCCTTAGCCCTCCTGTTGGTTAAGAACACCTTTATCATAGGATAACCTTTATCACAGCACAGGAAAACCTTTATCACTGGTCAAAGTGCAACCACATCTTTCCCACCAGAGAGGCTCTTTTTAGATCACTTTTGTGTATGCAAGTGGTATTCCATGAACATATTCCATAGCTTTAAGCAGATGCAAGAAATGGTATCAGATCTTGTATGTGGCGAAAGTAGCTCAGTGAATTGGACTTTGTCAACAATCCAATGCTTTAAGTAACTAAAAATAACTAGGGGGACTATTATATATATATATATATATATATATATATATATATACACGGAATGTCAACATTTCACAGATGAAAACTGGGATCCATATGGCCAAACAACATCAGTTTGTGGTGAAGATGGCAAAAATTATTAATGAGGAAGAACTTTAGGCGAGGCTTGCAGCAGTTTGTTTTGTGCCTGAACCCAATGGGAAAGGCAAGATTTTGCCTCATCCTCCTTTTTTCCCTATAGAGTTAACTGAGCAGAAGCTACTTTTGCACTTTGAATTCAGTTTGCAGCAATTGAAGTAATCTGAGGACAAAGGGGGAAAGTAGTAGGAGAGAAAAATATTGAGAATTTTAAAAGCAGCTGAAAAAACGGGATTGCCAAGTATTAATCAGAAGTGTCCTTGCCAAATCAGGTCATTGTGTGTAATAATTTGCGTTTAACTGAGAAAAAAGAAATTCCAAACATAAGCTTTCATGGACTCTAATAAATTTCATTATTCAAACAATACCGATACCCTAAATTCAACTGATAATCCCAGCTACAATGGACTCATTGACTCAAATGTTGAATTATAAATGAATACTGTTAAATCTCAATGATTCAATGGGTTCAATTTAATTGGAACCTATAACTAAATCTAGTTGAAACTAGCAAATAAACTGAATTACCCTCTGCACTGATTTGGAGCATGAAACTAGTATTTAGCAATAACCAAGGAAGATTCAGGAAGAGGGCCTGGGTCCACACTCTTTATTTGCAAGCAAATGTGCCTCCACTTAAGGGTATGAATATCAGGAGCTTTTCTCTTCCAAAAGGACTGGCATGAAAATGATTGAAATAACAGAAGGTATGTGGCATACATTAGAAGTTCCAGCTATTTCATTTTAATATCTATGGTGCATTTTATGTAGACCAATTGTTCATTATTTATTGACTGCTCAAAAAATATTACATGGAGTGTAACATTTAGGTGAACAAATTTGGGAATGTATTCCGGCTGAAGCTGTATTTAAGCATGTTTTCTGGTATTTCTCTGCTATGTTTATCTTGCCCAAATATGCTATTTTCTGAAAAGGAATTCAAAACAGATTTTATATCCTCTCTCTCTGTGCTGCGTTAGCTCTTTGTGAGCCACCTCTCATTATCAATCTTCACATGAAACACATTGTATATTAAATCTACTTTTTAAAAAGGCAATAAAAAGTCATTATACCTTTTCAAATCCCTGCATTTTTTTACTAACTGTCAATTACAGGGCAAACAGGTAGCCTATAAACCATTGTTACCAAATTGTTCCTTCAAAAACCACTTACTTGCCAATTTCCTACAGTAAATGTAAGCTTAAAGACATTTATTGAAGTGCAGAAAATAAAACTGGAAATAAAGGATGAGAAAATTGCACTTTTAATGAGTAAGCTAGTACAATGTAAACAATTATAGTTCCCTAGCTTGCAGTTACTTTTTTTTCTCTATGTTTTTTTAGTGTGTGTGTGTATGTGTCAAAGAGGAGATAGTATTTACTCGTCAAACAAACATGAAAATGAATTATGCTTATGCCTAGCACAAGAAATGTGTGTGTGGGAGGCCTCACAAAGGATGGAGACATACTGGATTGCAAAGGAAGTATCTTTTTGTGTTGCAAATGGATGTTAAATTTCCTGGACTTTGGTAATCTTCCAGTACCATATGGCCAGAAGGAGGAGGAGCCAGCCGGCAAGAGATACCTCTCCATACCATCTGAACTAAGAAAGAAAAAAACAGCAAAATGCAGGCCCATGACTAATATCTTCATTTTTTTTTCTTCTCCTGTATGTTTTTAACACCTTGCCTGATGAAGACGTCAGTGGAGTTTTTTGTGGGTTTTTCGGGCTATGTGGCCAAGCTCTAGAAGAGTTTCTTCCTGACATTTTGCCAGCATCTTTGGCTGGCATCTTCAGAGAATGCTTGCCCGGAAAGGAGTTGGGTATATATCTTGTGTGACCTGGAAAGGCATGAGCAATTTGCATGTATATTGTTCTGTTGCTAATGGCAGGCCTCAGGGAAGGAGGGTCTGCAAAAGAAGATTAGTGTCTGCTTGATTAGTGCTTATTGTCTGCTGGGAAACCCCTGACTCTGGGAGATTTCTCATTTGAATTTGTTGAGTCTTCATCTTGCTATTTTTCAGGACAAGGTTTGGCTACCAGTCCTGAAAGATAGCAAAATGAAGTCTCAACAAATGCAAATGAGAAATCTCCCAGGGTCAGGGGTTTCCCAGCAGACAATAAGCACTAATCAAGCAGACACTAATCCTCCTTTGCAGACCCTCCCACCTTGAGGCCTGCCATTAGCAACAGAACAATCCACATGCAAATCACTCCTGCCTCCTCGGATGACACAATATATATATATATATACCCAACTCCTTTCCAGGCAAGCATTCTCTGAAGATGTCAGCCACAGATGTTGGCGAAACGTCAGGAAGAAACTCTTCTAGAGCTTGGCCACATAGCCCGAAAAACCCACAAAAAACTATGGATGCCGGCCATGAAAGCCTTTGATTTCACAAGTCAGTGGAGCTTCAAAAGCTTGCAACACGTATATTGTGCATTTTGGTTGATCCAATAAAGGTATCACTATTTGGTGGATTTTTGATGTTTTTGGATTTGCTATATGGCCAACATGGCTACTCCTGGATGTTTTCTGGGGTAAGACAGGTAATTGAATCAGCATATATTTAGTAAATATATGTACATGTGGAAAGCAATAGAAAAGCAAATATAAAAAGGAAAATAAAAAAAGGAGGGGGGGGGGAGCCAAGATGGCAAACAATAAAATGAAGGATCTTATCCCATTAACAAATAAGCTGGCTTACCTCTTCCGGCTTGAATTCAAGATATCTGGGATGCCCCTGGATGATTACACTTTTTCAAAGTCGGGGACCTTCTGACTTCAAAAACTGGCTGGCTGAGCAAGGCTTCGACCTGGGATGCATCCAGGCAGCAGCATCCTGGCTAGATAGGTGGGGATTTAGGTATGATAACGTCTAAGGGCATCCCGGATCCTGAATTCAAGCTAGAAGAGGTCAGCCGTCTTATTTGTTAATGGGATAAGCTTTGAATACTGTATTTTTTTCACATACAAGAATCAACACTGCAAATAAGGGGCAGCTTTCAGATAATACATGAGAAGCTGTGGGACCTGTTGGAAGCTGCTTCTCATCATGTCAAAATCTTTAAAACTCTCTATTTAACTCTTAATATAAACCTGCTGACCCCAGATATACAGGCGGGAAAGACAAAGTCCTTATTAAAAGCAATTTCACTTCTAATGTATCCAGAAGATGCATATTGCTTCCTCTGCTGTATTGCCTGCCACATCTCCATTTTGCTTAATTTGACCTGATTTTCATCATTGTCTATCTGAGTCTGCAGGTGGATCTATGCCTACCTTTTCTTATTCCTTTCATCAGCTTTGACTAATGCAAGCATTTCTAATGAAACAGTTGTCAAAATATACCCGGATTCCAATCTTCAAGCTACAGAGGATCTTATGAAAATCAAAACCTTATCTGTTCAGAGAAAATTATGCCATTCCTCTGACAGAGTTCAAAAACTGTTAGCATTTCAAGGAATTATTTTGATAAGATTTTGGTAAAATAATGTGGTAAGGGCCAAAGATAATCACAATAATATTTCTTTCAAAGAGAAGGCCTCTCAGGGTAGATTTGGAGCCAAAGCTGTGATGTTTTATCTCGCTTGATCTGATATCATTCAATGCTTGAGGTTATTATCTTATTATTGTTATTATTCGTAGGGGTGCTGCAAGTAATAACCACAGCATGATCCAAAGGGCCACCAAGGGTTGCCCCCGCATGATGCATACTCTTAACATAATGCAAAAAAATAGGATTTCCTGCAGCTTCAACTATTTGAGAAGCCTTTTCATTCAAAGAACCCTTGAACCCGATATACTGATTGATACAGCTGTACTGAACCCACAAGACACCTTGCTAAGGAAAAGAAGAGCAACAAGTCTATGAAAGCTTATGCTACAACTTCTTTCACTCAACCTCAAATGTCCTATGAAATTTCTTTAAGGAATAAGTTCTTGGGCCAAAATGTGATGATCCATGCACAAAGAAAACTTGCTTTTTGCACAGAGAACATGTTTTCTCCAGGAAAAAAAAAAACATGTTGTTTACATAGGAGTCAATTCTGTAAATCTCATTTTTTCTGCATAGATAAAGCATGCTTTTTTTGCAAGCGAATTTTCCCTAGCAACATTTCAAAGAGAAAATTGTTCTTGAAAATTACACACAAACCCTTATATGCAGAAGGGGGAGAAAAATCATTGAAACTATTTTGTTTGCATGCAGGAATAAAATAAGCAGAGATTTGCATCCCTCTCTCTGGTTGTTTGATTTACAACTTGCCACCACTGGAAGCAGTTTCTTTTTCTTTGATGTAGAATTAGTTTAGAACCTCTATTTTTAAATCCATATTTAAATCTATTGTGCCCTCTCAATATTTTTTTTTATTTTAAAACAGGGATTCTGTTTGTCCATGCCAGATAACAGTGAGCAGCAGTCTCCATCTGTAGAGCAAATGGGTTGAATCTGCGATCAGTCACATTTTGAGTGTGTCTAATATACACGTCACCATTTAATTATACATTAAATTCCATTGTTTGATTGTTTTTAAAAGAGAGCCTTCATTGACAGTGAACAGATTCCATTCTGTGACAAGCTTGCTAAAACTGAGTATATACCATACATGCTTTTAATACACAATTGGAAGACAATTAGCCTGAAATTGGTTTTCTGCTCAAATAACTCAATAAACATCATCTTATGTGTTTAACTTTGGCACAGAAATCTCAGAATAACAACAAAACTAATGACTCACTTAGATGCCATTAATTTCAGTGCCTCCAGTTCCAGTATGGATCTTATGAATCAAGGCTCTTATGTTTTCTTGAATCATAGCTATTCATTTAAAAATAAACATATCCACAGAATGCAAAGAACTTCATGAATTCCTTACAAAGAATGCTAGCCATGCTGCTTACTTTCATCATCATTTCTCTCAGGTGCCTCCCAAGCAGAAAACTCCAAACACAGCTACAAATTCCACTTCAGGCAAAATGTTGCACAAAATCCAGGCCGAAGTGCTATCAGCTTTGCTCAGTATGTGGAAAGTTTATCCATTAGTCTTGCACACTCCCCAAACAAATCTAGCACTAGTGAGAAGTACATTATAGTAGTGTCTTTGGTATTCAGTAATATGTTGTTAGCTTCATTAACAATATGATTATTATTGTATTATTATATAATATATAATACCTATTATATGAGTGTATGTGTATGTGTGTGTGTGTGTATATATATATATATAAAATTAACAACTGTCTGATGAAATCCAGAAAGATAGTCTAAACCTCCCTTAGATACATCACTAGAGTTCTAAACTCTTTTTATTATTATTATTTTGAATAAGGGTAAACAACTGTGAAATGGCCCTCTGAACCTGCCCAGTGTGCAGTACTGGCATATTTTGGTGTACCATAAGTTATTTAAAGTCACCTCTAGTTGCCATTTTGGGGTGATATTTGGCTGAACATTTGTTTTTTTAGAAACTGGGGGAGGCTTCAGCCTTTTGAGGTGCCAAGGGGCATACGTAGCAGTCCCAAGGTCCACATGTGCCCCATGGGATAAACTTTGTCCTCCCTTGATTTAAAACCTCCATGGATGCCTCACCTGAACAGAAATCTACAAGTCTGCCCCTTCTAGACGTTATTTTACAAAAATTTAGTGGCAACTCACTAGTTTTTATGAATTTACTGTGAGGTGATACATCAACCATCTCAAGGAACTGAAAGCCAATGAAAACCTAGTGCACAAATTGACCTGTTATACATTTTTGACTTCTCATCAGATCACTTACAGATATATACCAACAAGCCCACCCTATTGCCAACTATTTTCCATATGTGAATCCAGCCTACAAGGTCAACCTGAGAAAGGAGTATCTACTTACACCAGTTTTAAACTATGTCTAGCAAAACCCTGGCACCATGTTGAGATTTTCTTCCTCTCCTGTTTACATCTGGCAAAAGATAAAGAGTGCCTCTCTGCTTCACAGGAAAACTCAGAAAATTATATACACTGATGAGAGAAGGTAGCCAAAGCAAGCAGAGAAGAAAAAACCTGAATGCTGAAGAATCACATTTTTAAAAGGCACACTATGAAGATCATGAAACATACTGAGATGACTAAATGGCCTCTAAAGAATTGGAGTTGTTTGATAGAAGGAAGAGTCAGGTCAAGGAAACATGCAAAACTGATTTAGAGGATGATAGAGTTAGAAAAAATAACATTCTGGATGTTGAATTAACACTTGTATTTTTTAATCTATCAGTTCAAACTGAGGGTTTAATAAAATGCATATAATTTGATTAGTCCTATACTATGAAAGTACCTTTACTGTGTTATGTTGGATGTTCAATTTTTCTTGGACTGAGTTCACAAGCAGCTATTTTTCCATGTTTGCAACTGGAATCCATGCAAAGGGATTGTGTAACACCTTTGAGACTGAGTGAAAAAAGTTGTAGCACAAGCTTTCACAAGCTTGGTGTATTTCCTGAGATGTGTGGATCCATCTACAAAAGCTTATGCTTCTTTCAGCCAGTTAGTTCCAAAGATACTGCAAGAACCCTTGCATACTGATATTCCAGACAAACACAGCTATGTCTCCAAACTGGAATCTCTGATATGACTGACTTGTCACCTCCAATCTCCAAATGTTTTTACAAAAAGCTACTGCTGCTGCTGCTATTGTTGTTGCTGTGTTTTCAAAACATTTCAAGCTGACCCTATCATAAAGTTTTCTTGCTGAGATTTGTTCAAAGGGCTTTTGTCATTGCTTTCTTCTGAGGATGAAAGTGTGTGGCATGTCCAAGGCCACCAAATAGGCTTCCATGAAAGAATGAGGAGTCAAGCCCTAGTCTCTCAGAGTCCAATATTCAGGTCTACTACACCAGGCTGTCTTTCACTTTTCAGCAATGCTGTAGTTGTTGTATGTCTTCAAGCCATTTATGGTGACCCTAAGGTGAACCTATCGCAGTTTTCCTGGCAAGATTTGTTTAGAGGGGTTTTTGCCATTGCCTTCCTCTTAGGCTGAGAGAGCGTGAACTGTCCAAGGTCACCCAGTGGGTTTTCATAGCCAAGTGGGGATTCAAACCCTGGTCTCTCTGAGTCCTAGTCCAAAACTCAAACCACTATACCACGTTGGTTCATATTTTTCAACATTACTCCCCCACAGGAAAGTGCAAAAGGATATTTAATTGATTAATACTAAGTTTCAAGAAGCTATCCAAGGTACTGAAACTACTGTAGGGGTAAATTAATTTTAGACTTTTAGTTGAGACTGAAACCCAAAGGAGATTCATGGCCCCGCCAACATGAAAAACACTATCCAATTTCAACCCTGATTTTCAACCTTGAGGACAACTTACAAATACTTAGAGCCTGTCTTTCACACATATGTGCCCCCCATGAATGAGAATGAGACTACCCTATGGGGCTGTGCTACAACCTACCACCCTCCTGAGGAGGGTGACCAAAACAGTGAAGGGTCTGAAAACTATGCCTTATAAGGAAAGCGCTGGGTATGTTTAGCCTGGAGAAGACATGGTTAAGAAGTGATACAATAGCCCTGTTTAAGTATGTGAAGGATGTTATATTGAGGATGGAGCAAGCTTGTTTTCTGCTGCTCCAGAGAAGAGGACCCAAAACAATGGATGCAAACTACAGGAAAAGAGATTCCACCTCAACATTAGGAGGAACATCCTGACAGTAACAGCTGATCAAAAGTGGAACACATTCCCGCAGAGAGTGGTGGAGTCTCCTGATTTGGAAGTTGGATACAGATGCTGTATGGCCATCTGTTGGGGATGCTTTGATTGTGAATTCCTGCATAACAGGGGGTTGGACTGGGTGGTCCTTGCGGTCTCTTCCAACTCTGTGATTCTCTAGATTATTGCACTACACTCTTATAGCGCTGCTATTACACTAAAGCTGCTCTGGCTGCCTCCTGTTGAATTTTGGGATTTGCAGTTAAGAGAAGGGCATTTAGAATTCTCAGCCAGAAAGTTCTTAGGCCTCACTGAACTACAAGCCTCATAATGCAACAGAAGGCAGCCAGAGCAGTAGAAGTTGAATAGCAGCACTATAAGAGTGTAGTCTGGTAATGTGGCCTATGGTTCTATGATTATAACAACCCAAAGAATAATGTCTGAAATCTGATCAGTGAAGCCTTTGTGGCTAATGGCATGATAGTGTGTAAATGTTTTCATGTGGAACCCCAAGTTGAAAAATGGGATGCATTCTGTGTCCATTTAGATAATAAATCTTTATTTATTATGACTGCTTGACACAGATTTTTGTATGAACTTCAGCTGGTGGATCCAAGTGGATTCAACTCAAGGAGGCATGATTTTTCCACATTGCTTCTTCACCCTATGTGGTCTTCCACACCTCTTCTTCTCTCCAGGAGATCTGTCACACTTTTTCTTCCCTCCAGGTGGTCTTCCACACCTCTGCTTCTATCCAGTTGGTCTTCCACATCTCTTTTCCCCTCCAGATGATCTTCCATACCCCTTTGCCAAAGGGTGGAAGACGGGGAGGAGTCGGGTTGGGGTCCCACACCTGAAGACGGCTGACAAGAGGACCCTGGAGGAATGGCAGAGGGAGGGCAGACATTGGTTTTAGGGAAGGCAGCTGTGGCCAGGGTGGGACCCGGGGAGGAGTCAGGTCTGTGTGGTAAAAAGGGGGAAGGGGAGGTAGAGCCCGGGGAGGATGAGCGAAGGAAGATGCCAGGAGGTGGACTGGAGACAGATTATGAGGACCCGGGTGTGAGAGGCGTGGTCAGCGGAGATAGGACGCCAACACCTGCGGGGAAGAGGAGAGGGAAACGGATGGGGAAATGAGCAGGACTGCCCTGCAGAAGGCTTCTTTACCAGGCGAGTACACCCCTTGGGAATAGAGGAGAGCGGAGGACCCTTCCATGCTTGACCCATATTGGGCCCCGGCCCACGACTGTTTTGGGATATTCGGGGAAGGTGTTGACCTGCTGACCGGAGACCCAGTGCTAGAGTAGCTAGCGAGACGGGGTCCAACAAAGAAGGTGCCAACCCCAGAACCTGAATTTAGGTGGGAGTTGAGAGAGAGGGGTGGTGAAGTAACCAGTCCCTCTCTTGCCCTGGACACAGTTGGAGTTTGGGGATAAGGAAAGTTTTGGAGTTTGGAATAAACAGAGTTGAGAATCACTCTAGTGTCCGGTCTTCATTCCACCATGGACCTCCATCCTCACCCCTCACCCACCGGTGCAGCTATGGGCCCGGCAACACCCCTCTTCCCTCCAGGTGATCTTCCACATCGCTTCTTCCCTGCAGATGGTCTTCCACAGAAGACCAAATGAGTTACAAGCCCATTATTTTAAATAATTAATAGGAATTGGATACATATAAAGAATATGCATCCCTCTGGACAGACAAATATTTCCACCATTTTATGAAGATAATAACACAGAAATAAGCAACACATGGTTTGTAATCACACACAATGGAACCATTAAACTAAACATGTTCAGTAACTAAATCTAGGTGGAAACTAATCTATTTTTGGTTTTCAGTACTTCAACTTCTAAGACTCATTGCCAAAATAGTTTCATAACTCAGGATCATTCTCAGTATGGGATATTAATTCTAATGCCCAGGCTTCGTAGATTTCTCAAACATTCATTCTAAATGTCTCTTACAATGTATTTATTTTTTCCCTTTGAAGGAAGGAATTTAACAAATACCAAACAATATATTTTATTTCAATATTGGAAGAAAATTTCTTTTAGCATGTTAGTGAAATCTGAGCAGCAGAGTATACCAGAAAAAAAAATGTTAACCAAGATGATATTTTTCTCCCAAAACAATTTAAAAATGGGGAAAGGTATAAAATCTAATAATGAGAATACACTGATAAAATACTTACTTGGCAATAGATTCACTTGGCTCCCTTGTATTCTTTATTCATTCAAGAAATCTAAAACATTTTTGAAGCACATTGATTTACAACACATCACACCATTGCTTATCATTAATGTGTATAAGATTTCTAATGCCCATCTTAGATTATCTGCACCTGGTGCTTTTAATAATAAGTGCATTCTGTTTTCTCCAGTGAATGCTTCAGTTTGTTGCTGACATAATGAGAAATGTTTCAGGAAGTCTTGTTTTATTTTTAAATGTTTTTGTTAAAAGAAAACACAATTTAATTAAAAAAGAAGATAGCACGATAAATTATGTCCATCTCCCTCCACGTTAGCATGTTGGGTTTCTTTGTTTTTGGAACAGACATTTCCATAGAAAATGACTATCTACAAACAGGAAAGGAGATAATACACCAGTGTAAGACAATTATCCAGGGAAGATCAGTGTTACAGGTAGTTTTATATGTTAACCATATCAACAACCTTCTTTTAGTTCCAATACTTTTTTTTCACATGCTTAATAAGAAATTCCTTTGTTGTCTGTAGCATTACTGCTTTGCACTTTATAAATAACACACTAAAAATTATGTAAGGTATAAGAGTTCTCCCAGCATTAGGAATGTTCAATCAAGGTATTGGCCAAGATCTGCTCTGGGCATGGCCTTGCCAAGTATTGGCCCAGATCCTGCATTCTAAAACAGCTAGATTCAAAAGCATATTTTTGACAACCACTCAATACTAATCAGGTTTTCTGCCAAAAATCCCATTTTGCAAATGTGAATCAACAAGAGCCCTATTCAAGCATTTGCAATAGGGTTAAAGCAAATACAGAAGGGGGGGGGCACACTCTCTTTGCCCCCTTCTCTCATCATTCATTCTCATTGTGAAGTGTGATAGTCTGAAAAGAAGTGCCATGCCACTGGAAGCCCTAATTTTTTATTTTTATGTTTGGATTCCAGAGAACCTCCATACTGTTCTGTTTTTAATTATAACACCAGCCAGGAGAAATGATGCCTAATACAGAGAGCAAGGAAGCATGAGTAAGCCAGGTATGGTTATGGGAAGAGGGAAATATGCCGTTGCAAGGCAGTTATATCATCATGAGAGGGGGGAGAGCCATACGGTGTTAATTGTCCCAAAGTTATCCCCTTTTAAATAGTCTAGATAGCCTTGGCAACAGACTTATTGGGCTGAAAATGCTGCTGCTGAAAACCAAGTTGGCAAATGGTAAAACATCTTTGATCCAGGATTTTATATGGATGCGGATTCCAAAAAGGTTTACATTACAGAGACGTAGCTGAATGAACCTGGTGGATAAGTGGAAATATAATTTTTCTCAACTCCTTCTGCCTGGGTCCTCTCTGCAGCGCCGGACAAGGCATGGGGCAAGAAGGTGAGATGGAGTTCTGGTAGTCTAGCAGGGTTCAGTCTCCCTCACCAGGTGTCCCATTCCAACGTCTGCTGAGTTTGAGTGTATTTAGTTGAAGTTGGGTGGTCAGGACAAAGTAAGGATTCTGTTGGTATACTGCCTATCACACTGTTCACCAGTTTCACTTCCTGAGTTGGCTGAGTTACTCTGGGTTGTGATGATAAAATCTCACTGACTTAGTCGCCAACTTGTGCTGGGGAACTTCAACATCCATGCTGAGGCCTTTCTGTCAGGATTGGCTCAGGACTTCAAGTCATACGTGATGACAATAGGTCTGTCCCAAGTACTGGCTGGTGTCACCTATGTTGCAGAACACACAATGGAGTTAATTTTTTGTACTGGGGGTGATGATGGTGATCTGGGGCTCGAGGAGCTTTCTCTAGTTCCATTGTCACAAACAAATAATTACCTGGGCTTTAGATCCACTGAGGTGCAAAACACACTACAGAAATAATCTACTCTGAGACCGTGTTAACTGCCCTGGCTCAGTGCTAGGAATCCTGAGAATTGTGACATCAGAGCTCTGTGTCAGATGCTAAATGTCTCACAAAACTACAGTTCCCAGAATTCCCTAGCATTGAGCTAGGGCAGTTAAACTGGTCTCAAACTGGATTATTTCTGCAGTGTGTTTTGGAACTGAGACTCAGAGCCTCTGCCGGGTTTGGGTGCCAATTAAGGTGGTCCAGCCCATAAGGCTTATGGATCAAGATGGATGCTTGATGCTTCTTGGGGAGTTTCTTCTTGCCAAGGCAATATGTCTCCATTCCTATGAGACCACAGGCCTCCTTATAGGCAAGTTGCTTCAACCTACTGCAACACCAAAGTGGACATATCATAGGATCTGGGGCTATGTGACTTGCCTATGTCACCCAGTGAGTTTCCAAGACCAGGGAGAATTGAAGCCTAATTTCCAGTCATAGTCCTGCTCAAATCAATATATCATGCTGGCTCTCCAGGTAAATATTATTAGAAATAAATTAAATTGCTTTAATTAAAGAGGAGCATTGTAAACAATGTTTACATTGCCTGTAAACAGGCAATGGGAAAATTCGACAATTATTGGAAAATTATTCCAATAAGAATAAAATTGAATGCACAATGGCCAAACATATACTTACATTTACTTTCAAAGAATTCAAAAAAACGTTTTTAAAAACCCTAAGAAACATATTCACGTTCATTCAAGTCAATGAGTTTCCTTTATCTCAAACTAAAACACCATTGCATTCAATGGGACATATCAGACATATATGGCACTTTTATTCATGTTTCTTTAGAACCAAGTGCCTTTGGCTTCAGAAAGGCGTATGCCCAGCTTGATAAAAATGAGTACAATTGCCACCTTAATGTTATCTAGCTTAGCTGTGACTTTTTTACTAGATCTAGTGTGACTGAACTGGACATTTGCTAAAATCCGCACATTATGAACAAGAAACCAAATAATATCTGAATTAGCTTCTGTACTTTAAAATAATAAATTCCCAACCAAAAAGCTCCCTTCTTATTTGTAAAAGTATATTATGAATGATACCAATTGGCATGATACAGCGATATCCTGGAATAAGCTATATAAATAACATTTGTAATGAAATAAGAGAATTGTGATAGACTGATATGATAACTCAATTTTG
Organism: Sceloporus occidentalis; assembly: GCA_023333645.1. Lineage (NCBI taxonomy): Eukaryota > Metazoa > Chordata > Lepidosauria > Squamata > Phrynosomatidae > Sceloporus > Sceloporus occidentalis. The sequence continues at coordinate 86,256,214 of JALMGF010000005.1, forward strand.
AAATAAATTCCAGAGTAGAAGCCAAGTTAAACGGTTGAGGAGAAGCAACAAGGAATCTCACCTGAAAAACTAAAACTAAAATTACCCCTTCCCAATCATTGTGACAAGCTTTTAGTGTCCAGATTTTATGCATCTATGTAATGGGTTTGGCCCATAAAAGTGTATGCCAAGCAAATAATTTGTTAGTCTTAATGTGACAGGACACGCAAATAATTTATGGTGATATGCTACAAATAATCCATTTCCATGGGCTTCATACAAGATAAAATCATACTGACCTTGATGTATTGTTTTGGATATTTTTTTGCCAACTAATAAGCATTCAGATCATTCATCTGGCACAGATTGTTCACATTCAATTCACTGCAGAGCTGTTCACATATCTTCCCTTCATATCTAGAGGGTGTTCAATCACAGCCTCTACTAAGGTTGGATACTGATCTGGTCCACATGCTAAAGTTATTCTTCTCAAAAGAGATTCCTTTAACCTATGTGGTTATATATAGAAATACATGTGCTATTCATATTGGTTTCAAATTTAAAGCCACTGGGGTCATGACTAGAGCCTAGGTTTCAGCTTTTGGAGGTTTTATCATCCATCCTCATGCACTGATGACCAACCACAAAATAATGAGACCAGACACAAGACACTGGATTAAACAAGGGCCACTATATTTGACCTAAAATTTATATAAACTGAACCTGGAAATAAAAAACGGGGGGGGGGGGCACTGATGTGGTCCAGCTCTGGCACAGGTGTCAACCTGTGACCACCTCCCCAGCCTTTCCTTGGATGAAACACTTGACCCCGAGGGCAATCCAATATCATTTGTTGTTTCCCAGCCATCAGTTTACGGGAAGCTACAGTTTACTGGAAGGTAAACTGAGGGCACCCAACCCTCAAGTTTGTAGACTTTACAGCCCAACACTTCACCAAATGGGTGCCAAGATGTACACCGAAATCTGTGTACCATAAATCTCCAAAGAGGGATTGTGGAAGGGTGGCAGAGCAATAAGAAACCTCTGCCTCTACCCCCTCATAAGCTGTAGCCTGGCACTCTTGGCACCAGGTCAATCAAATCTGTAGAGGCGATCAAACCCTGCCCTTCCTGTAGCATCTTCAGGCACACATTCATTAAACATTTCTACGAAAACATTAGTGTAGCAGTGTGAATAATAGTCATTGACTGAAAAGAATGGAGGGAGTCAACTCTGCTTCTCCATTTCTTCTCACCTCATTAGAGTTTAGGGAAATTAATACTACAACTCCCAGAATTCTTGAGAGTGTGACCACCAGCGATGGGGACTTGGGCTTCTGAGCACTGCAGTCCAGAAAGGTAATATTTCCAAGCTCTTCTCTAACTCCCCTCAACATGGCCAGAGCAATGACACACAACTTGAGTGAGATGTTGACCTAAAGGACTGAGCCTAATTAAACATCAGTACATGAAATGTTCAAGCGTCAATTTTATTCACAGCCTCAGTCTGCATTTCCAGTAATTGCAGGTGCATTAGTTGGTCTAATTAAAACACTCGCCAACAAATGAAATCACTCTGACTTTCCTGCTGTGTTCCATAAACCTGTTTTCAGAAGAGTGCCAAATGATTTATCTCATCAGAAATCATCTGAGAGAACTTTTGGAGAATAATGTTCTTGCTTCCACCTGAAGCCATCCAGAAAACTGTCAGCTGAATAGAAATTACTCATTACAACAAATCACTGAGTAAGATCTCACCACAATTAACACTCTTGTGTCCTACTGACTTTTAAGTACTGAAGATTTTTTTTACAGAAAACTAGGAAACACACACACACTAGCTGGATGGTGCAGTATAATTTAAATATTCTCTATTTCCAAGAAACAAGGTTCAGATTAGGTTTAAATAGGACAACCTCCTTTCAATTACAGACGTGTAAAACATTAGCTAGTATTTTTGTGTGTGCAGGAAATGATGTTTTCAATGCCTTTCTTACAACACCTTGATGCTGCCCTCCAGAATGCACCACCTGAAGTGTTTGCCTGACTGCATGGCCAACCTCTTCAACAATAATAGTGTGAAGATTGAGATATGCACAGACATTCAATTGCTAAAAGTCACAAAGGAAAAAGCAATTGCAGGAGAGATAGTAATATATAGTTAGGGACAGGGAGGTAATTCTCCTCTAATTCTGTCCAATGGGTAATTTTAGTAATTTTATTCTTGCTGCAAGGAAGTCTGAACAGTTCTCAAAGACTAATCACAGTTTTGGATTTGTTCTATTCAAAATTCAATAACCTGAGTGCAGAAAACAGCATTTCCTGTGCAGATAATTATATATCTATTTAGACAATGCTGGGGACTTATTCTGCATAAAAATTGCATTTTTAAAATTATCTGTTGTTTTCTATGCATACATGCAATGTACATGTTTTGTGAAAAATAAATCCCAAACCGTGAATATTCTTCAAACATTTCATAGTTTTCAAAGACTTTCTCATAGTGGAACAAACTCCCTCGAAGTGTAGTGGAGTCTCCTTCCTTAGAGGTCTTCAAACAGAGGCTGGATGGCCATCTGTCGGGGATGCTTTGATTGTGATTTCCTGCATGGCAGGGGGTTGGACTGGATGGCCCTTGTGGTCTCTTCCGACTCTACGATTCTATGATTCTATGATTCTATGATTTATAGCTGGAAGATAATTTCTAAAATTAAGAATTGCTGCCTAAAAAGCTATTTTAGTGAATAATTACATTCCTAGTTGAAAGGGGAGGGTTCCTAATGTGCAAGTGACCAGTTACACATTTGTATCTATTGACAATGCATGTTTTATTTTCTTTCTTTCCTGGAAATGTCTCAGGGACCAGCAGCTGATGTCTCATGGACCAATAGCACTCTTTTAGTTAATAATTAATGCATCATTTTTAAAAAAAAATAACAGAAATATTAATGTACATTTCACCCCTCTTAAAAATTCCATGCAGAACTGGCACAAAATACAGGCAAAGGAGGATGTCTATGGAAACCGACTTGCCAGTTCTTCCTGTCATTAGTGCACTTTGAATCTACCCCAGAAAGGACCGCCAGCCTTCTAGCATCTATGGTACAATAACAGGAGCTCACTAAAAAGGAATCAGTAGACACAGTCATTAAATAGCTCTCTGTCAGTTTTTTAAATTAAAAAAAAAGTGTTTCACTGCATGTACTGTCTTACCCACAAAGTTTGAATGGCAAACAGCCTAATCTATAAACAGAGCTTTGAGGGCTGGATGTATGCCTGTTTAGTCATGCTATATGCAGCTATATATCCACATGAGTCGGCCTCCCAATTTGTAAACTGTCTTGTGATCAGAGGCATAAATAGGAATGATTTTCTTCATATGCATCATTCTTTGAAGTATGTGTTTCTCCCTACAAGAGCTTTGTGAGTTATTTAACTAAAGCAACCAGAGTATCCAGAAGATCTATGGGTGAGAATAAGGGAGTGTATTTAAGTCTTCTGTTGTACTTCATAGCTGAGGAGGAATATAATACTAGGGCATCTTTAACACTGGTCTAACATGTAAGAAAGACAAGAAGAACAAAAAATTGCTGAAGTGCTTATTGGTGAACTTTCAGCAAAATAACTCCACCGCAACCAATCTGGTATTGATACTGTACCCTTGTATGATCTACCTGGGGATGACTAAGAATTTTCTTTGAATAGGGGGTATTTCACAAACAAGTATTTCATAAATACTTCCATAATTCTAAATGAATTAACTTCTTTAAAAAATGTTGAAATTGACAGAATGGTCAAATTAATCCAGAGTTTTGAGATGCGTGAGAGTTGCCAGCTTTTTCTCCCCTGCAAGGCTTTTCATCTGGGGTATATGTAGCAGGAAAGGGGTGAGGGCATCCTCTCCTCCCCCCCCAAAAAAAACACAGTTTTTCACTGCAAATGAAATGTTCTTTCAGTTCCCAAATTTCTAGCATCGCAGAAATTGAGACACTGAAAATTGTTCACAACTCTTATCTTTAGATTTTTGTGGGTTTTCTTTGCTGTGTTCACATACCCTTGGCAACTTTTCTATTCCCTTTTCTAAACCCTAAAGTTGCCAAAAACTCTTTTTTCTAATTGCTCATCTGAAGATTTGAAATACTGTAATACTAGAAAATTGGAGACTGAAGGAAAAAGTCATAAGAGAGACAGAAATCATATTGGGGGTAGTGCCTTCGTTTTGAACCCCAGTAACTGCATCCTGGCCCTCATGGACTTCTCCCTGCTGGAAAGGCACTTGACTTACTGATTTGGGGAAATGAAAGATAAAATCTAGGAGAGTTGTATTTCAGCTTCCTTTTAGAAAAAAAACAATCAAATTTTGGAAATTTCTTAATTTCTGGGATGGCAGGAGCTTCAGGTTTCAGAAATTCAAATATGTAAGAAAGTGAAACCATAATTTCCCTGTCCTTTGTCCCCATAACTTTCTTTCTTTTTTTGAACTGTGAAAGCAGTGCACGTGCTTTTATCCTTTACACCTCCATCTTTTTAAAAGGATCTTGAGTAACAGATCATGTGAAAGACTCCTGCCTGAAATCTTGGAGAGCTGCTACCAGTCAGAATAGAAAATCATAGGAGAGGTAAACAAAGGATCAGCCTGGTATGATACTTCCTACATTCACCTCTGTTAATTTTCAGTTTCCACATTCTTGGATGCCAGTTTCATGGTGCATCAATTTCATCCACCTTGATGACCAATCTCTCTCTCTCTCTCTCTCCCCCCTCTCTGTTCAACCTGTAAATTTATGTTCAGTTATTCACTACTAATGTTAGACCTGCCTCTGTGCAAAAGCAGATAGTATTCCAAAACGATAAGGGAGGGATCATTGTGCAGTATGCAGTGGAAACAATTGATGTTTCTGGGCCCCAACAAGAAGCATGACAAAAGAATAGAATCATAGAGTTGGAAGAGAACGCCATACAGGAAATCCAAATCAAAGCATCCTCGACAGATATTCTAGTATTCCAGATGAACCAGCATGCTTGAGATGTTAAGGAAAGAGACCCTACTACCTTGTTCTTCTGAGAGTCAAAATGGCTGGATAATGAAGAAGAGTTTAAAGATTTATATACCGCATGTAATTAATATATGTGATGCTAAAATATATATGCCTTAGAATTCAGACTTAGAAAGAACAAGAACTGACCTGGAAATAATGAGAAATGTCTGCATTTGTCAGGTCACCATGAACTCTGCAGAAACCTATCTGAAAAGACTTACACTTGCCCTGCAGCACAATCCCATGTGTATAGTCAATCAGACATAATCCTTGCTAAAGTCACTGGGATTTTCATTTGAGTAACTAGGCATACGATTTTGGTCTTGTCTGTGAAATATGCAAACATGCCCAAAATTAAATCAAGTAAAAGTTTGTTACACGTTTCCCATTGTATAGATTCAAATTAGTACATTCATTTATATAAACAAATTATGGAAAAACTCTCTGGAAAGTTTTGAAGTGGCTCTTTATTTCAGTTCTACTATTACAGAATGTGGGGGGAAACTCAAAGACCACTGAAAGCATTCCAGTGTAAACAGTCTTTGAGTTGCCCCTTCAGCAATATGACTGTTGAAATTACAATAATCAAGATAAAATAGCAGATTAATAACCTGTAGGACTTGGAATCATTTTTGATGCAACTAGCATGCTCTGTCCAAGCCATGAGAAGATATAAATCTATGCTTTTAAATCAAGGAATTGTTCCTTAGGGTAAACCTTGCAGTGTGTATGTTTGCTGGGTTAAAGCTGGGTTAAATCCCTTTCTTAAGCCTCAAGAATTAAGGACTAATAAAAATTAGTTACTTGCAGTCAGCATCCAGCCAAGTGGACAGTAAAGTGTATACGGTATACTTTATGGCAGACAGCCATAGCTGGCTTCAAACCAGGTTCTCTGTACATCAATAAGCAGCAATTACATGCAAACATAGTGGGCTTCCAATTCTGTCATTTATCGCCTTGTAAAGATGTATTCTTGTGTTTGTTCTGAAAAGCCAAGAGCACAAGCCTGTCTGAAAGGCCTTTCTTTTAATGTATACTGACCTCAGAACCACAGGATTTTGTGGCTTAACGCTAGGCTGAGAGAGAAGCAAGATTGACAAGGTATACAGACCCACAGATTGCTCCTTTTTGTTGCAGTCACTCGGCTGAGGTTGTTTGCATACTAAACTTTCACTCACATCACTGTAGACTCAGCAAAGGAAAGTGGCTTTTGTGTGAAATAATGCCTTTTGGTGTGTAAACAGAAGACTTTAGCAATTTTGAAACAAAGCAGGGGTGGCTATAGAGCTACTCAGAAACACTGTCTTTATAGCAATCAACAAAGTGCAGCATCTGTATTAGCATTAAATCAAAACCATTGCATGTTCAGCAATCCTTGCAACAACAATAGCACAATAAATTAAACCTAAGATTAAGACTAAGATTAAGTTTATTGCCGCATATTGGTGGGAGGGGGAGAGCTGTGGCTGAGAAATAGTGCTAAGACACATAGGACTTTCATAATGGAAAAAGACTTTCTAGTTTTCAAGTTAGTTTCATTCATTTGTTCTTAGAAATCTGATAAACATTTGTACTCAAAGCAAAGGAACACATTAACCAACTAACCAGAGAAAAGGTAAGTGATGACAGAAATAACTGACTAACTGGCATAACATAAGAGGAAAGTAAGTGTTTTATCCACATTGTGAAGGAATAGCTTTGCAAGTGGATTGAACGGGGCTAACACTCTAGAGCAGTGTGAAAAACAAGTATAAGCACCATATGTTTGGGCAACAAACTGGAAGCAAACTGGAAGGATAAGGGTGTTGACAGATCTGGAAAGCAGGTGAGGTGAACTATAATGTTTATTTTCAAACATGCTAAAACAGAGATACCACAAGATTACATGACCTAATATTTTGTTCTGGCAATTGGAAAGGTGGAAGTGGGTGAGTGAAAATGATTCAGGATAAAGTTGATCATCAGGCACATTTTCTTACAGCCCTTGAAAGGGGGAAACTAGTGAATGAGAAAAATAAGGAGAGCTTCATTTCCCTTCATTCAGAGGTAGGCAATGCTCATGCTGAGAATTCTAGTTGAAAAAACCATTCACCCTTTTAGGCAGGCACTAACACCTTTGAATTGGGCTGTACCTTGAAATTGGTTCTTCTCTTGCCCCTGATGCTAGTCATAGCATTCTCTGTCATGTCTCTTTTGTGCTGCTGCATGAAGACCCCGTAAGAGGGAAATCCAGAAGACCTCACTGCTAGCAGCCCATGCCTGAGGAACAGAAGGGGGAAAGTCTCAATTTGGAGCAGAAACTATTAAGAGCAGTTAGAGCCACCATCACCTACCCAGAGACCAAAGGTGTATCTGCACTGCAGAATTAATGCAGCTTGGTGCTGCTTTAACTGCCATGGCTCTGGGATCTGTAGTTTTGTGAGATATTTAGCCTTCTCTGTCAAGAGCTCTTTTGCCACAACGAACCAGAGATCCCAGAATTCCATAGAATAGAGCCATGCCAGTTAAAGTGGTGTCGGACTGCATTAGTTCTACAGTACAGCAGCAGCCCAAGCCAATCTTAGGCTTACACGTCTGTGGGACCAGAGGACAACAGTTCAGCTAAGTTATCAGTGGTACCGGGTATCAATAGGGCAGTGAAACTAGCCTGAAATTTGAGGAAGCTGAATAGATTTAGCCCTTTGGGTAACTCCTTAAAGTTCAAGCAAAATCTTGGAGAAGATTCACCATTCTATGCATCAGCTCCCACTGTATGTTTTTAATGTTTCTTTTCTAAGTCAAAATATGTGGCTCTGTACTCTAGTAGAGTATCATAAATAACTATTGAGTTTTAAGACATCTGGCATGTAGTGTTGTTTCTCCATACCCTAAAGCTTCCTAATAAAATTAAAAACTTATGAATCCAGAAGGTCTAACTAGCAGCGAGCAGAGGTGCTATTTCCTGCTAGAGATCATAGAGCTTGAATATTTCCCCTACATATCAGGAACAGATTAACTAGAATTCCAGTAATGCAATTGCTCCTAGCCTCTCCCTGGCTTTGGATACAGTACTGAAGAGGGAAGGATATCTTGACCTCCCTCTTCTTCCTCAGCAGCTTCCTGAATCTCCTGACACTTGTCTAATCATCATTTTGTCTCTTTCTTGAGCAACTGAATAAAAAATGCATGGGGAGCAGGATGTTAGATTCATTGAAGTTGTAGGACTCAAAAATGGGATCACACATGCAAAGCTTTTTGTATTGCATTGTATTGTTGCACTATTTAATCTCTATCCCAATGCACCTAGAATAGCTTACAAGTATACAAACACTTACAAATAGCACAATAAGTGTGTAACTCTTCACTCATTTTCTTCTTGAATGAAGCAACAAATGATTTTAGTCATTTTCTTCTTGCTGTGAAACTGTTCTGAAAAAAACTGTAGAAACCCTTTTGAAAACTATTTTGAGTTTGAGATTCATTCTCTACAAAATTTGCATGTGATATTTTTGCTGGTTTTTTTTTTCTTAACAGGAGACACTATTTCTGTGCAGAAAATAACTCAATTATTTTTTTTTTGGGAAGTACACAAAAAATGTTCTCTCTTCCACTGAAAATGTGTGTACACAGAAAGCGTTATTTTCTGTGCAGATCTACCATGTGCAAATTTTGTGTTGAACAAACCCAAAACAATGAAGATTCTTGGCAGTCCAGGATTCTTCTCATCAGGGTTTCTTGACACTTGAGAAACACTTTTTCTACCATTTTTGAACACTTTTGAGTGTTTGTTTTATCTCTAGTGCCAAAGCAGGTGGGGTATTTGACCCTTGCTGAATACTGCATTAGTGGGTTGCTTGAGGAGTATGCAGGCCTCCTGTGAACTGAAGAAGGTTTTTGATGATGCAATCCCAAGTGAAGCAGGCTCATGTTCAAGCTTCACACTCCTTCAGAGCTTTGTACACCAAAATACCTAAAGTAAATCTATGAAGGTAGTAATATCTCCATATTTAATGGTGGACTTCACTTGAACACTTGAAATAATTTTAGGCCTCTGAAAATGGAAGGTGGGGCAATATCCACACTTCAACAATGTCTTTGCTTCCCTAAGGGCCTCTGACAAGCATGAAGCTATTCCCGTATAACACATTTTCACAGGTATAGCTTTGATTTCCCCCTTCACCAAATAAAACTAGATGAAGACATCACTTTATGTCATTGACACTTATGCAAATATAGCCTAGATGATACCTTTGAACATTTCACAGATGAAAACCAAGACAAATGTGGCCAAGCAACATCAGAATATAGTCAAGATGGCAAAGTTTATTAATGAGGAGGAACACATAAGCTGGGAGAGGATACAGCAGTTTGAATTAACCTGGGAAGGCAAGATTCCACTCATTCTTCTCACTCCCCCACTTAGTTTATTGTATGCAAACTACATTTGCAGTTTGGACTCAGTTTGCAACTACAGTGGTAAAGTGAAGACAAAGGGGAAAGTAGGAGGAAACCAGAAAACTGGGACATTTAAAAAGAGAGGAAAAAATGAGATGGCAGAGGTTTAAGTGGTATTGTCCCTGTGAAATTGGGATAGATGGAAGAGCATGCTAGAATGTAGTTTAAGGTTATACAAACTAATCTGAAAGTATATTCAATTGAATCACTTTACAATGAATGTGTTTATGAGCATAAACTTTCAGACATCATGCGGGAAGTTCTGCCTGATCAAATTAAAACAAAAGAAAACCAAATCAGTGTCTACCTTTCTGCCAATTTTCAATCTGTAATTCAAATTCCATAGAGGAAATGTTAAAGACAGCCAAACACTGAAAGCTAATGTTTCATCAAAATAAGTAAAGGAAAGTGTTTAAGACACTCATCTTAAGTAATGTCATTCCTAGCATTACTGTTCTTTTTGTGCCAAGATTTTTAACTTAGCAGACTCGCACCTGCTGTATTAGGCATGCAACTTTTCCCATTAGTGGCAGATGGAATAATCTGGTGAAGAGGTCACAGATACTAGCTTGGCTTCCTTTCCAAATAAATAAAAATAAGTAAAAAGGCAAAGGACAGCCAAAAAAGCAAAAAGGCAGGTGAAACCCAAATTGATTGGTTCAAATGCATCGTCCAATGTATTTTGAATAACATTTTCTTCATTAGCAATAATTACAGGCCTAACTCCAGCATTCTACTAGCACTATATTACTAGGGTGACAAAACTCCATCCTCCACCCATCCACCCAGCTTTCCATGCCCTATGAAAAATCATTCTGGATGGTTTCCTAAACTTGAGAAGGCTGGATTCTTTGCCTGGATTCAACTGGGCAGAAGACCAGAAAAGATGGGTAGTTTTCCACTTTTCTATTCAAGTGAGTCTCAAGCGAGAAAATCAAAATTGAGATAAACCCCTAAACTAGTGCCTGACATCTTTCCTGTTTTCTACTTAAACACAGTCAGAGGGGATCATATTTGCAACATACACCCTCATTTCAATCAGGAGAATATCCATCCATTCATCCTTTGGGGAAAAGGATTTCACATCAACTGTTTCATCTTACTTTGTTATTCACACTCAACACGCCTGGTTCCCCCAATACACAGTTGTTTGTCAAGCATAGAGAATCTTGACAGGCATGGTTTTCTTCTTTTGGTTTTTATAAAAACAGGGAAAGTGGCTCCCCACCACCACCTCCATTTCCACATTTTACAAAATCCTGTTTTGGTTAAGGTGCTTCTCCTCTACCATCAGATTTTGTGATAACAGCAAGGAACCTTGGAAAGAGAGGAGTCTTTTCTTATGACTTCACATTTATTTTATTCCTATGCTGCCTTTCTCTCATAAAGGGATCCAAGGCAGTTCACAATATGTGTGTGTGTGTGTGTGTGTAAATTAAAGCAAATTTTAAAGGACAATTAAAATAACCTAATTAAAACACTACAAAATTAAAATTTAAAATATACGAAAGTTAAAAAAATAATCTAAAACAAACCCCCAAATAAAACAAGCCTTGCATGATTTTAAAAAGCCTGCTTGCATAAAAATGTTTTTACCTGCCAGTGAAAGGCCAGCAGGGAGGGGGCCAGCCTAGCTGCCTGTGGAAAGAAGTTCAAGAAGGTGGGAGCAGCCACCAAGAAGGTTCTCTGTCGTGTCTTCACCAAGAGAGCCTAGGATGGTGGTGGGACCAAGAGAAAGCTCGAGGGATCTTAGGGCTTGGCTGATTTTACAACAGTTGCAATCTTTCCTGGAGGGGCAAATCCAGGAGATGATTCCTGTGGGGTTCCTTAAAGTTTTGTTTTGTCCCCTATGTTATTCAACATATACATAAAGCCACTGGGAGAGGTCACCCACAGTTTTGGAGTGCAGTGCCATCAATATACAGATGACACTCTATTCTGCTAATTCTTTCCACCCCAATCCAAGGAGGCTGTCCTGGTCCTAAACCAGCACCTAGCAATAGCATTTACATTTCTATACCACTTCATAGTGAACTAAGCACTCTCTAAGCAGTTTACAATGTGTTAGCCAAGATTGAAACCACTGTAAAACAGTACCTGCAAATCCCATCCCAGAGGGGCAGCCCAGAAGGATACCATGGTGAATGGTATCAAAAGTCACTGAGTGGTCCATCAAAAACAAGAGGGACATACATCCCCTGTCCAGTTCCCTGCATAGGTAATCCACTACAACAACCAAGGCTGTCTCTGTTCAATAGCCAGGCCTGAATGCAGTTTGAAATGGATCTAAATAATCCACATCATCCAACAACAACAACATGGAGTTGGGAAGCCACCACATGTTCCAGAATTTTGCTCAAAAATGGTAGGTTGGACATTGGCTGAAAATTTTCCATTATAGCAGGATTCAGGGATCATTTTTTCAAGAAAGGCCTAATAACTGCTTCTTTTAGGCAAGGTGAAACAGTGCCTTGTAGTTCGGAGGCACTGACTACCCCTTCAGCCGCTCATAAACTGTACTCTAATATATAAAACATATTAATTTTATGTAAAATGGCTCCAAAATATCTTGGAATTTTACCTCTGTAATCCCAGTACATTTTGCAAGCTAATTTCAAAACTGGAAAGGTACAACTCCATCTTCATTTAAGTAAAGCAACTGCCATGACGAATAGACAGGAAGCTATTCCTGCTTTCCCATCTAAAGCTCTTTAATTTATATGAAATGAAAAGGAAAATATGGCAAGGATTTAATTAAGCAAAGTAGGTCTAAATTTCATCGTTCTGCTTTGCTTTTAGAGTCCATTGTCCTGCTGAAAAGAAAGTAATCTTAGGGAATTAGGCTTTTTAAAAGGAGACAAAAGCTTTATTATCTGTTCAGAGATACCTGCTTGGAAACTGATAAGTGGATTTGTACAGCTAAACTATCGATTATGCTTGGTTGGCAGATGATGAGAAAGTGCAAGGAAAAGTACAATTTGCTGGAAGTCATGCTGAATAAAATCTCACAGAGTCAAATCCTACACTGAGCATCAAGGGTCATTTCAATAATATATACATATAAAACAGCTTAATGCAGAAAAGCACATGTGTATTCAAAATGAACAAGGCACATGGTCTCACATATGCATTTTATTAGTAGAGGAGAGTATGAAAGATTTTACATTATATTGTACACTTGCAACTTATTAATATGAATAGTTGGTTCTGATATATTGCAGGTGTGTGTGTTTGAATGTGTGCATGTCTGCATTTGTTGCCTGAGGGGTGCTAGAATAAACAGCTCTGTGCGGCTGAGTTTAATTCCTGTTATAAAGATGAGGAATGAAAAGGCAGAGATGAGGCACATTAGGAAAAAGGGGGTGATTCATTGTTGTCTGTCCCATATATAAAGCCTTACTGAAAAATGTATACACATCTTTACTCAATATAGATTTTCCAAGTCTGTCAGCATATTAAATAGAATAAAAAAATCTGGATGTGAAATACAACAGGAAGAGCAGCTGGAGGTTCTTTCCTCATAGACCATATTTCCTTAATTTTGCTTTAACATTTCTCTTCTCAGATCACATCATAGCTGGCCATCAGGTTGAAGCATATTCTTACATATTTCTCAGCAATATAAGAGAAGCATTCCTGTGGTGTGCATGCCTAGGTATTGGACAAGAAGCATCATCAGTGGGATTTGCAAGAGTACTGAGCATTTTTTAAACTCTTGATTGAAATCAACCAAAGTGTAGTCATACCTCAGTGGAGGACTTCTGAAAATAATGATCAAGTTCTTCAGAATGATTTCCCCCCACAGGATCAGTTTCCAAGGCGATCCACAGCCAACAACCCTCCACCTATCTCAGGTCTCAGTTCGACAGATGCACATATGCAAGTATGATTGCATTGTTATGGATGTGTTCATTCTGTGCAGGCTTCTGAAATAAAGCAATTACCAAAAGCTGTGCCAAAATATTATCGTGACTGGGCACAACAATAATCCAAATTCTCCAGCATGAAAAGGACATTTTGCAATCTCTAACAAATGTCTAAATCAGTCCTATGGTTGGAATCCTAATGCTGCACCACCATTTATGTCCTCCCCATCATGGCATGTCCCCCTACCATGGCAAGAGTGGCCCCACTCATGCCTCTTCCACCCTTGTCATTGGTTCTTTTTCTCCTCATGTCTGCCCTCTGTGGCAAGAGTGACATCCTGGGTGGAAAATGAGGCACCAGGGAAAGAAGGAATCACTGACACCTCAGTTCTGCCTGAGAGAAAGGTAGAAGCACCAGCAATTCCCTCCTTCCATTGTGTTCCATTTTCTGTCCAGGCTCAGACTTTCTTTTTGCTCTGGTGGGGGGATATGAGCAGCAGCACAACCAGAGAGGGCCAGAGGGTCCAGGGTTTTTAACTTTAAAGGAGCTACATAGGGGCTCAACTTACTTTGGAAATGGAAAACAGCCCTTTGGATAGCTTCTTTAAAAATAAGACTAAAACCCAGAGTGGACTCATCATCCCTCCTTTGACATTGGGAACCAAAGAACTGCTGCCAGTCAGAGAAGACAATCCAGGAGCCTTTTCATGCTAGACCATTATAGCTCTATGAGGCTACTTTACTGCCATGGCTACATCCTGTGATTTAAATGAGTGCAAACAATATTTGCATTTTGAATTCCATTACTAGCCACTGAAGTAAAGTAAGCACATCAGTTAGATGTGAAGGCAACATTTAAAAAATTACAATAGGTTAGATTATTTTATATTTTGGGGAAATTGTGACATTTTAAAAGCAGCTTAAAAATGGGATGATTAATTGGGATGGTCTCTGCCAAATTGGGACTATTGGAGGGTATGAGGGATTGTCACAAGTTGCATTTCTCCTATTCCATGACTTTTTGGCCCTACTATTTAGCATTCCCTCTCCTTATGTATGTTTGCGGATATCTACCCACACAGACATCTGTCTGTGTTCATATGTACAATAGTATGTATATCCAAGACTGAGCCCAAATCCCCTGAAGGGACCAGATCATGTCTGGTTTTGGAAGTTAAACAGGGTCACACATGGGGAAGTGTGATGGAATACCAGCTGCTGTAATCCACTGTTTAAGCTATATGTCATTTTAACTCCTAAAGTACCAATAACTGACACCCTATTTGTGCCTATTGTGATTTCCAAGTAAAGACTATCCCAAGCCTTGAAATATTTGAGATCTCAGGAAAGACCCCTTGTGAGTCATCAGAAGTGGGTCTAGATCAGTGGTTCCCAGTCCAGTGACTTCTTTGAGGCCAGAAGTCATGCCCCTTCTCTGCCTCTCAACCAAGCAGGGAAGCCACCAGCTGGAAGATTGGTCGGTACTTAAGGCTGCAAAGGCCACTGAACGCCCTTCTGTGATTGTGCAGGGCTTCAACTGCCACCGCTTCCTCCTCCTCCTCTTCCAGGGCAGCCAGGCTTCCTCTGGCCTGCTTCCGCCGCCGCCTCCTCTTCCTCCTCCAATATAGCCAGGCCTCCTCTGCGGTGGCAGTGGTGGTGGCGGCAGCCCCGTGCAATTTTGGCAGTGGCAGCAGGCCAGAGGAGGCCTGGCCACACTGGAGGAGGAGGAGGCAGTGGTGGCAGCAGGCCAGAGAAGGCCTGGCTGCCCTGGAAGAGGAGGAAGAGTGGTGAGGAGAAGGTAAAGCAGGAAGCGGCAGTAGCAGCCACACACAATGGCTGCGGCAGGCCAGAGGAGGCCTGGCTAACCTGGAGGAGGAGGAGGAGGGGTGAGGAAGAGGAGGAGGAGGAGGAGGAGGAGGAGGTTGTGGTGGCAGCAGTAACCCCGCACAATTGCGGCAGTGGTGGCAACGGCAGGTCAGAGGAGGCCTGGCCGTGCTGGAGGAGGAGGAGGAGGAAAGGAGGGGCGAATCCCAAACTGGTGACCCCCAAGAAAGGGTCACAACCCATAGGTTGGGAACCACTGGTCTAGATAATGTAAAAAAGGTGGAGAGCATGAGTGATGTCATTAAGCATGAAACATTAAGCATCAACTCACAGTTACACAGAGTATACCATTCAAATGTAGAGCAGCAAGACAAACAAATTTTGGAAACACACACACACACACACTTTTCAAGGCAACAAGTAACCCTAGTATAAAAAACGTTACGTACTAAGAATTGTGTATCCAGGGATAACACCATGAGCTATTGCACTGGGTGACACCAATCCTATTTATGCTACTGTACAAAGCTATTATTTTTGAGAAACTAGAAAGTGAAGACTTATAAAGTTTAACTATTATGGTAACTACTTTCTGATCTATTGGACAGTAATGAATTATTACTTTTTAAAAGTAATTCTTCTAACTCTGGAATGCACAGTTATTTTGTACATTTATACAAAGCAGGAGATGTATTTTCAACGGGCTATTCTGCATGTGAGAGGTCTTCCACCAAATGCGATAAAAGGAGGCATGCAATGCACAAATGATTTTAGCAGCAGCAAGGAGACAGAAATAATTTATGGAGAGCAGAAATCTGAGTTTGTGCCACACAATAGACTTAGGTGGCTTCCCAAGATGTTGTGAAGCTTACAAACTGCTTATACGTCTTGACTTGAGATTTTACTCATTTCTAACTTTTGGTCAATTTTGCTCAGGAAAAGCAGCTTTCAAATAACAAAATTAGAGACAGCAGCAACTGGTATTCAGAGAAGAAGTCAAAATTGCTGCTAAAACCCACAAGCCTATCACTAGGAAATCACTTAGATGTGAAGGCAGCATAAAACACATGCTAGATTTTTTTATGCTTCGAGTCCATTGAAATGATACTGATAAGTAAATAAAATGTAAGTACATTTCATTTGCTAGTGCAGAAAATGTATAATCATATCAATAATCAAAAATATTAAAGTGATGTTCTGGATCTTTATATTGAGTACATACCTTATATTAAGTACTATCTGTTGTGAGCTAATGTATAAAATATTAAGATGCAAACTTTCTATCAAAAGAATCAATAGTCTTATAGCACCTTGAAGCTAACACTTTTTAAATTTGGCATGCTTTTTTACTCTTCATTTGTGGAAAAATAGCTCACTTAATCAAATGTATAGAGTAGTGCCTCAGTTGATAGAGTATTATATGCACAGCTTAGTGGGGGAATGCATAGGGAATGTTATCAGTGGGATGACCCACTTATGAAATAAATAGACCAGAAAACAAGATTCAAACAAGAGTCACTTAATTTAAACTATAAAAAATTAAAGATCTGCAGGGGGAAAGACTACGGTCTGACTGAAGCAAGTGGGCCCATCTTGACCTCCTCCTCAGCCCTCCTCCAGTTCTGAATGCTGGCCACTAAACTGTTTTGACACCAAGTCTTCCAAAAGGAACTCCCAAATCCCAAGACTTAAAGACTTACCTCAAGCAAAACCCAAGGGCAATCTCCCTCTCCATCCCTTAGGTCCCACAACCCACAGGAATAAGTTTGCAGACCTTTCCTTCAATCAATAGGTGCCTTGGGTGGTTATCATCCATCATTTCCATCCCTTTTACCTTCCAAGTGACTACTTAACCAAGGAACCAAAGTCCAATCCCATATCACATTGTGCAAGAAAGGTAGGATATAAAATCTTGAAATAAAGGAATATCCTATATGCTCATCAGGAGCCAATGAAGGCTGGAAAAAACAAAGTAGAATGGGAGATTCCTACCAAGGCCCTAAAAAGGGAACCAGCAAAAGGCTGCAGGGCTCTGAAGGGTGGCTTCATGGGCCAAGTGGGAACATTAAAGAGAAGAAACAAAGACAAATCCAGCTCTTAAATCCTCTGGTTCTGCTCCTCCATGCCCTCCTCCATCCCCTGGTGCCTCACATGAGGATGCTATACCTCTCTCTCCAGATCACCTCTTTCCAGGCCAGCAAAACATCTCCTCCTCTGGGTTCAAATTCCTGTGCAAGCATGGAATTTCACAGGTTGACCTTCGGAAGGTCACAATCTCTCAGCCTCAGAGGGTGGCAGTGCCAAACTTCCTCTGAGTAAATCTTGCCATGAAACTCTTAGGACAGAGTTGCCATAAACTGGAGTCAAAGTGAAGGCATAGAACAACAGCAATCCATACTGAAAAGGGAGCATGGTGGAAGGAATGGTGGAGAAGCAAGCACAAAGATGATAGCAAGGCTAATTCTCCATGCTGTACATTGAGGCCCAATGCCTATGAATTATGTAACAGTTGAAAAGCCCAGTGAACCAGCCCTATATGGAAAGGGAAGTATGAGTATCTCATCTGCCTAAGAGATGCTAAGAGAGTGTCTGCTTTCTTGATGGATATTTATGGAAGAAATAATGACAGATTGCAGCTCTTTGGTAGTGTCATCAAGCAGGACTTTGTAGCAATATTACTGGGTCCCACTTAACATAGGAGTTTATCAGACAAGGGAAATTGAAAGTATAATCCAATCGCAATCCGAACGCAATCATGGGATTTAACGTTATTGCGTGATAGACTACCACATGCAATTTCGGGCAATGGGAAGTCAGTCCGCACGCAATCATGGGGTTTCATGTTACTGAGTGAGAGGTGATCACACGCAATTTTGGGCAATGACAAGCTATTTTCAGGCAATCGGAAGTCAGTTTGAATGCAATTCGAATTCACGTAAACTCGCTGAACTAGCGAATTCACGTGAATGCGTTCTGGCCCCACTTCCTTTTCATTTGAAATTAAGAAAAATTCCTCCTGTGATAAACTCCATAAAAAGCAAGAGAGTCCAAAACCAATTTGCCACATTATGAAATACATGAAGTAATACAGAGTGGACTCTAAAAGCAGTGGGAGGGGGAAAGCCTACAATTTTTCAAAGGAGCTGCTACTGCTTTTGGAAGAGAAGCAAAGCAGACAAAAGTCTCCCAAACGAAATTAATTCCCAAAAGAATGGCAGTATGTCCATACCAATTGCATCGCTACTGCTTGCCTTTGAAAGCTCTGCCTTAAAAGAAAAACACATGATCTACTAGTTGCTTAAGAGTCCACCACTCGCTACAGGGATATTTGCAACAAATTAGCACTATGCCTTGTTCAATTTAACCAAGGAAGCAGCTTAACTCTTTTCTAGTGTAACTTGTTTTATAGATACCATCTCTGTCACCTCTGACTCTATTTCTCTCTTGATCCAGGTTTTTTTTAACAAAAACAACATCCAAAAAACAAAAACAATAGTGTATGAAATATGTTGGCTCCAGTATTATTTACACTATGAATGGTCCAACTCCCAGTTGTATGTAAACAACTGGAATGGGTTTATTTCATTGTCTCCTTCATTCTCTATTGTAACTGAAAAATGATTAAACTGATCCAGATGTGTTTTTTCTCTCTAACCTCACTCATTGATGCCAGACAGCAATGGTAACAAATTCTGGAATATCACTCTCAGAGAGTCTTCAATATTCAGATTTCTTTTAAAGAAATGTTTTTCTCTCCAAAATCAGGTAACCTAGAATCTTTTTAGGGGAGAAAAATTGATAAAATTTCAATCTACTGCAAACCAATGGAATATGACGTCCAGAAAAAAATAGAGAACAGCCAGTGAAACAGTGTTGCAACTGTTTAGTCATCCAAGACCCCTTAAAGGTTCACATGAGCTCTGGGAAAAACATCACTAGGCCTGCCAGTTTAAGAACATCCCAAACCCAGAGATTTCTGGACCAAAATCTGGCACCCAGGGTGCATCTACACTGTAGAAATAATGCAGTTTGACAGCCTTTTATATGCTGTTGCTCCATCCTATGGAATCCTGGGATTTGTAGTTTTGCAAGGTCTTTAGCCAGCTCTGCCAAAGCGTGATGGTGACTCACAAAACTACAAATCCCAGGATTCTGTAGGATGGAACCATGCAGTTAAAGTGTGTCCAGCTGAATTATTTCTACAGTGAGAGACAGCCCTTGGAGATGGCACAGGGAGTGGGTTCCACTGATGTTACAGGGGGGAGCTATGCACCTGGAAAAATACATTAATGAAGCTTCAACATGGCAAGGTCAGTGAAGAGGGGGAAAATCCCCACACCATAACTGTCAAACTGCTGCAAATCCCATACCAAAAACATTGCTTGAGTCCAAATTATAGTCCCAACTGTATTATGGAATTAGAGTGAATCAATGGGTGGGTCAGCATTTAAGTAAATCCCATTGCTTCAAATAATCTACTGTAGGTAGGACTAGCAATTGGATTTATGTCTTTA
Source organism: Sceloporus occidentalis (assembly GCA_023333645.1). NCBI lineage: Eukaryota > Metazoa > Chordata > Lepidosauria > Squamata > Phrynosomatidae > Sceloporus > Sceloporus occidentalis. The sequence goes on from JALMGF010000005.1 coordinate 86,275,869, forward strand.
GCTTTCATAAATAAGCCATTTCACACCCTTTAAATCAGATAATTGGCATGGACTACCAATAACATACCACTGCTCTACCATATTTTCTGGCGTATAAGACAACTTTTTAACCCTTTTAAATGTTGTAAAAAGTTGGGTGTTGTCTTATACGCCAGGATAAGCCCTGCCTGCTCAGGCTGCAAGAGAGCCCCGCAGCCCGGCGTGCGCATCTGGCCTGTTCCGCGGCCTGACGTGTTCACCGCCAGCCTCCTCCCACCTTCCAGGCCTCCCAAGGCCCTCTGAAGCTGGTGCGCACCCAGCCTGCTGCCACGGCCATGGCCCAATGTGTGCACCCAGCCTGCTCAGCGGCCCGGTGTGTTTGCCACCAACCTCCTCCCACCTTCCAGGCTTTCACAGAGGCCCCCTGAAGCATGCTCCCAGATTCCCAGGCCTCCATACTGGAAGAGGGATAGTCTTGGAAGAGGGATAGTCTTATATGGTGAGTATATCCCAAACTCTATATTTCAAATGGAAAAGTTGGGGGTCGTCTTATATGCCCAGTCGTCTTATACGCTGGAAAATACAGTATTTCAACTCAATTGCTTGAGCCAGTTTCTTAGAATAAAACATAAAATTTACTCTCCCCCCTTTTATCTTGTTGTTATAATGACAGAACACAATTCACCAATGCAGTCATTCATCCAAAATGCCATTTTGTACCTAGCTCTTAAATTAACCCACAATTCTGAGAAAGGGCCTGAAAATGTTAATAGCAGGCATCTTCTTTCTTTCTTGTACATGGAACAATTAAAATACAATCTACAGAAAATCCAATCTAAGTCATAGAGTTCACAAAGGAAAAAAAAATCTTTTATCATTTCATCTTCCCCCTCCCCATCATTTGATGAATTTGATTTAAGCTATTCCATTATCTTCAGAACCGTTTAATTAAAATGACATTGTATGTCTCTTAATCACTCTAAATTATGATCACATCTTGTAGGCTTGCTATTAAAGACATTTGTCTTCTTTAAAAAAAAATATGTCCTAGTTATTCAAAGAGATTAACATTTACAGAAAGACTAACTAACACTGGGCTATTATTTTCCATGAAAACTGAATATGAAGTAAATATTTAAACTACAAAATCCTTTATGCAGCAACACAACAAACTTCACATTTCTCCAATTTCCCGACCTGTGAAGTAGGTGCATTAAGATGAGGACATTTAGTGACACTTAGGTCAGATATTTTCTAGTTGGGAGAGGCAGCAGGCATCCTGGAAAAAAATAAAGAAAGCTAGTGAAAAATCTAAATATTATACAATATGGAATAAATATATGTTATCGGTCAGATTCCCAGTTAATAGACAAGTTGGAATTTTTAAATAATAATAATAATAATAATAATAATAATAATAATAATAGCTTTATTTTTACCCCACCTCTCTGTCAGAAGACAATTGACTAAAGACAAACTTTAGTAAAAGTATATTTTCTTTTATCTATATAAATGAGGTTTTAACCTGAAACTACACAGATTTCCTAGAGAACTTAAATTATGACTCCAGCTTGTCTTAATCTGCCTTTGCCATGAATGGCTTCTTTAAATGGGATTAAAAATATAGATAGTGAATGGCAATCTCCTCTCCTAAGGCCGCAGGACAAACAACCCCCATCCTTATTCCTGCTGCTATATCCCCTCAGTTTCTGCTGCTCCTCATCCTGCAGATCCTAGATGGGAAAATTGTTTGGAAAGCCACACTGAAAAGCCAGATATCTGGTCAGGCCCAAATGCACAGGCAGTTTTCCTAGACACTTTTCACGCAAAGTTTTGTTCTCTGGAAGGATCCCTCAGTAGATGCCATTTGGATCTGGCCTACTATTTAATGAACCACATCAGCCACCATGTGATAGCCAGTCTACCTTCAGTCTTATTGGCAGGTTACAGACTGCCATTAAAGTACGCGCAGAGCGCGTACTAGGGTTAGGAAGGGGCGGTGCTTCCGCACCCCCGCAACCCTAATGCGCGCTCTGCGCGCACAAAATGGCGGCAGCTGTTCCGCATGGCCACCGCCATGATGGCATCACGAACGCGCCGCCTCCAAATGAGGCGGTGCAGACGTGATGCCATCGCTCCGCGCAAGGGCGCTTAATGCGCCCTTTGCGCGGAGCAAGAACGACCTCCGTTTCGGAGCTTCTTCCTGGTTTGCGTCGCTGGGCGCAGCCTTCAGACGGCTGCGCCCAGCAAAGCAAGGGAGAAAGGGGCCAAGTGGCCCCTTTCTCCTCCTCCCCGCCGCCGCGGGGTGTCCTTGGGGCTTGAAGCCCCAAGGACACCCCTTTACAGGCTGTAGGGAAGTGGCCTTTTGCCGCTTCCCCGCAGCCTGCAAAGTGGCAGATCGGGACCTTGGAGGCTGCCGGTCTGGCAGCTGAGGCCCCGATACACCAGGGAAAGGGGTGGGTGCAGCCTGCCCCAAACGGGCGGTCTGTAACCCGCCATTGTTTCTGCTCAGGAGATTCTCACTCACTCTTAGAGTAAAAAGGGAGCATTTCTTAGAGTGAGAAACTTTTGGGTCAACTCTCCACAGTTGTTACTGAACAAGGATGGAGCAGCCATGCTCTCTAGAGCAGTCCCTGCAATCCTGCCTCATCCTAGTGAAATGGCATCAGTCCTAGTAGTTGATGCAATTTGCAATTTTCCCTACTCTGCAGTGTGTTAAGAGCAGTGAACTGAGTTTACTGGTTTAGGAGGATATAACTGAAGGCTAAGATTTTGAAAATTTGACAATTAGCCAGAATAGCTCCTCCTCAAAAGCAAAAATCAGTGTGAGAACAAGATTAAATAATTATATCTTTATTAAGTCTGAGAGAACAGTTGTTTCCCAACAGGAAAGATTGGAAAAATGTCATGGGTACTAAAGCCCTACTCCTGAACAATCTAAGGGGGCTAGAGTGGTGTAACTAAGATCAAAAGACTACAAACTAAAACACATGCATAGATTTTATCACTCTCCAATGTGAAAAAGAGTCTAGGTAAGCTGGATGGCTGCAGATCAGGATCAGCACAATGATGAAGTAGGCTTTGTGGAAAGTTCAAAATGAAGGCAATTCTCTAGAGATTATCTCCCTGTCTTTGTCTGTCTGTGCCTGTTTGTGCCTGTCTGTCTGTTTTTGGGCCTCTGTTACTTTTCCCTTTTTCCTATATTTAAACTTTTCCTGACTTGGGGGCTGTCCCCTGGAGTGTCCAAAATCATAAACTATGTGCCTAAAGTGATAGGCGCAAATCTTGTGCCTTGTGTGCAAAGGGGTAAATATGAATGTGTCCTCTGCATGCTAGTAATGATTCTTAGATAATCTGAGGAGTTGAGAACAATGGAGTCACATACATGAAACAAAGCCAATTAAGTATAGACACTTACTCTTTTCCAACTCCAACTCCAAATAGGATTGTCCAACATCTCTGGAAACTGCACAATACCTTACAACAGTGGTAGTGGGGTGTGTGTACCAGTCTGAGCTAGTTTGGCAGGGTTTCCATTCAGCGGAGGTAAACAAGACTGATTGTTCTCCTGAATATCAATGAAACCATTTCCTTGTCATCAATATGGAGGGAAATTACAGTTTGTACTTTAGAATGAGGTTTGATATTTCTAAGATGAGAACGGATCCTTCAAGCATGCCTTCTTACAATGCATGCCGACTCTAGCGAGAGGGCTCCCTGCCTAACATGCCAAAGTCTAACAATTCATATTTATTTAGAATAATTCATAACAGCAGCCTCAGACAGAGGATTTGCTCCATCTCATGGGAAATCTACTCCTCTTGACAGCATATATGTCCCCCCCCCCCCCCCGGTATTCTTTCGCAGCCCTAGTAGATGGAGCTACCATTATACTTTTGGTGATGTCGGGGATTTTTTTTTAATAGTAATATGGTGTCATCTGCATACCTTAGATTGTTGACATTCCTCCAATTTTCCCTCCTCCTTCTTCCATATCTAATTCGTGCTTTATGTATGGTGTCTTCAGCATAAAAGTTAAACAGATAGAGTGATAAAATGCAGTACTGCCTGCCCCTCTTACCAATTGGAAACCTTTTTGCTTATCAGTGTTCTGTCGTAATAGTACAAGTTTATAGTAACTTACAAAACGTTGCAGAAACATAATTTCCCTATTCACTTTTTTGGTGAATGCAAAGTAACTGTTTAGAAACAATATTTAGAAGAATTATCAGTTGTTGTGAAGTTATGATGTTCACACTGGAAAATGAAAATCCCAAATTGCCAACCTGTTGTATGCCTAGAAATTATGGCCAAGATCCTTTATCGGGAAATGTATCTCTGATATGTAGCTACTACACCCCTGCCAAGCTATCTTTTCTCAGCTATATCCACCCATACAGTGGGAGCCAGTGTGGTGTACTGATTTGAGTGTTGGACTATGACTCAGCCATGGAAACCCACTGGGCGATCCTGAGCAAGTCACATTCTCTCAGCCTCAGAAGAAGGCAATGGCAACTCCGCTCTGAAGAAACATTCCAAGAAACCCTCATGATAGGTTCACCTTAGCATCACCATAAGTTGGAAATGACTTGAAGGCACACACCCCGACAACAATAACAACAACAAAAAACCCAACCATAGCCCTTTCCCTGGAGAGCAGGGAAATCAGCATAAGGGCATCTGGCTATTTTTCTTTAGATGGAAACACTGCAACAGGAATCCTTGAGGACCTGTGGGGTCGTTTGGGAGTCCCTGATGATGACCTTATTGGTCTGTGTCCATCTAAAGGAATATACCTGGACATCTCTCTCTAGCTTCCCCTGCTTTTCACCAACACAGAAATGGCCATCAGGGCAGGGATGGTAGGGTGATAGCAAAGAAAATTTGGGTTGGTGTGGGACAGTGTATAGCAGTCAAAGAACTCCTAGTATATTATACATGCCACATATTCCAAACAAGTGTCTTTGTGGAGTGTAGAGACTTCATCTTTTCTGGACAAAAGAGGTTTTCATCTAAGCCTACAGCATACATATGCTGCAAGCAAGAACAAATTCCCAACTTGCTTTTAGGAATGTATAAACATATTTATTTAATCCAAACTTACCTTCCCCTGTGAACAGAAGTAGGACCTGTTCCAAAGCCCATTGGAATCAGTGGAAACACACCCTTGGAAGGCAGCCACCAACCTCCTCAACTTAAAGTGATTCTCTCTAAATCAGATTCCTTTGGGGAAAATGTTTCTCCCTCCTATGACCTAGTTTACAGTTAATATGATGCATCTGCCATTTAACTATACAGCAGTTGATTGTGACTCTTTAAACAAGGTTATGGCACCTGGACTTATGAGATGTTCAGAGATCCATTCTTGTGTCCATATGAACAATGAATGAACTGAAAACGTTCTTGAAATGCTGATAAAATCCCATGCACCTTTGTCAATGACTTGTATGTATTTATGTCATTCTGCTAATGGCATGCCTACTGTACTAAGGGTTATACATCTTCAGAGTCAGTGCAATCCAACAAGGCTTTTATTCCTCAACCAATTGGACAACTAGTTGTCCAGCCCATTGCACCACTGTCAATTGCAATATATATATATATATGTGTGTGTGTGTGTGTGTGTGTGTGTGTGTGTCTTGTCAACTGTTTTGCACAATCATTTGTGAAAACATACAGTCCAGTAAAACTGCATCCATCTAGTGTTAAGCTGGATCCAATTACAGGTTGAGTCTCCCTTACCCTGAATTCTAAAATCTGAAATTCTCCAAAAACCAAACTTTTTTCATGGGTGGCTGAAATAATGACACTTTTGTTTTCTTATGGTTTAATGTACACAAACTTTGTTACATGCACAAATAGTAATAAAAATACTATATAAAAGTGCCTTCAGGATATGTGTATAAATTATATATGAAACATAAAACGAATGTTATGTTTAGATTTGACTTCCATCTCCACAATATCTCATTATGAATGTATATACAAATACAGGTATTCCAAAATCAAATAAAATCCAAAAACCAACATTCTTGTGGATTAAAGAATTTTGGATAAGGGAAGACTCACCCTGTAATACTTTTCAAGTATAAACATTGACTCCCCCCAAAGCCATGATACTTGTTAATTGGGTTCATTTTGTTTTGCTTTTTTAACCAAGAAATAAGTCTTAATTTTGAAAGGAAAATTATGAGAATAGCCAAAACATGCTCCTAGGTTTCACAGGGATACAAGCTGAAACTATCTTCTTATGGGGAATGATCTCCACCTGATCCTTAATGTTTAATTACCAACAGGATGGGCATTTGATTGACATTTAACAAACTTTTAAAGATACTTTAGATAAATGCAACATCCGTCTTGTTAGGTTTTCTGTGTTTCTCTACAATAGTATAAAAGAGAAGACGGTGAAGGCAAATGTATTCACTAGACATAGTCTCCACTGACAAATCAAGAGGCTTCTAACCACTTTAAAGTCAGGGTGTTTAAATGATGCACGAGACAAAATCAGGTGGGAAGTAAAATGAAGTCATGCTTTGGGGCTAAAAACCGGAGCAAAAAGAAGCTGATACTCCAGTTCAAGGTGTAAAATGAGCATCTTCACACCAGCATATACAGCCCAGTGACATTACAGGGTTGCAGCAAAGCAAAAATGTCATCACCAATAACGAAATGAATGTATTACAACATACACAAACCTGAAAGTTCAACAAGAGAGCATGGAGTAAAGGTGGGGAGGAAAGGGCATGTATGGGGGGCCCTCCATGATTATGTTTTCCATTGTTTTACTGGGCACACTGCTGCACCAATGCGTTGTACAGGCGGTGCATCACACATATGACTGTGTGGCCGGACTGGGTGTCTGATGGAATGACATCTGGGCAGGAAGTGCAAGGTAATTGGAGAGTGCAAGTGATGTGTTTGTGCGATGATGCACATGCATGGTGGGGAGGTGACAAAAATAATAACCACACTGACACTGTGTGGTGTGGATAGTCCATGGGTATTCGGCCTGCCTTGGAAGTGGGCCGTGCGGACAGTGCAGTTTTGAATTGCTTTCATAAAACCCAGGATAGAACATTTTCCTGTCCATCTACTCTGGCCCTAAGAAGTACAATTCAAAGATATAGCCATGTTAGACTGTAGAATCAGTATGGAGAGAGATCTTGTAGCACCTTTGAGACTAACTGAAATAAAGAAGTTGGCAGGAGAGATTCTGCAAACCGATAAAGATTTTGGTCAGGACAAGAATGCTGATGAGATTCTGAGAAAGACAACAAAAATTGAAACTGACAGATTTTCTCATCCTTACTCAAGCTCCATGCTGTGACGTTAATTTTTGGTGGGGCTAAAGCCAAAGCTGTAAGAAAAGCCATGAATCTGATTCACCAGTTATTGCTCAAGTATGTTATAGGAATTACTGTAACAAGCAATCCATTATGGGTGTGCCTTCTGGGCATCTGTCAGATGCTCCTGGGCATGTATCCCATTTGAGACACCCCTGATTTTCTATATGTATCTAGAACAGCAACTGTTGGCTGAGTCACTTCCACACTGAGCAAGCAGTAGAGAGGAAGCATTAAAAACAGCAACAAAAGCTACTTTTGAAAACAAGGGAAAATACAGTATGAAAGAAACACAGACATACATCTTGAACTAATTATAGTACAGACACAGACCTGTCAATGCATGCTTTCCAGTCACCTTCACCTGATCATGTGTCGTACATATGTGGTCTCTGAAAAGGCAATATCATAGTGATGCCGTGGGATAATCCTAGTTTCAAAGCAAACTTGGTATGAATATAGCTGCTGTTCTTGTTCTTGGCTCTGCTTTTATTTAAGCAATATCTAATTGTGCCCAATTTGAGCCTTTTAAAGGTTAAAATATGGCCTCTTTTTTTAAAGCTTCCCCCATCAAGATGTCAACAGAAACTTGGAGTCGGTCTCTGATTCTAGCAAGAATTTTAATTACATCTTAAAAAGCAGGTCTGAGACCCATAGATATTCTCACCTTTCTTCTTAAATCACTGGGCATAATCCCTTTTGACAATATTACTCTTTTGATATGGCAGTGTTTCAGTGGGCTGAAGAGTAAAGGGAACTTCAGTGAATTATAATCCTATCCATTCATTTGCCTTTCCCCTTGTGAGCCATCAAACCATTCACAGGTATACATGTGTATGTGTTATGTTGTTTTAATTTGTTGGTTTTAATTATAATTGATTTAATAACTTTTTAAGGGAGGGGGGAGGGAAGTAGATTTTGATATATATTGTATTGTATTTTAATATTGTTAGCCGCCCTGATTGACCTCAAAGGGGCGGGATATAAATAAAATTTTATTATTATTATATTATATATTATTATATACATGGTGGCTCTTCAAGATCTTGAACCCATTTTCCTTCCCATTTTTATTGATTGATTGATTGCCTTCAGAACTGTAAAAGCAGGTCACAGAACATGGTTTGTAATGTATTTCAAGCCTAATCCAGAAGGTAATTTCTGTGTTGTGTCCAGTGTGTGAATTGGTTCTACCTTATTTCAGGTCAGGTGCATTGGCCTGTCCACAATGTGGCCACATAGTTTCCTTTACTGAGGAATGACCAGCCAGTCACCTATTGGGGCAAGTAACATATTCTTTTCTTTCCTGAGATGGCATGGGAAGAATGTTACTTTTATAAGATGGGAAATCTGTCATCCTCCAGCTGTTGTTGAACTCTTATCAGAATAGCCAATGTTGAGAGGTTAAAGAAGTTGGACTCAACATTTGGAGGGCCATAAAGTCCTCACCCTTGATCTACCCCACACTGCAGCTTTTAAAATTGTGTACCCAGACACTGATCAATACAGTACAATGTGACAGTCCACTTGGCATTGCCATACTAGAAAAAAAACGAGCTGTCACAGCTAAACTGGTTATGTTGTTAAACATCTGGAGGCAATTGAAAGGCAGATCAGTGAATATGGACTGAGTTATCCTTCTTCTCAAGAGGCAGGTTAACAGTTTGGGTATACTCCAGGAATCAACCCTTAATCGCAATTCCCAGTTTTCAGAGGTTGCTAGAAGTACATTTCCACAATTGAACCTAGCGTCCATCACATTCACAGGCCAGCCTTGAATCTCAGCTAGCTGCCTTGATTTCTTGATGTGGGGAAAAGGCAGGATATAAATAAACCAATGCAACATAATTTGTTCCTGAAGATGTCTGTTTTGGGTGTGGTGATCCATCCCTTAGTTACATCCATTTTGAGTGTTCTACATAGTGCTGACCAGACTGTTGAGTGGAGTTGGTTACAGGAAACAGATAGCTCCCCTCTTATTACAGCTCCATGAATCCATTTCCAGACATAGTTGAAGGTGCTGGTTATGACTTATAAAGTCCTATATAACTTCTACTCAGGTTATCCAAAAGACTGGATTCTTCCATATGAATCTTCCATGTCCTTTCAGGACAGGCCTCTCAGCCACATCACCTTCAGAGTTACACTGCCAACAGACCTAAGAAAGAGTCTTCTCAGTGGCTATTCTCAGATTATGGAACTTTCTTCTGGGTAGACTAGGCTGACTCCCCCTATCAATTGTTCCACTAGCAGGCATCTGATTGCCTATTATTGTCTTTGGTTTGAATAGGGATGTGCTTTTTAATATTATATTTCTTATGTATTATTGGTGTGACAGTTTTAATTGTGTTAATTAGTCTTAATGTACTTTGCATTTTAATATGTCTAATGTATTATGTTTTTACTGGAACACGGTATTTTTAATTATGCTAGAAAATGACTTGCATCCTAACCTGGGCAGAAAGGCAGGTTATACATCAAATCAAGTCAAATCAACGAGTCATACATCTGGAAACATGTATTTGTATAAAACAATTTGTATAATGCAGCATTGTCTTCTTGCTTTACTCCTTGTTTACCTGGCCATAGGTTTCCAGCAGTACCTGTGGTTTGGTTAACCACATAAACTGATTATGTTTGAAGCACATGTAGCTGAGCCTAGAACCTATAGCTGAGTTAAAAACATTCACTTTCTGAAAATGTATTTCTACAAATACATTCTACAAATGAAACAAATTAAACTTTCAAGACGCTTCCTTGTTTTTCTCCTTCACTATTGAATCAAAGCAATCATTGTATGGAGAATGTATAACATTTCTCTACTTGCATTTATAAAACACATGTATAAAACAGCTGGAAAATGGCTCTTCAGATGCATGTCATCACAGTCTGCAGATCGCCAGACATGAGTGATATTACGAGATTCTAGCAAAATGAGTTGCTTTGCTTGCTCACAAAGAGCCATCAATCTCAGACTCAATCATATCTTACAAAGACATGCAGCTCTGGCCATTTTCCAAGTCTTTCCTGAAACTGATCTGAATAATGCAGGCAGGTGTGGAAAAACAGAGTTAGTTTCCCCCATTTTGACAACAAATATTACTGCCATTTTAAATTTTGGTTCAAGGGCCAGTTTTGCAGCTAAATACCATCTTTAAGACTATTCAGGCTTTAACTTTTCAAATAATAATTTAATATAAGTAATATATAAGAATTTTAAAGGTACTTTAAACAAACCTCTAAGCATTCCATAGATCTTATTCATTTATTTTATTTATATTCTACCATTCCCCCAGTTTTGGTGATATTGAAAATTAATTACAATTCACCTAATGCAGGGATGGGAAAAATATGAAAAAAAGATAGCAGACAGCCCAAACTCCACTTTGTAGCACTCAAAGTCAGTGTTGCTGTTGCATGGCTTCAAGTCATTTCTGACTTAAGGCACCCCTAAGGTGAATGTATTGTGGGGTTTTCTTGGGAAGATTTGTTCAGAGGAGGTTTGCCATTTCTTTTCCCTGAGGCTGAGAGATCATTACTTGCTCAGTGCGTTTCATGGCCAATTTGGAAATTTTACTCTGGTCACAGTCCAATACTCAAACTATTATATCATGTTGGCTCTCCAGAGCCCCTGTAATGACTCCCAGATCCACAATCCCCCAAAGTTTTTTTGAATTGCCAATTGGAAAACAATTTTCCACCCATACAATGCCTAAAGATTGGCCCGAAACCATCCACAAATGTAATGCCTTGGGTAATCCATCCAGAACCCTCCAATTCCCCCTCTTCAAACCTAGCTAAAAATGGACAAACATGGCATAACTTCACTTTACAGTCACTTGAACTGCAATGGTGCAGCTCAGGGGGGCAGTTGTGGGGACAACACTGTCCCCTCATGCCATTGTGCATTTCTGATCCAGAGTTGGCAATTCCTATGGCCATCTTGTACTTACTAAGTTTCACCCTTACCTACAGATATGAAAATATACAAAACTTTTTTTGACTGTTGTTATAAATTAGAAATCTGCCCTGTGTTGTCTGCATTGATGCTGATGATTTAATTTATGGGATGAATAAAACAAATAGTTGAGTGGTAACACCTAAATCTTTAAAAATTGTTTTATATCATGTACCATGAAAAATGGACCAAAGACACCAATCTTTAAAATAAAGCTGAAATTTGATGATTGATTCCAAATATGCATGAAATATCTTTAGGCTATCAAGCAAAATGTATTTAAACTCAATTTTTTAAAAAAAAAAATCATTTGTTAGAGGCAGCAAACCTAGAATGCTTGTATTCCATAGTTGCATTTTGCATGTTTGTCTGAGAGATTAGGCATAGCATGAATCTTGTTGGTTTTAGGCACAACCTCTCTTCCTGCATCAATTAATCTGTTGTTAATCTGAGTTTGTTTATCCTCCATGTAGCCTGCAGTTCTTGCTCTGTCCTCCATGTTTGAAGAGCACATGTTACAAAGCCTCTCATCACGACGTATAATGAAAGTAAACCTACTTCATATGTTTTCAACAAAGAAGACTAAGCCACCTGTCCTGTGTGGAGTGGGCATGGGATGTGGGATTGGTCTTGTTCATCTTCTGATTCTGACTGTTTATTGCTTTGCTTATTAGATATACTACTATCTTTCACATTTGCCAACACATTCTAGACCAAAAAGAAAGAAATAAAAGAAAAATAAAGATTGTGCTTTGGAGGTACCTGGGACACTTGAGGGATTAGGTACAAAACTTTTTTGGATCTTCACCTTAGACCCATTAGAGAACACATGGATCAGATGAGAAAGAGAAGCACAGGCTCAGTCTATGCTATGCTGTCCCCGTTGGTCACTCTGATCAGTCCCTGGGTTGGTGCAGGGATGGATGGGTGTTCACACACCTGTGCCTATACTGACCCAAGACTTGTGGCCAACATGTGTTTCTTCTCTTGCCATGCCATCACTTTCACTCAGAAGCCCCTCTATCACCACCTCTGATGCAGAGATGAGGCATCTGGCCATATGGATGCAGCTAGGCACCACATTTCTGCATCAGATACAGAGATGGAGGTGGGCTTCTGAGTGAAAGTGATGACCAGCAAAATAAGGAGTGTGGCAGGGTGTAAACAGCCAGGTTTCCTCATAATTTATTTCCAGGACAGTAAATGGACTTGCTAAATATCTAGTTGTCAGAGTGTTGTTAAAGGCCTAGGCAGCGTTAGTAAAAGAGTAGTGTGGCAACCCTGATCTATATTAACCCAGAGACAATTGAGCCAAGATTTCATGGGATGTGATTGTATATGGTCACAAAACAGTTTTCGCTTGCACCATGTGCAAATGGCAGAAAGTTCATAAAAGAGGAGAAGTAAATCAGTAAAACCTGCACTTATCTACACTGCCTTATTGCTCATATGCATTAGGGCTAATTAACAGTCAAGTGGCTGTTTTCTAGCAGCAAATTAACTGGAAATGTTTGACTGTGCAGGAAGAGGAAATTACATGATAAAATATTATCACTTCACAACTCTTAGCTGCTAATGGGGGCAAATGAGACTCAAGGTAATACATGTCTGAATCATTAACACCACCGCAGGAAATTAAACCTTGTAGATTTTTGGACTGTTGCACACTTCCAGGTCTTGAAGCTCTCTTCTCTTAAAATGCCAAAGCTGTGGCTCACCTAATGAAATCTATTGTCAGTAAGGGTGGTGGTGGTATTTCTTCATAGGGTGCATAGTTAACTTTAAAAATTTACTTGCACATCATGGCTGTTTCCATTCATAGCTTCAAAAATAACAACACAGTTTTATTTTATTCATGTATTATTATTTTTTTAAAAAAATTAGAACTCCACCTGATATTACAAAATCTTGAGTTCATGAAGGTTAGACAGTGGTGCCAAAATCCCTGGACACCAGTAAGTAAAATGAGTAGGAGCTCCCAGTGCAATAGGCTGACTCATGACATTTTGAAGACGTGTGAGTCAAAGTTCCTAAAGAGCCCTCCAAGGCCATTTAAAGTAATACTTGATATAGTGTGCCTTCCAGATTTTTTCCCCTGAATTAAAGTAGCCTTAAGGTGAATCTAGAGGCCTAAAACACATGGGCAAAATGACACAGCTTCAGGCTGAATTAGGGGCATGCCGTTTATATGAAGCACATCTTGAATGTGGCCTGAAGCTGTGCCAAGGTTGCATCATTTGCAAAAAAACAGGCCAAGAAGAAGCAGATAGAATCTACTCTTTCTGGCAGCCTAGTTCAATCCTAGACTGGGACCAGACATGTGCGGTTGCCATTGTCCTGGTGCAAATGGCATCAGCATAGTCTCATGCCACTCTATTTAGCCTGGCTGATTTGGGCCCAAAATGGGGCTTTCTTGACAAAAGGGACAAAGTTCTGAGTGACAAAGTTTTCCTTTGCCTTCCTCTAAGGCCAAGAGCATGTGGTTTGCGAAGGTCACTTAGTGGGTTTCCATGGTTGAGTGAGTGTTCAAACTCTGTTCTCCATAGTCCTAATCCAGTGCTCAAACCACTACATCATAGTGGCTCTCAATGAAGTAATACACATCACTGCATAAAAAACCTCACCATTTAGAAGTCCATTTGAAGAAAAAGATGGAACAGACATTAACATTTACAAAATATTCTTTCCCTTAATAGGCCATTTGGAGTAATATGCATTGCACTACCATTCATCTTTCTGAAGGACCATTTGAAGTAATTGAATTAATATTCATTACCTCCTAAAGACTGTCCCAAATGGCTATTCGAAGTAATTGAAATAACATACATTGCCATCTAAAAAAAAAAACCTCCTCCAAAAGACCATTCTAAGTAGTTGAATTAATATACATATACAAAGGTTAGCATTGGGGAGGGGTTGGGATGAACTCATAAGGCCATGATATGATTTTTTTTGTATAGTCCTTGGAATACAGAATTAGGGACAAGTAGTGGGTAAACTGTCCTTATGACCTTATAAGATTCATAGAACCAAGTGGCAGTGAATAATGGCCACTCTTGGAAACGTAACATTGGACCAGACCATGGGAACATTATGTTTTGGGTGACAATTTCCAAAATCCTCCACCAGGATGATGGCTGGGGAGTGCAGGCTCTGGAGACTGTATTTCAAAGAAAGAAAAAAAAGGAAAGAAAGATTGATTGATTGATTCCCAACTTCTGTATTGGGCTATCTAGACTTTTAGGATGTTGCAAAAGTAATTACCTAAAGCTCCTGAATATTTCAGCCAAGTGAACAGGAAACAGAGGAAACTTTCCATGTTTGTCTGGTGACTGGAATGCACAAAATATGCACATGATTACAAGATTAATCTGTTTGAAAAGGAGTAGCAAAAGAAAGGCTTTTCTCTTGTGTACACAACTGTGACTAATGAGACTTCATAAGAATCTTTGCCACATAACTATTTCTAACTACCATCTCTGGGCACTACTAAGTGAGTTGTTTGGTTATACTTGACTCTGTTGTTTTATTTACAATAGCTGGCATATTAGGATTTTCAGTGCCACCACTGTTTATTGATTCTTTACTGACACTAGCTTTTAGCACAGCAGAACTGCATTTGTGTGGTCTGCATTCATTGACTCTTAAGATGCAGAGCAGCCAGCCAAATCCCAAATACATCCAGTTGACAGATGAGCTTAGAACTGTGCTCCAATAGAGCCAATGCAATCTATCTCTTACCCCAACATGGAACAAGAATGGAAGAAGTTAGTGATCTTTATTCATAATAGAAATCCACAGTTGAAACACCACACCACACCACACTATGATCTTTAGCATTAGACACCCATATCAGATAAAAGGCCCTCCCTTCCATTCCAGCTGCCACTGCTGTGACCTCTAAAAGCAGAGAAGAACAAGCACAGCTCCATCTTGCCTTCACCCAGCAATGGATGAAGGGACCTCAATTTTGCACTGCTGTGGTCTAGGAGAAAGAAAAGAAGGGGTAGCAACCGTTCCACCATGTGTCAGCTCCAGCATAAGATTAAGAGCCCTCCCTTCATCCCAATAGCCAGGGATGAGAAGGGAGAGAAGAAGAGACAGACAAAGCTCCATCATTCCTTAGCCCCAGCAACAGATTAAATAATAGGCAATATCTGATGTACCTAATACTTCCTCTACTGCTATTCTCTTTAACTTATGTTTCAGGTTTTATATAGAGTATGAGACAGAGAGCAGAGAACTGCCAAAGAGTTTATCGCACAGGGGTTCAGGGAACAGTCAGAGAATGGAACTGAAGGGGCCAGGAACGAGTGTGGAATGACTGGGGGATGCATTTTACTGCACGCATTTTAAGAGCAGCAGAAAAAGTGGTACAGAAGAGTATTACTCAGAATGCCCCACCAAATTGGGAAATTTGGGGCTCTATTATTAGTGGCTGCAAAAATAATCCAGTTTGACATCACTTTAACGTCCATAGCTCAAGGCTATGGAATTTTGGGAGATGTAGTTTGTTGTGGGACCCAGGCAATCCGATAGAGAAGGCTAAAAGCCTCACAAAACTACAGTTGCCAACTGTAGCCAAACATTTTAAGAATTAATTAACTCAAAATTCTTCTCCTAACTGGACATAAGATTATGAATTATCTTCCATAGAACTCTGGTCCCTCACTAAACGCCAAAACCTAAGATTCCATAGGATGCATCCACAGAAGTTAAAGTAGAATCATAGTGCTATAACTGTGAAGTGCAAAGAAGTCTTTCAAGTTCACTATAACCTCCAGAATGCCATCTCAGGGTTCATAAGATTCACTGCCAGACTAGATCCAAACCTGTGTAACTTAAGTCAAAGCCTTATGTTTGTCATATATACTGGGGTGAATCCACCAACAATTGTTCTTGTGTACCTTCAAGTCATTTGTGATTTATGGTGACCCTATCATCGGGTTTTCTTGGCAAGTTTCTTCAGAGGTGGTTTGCCACTGCAGTCCTATGATGTGAGATAGTGCAATCCCAGTGGGATTCCATGGATGAGCTGGGACTCAAATTCTGGTCTCCAGAGTCATAATCTAGTGCCCAAACCACTGCATCATGCTGGTAGTATTTTCATGTAAAAGGCAGGATGAACACTTGAATAAAGATTTCACATATTCTTTGTTCATAATGACAACCATTGAAAATGTTTTGTATTTTAAAACTAGCTGAATCCATCATCCTTTTGTTATGGCTGATTTTTTTTTAAAGAAAAGAACCCCATTTATGTTTACAAGAATGTTTTATTATTTTGTGTATCTTAAAATACTACATGGAACATAACATAAATGTTTTTTAATCTCCTGACAATGAAGAAAAATAAGGAAACGTTTAAAAAGAACTACATAATGTAGGAATGAAAGAACAATGCAAAAATATTTCTCTTAATTATATCTTTAATAAATCCTCTATTTTGTATTCTATTCCTCATCACAAAGATATATAATTATGTTTTTCTATAAAAAAATAAACCAAATAGAGCAATGAAAGCACTGATCTGAAATAATATTTCTTATTTATATCTTTAATAAATTTTCTTTTCTATACTCTGCTTTTATCAAGAAGACGTTTAAAAAGTGCAGCTAGCCATACCTTCAAGTACTTCTTTTTTTCAAAAAGGAAAATAAACCAAAATTATAGTATTTGAGGTTCCTTGGTAAAGGCTTTAAACCATAAAAGAGTAAAAATACATATCAAGGCATCATAAAAATGAAGTACCAGGCAACTTCTGTTTTTTTAATGTTTTTTATTTCAGTACAAAAGCGAACATATCTGTAACACACGGCCTTAAACTTTGATTTTGAATGATTAGCCCAGTCCTTCAACAATGGATCCCCCCTCCCCACAATTTAAAGTAGTCTAAACTCTGATTAAGTTGGAAATAACCATGATGGCATCTGGAAGGCATTTTGCTAACAGAAGCACAGCCAAGGTATCACCAAAATAAAACATGTGGACCTAGTATGTTAACTTCAGCTACGTGACAAAGGAAAGCAGCGACCCTCCTGCATTAAATTCTCAAACGTCCCTTTGATGTACGATGCTAAGGTTTAGAAAGGGAATGGTACACCCAGTATGGATTTCTTTTAAAATATTATTACACCCCCAAGTATATTCCAGAATGTGGTTACCTTTTAGCAATTCTTGATGCCTGTGGTTTACAGAGATGGAAAACCGTAGTTATTTCACACCTCCCAGGACTTGTTATGAGTTTGTCTCAAGAATGTGCATGTTTGCAAGGCATGTAGGGTGTTTCAGATAAATAAAGTGAGCACAAAACAAAGTACCTCTGTAGGAAGAAGAAATGACAAGGTCCCGATGTTTCCGTGCTTGCAAATTACACAGGTAAGTTCAATTAATTTGAGGAGGGATACGCTCTTTAAATAAGCAAACTTTGGGACTGCACACATGTGCAATTGGTCCCAGCAAGCCTCATAGGGAGGAAAAACTGACAAAAGAGGGGATCCTTCATCAAATTAATAGAACTTGTCTGTAATCTGCATGCATTGAAAGAGCAAGTCATCAGAAAATGAGTCTCCAAAAGGACGGAGAACACTGTAGTTTAAATAAATATTTTCAAATTAATCAAGATAAAAGACAGCATACAGTTGTAAACAATTTCCCTTTTTGTTCTGGCCCTCTATTCCTTTAATTTCTATAAATACTTCAGTTTTGGATCTGGGAGATAAATTTAAAAGACTTGAGCAAGCAATCTTGCACCCACTTTGTTAAATGGTATAGACCCATGTAATATTGACATGTAGTGTTGACAAATGCAAGCTCATTCACATCAGACCGAACAATAACAAGCACAAGTACCAAATAAGATGAACTACAGAACTGCACTGCGGAAAGGGCCGTTGTAGAATATATTTATTTTTACTGAACTCTTAGTGGGGGAAAAAACTCAACACAAATTCCTGCATCAGTTGGAAAAGCAATTAAAGAAGTAACATGCCATATATCACATGCCTTCATTGATGTTCAATTTAGTATTTCCAGTTATTTGAATTTCTTCCCTCCACCCCAGGTTCTAGCAGTTTGAAGCAGTATGTTATCCTTTTCAAGTTTATCCTTTTAAAATATATATTTTAATAATGATTTGTTGCTTTCATAAAGGCAATGAGAAAAACAGATCAATCTGTGATAGGCAAAAAAAAAAAAGTCTGGTACATCATTTGAAGTTATATGCACATTGCAAGCCAAAGTAAACATTCAGAGAAGCGTTGTTAGACCATATGTAAGAATGGTAGAACATATTTTAGTGAAACTTCCATACAATGTTGTTAAGGTGAAGCAAAAGGCAGACTTTTCTCATATCCTGAGCACATTTAAACTACTAATACTTGTATTTCCCTTGTGATCAGATGGCAACACTTCACTCATTTGCTACTTTGGATCTCTCCTGATAAATCAAGCAGACTGTTAGCTCTAAGGAGTTTGCTTTGCTCTCTGGGGCCTGCTTCATTTCAATTTGTGAATCATATCTGGTAGCAAAATAGCTGCATCATTCAATGGAGGGTATAATTACTGCCACAGAGAGGGACCTTCATTGGACTGAAATCCAGGTTCATCACAGATTATGCAGGGACATAGCCAGGATTTTAGGAAGGGGGGGTCCAGACTAAGTGCCACCATTATAATGGGGCTTGGGTGCAGCGGCACAGCAGCACACACCATTCATTTTTCTAATGGAAGGGGGGGTCCGGACCCCAAGATCCCCCCCCCTTGGCTACGTCCCTGGATCCTGAAATTTCAGGGCCCAAACCTAAGACATGGGGACTAGCTTGGGTGATATTACAATGATGTGGGCCCTGGTGATGTGATAAAGCATGGTGCTGCATCTAACACAGCTGCTCTGTGTATGTCATTTGAACAATAGCAAAAAATCTTACACACAAAAATGTCTAACAAATGAGAAAATATTTATTAGGTTGGAAATTCGACTTCCTAGGCTCTGATTCGAAGAGAAACAGAACCAAACTTCTCCTGCATTTTTTTAAATACCTTTGCAAGTATTGCTTTGAACAATTCATGGCACTTGACTTTATGAGCCAAAAGAAAGGTTTGCAGATTCTAAACCATCAGGATTATTATCGTACTACTAATAATCACTAAATATTTCCCCCCTTGGGGAGAAAATTATACTGCTGATAGAAAGAAGAAGACAAAGACGAAAAAGGAGATGAAGGAGAAGAAAAAGAAGAAAAAGAAGAAGATACCAACAGGGAAATAGAGAAAAATAGGACCTTGATTAATGGACTTAGAACTTTAAAATGATGGAGCTTTAACATATTCCAGTTGCTGAAGCAGAAAAACATAGAGGAAGAGAAGCATGATGAAGGGATAGAAGGTGGAAAAGAATGTATGAGAAAGACAAAATTGAGGGGGGATGTAGTCAGGTGCATTGGGGAAAGGGAATGAGAAAGATGTCAAAACATAAAAGATAATGGAAGGAGGGAGAAGAAGGATACCAATAAGAGATGTGGGAAGGGAAAAGGTATGAGAAATAGAGTGAAGAAGAAGGAAGGTGTTGTGAACAGAAGGAGAATAAAGATGAGGAAAAAATAAATTAAAAAAAATAAAGGAAAAAATATGTGGAGCCAAGAACTCGGGACGAGTGTGTTTTTATGTGAGCAAGAGGAAGAGAATGGAGGGAGATGACATTTAGGTGGGAGTTGTGGTCATAAAGAACAGGATAAAGAAAGGGAGAAAACAAGAGAAAAATAAAATCAAAAATCAAAGGGGGTAAGAATCAAATGTCTAAGCAGAGCTGACAAACACAGACTTTCACACCAGGCTGTTCCCTAAAAATGCTGAAACTTGCACTTCCCTCAGAGAAGTAAATTGTGTTGCCATTTCAACCATTTAGTGAGAGTAAGGACAGTGGGACATAAGAGGGAAAGTTAATAACAAGATAGGAAAAACTAGATGCCTCTTTCAGTGACTCCTGAGGCCACAAATACTAAGGAAACTCAGTGTTCCTTGCTGGGCTCTGGTGCTGGTAGTGGTTTGGGAGACTTATGGGAACAGAGAGGAGTAGCTTCTCCAAAATAGTAGCTTCTCCAAAACAGCCTGGAGCTGTGGGCACCAGCAGCATGTTGTTTTGACTTATGGTGAAGCTAACATCACTATATCATGGGGTTTTCTTGGCAAGATTTGTTCAGAGGGGGTTTATCTTTGCCATGGCTGGAGTAGGATTTGAACCCTGGTATCCAGAGTTGTAGTCCAGTGCTCAAACCACTTCACCACACTGGATCTCACCAACAGCATAGAGTAGTTTTTTCCAAGAGTGTGCTCTTGCCCTCAATGGTGTCACTAAGGGGTGTAGGGAGTGTAGCCCACACTGGGTGACACCCCAGAAGAAGGTTGACTCCCGGTCACTACCCCAGCTCAGTGCCACTGCCTCGTTCTCATGAGTAGAATGATGCAGAGGTACCAAAGAAGGCTGAGAGTACATAGCATATAGTGTAGTGTGCATGTGTGTGTCCTCCTTGGGTATATGGCTGGCAATGACTGTGTGCCTGCATACATAACAGCCATACATAGAAGGTGGATGATGGGACATGTTTATTGAAATTCTATGAATGACAGGTTGCAATGGCATTCTGATATTATACATGTGTGTGGGGGGGGACTGTCATAGAACTTTATTGCATTACCCCTGAATAGCCCTGTTGCATCCCCAAAAGGGGGCATGACCATAATGGGATGGGGCTAAGAACCGATGTTATTGCACAGAGGAACGCTGCCGCCGGACATTCCCATCCTACATCCGTTTCAGAGGGCGCAATTTTTGAGAATGCTTTTGAACAGTTCTCAAAAATTGCGCCCTCTGAAATGGATGTAGGACGCGATGGGAACATCCGGCGGCCGTGGTGGCATTCCTCTGTGCGATAATAATAATAAAATAAATAATACAAGTCAAATACAAAATACAAATACAAATACAATAAAACTATTAAAACCCGTATTAAAAACCCATTCTAAGCAGCTACCACTGCTGTCAGAGGGGGGGAAAGACTAGCTGGAACTTGTGTCTGGGAATACTGGCTGGAACAGGAAGGTTTTTAATTCCTTCCTGAACTGGGCCAGGGAGGTGGCCAAGCGGAGCTCTATGGGCAGCGTATTCCAGAGGGTCGGGGCAATGATGGTATATGACCTCCTTGCTGTAGAGGCTAGTCTAGCCCCTGGGACCCTCAGTAGTTGCTGCCCAGATGTTCTGAGGGTGCGGGGCGGAATGTATGAGGAGAGGCGGTCCTCTAGGTATCCTGGGCCCAAGCCATGTAGGGCTTTATAGGTTATAAACAACACCTTGTATTGTGCCCGGAAGCGAATGGGCAGCCAGTGCAGATCTTTAAGTACAGGTGTGATATGACTGGCCCTGGATGTACCAGTGACCAGTCTGGCTGCCATATTCTGTACCATCTGTAGCTTCCGGGTATGGTACAAGGGTTGCCCCATGTAGAGCGCATTGCAGAAATCCAGTCGAGAGGTTACCAGAGCATGTACTACCGTTTCAAGGTCCCTCTGGCCCAGGTATGGGCGCAGCTGGCGGATAAGCCGAAGCTGATAACAGGTGCTCCTGACCGTCACATCCACCTGAGATGTAAGGTGAAGCGACAAATCAACGAGCACCCCCAGACTGCGCACGGAGTCCTTCACAGGAAGTGTGATCCTGTTCAGGACAGGTGGAACCACTGCCATTCCTGGACCAGGGGAGCCTATCACAAGTAAATAATAATAAATAATAAAAATTTTATTTATATACCGCCCTTCCACAGATCAGGGCGGTTTACAACATTTTAAAAACAATACATTAAAACATCAGTATCATTACAATAGAAAACAGAAAAACAGAAAAAGCCCCGAGTTAGCCCGTCCCCTTGCCAGTGAAGAGGAAGGAGATCCATAGGACATCTTAATCGGGGAATGCAGTACCAAAAAGGAGGGTCTTCAAATCCCTTTTAAATTGGGCCAGGGAGGTGGCCGAGCGGAGCTCTATGGGCAGCGTATTCCAAAGGGCCGGGGCGGCGATGGAAAATGTCTTCCTGGTAGTGGAGACGAGCCTAGCCCCGGGAACCCTAAGTAGTTGCTGCCCAGATGTTCTGAGGGTGCGGGACGGAAGTACCTCCGTTTTCTCTGGATTCAGACTGAGTCGGTTTCCCCTCATCCAGCCTATTACCGACTCCAGACAGGCCACGAGAGGAGAGACGCCATCCTCAGTCACTGCATCAGTCGAAGACATAGAGAAAACTATTTGGGTGTCATCAGCGTACTGATAACCCCGCGCCCCATTTCTCCGGATGATCTCTCCCAGTGGTTTCATGTAAATGTTGAAAAGCATGGGAGACAGAATGGCTCCTTGAGGGACCCCAGTTGTGAGGGCCCTCTTATGCAGCTGCACCATCTGGAACCTCCCAGAGAGGTAGGACCGGAACCACTGGAGCGCAGTGCCCCCGATTCCCTCCTCTGCCAGGCGCTCCAGAAGGATACCATGGTCTATGGTATCGAAAGCCGCTGAGATGTCCAAGAGCACCAACAGGGACACGCTTCCCCTGTCGATGCCCAGACGGAGATCATCGACCAAGGCGACCATGGCCGTCTCAACCCCGTACCCCGCCTGAAAGCCAGTTTGAAATGGGTCCAGATAATCCGTTTCATCCAAGATCGATCGAAGCTGGATTGCAACCGCCTTCTCGATCACCTTCCCCAAGAATGGCAGCAGCGAGACTGGCCGATAATTGCTATGTATCAGGGGGTCGAGGGAAGGCTTTTTTAACAGCGGTTTTATAGTGGCCAATTTCAAGCTGGATGGAAATTGCCCATCCCTCAGAGATGTATTAATAATCCGGTGTAACATTGAAGTTACCACCGGTCCCCCCTGAGCTGCTAGCCTTGAGGGACAGGGATCGAGAGAGCAGGTTGTCTTCTGATAACATCCATTCTTAGCCCCATCCCATTCTGGTCACACCTCCTTTTGGGAACACCGTTCTGGGGGCAATGTGATGAAGTTCCTAGTCTTCTGGTGCAGAAGAACTGTGCCAGGGCCTCACACAATGCCTCACCATGTAGCTGTTTCTGTTCTTCCTCATCCACCATGGGTGCTCCTAGGGGTATCCAGCACATAATGCTGCATGTGGATGTGAGCCTTGTCCAACATCCTTCCCTTCATTTCGCACAGATTGTGCAGGATCACGCATTAAACAATGAGGGGGGGGGGTGAGGTTCCCCTTAGCCATACACAGTGTGGCAGTCAGGCACCTCCAGCGAGACATTCCTGGCACAATTCAGGTCTTGTTGAACATTCTCTCTTTGACATTGGTGATCCCCTGGTATGGCTTCATGAGCCATCTCCACATGGGATAAGCACTGTCATAGAGCAGGAGTAGATTGATCTGCTGGACCCTGAGAGTGATGGTTTGATTCCCTGGCATGAAGATGCCAGCCTCCACAGTCTTGAAGATGGCAGAGTTGTGTGTGACATGTGTGTCATTTGTCTTCCTACTCCAGCCTGTCTCCACATCCACGAAGCACCTCCTGTGGTCACAGATCCTCCGGGGTAGGATTGAGTGGCTGTTCTTTCGGTGGATGCACTGTTTTCACTGCTGCACTGGTGGCATAGTCAGACATTGGTACCAATCCACAGTGCCCACTATTTGTGGGAAGCCCAGTTTGGCAAAGTCATCCGTGATCTGCGGGTGACAGGAAGGAGAGAGAAGCAGGGGATCAATGACAACTGTGGTACATGTGTGCACAGCCACTCCTAACCACCCTTCCAAGGCAAGGCAACAATGAGTGGGAGATGGCATCATGAAATAGGTATGGCCAAATGTGCTATTGTAAAACTTTTATGGTGGTTTGAAGGCTGTATCAAATAAAGTCCCTAGCCTGTATCGCAAATAAGATGAAAGCTGAAGATTGAAGACCAACAGCATCTACATGATTTGTACCCCAGATTATCAAACAATTTCAGAATTTAGGCCACTTTGTTGATGTTTCTATATTTCCAAATAGAAAAGATCAGGCAAATCATGAGTATATTTTAGCACTGGGGCTAGGAAGCTGTGTCCCTTCAGGTGTTGACAAATTATTACTCCCCTCATGCTTCATGACTTACCAGGCTGGCAGGGGTTGATGGGAATAAGTGTCCAACAACATCTGGAATGCTACAAGGTTCCTACCATTTTTTAAAATTCTCTGTATTTCGATGTAACTTCCTCTGTTTGTGTCCACTGGAAGCATATGTAGCAAAAGAGAGCTACAGCATCTGTCCTGTCTGTGCTATAATAAGTCACAGCTGGATCTACAAAAAATGATGACAGATTGATTCCAGTTTTGATCACATTGCGATGTTGTTCTCCATTAAATCCTCTTCTTGGAAAAGGTATGTGACTTTTGCCAGCAAGCCAATGACCATTCCAATTTTGGGTGTAGCTATTTTCCATTTTTAGTAGAGCATCCAAAACACGCATATTTTTGCCTGAAATATTTATGACTATGAAATTAGCCAGCATGATGCATCTGACAGCAACCATTCCAAAGATGGGATGGTATCACTAAGATTGTTCATAAGTGAACCTCTTTCAAATAAACACAAAGTGGAATTGATTCATGTCTTTTTAAATCCCCACTGGGCTTGGCTGTTTTCATGACTAATTTCTTTCACTAACCACAGCTTCACAGCCTCTGACCTTACAACAGCAAGCAGGCTGTAGGAAAACACTGGCTTGATGTGAAGGGGCATGCTTTCGCTCATGCAAGAAATCCTTTGGGGCTTGTTAACTCTCCACACAAATAGTCCTAGCCAAATGAAGTTCTTAAACTGCTAAGGATGGCAAGCATAAACCTGACTTCCATGCAGTCAAGTTACATAAAACTTGTTAAGTTACAATGATTTTAAAAACAGAACTTTGGGCCCAATCACACTACAGAGTTATGGCACTATTATTCCACTTTAATTGCCATAGGAGTTTATCACATAGGAAAAATTGGAAGTCTAAACTAGACAGAACCAGGGGTTATCCAGTGTATCAGGCACAATTTCACAATTGGTTTTCAGACACTGCCACATACAAACTGATTAGAATCCAAACAGAAAGTGAAATGAATCAGGGAATAGTCATTTTTGGAAAAAATACTGTGTTTTCATTTCCATTTCATTCACAAATTCACTTTCTTTGCACAATTGCTGTAGTGTGAAACTCCTTTGGGGGATTGTCCCTGTTGCTAGATTTCCCATGGTTCTTTGCTGCTTTGTTGTGCCAAGAGGGAGAGAGATGCCTTTTCTGCTCTTAAAGGGACAGCAGGCACACATACATACAGAGAGAAACACATCTTCCCTTTTAGGGAGAGAAGCATCAAGCAGCTCCCTCTTTCCTTCCCTGGCAGGAAGCAGATCCCATTTCTTGGAAAGTAAGGGCAGTACAATATATTTTTATAAATAAAATTGTTTATTTCTCTGGGTGACTTCTGGTAATGCAACTACTGCTCCTTTGCACATGCGCAAAAAAGTTATTTCCAAACCATCAATGGGATTTGTGCTCATCTGTCTGAAAACCGAATGTGCTTTATACCCACTTTCTTGCATTAGTAATGTGCTTTTTATGCTTGGTTATGTTCTGCGTATGATAATCAAATGCACATTTGTTTGCTTTTCTGGGATGCAGACACTTTAATCATCTTTGGGATGGAAGTACATAGGTTCCCATGTGATAAAGTCCATAGTTTTATCCTAGGCATTGCTGAGATTTGCAGTTTAAGGAGGCACACTTAGAATTCACAGCCAGGGAGCTCCTTCAATATCTTACCAAACTTCAGATCCCAGGATTCCATAGGATGGAACCATGACACTTAAAGCAGAATAATAGCACTATAACTGTGTAGTGTGAATGGTCCTTTTGTCATTCACCTAGCACTTCAAGTTCTGTTTCTTATGGAGCAAAAAGACAGCAATCTGGATATAATAATAATAATAATAATAATAATAATAATAATAATAATAAATATTTATTTATATCCTGGCTCTCCCTTTGTCAGGATCGAGGCAGGTAACAACATATAAGACAGATATAAGAGAGAGGTCATTGAGAAACTCAAAGCTTTCCCAAAGTTGTTGTTTTGTGCCTTAAGTTCATTTTTGACTAATGGTGACTCTAGAGTGAACTATCACAGAGTTTTCTTGGCCAGAAGTTTCCAGAGGGTTTTCCTTTTGCCTCTCCCTGAGGCTGAGAGAGTGTGAATTTCCTATGGTAAGCAGAGATTAAAACCTTGACTTTCCAGAGCCATAGTCCAATGCTCAAACCAGTTCACCATGCTGGCTTTCAGAAGTGCAAAATCAGATTGTTGGAGCCTAGAGGCTAAGAGGGAGGAAGCCCTTGGATAACCCAGTGAGGAGAGAGTAAGATCAGTGCTCACAGAATGATATCCTCAAAGAACACTGAACAGGAACACTCCACATTGTGATATTGTTTTGGATCACACGTTATAATTGCTTCTGTTTCCCAGTGAGAACAGGGAGCAAGGTGGTCTACCCCCCCAGCCTGTTTGGAAACTAGGTCTGTCTGTCTGTCTGTCTCTGTGTGTGTGTGTGTGTGTGTGTGTGTATGTGTGTGTGTGTATGTGTGTGTGTGTGTGGCTGAGGAAAGTGGAGAGACACCGTCCTCCTTCCCTGTCAGAGGTCTCCCCACCCTCAGCTTGGCTGGAAGATAGATTCTGAAGATCAGGATGCGAATTATGGCTTGGGCATGTAAACCCACTGGACCTGGTTGGGCAAGTCACACTCTCTCAGCCTCAGGAGGTGACAATGGTAAACCTCCTCTGAAGGAACTTGGCAGGAAAACCCCATGATAGGGTTGTCTTAGGTTGGAAATGACTTGAAGGCACACAGCAATAAAGGGTATGGTATGGGAGGAGGTCAATGGGCAGGGGGGAGGTGACACCATGGGTTACTGCACCAAGTGACACCAAGCCTAGTGACGCCATTCAGGGGAGCTTCCAGCATTTATAGAAGAACATATGCTCTTAGGAGAACAAAGGAAAAGGATGTCTAAATACCTGCAAAACAGGGGAATGCTGACTGTACTGCATGCCTTCACTTGCAGGTGGGAGGGATGATGGAAGGAACATGCATAAGTCATAAACTCAGTGTCTGGTCAGTTGTCTCACTTTTTCTTCCTTCACCTCTATTCATGACCAATAGGGTGTGTAGATAGCTTTATTTTTTTATTGTTTTAATATTTTAGGATTTTTAACTGTTTTAATACGTACTGTTGTAAAGCATTTTTATCTTTTAAATTGTATTTTACTCTTTTAAAGAGTTATGTGTTTTAATACTCCATTAGTTTAATTTTAATGCCCACTTTTGTATGTTTTTAACTGGTTTTTTTTTTAGGCTGCCTATTTTTGGGGAGAAAGCAGGATATAAATATAATAATAATATAGATTTGGTTGGACTGGATGACAGCCAATCCCAATCCTGACTCTCAAAGGCATCCCAGCTCAGGCAGAAGGATGCTCAGTGCTTCTCAAAGCACAGATGAGGTTAGCTGTCAGGGCAGTAAGAAACGTGTGGCTTATGTTTTGTGAATTCAGTATGTGAATTTGATCTCCCCTCTCTCTGCCAGGGCTTGTTCATGCATACAGTGGCCTCTATGCTTAATCTTGATGCTAGAGCTACTTTTAGACTCCACCAGCTGGCACAGCCATTTCATGAACACAGAAGTACAATTGCACACCTAATTTGTCAGTAATCACTATTACTTACATAGACTATTAATGATACATATTCTTTTCCAAGAGTTTGCAGGGAAAAGATCAGAGATTGATATTAGTGGTAAGGTATGTGTGGATCCTCAGACAGACTGCAGTTCCCATCATCCAACACCACTATTCTGCATATTGCTCCTCCTTATCAAGTATAAAGAAAGGGTAGGGAAGCTGGAGAAGGAAGGTTAAGACGTGACATTATAGTCCTGTTTAAATATGTGGAGCGATGTCATATTGAGGACAGAGTAAGCTTGTTTTCTGCTGCTCCAGAGACAAGGACCCAGAGCAATGGAAGCAAATAACAAGAAAAGAGATTCCAGCTCAGCATTGGGAAGAATGTCCTGACAATAAGAGCTGTTAGACAGAGGGACATGCTCCCTCCGATTGTGGTAGAGTTTTCTTCTTTGGAGGTTTTTAAACCAAGGCTAGATGGCCATTCGTTGGGAGTGCTTTGATTGTGAGTTCCTGCATGGCAGAATAGGGTTGGACTGAATGGCCCATGAGGTCTCTTCCATCTTTATGATCCTATAATTCTAACGCAACAACTGAATGGTAAACATCTGAATATCAGTGCAATAAGAGAATGTTTCCTGTACTAGATAACAATTACCACTGTGAAGTTGAAGGCTTTCATGGCTTGCATCCATAGTTTTTTGTGGTTTTTTGGGGCTATGTGGCCATGTTGTAGAAGAGTTAATTCCTGATGTTTCACCAGCAACTATGGCTAGCATCTTCAGCAATTTCTGAAGATGCCAGCCACAGATGCTGGCGAAATGTCAGGAATTAACTCTTCTACAACATGGCCACATAGCCCCAAAAAACCACAAAAAACTATTAATTGCCACTGTTTAAAATTAGTACAAATAATCTTCAACAGAACTGGAACCACAGTGTTAGGAATAAATACCTCTTGTGTGAAGAAGCTTTCAGTGCTTTGAGTTGTTATCTCCCCAATTGGGATAAGACTCTTCCTGACAAGATTTAATTTAATTTGGGAAACAGAACCACTTTGAGGTTTTGGGTCTTTTTTTATTTTTTTAAAAAACCCTTTCATGTCCATTCTCTTCCTGTCTCTCATTCAGTCCTTCTGAAGCTGAAAGACAGCTGAGATTTTATCGTGTCAACCAGGGAATTTTGTATGATTTCTGTAGACCCAGAGCTACTATTAAAACTTTCGTATGGTGCCTTTCCCACATCTGGATTTTTGGCTAGTGAATACGAAGGAAATGGGTAAGGAGTCAAAGAAATGCCTTACGCAGCAGAGAGCTGCAGCAAGTGTATGTAGTTACACTTTTACAGTAATTTTTATTCTTATTTTTGAAGTATCCAAAACCATCACTTTTAGTTGTTTTAAAAACCTATCTGAATGTACAAACCACTCTTCTGTCATACAGAAAACAATTCAATTCCATTCTTATTGATTTAGCAGAAAGCCCTAGCAAAGAAGATATAGAGCACATTCTCCTTCAGCCCACCTTGTCACTGCCTCTGTACTCAGAACAATGTATGAGGCAGCAATATGCCAATATTTGAAACATATGATTTTGCTCCTGAGCCATTTAGTAGGGCTGCACCCGCAATCATGAAAGTTAGTTACAGCATAAACAAAGTGAGTTCCTCACTAGGTTACAACTGCAACACTTTCTACCTCTCCCTTACTACATTGCAACATGACGAGGGATAATGAGGTGATGCAGTTATACATTTGTTATTTTAAAAAATGCATTAACAAGTAATTGAACTAATTACAAATAACTCCCCATTTGTAACTACATGTATATTAAGTAGAATGATGTACTGCATGAGAGAAATTATGCAGGGTGATTTTAGCAACCTGTTGCCTCTGTTGCATGTCTGAGTTGTGCAATTTATGCATACACATGAAAATCATGCCAATTTTTGCTGAACAATTCTAATTTTACTGTAAAGGTAAAAGCAAAAGTTTTCCCTTGACATGAATGTCTAGTCATAACAGATTGTAGGGGGTGGTGCTCATCTTTGTTACTAAGCCAAAGAGCCAGCGTTGATGGAAGAGGACTCCAGTGGTCATGTGGACAGCATGACTGCACCAAATGCTGTTACCTTCCCATCAAAATGGTATCTATTTATGTACTTGTATTTGCATACTTTTGAACTGCTAGGTTGGCAGAAGCTAGGACTAGTGACAGGAGCTCAGCCCATCATGCAGTACATGGGCCTCGAACTTTCAACCTTCTGACTTTTCGACTGTCAGAATTAGTGTCTTGACTACTAAGCCACCACATCCCTAGAATTTTACTGTAACCTGTAACCTCCAACAATCTAATAACATCCAAAATAAAGATATTTGTATTGGGAAAACCAAAATGAACAATTACATGTTGCAAGCTTTCAAAGTCACACTGGCTTCTTCATCAGGCAAACAGGAGGAAGAAATTGAAGATGTTAGCCATAGGCCTGCATTTCATGTTTCTAATCTTAGTTCAGATGGTAGGGAGGGCTATCTGCAGTCAGGTTTGTCTATTAAATAATAAACTAGGCAATAACTCCAAAGATTTATCTTTAAAAAAAAAAAAAACAACCCTGCTAGTGTCTGCAACTATAGCATTGGACTGGGAAGAATGACAGTGCATCTATACTATAGAAATAATACAGTTTAAGTGCTGTAATTCTTTAGCTTTTTCTGATAAAGAGTGCTTGTGCTTCACAAAACTACAAATCCTATTATTCTGTACGATGGAACCATGACAGTTAAAATGGTATCAAACTGCATTATTTCTACACTTCCATCTTAAAAACAAGCATCCTACTAGTTACTAATTGCATACACTCATATTAATTATCCTATCCCCTAACTAATTAATAACACTCCGAGCAATAAACCTTCCCTCATCCCTCCCCCTCCTACTTTCCATAAACCCCAAAATTTATGTTTTCTTTTAATACACATACAGTGAACCCTTGTTATACACTGGGGTTTGGTTCTAAGATCCCCCATGGATAACAAAATCTGTGGATGCTCAAGTCCCATTAAATATAATGACATAGCAAAATGGTATCCCTTATAAAAATTAGAAAATCAAGGTTTGATATTTGAAATTTATGCTTTTTTTGAACATTTTCAAACTGTGGATGCTTGAATCCATTTATCAAAAATCTATATATACGGAGGGCCGACTGTATTTAACCCTCTAAATAAATCCAAATAACCTATCCATAACATCCTCCCCCCTCCACCTTTCTACTTCTTTTCTCTCATACTTTCATTCCTCCTGGACTGAAGGCTGAAATGTAGGACATGACTTCAAAAAAGGAGGATGTCTGGTCACCTTGGGTATAGTCCACACTACATTGCATTTTCAGTTGACACCCATACCCACATGCACACACTATAGTCCTGGATATCAGTAGCATCCCAGTTCTGCATACTGTTGCCTTCCTGTATCATTCATCTCGGCACTGTGCTATGTACAGATGAGTGTCTTTACAACACAAGTCAGTAGTTCAAAGAAATGGATCCTTTTAAACAATGCACTTACAAAGTCTGCATGGCTAAGCATTAAAAGTGCAGATAAAGGCAGTTGAAACCATCAGAAAAGAAGATTTTACGTATCTACTTGTGTATTTTTCTTCTTTAAGTTCTGACTTTGTGTTCCAAAACATTTCTAGAATTCCTTTTCTACTTGAGGGAAATAAATGTACTGGAAGTATCTCATATGCAGAAAAGGAAAAATAGAATGCTAGTTTCTGCTTAGTCTCTGATTAGTAGGAATGAATATCAAGGCTAGTCAACTGGCCAAAGAGACAGAGTGAGTATACACCAAAGTCTGTTTACATTGATCTGCCAAATGCAGACATAACTAATCATACTTCTGGGATAAATATCAGAGAAGCCAAATTTGTCCTTAATTTTCATCAGACAGGAATGGTCCTGAATTTTTGTCAGTCTGATTCTTCCCAGAGTTCAAACTTCTGAATTATTTGATTTCACATCCAGAGTGGAAGGAATGCATTAAGAATTGCCCATTATTCCATTTTTATAATGTTTCCTGGTTCTACAATGAGCAATTTGCTAAAGCACTGAATTCTGATGTGTGTTTCTCCTGAGCTCCACCCATTTATCTTGGAATATTGGAAAAACAGTGTAGGAAAAGCAATCTTGCTGTTGCATTTTTGCATCAAAAAATGTTCATGTTGGCCAAGATCTTACACAATCCTGGTGAAGGAAAACCTCTGCCTCTGAAATTAAAACACCATCAATGCTAGCAAGAAAAGGAGATGGCCACATAATATGTGCCTCTCACTGCCTATTTTCTCAGTGCTGGCTCTGAGGGGTGCTCCAAGCCAAGGTACTGTTGAAGATGTCTACAATCACCTGTAGCAAGGTGTGCATGCAGTGGATTGTTAAACTCACCCTGCATAATTCTTCTCAAGCATTGCATCATTCTACTTCATATACATGTAGATACTGAGAGTAATTAGTTCCAAAAGGTGATCTATTAGTAATTAGTTTAATTATATTTTATTGTAATTTTTCAATAACAAAGGCATAATTGCATTATCTTACAGTAACAATGTAGAGGGTAGATGAGTTCACCCAACATTGTTCATCACTACTACCACCCTTCCACTTGCAAAAAGAATTTCTGGATACCTCCTTGTATAAGCCCTCAAACTCATGTATTTGCACATAGGTCCATTGCATAGGTGATTTGAGTCCATAGGTATAGTATTATGTTGATATATACATTTTTCTGCCTTGAGAAAAAAAAACATGCAAAAAGCAAAGTTGAGAGGATTGTATCTGTATCCATTTCTTTTACTAGTTGTTTCACTAATGTGCACTAATAAGATACAATTCCCAGAGAAGTAGCTGTCTTAGCCTGTATAGCAAACGCAAGAAGTTTGGGACAACTCAAATGCTCTTAGCCTCAGAGGAAGGTAATGGCAACCCATTTTTGAACTAATTTTGCCAAGAAAATGATAGATTTGCCTTAGGGCCTTCATAAGTTGAAAGCAACAAAAACACTTCACTTTTTCACATATAAAGAAGTGCCTTCTGAATTGGCAGGTATACACAGTATAATCAGATAAATGAGGGAAAAGAAGGAAAAAAGTTATTTCAGCGACCACACAGAAATCATGGCATGTCAATTACAATATTGCAGGTTAATATTGTTTGATATTTTCAACATGGAGAATTGAACTTTATTGGTTTTCCAACTCCTTGTAAGCTTGGGTATTGCTTTGGGTAAAAATACCATCACACATCTATTTAACCTCATGTGTAAGTTTGCATGTCTAACCTTTCCTCTCTATTAAATTGCAAGATAACAGCAGTATGTGCTGTAATATGTAAATTACTTAAAGAGCATGGCATGAATCCTATTATTAGTTCCTAAGAGATGATACACATTTAATGAGTGGGATTTAGCTTTTTATTGGCTCAGCATTCAGTGGGTCTACTCAAGTTGGGACTAACCAACAGGATTCAGATTCAAATCTTTTCCTCCTCTTGAGTTTTGCAACATCTTACTTGATGAAGAGATCTAAACATACTGAAAGTTTTCAGATATTTTGTGCCTTTTTGTTTGGCCTAACAAAGGCATTAATACAGTGTGGGTTTTGGAATTTTTCTTGTGATCAACAAAACTACTTCTGCTTTTTGAATGTTAATGAAATTATTAATGCTAACATTTCTTCAAATTAAGGGTGTTTGTTTTTTTTTGCATTATTTTACCATTTCCTCCTGTACAAGTCCTTCAGTTTTCCATGACTGGCCATACCACCACAGCTTAACTGCTCACATATGTGAGTGGAAGATAAATGTCTCCCCATTCGCTCTAGGTTCAAAAGCATATTTCTGCTTTGCCAAGAGCTTTAATGACCAGTTGAGTGTGAAAGTGTGTTTGCCACAAGTTCATGATAGACCTATGGGGTCAGACACAAGCTTTCCTTTAAAATACCTTTGTGCATTGCTTACTTAAGCAATGCCCTCCCCTCCATCATGCAGTTAAGCGTCCTTTGCAGAAGCTTGGCCAGCTGTCCTCTGAGCATAATGTGCACATTGAGACAGATGGCCTGAGTATTTGGCAAGCAGATGCAGGCTGACCTAAGTGGTGTTCCAGGTCACCTGCATCATCGAAGTGTGGAACGGCTTGCAATTCATGCACGTGGCCTCAGGCCCACGAGGGGGGAAAAACAACAGTGATATCTAGTACATTGGGAGTCAACTGATAGGAAAGCATTTTGGTGCGCCTCTAATCATTGGTGAGCAATGTGCTGGGGAAATGGATATAAGCCAGCATAAGGGCTGAGCAAACAGAGAGCCAGGTGTCAGGTGACATGAGCTGGATATATCGCCTTGGCCTCTGAACTATTCCTGTGGCACAGAAACTTGGGACATAAAATCCTCTTTGATGGATCTCAGAAGCAATTCACATGTCTAACCTAGCATCATTGGAAGTTTAAGATTTCTTGAATGCCCCTTTTGTCCACAGCACATCTGAGATGACATGGAACCAAATTCAAGCACTGGAGATTAGGCAGGAAAAAGGTCATTATTATACTATTTTGGCAAGGCGTTTAAGGCATAGATCTATTGCCCTTATACACAATATTATATGAGAAAGCTCTTTTTCTTTCTTTGGGGGAGCTAGAGTAGGTTTCAATAATACTGCTAGAACAAAAGTCTTTTTACAGCTAAGCATTTTAGAGAAAATATAGTAATTCTTGAAATGTATTGGATGGGGGAAGATCAGACATACAGACAGACATTATAAAATGACAGACTATGAAAAGATGTTATAAAACAAGGAATGCCTCTCATTGTGGGGTAAATATGTTCCACAGACATAGTTTTGACTCTTTGATTTGCTGTCCTGTGCTAACTCAACCTTCATCTGTAAAGGTTCAAATTGGATGGCACAAACACAAACCATAGCTTTACTTAAAATAAAATCAGCATGTAATTGAATGATTACTTCTTTGGGCAATGCATTCTTTTTTCCATGATACTGATGAGTGGGACACAAAATTTTCCTGGGGACTGCAGTCCACCATTTGTAAACCCTGCTACTCTCATTGACCTGATGTAGTAAATGGCCCTTATTCCATTCCACTATATACTGAAGGTGTGTGTGTGAGAAAGAGAGAGAGAAAGAGAAAGATCTATAGCATCCTATGGAACATCCCCTTCTTGGAACCAAAGCCACCACTACCCCCCAAAAAAAGAATGCACTATTTTGTACATTTTAAATTTTTATTTCATCATTTTTGGCATGTATTTACTGCAAAGAATAAGTGTTCTATTGATCCTTAAAAATTATTCTCTTTTTACAAAATAAATATAACAGCTGGCATTCTATTTAGTAGTTGCGAGAGTGTAAGCTGGACTTACAATCATGTAACTGTTGAGTTCCACATGTACAGACTGAATGTGACCCCCACATCCGCCTTTTCATCCAGGTGGTGCCCCAACGAAAGGGTTTCCAAGGACTAATTTGCACTGCAGAACTAATACAATTTGACACCACTTTAACTATCATAGTTCAATGCTATGAAATTCTGAGATTTGTAGTTTTGTTATTTAGCCTTCTCTGTCAGTGAGCTCTGGTGCCAAAACAAACTACAAGTCCCAGAATTCCACAGCATGGATCCCTGTCAATCAACCTGTGTCAAACAGCATTATTCCTGCATACAAATTAGACCCTAGGCTCTGCAGATTGATGCACTGTGAAATGAAATTTGTAACAGTTTCCCAACTGTGGGCCACACTGAGAGAAACAGCTGTGGCAGGAATCTGTCTCTCCAGATGCCCATTCTTAATGCGTCTCACAATTAAAGAGTGCTGCAAATGTCATTTTCCAGGGCCCAGTCTGCATAGCCTTGGACCCTTTGTTTGTGGTGCCTCCTGGTTGGGGTTAGGATCATCAGGTGTACCTACAATGGCAGATATTAGCCCAAGTTTAAACATAATTATGTCTTCAAGGAAATGAAGGAATGATTAAGATCTCAGCAGGGGTGTAATTTTTTGCAAATTTTGTTTCCAAGGGAAGCACTATTGGATGTTCTTTGAAAGCTCCAGTTTTTGAAGACTTCATAGTTTGTAACATGTTTTGTACAAAAGTTACACTTTTTTTTTTTAGCACAACAGCATTTTCTGGATAGGAAACAGCATTTTTTCAGAAGGAACATTTGCTGTGAAGAAAATGTTATACATTAAGTCAACTTATAGTCAAGTATATATGGTAAATCAAACGTGAGAAAGTCTGTGATAAGCATATGTGTTTTAGATGTGATTCTGGCATCATAGAAAATGATTTTGAAGATTACAAGTCTGTTACCTGCCTTGGGCTCAATCCTGCAATATGTATTGAAGTGGCAAAATGTACCCGACCTTCTTAGGCATGTTTGATGAGCTGCTGATATCTACAGGTTCATCCAACTTTGACAGGAACTCATATGCAGCTGACGTATTCTCTAAATCAGGTGTTGGAAACCTTTGGCCCTCCAGGAACTGTTGAACTACAGCTCTTACAATCCTTTGGTCATATAAATCAATGGGAATCTAACAATATCTGGAGGTTTGCAGGCTCCTCATAATTGGTCTAAATGCTCCAACATCATGGGTAAAGGTTATTCAGATGAATCCAAATTATGTGATCATCAAAATACAGGGAAATAAAAGAGCCAAGAGCACTGAAATGTTAGTTTGGGGGGGATTATGATACAGAGACTCTGGCAATGAAGCCTGAGAGTCTATCAGTTGAATTCAACAGGGACACCACTGTTCCTCAAACATCTGCCTTGTGACAGAAACAGGCTGGGGAACTCACCTGTGTCTCATTGAAATGCTGAAGAAATGGTGTGAGTGAGATGAGGCTCAGTGGGAAGAGAAAGGAGAGGCCCCTGTTTGTCTTTTAAAGTAAAATTTGGGAAAAAAAATCTTTAAAAAATCATATTTTACCATTTTGCACTTTAAGTACAATAAACTATATATTTGTAAACACGTTTAAGCTGTGCATATGATACTGTAATTTAAAAGTATAATTTTGGGTGTGCTAGTTGTGTATGTCTCAGCTATTACCTTTGCATTCAGTGATATGTAGGAATTGAGATTTATGAGTAACATTAGTACAAAAAAATTACTAAGGATTCTGTCTGGTGTGGTATTGGAGGAGGTCAATAGAGGGCCACACCATGAGTTACCGCACTGGGTGACGCTAACCCTAGTGATGCCACTGTCTTCCAGCATTCCTCAACATTCTCTCTAGGGCTGAGATCCTACAGTGCCCACCATAGCATAAGAATTCCACAGATGGAACTCCTCTACAGCTCTCCATCACCAACTGCAGAACTCATGGTTTTGTTGTAATAGTTTCCCTGAATGGCTATTCCATGGCTTGTGGAGAACAGGGAGGGAAAATAGGAGAGGTTTCCACTTAAATCTGCTGGGGTCTCAGTAAATGATGTTATTAGTCTACGGCCACAGTCAGACATTTTTTGATCCCTTACACTCTCCATTCACCACAGAATGGCCATTTAAGGGGGCTATTGCAGAAAAACTGTGAGTGCTGGAGGAGGGCTTTAGTTGGTGCTGAGAGATGAGGAAATATCAAACTTCTCAATGGACAAAAAGAAAAACGTCGAAGGCTTTCATGGCCGGCATCCATAGTTTTTTGTGGATTTATCGGGCTAAGTGGCCATGTTCTAGACAAATTTATTCCTAACGTTTTAAGATACCAGCCACAGAGGCTGATGAAATGTCAGGAATAAACCCTTCTAGAACATGGAAACATAGCCTGAAAAACCCACAAAAATATAAAAAAGAAAAAAAGGTTTGTAGGTTTAGAGTGGACTTTCACTTGCACATGTCACTAAAAGGTTGCTGGCCTAGGACTGATGGGAGCTGCAGTTCAATAACACATGGAGAAATATACACTTCCCAGCCCTGCCTTACAGTTACAGGAATGATAGGGTGCAAACACAGCCCCTAGAGAAGATGCCTCCATGCAGTTTGGGGAAATGTGTAAAACAGAGGTGTGAACAGTGTGGAACTTCACATGTTGTTGAAATTCAGGTCCTGGTATTCCTCACAATTGTTTAGGCTGGCTGCTATTACTGAAGGTTTCATTTAAATCCCATTTTGGGGAAAAGGAAGGCCATAATTTCTATCATGGTGTAAAGGACTCCAAAGCTGCAACCGTTTTTTTGGGGTGGGAGATGGCTTAAATGATGTATTGTTCACACACAACAAAAGACTGTTTGGGCACATTTATGGAACATCATGCCAAGACTGTTTTTGGAAGCTCTAAACCAATCTTCAGAATACTGGGAGGATCTTTTTTTAAGAAGGATTTTTGCTTGTTTTTGCATGGGCTAACCTAATGTAAAGATATTTTCAAAGCATACACTCTTTTATTGATACTGAAATCTCATGATAAAATTCCAGAATTACAAGAATAACTCTTTTTAATCAAGAGCAGCAGAATTTAACTTGAATAGTCTCCTCCTTTTCCTGTTATTGGAAACAGATTTAAGCAGAGAGATTGCAGATGCAAATGGCTTTATATCAGACCTTGGATGGCTTTATATCAGGCTTTGACCCTGATATAAAGGCATCCAAGCCACAGTTTTTAGAGTGGCCCATTGGGCTTTTCATGTGTATTAAATTAGCTTAAACTATCACACGACTTCATTTAACAAAATGGTTATTTTTCATTCCTATACATCTCCAGCTATGAAAACAGTTTCTGTTTCTTTTGCAGCTGTAAGTGGTAGATGAGCTTGCACTATAGAGCATTGTGGAAACTGTCCCAGAATCCTTAATGCAATATCCAGGTATGGAAAAGCTATGACACTCAAGCAATAATTGTTTCCTGCAGAAAAGGCATTACAGGTGCTCCATTCTCTCCCTTGGGTTATATGTACTCTTCTGTATATTGCAAAAAATAATGATTTAACTGACTGCTGGACTAGAAAATTACCTTTTAAAAATGTGTTGCTAGCAATGTTGGAAGATAGTTCCACTCTTCAATTTCTAGTTCATGGTAGCCAGGATTTACCTATAAAACAAGCTACCAACCAGAAATCTAATTCCATACATTAAAAAAACAGTGGCTTGTGTGGAAACTTTGCATGTCTTGAGTAAGCGGGTCCTGAGAGAGCCTTGTGCAATCAATCATATATTCACAGAATGCGCTCTCTGGACTTGCACAAGTGAGAACTTAGTAGCAATTTGCAAAACCTATCCACTTTATTTTCACCCATGTATTTCCACCTTGTCATGTGGTGATATGTATATCTTTGGTCCACTGGTCCACAAAGTAATTTTTGAAATATAAATTCTTCCATGTAAAAAATCTGTATCAGCGTATTTGAAGAGATGTTTTATTTATTTAAATTTAGTAGTAGTAATAGTGGTAGTAATGCACATACTTTATGTTATTCCTAATTTAAATATATATTAATTTACAAGTAGCTTTGACAGAATCCTGTAGCGGCTACTTACATACTTAAGTATATATAACAAAATTTTGGCAGGGTACAGATTGCCAGAAAGAGGTGCCTCTCTTCTCCATGTAGCGGCGCCGCAGCAACCAAATTGCACGGCGTGGCTATGCAGATAGCAAAAGAGTGCTAAAAAGCGGCTCCTTTTAGCGCTGCCGCAAACTGCCTGTGACAGCGAGAGCACATTGCTGCTGCGCAGGTCTATCTGGATGCTGCACAGAGGTGATGTCATTGCTACGTGCGCCGTGTATATGGCACCGCGCAGCGATGACATCCTAGTGACATGCTAGGGTTGCGGGGCGTCTGGAAACAGTGTCCCAAGGCAACCCTAGCACATCGCCAGTACATGCTAAAGGGCCCGTTTGGACCGGGCCATACTTAACTATGGGGCTGGACAGATGGGGGGAGGGACGGACAGAGCATGGTTACTGTGGAGACCGCAGGTCATGGCAACAATGCACTCAGAAAAAGGAGCTGCGAAATGTGGCTTTTTTTTTCAGCTGCTGCCAAGGCGCCACTAGTGCTCTGGAGTGGCACAGTGATGTTCACTGTGTGCCATGTTGTTTGGATGCAGCACACAATGGATGTTATTGGTGTGGATAAAGTCTAAAGGTGTGCGCACCAAAATGACACCAGGATAGCACGGTAGGACTCGGGAGCATGTGGATACTCCACTCTCCCGAGCCCTTAAATCAGTCCCAGGATGGCGCATTTTGCCCATCTGTATTGGGCCTCTGTAACATTGCAACTTATGAGTAACATTATTACTTAAATTGTAACATTAATAGTATATTTAACTAAAATTATATTTAACAAAGTAACATCTCCTGGCCCAATACACCTGCCCATATCTGACAGAGGTCTCTTTCACCCATGTTCCAATCACTGGCAAAATAGACCTCTTTCTCACCATGCAGCAAATGCCCAATAAAGTAGGTGTTACAATTGTGGCAATAGGGTCACAATTGTGACTAGGATGTGATCAAGAATACCCAACAGTTATGAATACATAAATCTCCTTCTCCCCATGCATTTGATGTTTGGTAAAGTAGGTTTGGGGAAGGACTAAACACTGATTGTGAATATTAACCATACCGTTTACTAGATATCAAACAAGTCAATTCTGCCAGCAATTGAAGCATGGGTGAATGGCATTTCTGTCAGGTTGGCAGGGAGGGGTGTCTATCCAGGAGAGCTGGATAGAGTATACTGGGGCCTTGAACGCATGGGCCCAAAGAGTCATGTTCCCCATGACCTGGTGTCATCCTGTATGGATGATACAGGCCAATATTCCCAGGCTGAAATCAGCCAATCCGGATGCCAGTACTATGGTTCTGGGCTGACCCTGGCCCAAAGGGCTCTTAACACTGTCCAAAACCTATTGCGACAGCCAGCAGACTGCATGGGCCCATGCACTTTTTACTTGCCACCACCATTGAATCTGCTCTGGCCATTATTTGTATTTAAAATATAGTTATAATTTATTGCAATCTTTATTAGTATTTGTATTTATCTGTGTTATAAGTTGCCTTGGATCCCAGTCCTGGAAGAATGGACAGACTCACATTAATTTTAAAAAATGAATGAAATTTTGAAATCAGTATTGATTGTAATAATAGTGACATTTGAGTTCATTCTGTTTCTCACTTTTTTCAACTTGGTAGATTGTTCTCACTTAGAACAGTTTTTTTGACAAGTGGTTGCTCTCCAGATGTTTTGAGCTACAGTTCCCAAGAGCTATAGTCCAGCACCTTCAGAAGGCACCAGTGTGTGGAAGAAAAAGTTGTGAGATTTTTTTTGTTATGACATTAACACTTTCTTCCTCCTAATACAACAAAAACATTTCCAAACTTGCTATCTGATGTACAGAAGCAAAGATGGGTCTGTTTGCCTCCTGCCAGGAAAACCACATATTCTTGCTTCATTTTTAGTATTTAGTGTTTTGTGTTTAGCATTTTGCATTTTGTCTTTCCAGCATGGCTCTCTCAATCATGGCAGTTGTCTGTGTATTATCTTGAGTCTGAATATTATATTTTAGGAAATCCAACTAACTTCAACATTTCTAAAGTACTAAAATAACAAAACAAAATATATTCATGATAGGGCTCTTTTTAAAACGATTAATTCTTCCAGTGTTAAAAATGATCTATGGAAAGATAGAAAATGGTGTATATTGTAACAATATTTATGCATCTAATGATAAGAAAAATCTCTGTTTTGCTTTTTCTGATTAGGGTTACTCGCAAAATTGATTCATGTCATTCAGTATATAAACAAGAACCATCTCAGTTACAGCCAGCCATCGACATGCTTGGGAAGAAAGAGTTTGCCACATCTTTAAGCCATTATAGAATTGTATTTTGTGAATGTTCGCTGAACTATTGAAAGTCATCTGGAGGACCACACAAGGTCTGATGTTCAAAAGATTGGAGAAATTGTAATGGGCTGAGATTTTTCACTGCTTGAAGCCTTGAAAGTTCGCGGCAGTCTCTGACCATTAATCCCCTCCTGTTTATTGGGCAGAATATAGCATTTTAAATGACTAAATTGAAATTTAATAAGTCACTTTGGGGTTAGACTTCAGGAGCACATTGGTTGGTTTATTATTTTTTGCATCAAATGCTTTGCAATGCAAAAAATTAGTTTGATAGGATCAAGCGCTTCTGGTGTTGGGAATGGATTTGCACATTTTACCATTCTGGGTATTTAGCTTCCCCAGGACATTCTTTTTAAGCACTGTGAAAGTTGTATGATATTTTAAAGTACAAGACACACACTGTGTTGGCCTGGACTCAAGAACACTTTTGCAGCAAATGATCCAAGAAGTGTGTGTGTGTGTGTGTGTGTGTGAGTGTGTGTCAGAGGGTGGGTGGGAGAGGGAGGGAGATAATTTTCCTCAGAATTATATTAAAAATTGAGTCAAACCAACGTTTCTAAGTGAACAAGAACAGTTTCCCAAACACCAGAGCTGGTGTCACAACCAACTACAGTTATCAGAATCCATAGCACTGAGCCAGGGCAGTTAAAGTAGTGTCAAACCAGATTATCTATGCAGCGCAGCTGCAGCTTTCATCAGTATAGAGCAGTATAGAGCAGAAAAGCTAGGAATACTTTTGGAGACATTAGCCAGAATCCACATGGTAATATAAGCTGTGTAACCCCCCAGTTATATCAGGATTAGTACTTTGGGGTGCTTCACACAAGGAGTAATCCAAACCCTCCTTGTGTAATACCTTTGGCAAAGGTGCTTAATTTTTCCCAAAAAGCAGCAAGTGGTCAGTCAGCATTTCTGTAGCCAGACAGTAGATGGCATGGAGCTGCACCCCAGAGCCTTCTGATTGCTACTTTGGAGTTTGGGAAGAAGGAACAACCTTTCCCATCCCTTCCACACACCAGTGTGTGTAAATGCTTATGGTGGAGCTTTATCCATGGATGGTGGCTCAATGGGATCTTAGCCATAAACTAAATAGTTTTCTGCTTTCTTGCTGAATTACATTCCACTTTAAAATCCGGATCTTAACCCACTGCCCATATTTTAGCTGGGGCATTCTTTCAATATTTTCCAGATGCAAAAGTGAAGCAATTCTCTGCAATCCCTATATAGACAAAGAAGTTTCCTGTGATGAGTATGAGGAAGGTGGCCCCAGTCTAGGAAAACAGACTATGTAAAATGAAAAGTCAGCCCGAAGAGCATTACTGGAGACAGGAGAGGAAACCACTGCAAAGGCACAAAGGAGGATGTATAATACAATTAAGAAACAGCGCACAGACAAGTTGAAGATCTTTGGAAGAAAAGGCCAGGAAAGTGACTTGTTGCAGAGGCTTGAGCAACATCTGTTTGCTTTGTATTTAGTAAGGAGAATGGAACTGATCAATTCAATGGCATGGTTTACAAAGGGCTAATCTGAATAGACGTCTATGTTTTTCATCTAATCCTATACTGAAAGAAGCTTAAGGGGGCTTTAGTTGTAGCCCAGAGGAAAAAATGTCAAGAAGCAAGGCCACAAGTTAATAACCTTCATAAATGGGTGCTTTTGTGTTCCTCCAAGTCAACACTGGAAAGGACAAGAAGCAATATGTTCAAATTGAAAACCATTAAGGATTAAACACTAAGGAATTCCTTCCAATTAGTAGTTCTACAGGAGACCAATTTTCTAAGTGATGTAGAACTATGCCATAAATCCACAGATCAATGAATTTTAGATAGGTATGGGTGATGATATATTTGGCTTGGTTTTTGGGAAGAACTCTCTAGACTTCATAATTTCTCCATAAATTCAAGAGAAAGACTAGACATTTAGAAGAGTTGAAATGGCAGAATGGAAAAACAACTGATTCATCCATCCAGGCAGAGGGCCTCAAACGCTTAGCTCTTAGAAGACTGGCTTTGCAACAATGTTTGTGGGGCTGAAGTAGGTGAGCCATCACTTTTTACCTGCCGTCATGAGCACAGTATGGCAGGTGGGAGCAACCTCTGGAATCTGGGAGATGCAAATGTCTGAGAATTTTGTTTGGCAAGAAGTTTCCAAAGTTTACACATTTATTCATAAACTCAACAGAAAAAAATTAGACTTAAAATTGCAAATGTGGGAGAAGAAGAAACTGATAATGTGTGCAATGTATAGAATTCTGACTGTGTCATATCTGTAACAGGATGCCTGCTAGCTTTCTAATGATGACAAAATTTTACCTAAGGATGAGTTAATGTTTTGTAATGAACTTTGGCATCAAGCGGCAAGTAATAACTCCAAGAAGAAACCACCAGCTGTGCTAAAAGGGCAACAAGCTGTTACAACTGTATTTCTTACCTTGCACTAGATGAAATTTATGACCCAAATTTCAGCTTTAAACACCATTAAATCATCAGACACCCTAGCAAGAGAAGAAATATTCTTCATGGTTACTAAAGCAAGCCAAATGTTTAGCTTCTAGAAGAGCAAACAGAACTAGACCAAGACTTTGATTTCTAAAAGTATGATTTGCTCTCTAACTACTTAAGCTGCTAGCAG
The DNA here is from genome assembly GCA_023333645.1 of Sceloporus occidentalis. Lineage (NCBI taxonomy): Eukaryota > Metazoa > Chordata > Lepidosauria > Squamata > Phrynosomatidae > Sceloporus > Sceloporus occidentalis. The sequence continues at coordinate 86,320,451 of JALMGF010000005.1, forward strand.
AGTATGGGAAATGAATCCCATAGAATCACAGATGATACAATGTTCAAATCATTTATCTTCATAATAAGATTTTTTTAAAAAATTGGCAATGGTGAGAAAGCAAAAATGAAAACCTGCACCAATCATTTAAATTATTTATTATATCTGTTATCCACAACATACATCATTTTGCAGGAAAATTAGTATTATCATTATACACTTTTGAATTTTTAATTGTTCTGAAAAACTAGTACAAGACTAAGTGGAATCAAATTAACTTAGTAGTAAAGCAAAACTCTTAAAGAACTCAAACTCAGTTTATAGGCATCTAGCACATCTGACTGCTCTTCACCTCTAAGACTGATCCAAGTCATACTTTTAACAGTATTAGTCTCAGGCAGTATGGGCAAGATAAAGGCAATGATATCAAGTTCAAGCCCTACAATTGTGGATCTTTTTGTGGTTTTAGAATCTAAACAGCTTTGTTGAAGGATTAAGTCTCATCCATTTGGGTTACCTAAGAATATGATTAAGCCGGAAAAAGGCTGTTGGGATGTAAGTTAATTTAGCAGCTCTACAGACCGCCCCTAAGGGGAGACGGGATGCCACCCCTTTCCTTGCCAGATCAGAGCCACAGCAACTCATGCTGCAGCCCTGATCTGGCCTTTGGAGGGTGAACATAGGAGCTGCAAAAAGCAGCTCCTTTTTGTGTCCTCTAAAGGGCACCATAGCCATGCCAGCACAGCTATATGGTGCCCCTTCAGCGCTGCATCATCTGGACACAGCACCAGAGGCATGCCATGATGCTGCACACTGTCTGGAGCGACCCGCGGCATAATGGCACGCTGGGAGGGAGTCAGGGCATGCGTTGTCAGGATGCTGCACCCTGACTCTGCCCACAGGCTGGCCTTTCGGGGTGGTCTGTATAGGGCCTAAGTCAGCAGAATCTTTTAAAGAATTCATTTTACAAATTTATTCTTACTACTTTTTTGAACTTTCAAAATGGGAGGTAGCTATACATTGTGTGATGCCATCCTATTCATATATATATATATACACACACACACACACACACACACTCACTCACAATTAAGTCTCATTGATTTCAGTAGGATTTATTCGTGAATGTTATATGAATGAACTGAAAAATCACTCTGTCAACAGAATACATGGGAATCTGACCAAGGCGGGCAATTGACCATTATAATAGGATAATAGTAAAGTTAAACAAAATTACCTACTTGTGATTTAAATTGTAACAGTATACAGCTGCAAACAGGAAAAAAAATGCTATTTTCCCAGAATGTTGCCTTCTTCTCCTGATATTATCACTAAATATTCTTCTAGAGGGTTTTCAAATCCATCTTTTATATTTTTTTCAATGAATATGTATTTTTATATATATGCAATTAACAGAATTAAATTTCCATCTCCATAGAGTGTTTCTTAGTAGCTTTTCAGATTCAAAAATGCCACTGGCAGCAGTCCTTTTCAATAACATATTTCTATTTTTATTTCTTCCATTCCTCTACCCGAATCTCCATCAGTCACCTTTATTCCAAGCTCCATTTATATGGGAGACTTATTTTTCTGTTGCAAGTACATCAATTGGGAAAAAGAGCTGAGAAAGCAACTTAGCACACTGCCCAAAGTTAATGCTGATATATGACTGAAATGTACAATTACAAGGAAATTGGGTCAAATTGTAACCTAGCCATCGTGGAGGGGCCAAATCATATGTCTATTGTAATTTACAGCCACACATATTTTATATTCTATATGAAACAACAAATGGTGAATCAGAAGAAAACAAGAGGTAATGATTTACCTTTGATTTAGAGGTTATTCAGATATCTTTCTTTCAGCATGAAAATGCAAATAATCTCACTCATGTATTCCGGTTTTGTTTTTTGTACTATGGAACCATATGTATGCAACCTGCTAGATGCCAGTTGTTAGTCCTAGATTTGCTTAACACTCTTATACCAGGATAGGTAAGTGTAGGTCATATGCTGCATGTCACCCTAATGTTGTTTTTGTGGTCTTTGCCTCTCCAATAAACATTTTACACAAAAAGGTCATTTCCCCCTGTTTCTGAAAGAGTCCAGGAGCTGCAGTTTAATGATGGCTTGGTAACCCAAAGCATCATCCTACCATCTCTCAGTAATGTTGGCTCCAGCCTGTTATTACTGTACATACTTTCTTCTTAATGCTGAATCTCCAAGCTCAGGACACAGACATCTCCACATACATGTATATGTGCAAAGCAAGGTGAATTTGTGGATATCTATCAAAGAAGAAGAACCTCATGTTTTGAAGATAGCTTGTTCACATATATTTCAGTCTTTCAAAGTCAGCTGCAGCATTTTTAAGGCTTGTAATATTAAAATTAGCTTAAGAGACAAAGAGATGTCATGAATATAAAGGTATATAAAGTCATATCATGAAGTGTTTAGTTTATAACATTTCCATCTATTTTATACTTCAGAATTTTAAAATAAATGATACAAACCAAGATATTACAACTGAATCTCCTTACATTATTGTTTTAATGATGACCATATTTATGACATGCTTCATATGGATTGTTTGACTTTTTAATGTAAGAAAACCTCTCATTGGTTATCACCCACTAATGAAATGAATGAATAATATTTGACAGGATGCAAAATTGCTAGTTCAGATGTCAGTAGGGGAGCACACTTAAGGAACTAACCAAGATTACTATATTTTAAAGCTGTACATTTTTGAAATAATAGCTTTTCTACAGTGGGCCAAGTATTGTTAGGAAGGGAGTAGCCAGTTTGGCTGACAGTCTTCCAGAAAGCAGTATAACTCTTCATCAGCTTCATCATATCTACAAGCACACACCACCAGATGACTCCTTTCAGCATTCTGAACTGGTCATAAGAAATAAAAGAAATGTGCATTTCATTCTCTCTACAACCACTTATTGTGACAGCTCTATATACACCCAGAGGAGAGAGATAATTACATGATAGACTGACCTGGTTGTATTTTATTATTTGGAATCAGTTTTCATTGAAGCAATACAAAAGAATTTGTGTATATTTCTAGAAAGGAAGCTGGGTAATATGGATCCAATGGCCTACATTTTATTGGGAATCCCAGATAGACTAGAGGCATGGAATCCATGAGATTTACATATGTGTTGACTCACCACACCTGAATTGATTCAGTGTGCCTACTCAAGTTAGAACTATTAGTCCCATAGTAACTAGTAGACCCATATCTGTCTGGTATTACTATTATTGGAATTTAACAGTCTGAAGAGAGTCTTCTCTGTCCAATCACACCCCCTTGTGATTTGAAATCCTGCAAAATCAAAGTTTTAAAAAACACAAATAGACAGCAGAAGTTCTCTTCAAAGGAGCACTGGCCAAGGAAGATAGAGCTAATATGCTCCTATTCAACACAGATATATAACACTTGAACAGAGCTACCATTAAAAGAAGAACGTTAAATGATATCCAGCATCCAACTAGTTAAATCCCTTCAGCTCCAAACCTGCTTAATTTTCAGTTACTACTCACAGTTCAGGATTTATTCAATGCACAACTCATGTTTTGTTTGGGGGGTGGTGCAGAGAAAACAGCATTTTCTGTGAAGGAAGCAGCATTTTATTATATATATAATAATACTATATTATAATATATATAATATATTGCACAGACGATGTTTTCTCCACAGGTAAATATTTATGTGTGTGTTTATTTTATACTAAATTTGCACATTTTTTTACAAAGAAAATAATATGTCTGCACAGGAATTAATATTTTCTGTTCAGAAAAATGCTTTTTCCTGTGCAGCCACAGGAAAAGTATATACAGATTTCATGCAGAAGACATTCCAAACTGCAAAAGTTCTCATCAGTACAGGATTCTTCTTGCCAAGGTTTCCCAACACTCAAGAAACACATTTTTCTACTGTTCTGCAAATATTTTCAAATGTTCTTTCCATTCCTATTAATGAAAAGGAGAGGACCTAACTTCCCTTGGCAGGACGTTTGAGCCTAGAAGTGCGTGATTAGAAGGCCCTCTTTTATATCCCTGCTAAGTGTTCATCCTATGATGGTGGGAATGAGGCAAGGTGTAATGGGGAAATATGGTCTTTCAAATAACATGTTCCTAAGTAGTATGGTGTGTGTGTGTGTGTGTTTTACATTGTAAGTCCTCATACATGTGCAATCTGTCTTACTAATTCAGACCATGCAAATCTAGTTCAGAAAACTAAGCTCCATATATGTACAAGCTCCAGAGATTTAAGGTTCTGATTAGTTACGCATTTTAGCACAGGAGAAGAGGAACAGACACATAATTTTATCTTGCTATAATGAAGACTCCATAAAAGATGTGTCGAAGCATATGGCCCTCAAATGCTGTGTGTATAGACTGTCAATAAAATGGTGCACACACTTAAGAGTCCCTCCACATTTGTGGAACATGTGGATGCTAGGAGAACATGGTGGCTGGTCAGGCAGAGATATGCAGCCCATCTATATGAATGGCTGCTGCTCTAGCAGACAAGGCCTGAGGGGACATATGGAGTGTCTGGGCCTCCATAGTAGCCCCTTTGACTACAGGTCTAGCAGATTCTTTGTGCTGTGGTTAAATGCTTGTACTGTAGGCACTCACTCACAAACCACAAGGTTGTGAGTTCAATACCAGGCAGAAGCACAAGGTCGACTCAGCCTGGCATCCTTCCGAGGTTGCTAAAATGAGTACCCAGCTTGTTGGAGGCAATTAGCTTACACTTTGTAAACTGCTTAGGGAGTGCTTAAGTGCACTGATAAGTGGTATAGAATGGTACTTGCTACTTGCTACTACTTGCAGTAAGAATAGTATTCATATGTTGCAGCACCACTCCATACAGTCAGTGGTTTCATGTCACCTTCACCAGTCCTTGAAGTCTCACACACATACACACATCTACAATATCTGGGGTTGATCAGATGGTACTGTTTTTTATGAAGGGGAGGAGTTAGTCCTTGAAGCAGATAATGCGATAACATTTTCATTGTAAAAACTGGAAACTTGCACATTAAGATAAGGTAGCAGAGGAAGTTTCTCTTTTTTATTTAAAGCTATTAATCAAAGCCCCTTGCAGACTGGAAGAAATTCGGCACATATATTATATATATTATCCCCCCCTCTCTCTCTCTATATATATATATATGTCATGCTGCTATAGCTGCTATTTTTTAGTGTGTGTTGCACATAAGCAATTGTTCTGATAATGAGATTTGATCTTCTTTGCCTTGTGATTTCATTGTAAACTGCAGTAATCAATCATGGCTGGAAAACAGTATTTCCACAATTTTGCATTGTACTGAAAGCAAACCCTTTGCAGTACATCATGGAATGAATTACATGGCTTGAGTTTAATACTGAATTTCAGACACGACGCATCAGTCATTTGGAATTGCACTCTTTCCCCTCCTCCAAATTATCAGTCATTTGTCTTTCTACTCCTGCAGAATGACCTTTTCATAGATCTAAAAACATTACATGACAAAGAATCCAATATGATCATTTTATTGGTTCACAATCCCAAGGAAGGAAGGAAGGAAGGAAGGAAGGAAGGAAGGAAGGAAGGAAGGATACCATGCATCCAAAAACAGACATTCTAGAAAGTCTAGCAAGTTAGATACACATAGAAATGGGAAAGAAATATGTTGTACATTGGCTTTCCCTACAAAATATCAGTTTTGCACCTCTCAAGGCTACTAATAAGATGATGCACAAGGATATCTTATCTCATATATATCTGACACTTGCAACCAATACCAATGAAAATAAAATGCACACAAAATGATATATAATTGCATATATTCAATTGGTATTGATTTATTTAACTAATATCCCACCTTTCCCCCAATGTGGGAACTAAAACAGCTTCTAGTGTAGAGTTAAAACCTAGAAAATTTTAGAAAAAGTCCAGCTGCACAGGCAACAGAACATTACATAAGTGGTTTGCTCCAGCTGGATTCTGCCCATAGTTGTGGAACTGGATACCACAATAGAATGGGACAAGAATATCATTCTATGAGTAACATATTTTCACATACCTACATATGCATTGTTGATTAATATTGATAAATTAGCCAAACTGATTAAACTGAGGAGCTGTCAGAGGAGCTACCAGAGGAGTGTACAACATCTATAAAATAGGGATTGTCAGAATATTGATTTCTCAAATGTGGCATTTCTGAAGCCTAAAGACAAAATATAGATACGACCTCTTACAACTTTCATATATTTGTGTGCTATCTGTGCTCAGTAAAACTTGCATTAATGCCTATTGAACTACCAAATCTGATCATCCTTGTGTACCACCATAAGACTAAAGAAGGAGCCATTCCTTATTGATGAATTAGTTGTTTTGCATCCTTTAAGTAATATCCTATGTATCTCCAATCAAAGGATATTGGCATAAAAAAGGAGCCAAGACTCATAGACTTGATCTCAGATAGTGGTGTTAATTCTGGGCTAAAATACATTTATGAACCAATTATAATTTACTGTGTAGATCATCTGTGAAAAGTGTACTTTTGTTGCTAGGCTGTAAACTTTATTTTTTTCTATTCACAATTATATGCAGATTTTTCAACTCAATCATTCTAATAAGCAGTGTGTGTGTGTGTGTGTGTGTGTGAAAACAATGTATGACATATTGTGGTAGGCATGTTAAAAGACAGGCATCCTTTTACATCTTCTACATATCAGTTTCTTTTTTTCTCCCTAGTCTTTAATTAATGTCATTTCATACCTTTGCTCCCTTGAAGTTCCATCATATTGTAAAGCAATAAAGAGGCTCCAGTTTGTCTGTTTGCAACTGAGGAAACCCAAGAGAGTCCCATGGCATTTGAAAGAATTGGATTTCAGTACAATGAGTTTCCTCTTGAAGCATATTTGGTTCTCCACAGTAACCACTTAGAAGTCAGTTGGAGGGCATCTTGGAAGTTTAAAATATCCTATCAATGCCACTCATCGACTTTCAGAATACCACCCTGCTGTATGGATTGCCAATTCCACATGAACTCCCTTCTCCTTGTGTAATATTGTGAACTAATTCTTCTGCAATTTGGATGAATCCAAACACATTTGAGAAATGCAAGCTCACTTAATCTTTAGTTGAAATTGGCAGATGAAGTTAAAGAGGAGAACTGGAAGGAGCAGAAACCCAGCCCAATCCCTCCTTTGACAAGTAAAGATATGAACTGGGTCCATAACTGTGTCTGACATTCTCCTCCCTTTTCACAGATGACAAAAATCGAGGAAGCCATTTTACTTGAAAACTGAAATATTCCAACAGTGCAGAGGAATCATGCTTTCTACTAAAATCAGCATTTTCTCTGAGAAATATTGGGCCAGTCCAATGTTTGTAAAAGGATATTTGTCAAAAGTAGCTAGTACAGAACATCATAGGCCCAGGGATTGAAATAGCTTAGTTTGCTTCTTTTAGGATAGGGTGTTGTACTAGACATATTATCCCATTCAGAATGCTCCCCAGCATTAAATATTATTGTTAAAACAATTGTAAGATCCCCTGGAAAGCACCGACATCAGAAATTTGGAGATCACCATCAGTTAAGGCATCTTCAGTTCTTAAGTAAAAATCAGTAACACACCTTTAAATCAACAATTCTAGCTAAATTAAAGCTAAATTCTTCAAAATCAGTCAGTAGTACTCTTCCAACCCCCCCCCCCCCAACATCTGGTTCTTTGTAAGCAACTTTGCCTGACACAATGTAACAATTACCAGTTTACCATTATCTCTCACTATTTAAACCATACAGAAGGAAACAGCTATATAACAAGAGCATCAGGAGGATTTATATACTATGCCCTAAAAATCCGTTATCTGCACATGACTGTAATTATGCCTGAAATTGTACACCATGGAATCAATGATGTGAGTCATTTAATTTTAAATGGTTTAAGTTTAACATCATCTGCTCCAAATATTTTAATGAACTTTCCGTTTGACACTGTGGCTTTTCTTCATTATGATTATACGCACAATTTCCTAGAAACAATATCCCCCCCCCCAAAAAAAAAATCCTTCCTCTTTTTTTTATAACCTAAAAACATTGCATTGTGTGTCTTTTTAAAAGCCATGGTAAGACACTGGTGGAACTCACAGGGGCAGTGCTTGATGATGGAGTCTAGAAGGACAAGCGTGCCTTCTGTTCCAGTAAAGATGAACCAGTAATAATAATAATAATAATAATAATAATAATAATAATAAGATTTATTTATATGCTGCCCAATCACTGGGAATCCGGGTGGCTTACAACAGAGGGGATAATAGACGGTTCCCTGCCCTCAGGATTACAATCTAAAAAGACAAGACACAAAAGGAGAAGAGAATGGTGAGGGGGGGGGGGAGGGGATCAGGTCCAGCATTGTTCTCTCCCTTTGAGGCCTGGGCCAAGGCAGATGGACTGGAGGGAGGGCTCTTCTTCTTCAGGCTAGCCCTGATGGAGCTGGGCCAGCCTGGTAAGTAGGATCAATCTTGCTAGAAGAACTAGGAGGCATCTCACCTGGTTGCTGGATTGGGTAAGATCAGTTGAAAGCTGCCTTGTAAAAGCTAGGCTGAAAGGGGAGAGTCAGCAGACGTAGTCAGCTTGGCTGTAATGGTCAGGCGGGGTGAGGTTCTGTCCAGAAACTCTCACTGGGGATAACAGGCCTGAAACTAATTCAGGTTGCCAGGTAGTTGTACTGACTAATTTAGTAGCTCCTGCGGCAATGTTAGCCAGCCTTCCATCAATCCCTTTTTACAGCCTCCAACAAGATGGACTTTTTCAAGAGCTGGCCAGTCTGTGCATGACAATTTCCCGGCTTCTCCAAAGGTGTATCCTCCAACTCTCCTGATTTGGCAGAGGTGGTCCTCTGTTGTCCCACTTTCTCAACTGTTTTTACATTGTCTCAGTTTACCCCCTCCTCTCAATTTCCCCCTTTGTCCTCAGCTTCTTTCAATTGATGCAAACTGAGTGCAATGTTCAAAAGTAGTTTGCATTCTATTAGCTCAGCAATGCTGCAAGAAGGAAAGAGGGCAGAATCTTGCCCTTCCCAATAGGCTGAGGCAAAAGCAAACTGCTACAGTCTTTCTAAGCTTTTATGTTCTTCCTTTTGCCATTTTGATCACACTTTGATGTTGCTTGGCCACATGTGTCCCAGTTTTCATCTGTGAAATGCTAGCGGGCATACAAAGGGGAAGCAATTGACTGCAAAGTAAAGGGATATATGAACACCTGACAATTGCCAGACTTTGAGGAGAGGGCAGCTATTGGCAGGCTTCTTTGTTTTGAGTTACAGAAAGACTGAGTCTAGACCTGTGCATGTGATACAACAATGCCTCTGAAGTGTTAATGTGGTCTGCAACTATCAATAATGTACTTGTACTATAATGTACTATATTGTACTTGTTTTAAATATGGACTCCCAGGAATATGTGGGGTGTGTGCTTGTCTTTGGGCCCAAACAGACAGGCCAAAATAAAGCTGCTTTGGGTCACTTTGGAGGTATGCTATTTATATGAGACTCACATGTTAAGAGGCCAGAAGCTGTGCCAAAGCTGCGCTCCAGTCCTTAGGACTTGGTGTGGCTTCCGGCCTCTTAGGACACATGCAGCATTTAAATAGCATACCTCCAAAGTGACCCAAAGCAGCTTTATTTTGACCTGTCTGTATGGTCCCTTTGTCTTCTTTAGGAGTTATGACTGTATTTTGATAACAGTTCACACACTAGGAATATCTGAGCCTAAATACACATGCATGCACATGCATTCCCAGGCCCTTTAACAAATACCGTTTTACTTGACTTTTAGGGAAGGTGTTGACATATTTATCAGACTAACAGTTCTGCAAGCATAACTTTATTTATTCTAGCCTACAGAAAAAGCAGGATACAAAGGATTAAAAAGGGTTTTTTAAATAAATGTTTTTGTTTTTCTCTGCTGAGTAAGGATTGCAGGTATTTAAGGGAGCATTTCTTTTAGAATCTTTTTAGATCTTTTTGCAATCCTGTTCAAGAAGGGTTGTCATTGTAAAGGCAAGATACTGTGAGAGATTTGTTTTGTTGTGATTGTGACATTTAATGCTGCACTAGGACTCCTTAAGCTTCCCCACCCAATCCTCCCTTTGATCTGTATTAGGAGGAAAATTCTGATCTAATCTATAGGGTTTCTGAAAGATTATAGAGGATGCCCTTTAATGCACCAGATCCCATTTGATCTTCGAAGCTAAGCAACATCATCCTTGGTTGGTACTTGGATGGGAGATAGTCCACAAATGCCAGGTGCTATAAGCTATATTTCAGAAGAAGGAACTGGCAAAACCACATCTGAGAATTCCTTGCCTAAGAAAACGCTATGAAATTCATGGGGTCACCATAAGTTGACAGGCTACTAGGAGACACACACACATACACAGCGAGAGACATTGCATTATGAACACTTGAAACACCATACGAATGCAAAGTATTAAATAACCATTCTCCAAATAGGAGCTCTCAGGAGGGTTCTGATTAACGGTTCAACAGTATGCTGGAATTAACACATAAACCATCTTAAGGCAGCATCTATTTGGGGTAAGTTTCAAAGAGACAGCTTTACAAGCTAAGGAGAAAGATTTCTTTCACCTCACCTCACTGCAATATTTCTGTTGTCAGTATATTAGTTCATAAGCCACAGGCCTGAGCATCAAATGCAAGACTGGAACATCTCTTCAGTAAAAATATCAAATTATCAGTTTATTAAAAATATATATCTTCAGAAAGTGCATGAGGAATAAAACTAATAAAAGGATAGTTAAATGTTGCTTATTAAGCATTTTAGGCCTAGTTTTAGCTATTTCATAAACAAAAAGCTGCCACATGTTTTTATTTATACATATGCAAAATCACATAGAGCTGCATATATGTGTATTTTGCATGCACAGGTGCACAGCAGACAAAATATCCTTCATAGTCATCAATAACCATTTAAAATTATATATACAGAAATGGCACACTGTAATCCATGATTTAAAAACCACTTTGACACTCTTATATTTATTTTAATCATTTCTCCTTCAATAAAATTCTGTAAAAAATTTACTCTGCAGATCACCCTTGGAAAATAGTTTTCTCATTTAATTGCTATTCTTTCTGTATAATGGCTATGGAGTGGGAGTTTTATTTTCCCATCTCTGTATATAAGGCAATTACATGAAAAAACGATGTCAGGTCAGCTTCCGAGTAGAAACCAGTGGATATGTAGAGGGCCATGGCTCTTGTTAATCTAGTAGCTGGTGCATAGGTCTTGAACATCATGTTGTGTACACTTAATGGGTCTGGATGAGAATTAAAAACAGAAGGCCTGGAATCAGCCAGTGGAAAAAAGAGAGACAGTGTCTCCAGATGTTTTAAAATGCCTTTTAATATTTATCTTTTGTATGTTTTCACTTAGGAAACCATCCTGGCATTGTGGTTTGACCAGAGTTTGAATCATCATTTGGCCCTGGAAGCCCACTGGGTGACCTTGGGCAAGTCACACTCTCTCAGCCTTAGAGAAAAGCTATGGAAAATCTCCTCTGAACAAAACTTTCCAAGAAAACCTTGTGCTAGGTTCACCTTAGGGTAGTTATATGTCTTGAAAGCACAACAACAACGTTGACATGGTGTTTTAACTATATTGTACTTGTTTTAAATTGTAAGCCTTCTTGAGCTCTAGTTTGAGGGGAAAGGGAGAGTATAGACAAAGACAGCAGAATCCTGTATGACCATTATGTACTATGTAGCACCATCACTACATAGCCTATGAAAAATAGCTATGGCGGTCCATAGTGGATTCCAGAACCCATCCTACCCAACTTCTTGAGAAACAGCTGCTGGGATGGATGAGGGTCTGGCTTTCTTATGTTCCCACCCCTTTCCTAGCCCTTTCCTAACTGCAAAGGAATATACAGTGTCCAAGAGACATTTGCCTGTCCAAATGTAACAAACTATAAAATATTTCTAGAATCATAAAAATAAGAACTGCGGCTGAGATCCTACACCACAGTCGTATTGTCTTCAGACCTGACTCATTAAACATATGTTAACAGCTAGCAGTTACACTGAGCAATGGAGGTCTGTTCTGCCAGTGATCAGGGTGCAGCAGGATGATGTTTCTGGTCCTCTTCATTCAGTAATATCTGGTGTAACAATCAGGGTTCTTGTTGCAACTTCACACTCCACCACAGATTGTGGGTGGGAAGAGGCTAGAAACTTCATCCTGCAGTGCCTTGTAAAACAGGCCTCTGTTGCTTACAGTGGCTGCTGACCATTAAGGTAGGTTTGCAGTAAGACTTTGCAATAAAGGTAATAGGACCACAATCATAAACACGAATGTTGAACAGTCTAAAACCTGTAAGTCTAGTCTACACACTTGAAACGGTTCAAGAGGATGCCAGATTGTGTTTATGTTATAGCTTATTTTTCATTTTTTCCCAAGAGCTCAGGTGTTGTAGAGGTATATCTTTTTTTTTTTTTTTTCAATTATTTTTTGGTAGTAAACAGTGATCCATTTTATTTTAAAAAAAAATCCCAACTTGCTTAGTTTTATGATTCTCCCCTAAACATGAAAGCGGCCCTGCTGCACCTGGTCAAAGACACTTTCATGTATTGCTGGTTCCAATCTACACTATATTGTGAAATTAAGCTTGACAGTAAAAACAAGAGTATTTTTGCAGATAGACAATTTTAGGAGTGAATGTATATGGCATGGAAGAGTTGGTTAATCATGACAAACCTGATCCATGGACTTTGGGAATGGACTCTGTGATGTTTAAATGTGTCCATCTGAAAAGTAAGACTGATTTTTTCCTCAATTAGAAATACAGTCCATACATGGACTGTGGTTTTTCAAATGAATTAACTGACATACACACTCATGGACATACAGTCCAGGATTGCTCATGAAATCTATTCTTGCTAGATTGTAAATCATGTTTTACTGTTCTAATCTACTAAATATAGTTACTGAATTTAAAATGTCAACATCTCTTATTGTTCTACAGGTCTGTTTGAGGATATTTGCAAGCCCAATGCAAGGTCGGGGGGGATTTGTCTTCTCTAACAAAAATACATCAACATAAAACAAAACATTATCCCTCCCTCTATAAAGGACACACTTGAGAGGGTCAATATTTTTAACAATACTGTGATGCTGTAATTATGTACACACATCCATATCCACAGAATATATACGCAGCTATATCCACCCGGAGAGAGATTGGATTCAGACAGCTTGCCCCTAAAAAGTTGGGTAGTAATCCATTAAAGCGCATCTATGCTGTAGAAATAATGCAGTTTGACATTACTTTAATGGCCATGGCTCAATTCTACAGAATCCTGGGATTTTTAGTTTTGTGAGGCACCAGCACCCTTTGGCAGAGAATGCTAGTAAAGACCCCATAAAACTACAAACTTCAAGATTCCATAGGATGGAGCTGCAGCACTTAAAGTGGTGTCAAACTGCATTATTTCTACAGTGTGGATACATCTAGAGAAGGCTAAATATCTCACAAAACTACAGATGCCAGAATTCCATAGCACTGAGCCATGACAGTTTAAGTGGTGTCAAAGTGCATTAATTCTGTAGTGTAGATGCAGACTTACACTGAAGTAATTGGTTGGTATTAAAGGTACCACACAAATCCTTTTTCCTTCCTCTCCTTCTTTCCAAAGTTTTAGAAACATGGCATGATACATATATAAATACCTTCTATTTGTTGTATGTGCATAGTCTCTTCAAAAATCCCAGTCCCTTAAAGGGTTACCTCCAGAAGAGATATTTCAGAATTTCAAAACAGTTCTGGAACAAAACAAAGGGGGATCACCTTATCCTTAGACTGTCACCACCCCCGTTGTGTGAATAGGTCTGTTGCCCGGGTTGTCTTGCAACCAAATGAAGCAAAAATGAAGCTAAGGTCAAGGGTTAAAAGAAAACTCTGTGTGTCAAATCTTGAATTTGACAGCTGAGAGAGGTTGGAAACCATTCCAAATTAAAGTATGTGACCTTGTAGATATGTCATGTGCACCTGAGAGTCAGGCTTCTTCTTATTGAGAGCTGTAATCAATGAAAGATCTGTTTGGCTATTGTAGCATGCTCACTACATTTTTAAAAATCTGCATACTTGACTAAAGAGGCTCTTTGGATCTCTACATGGCAACTTGGAACATTCATCTTTGCAGGTGATGTTACACTGTACACAGCAGATCCACTTGAACTAAGCTGAACCACACAATTAGTTCCATGATTACTTTCATGACCTCCCTTAATTTATGAGCTCAGAGGTCAAGCAAGTGAAAGACCAAAACCGACACAATTTAGGAAGCAAGGAGAGAGGTGAGAGGTCAAAGAGCAGGCTGTAAGGTCAAATGGAGATGACAGCAATAGCCACTATGACAAATAATCCACATACTAATCTCTGTAAACAAAGCTGCTTTTGCAGGCACTGCAACCCAAAGAGAAACAAAAGTTATTTCACTGAGAAAAATATATTGATTTTCTTTTTATTGCAATAAAAATGTTCTTCTAGTTGTTAAACCTGGGTAAGGGCATGGAAAGTTCAGTCAGATCCCATGCTGAGAATGTTTAGTAACTTTTAAAAATATGACTGATGTCTAGTTTTCCATTCTTTTTTAAAAAGTAGTCTGAGCATGCAAATCCTTTGCATGTCAGAATATCTTAGCCCATAGATTTGTATTTCCAAAAGTGTCCAACTAGAAAGATATTCAGTCAATGCATCATAGGGATAGTTCCTCTGGTATGCTTATCTGTCTGAACAGTTTGTTAATCTGTAAATCAAGGATGGACAGAGCTCAGAAAAGTTCCTTTTTGGACTACAGATCCCAGAATCCTTAGCCAATGTGGCCAATTATATGCTGTCTAGTGCTGATGGAAGCTGAAGACTAATAACATATAGAAGGCCACCCTGTTCCCTATCTTTGTTGTAGACAAACAGATATGGTAAACATGTCATTGGTTTTCATGCATTTTCCTCACAAAAAGACCTGATGAATTAAAAGTTTGCTCTTTGTGCTTCTCCTCAATCAGGATAGTGGGTTACATGAGCTCTTCAAATCCTGATGTAACTTTTTAGAAATGTTTTATGAACCTGAGTTTACACAAGAGATTTACTTCACTGATGTCATTCGATAAAATCTTATTCTCTTCCTTCCTTTTTGTCACAAAAGTTTATGGCCAAATGAATGACAACTCAAGGTGAGTTTAGCTGTTTATTTTTGGATGAAATATTGGCCATAGGGACCTTTTGCTTAGCATTAAAGTTGTGTGTGCACATATGTGTGTGCGTGTCTAGTTTATCCACCTACTAGTACTTGATGCTTTGAAATGTCGACTTTTTGACAGGCTTTGAAGTTTTTGCCAAGCCATTCTGTGACATTCTTGGCTGTAAATGAACATTTCTCAGGTATTTGGCTAAACCTTTCTGTCTGTGGAACAATGAAAACAGGCTGACTCCAAGTTCAGCTCTTGAGGGGAAGGGAGAAATGTACACTGCTTGCACTTACTTTTGCTTTGTTGGCTAGGTGTCTCCCAAAGACATTCTCCTAAATCCAGCTGCTAGTCCCAGTGAGAGTAGATTCACTGAATCAGTGAAACTTACAAAATTGTTGATCTACCAAGTTCATGTTGATTTAATGGGTCTACCCTAGTTGGATTTTGATCATTGGATAGGATGAGCAGTTGAGTTGCCAGATCAAGGCTATCCCAGACTCAGATTTTAAGGCTAAAACCTATGTCTGATCCCTTATGATGTCACTGGCAGTGGATCCTTGTGATATTACGAAGGTGACATTAGAAGGTTAGCCATTGATGATGGCATTAAGCATGATACATTAAATATCAACCACAATTGGACATAGTATGATAGCCAAATGATTTTTTTTAAATCTTCTAATAAATGAGGAGCACATAAGAATATACAGTGCACCTTCCCCTTACACAGGGATCCATTCTGGATTCCTCCACATAAGGGGAAATCAGCTTATGCTGAAGCCCCATAGGAACTAATGGGGCTTGCACCCATGGTGCACGGATGCACAGAAGCACACACGTGCCATGGGAGTGCACCTCATTAGTTCTTCCTGGGCATGCGACATGCTCTTCCAGCGTGGCTTTCAATGTATGCTGAAAGCTGCGTATGGCACGCCCAGGTAAAATACGGGTGCACTGTATCTGGCATATTTGACTCCCAGTGTGGGTAATTTTTTTAACACGTCACCAAAAAAATGGGTGAGGGTGAGTGTGTTAAAAAACAACAACACCAAGTCCTTTGTGTTGCTGCCTTCTCCATCACCAATGCTAATCTCTTTGAGGTGCCACTGCCTCCCAAACTGAAGAGCATTGGCAGCAGCTGCAGGCTTCCACATGCCTGGCAACACCGCCAATGCTCATTTCTTTAGGGGGCCATTATACTAAGGAGATGAGTATTGGTCACAGCCTTAGACCTATGGTGACCCTAACAGGGTTTACTTGGCAAGATTTATTCAGAAGCAGTTTGCCTTTGACTTTTTCTAAGGCTGAGAGAATGGAATTTGTTCAAGCTCATCCAGTGGGTTTCCTTGGCTGAATGGGGATTTGAACCTTGGCCTCCAGAGTCATAGACTAATATTCAGACCACTACACCATGCCCACTCTGGTTTAAATAAACACAGAAGTGTTTGAAATGGAGATGAAGTAGTGCAATGAAACCAAATCAGGAAACTTTGTCTTAAAATGAAATAGTTCACAAGAGGTTTAGGAGGAAAGGGAAGCTGCTATTTTCTTTCATAGTCAGTAAGTGAAACATTCATAATTTTAAAATCCTGCCTAAAGGTGTAAATTAACAGAATGACAATGCAGTCCCTTGAGATACTAAGAAGTCACCATCATTTCATTTGAAATTTTTGTTGTTGTGTTAGGCACTCCTACCCTAGCAGGAGTTTTTAGAAATGACGTTCTGTCTGTACTTACTGGAGTTAATTCTTTGTAATGCAAAGTACCATTGCATCATTCATACTGGGAGCCAAGCTGGGCATTCTGATTCTCAGATTTCTGTTTCACAAAGTGGCTTTGATTCCCTACACACCGCACAGTACCTATTAACAGTGAAGAAAAACTAAAACTTCAACAAGCCTTTTTAAGCTTCCATCTTTTCCCAGGATGTCTTTTGTAATTACACAGTCAAAAGGTATCTATCCCCAAATCCCAGATTTCCTAATCTGTTAGCACCATCACTAGGTCTTCTGTATGACACCAAGCATCATAGTATCTGGAAATTCTATTATTTTGACAGCTGTATAAATGTCCAAGCCATCTTGATAAGCTGTAACAATGATGCTGTGAAGTTCACATTTTATCACATATTATTTGATAGAGTAGTTCAATCTATATTTGAATTGAATTTAGTTTCAATAGGAGACAACTGATATCCAAAAATATTTGACTAGCCACTGAGACACCTCTATTGTATTATGTTTCAGGAACTGAAACTTGAAACACTGAACTGTTTTTGAATCTAATCCTTCAAGGGAAGGAATGCACTGGATGGGTCAGGAGAAGTGGTATGAACTCAGTGTATTTCACATGTTAGGTGAGCATCATCCAAACCAGGCCTTTGGTTCCTTGAGATGATGGGGTTGACTGTGCCATTACCTTCAGTGAGGCAGTTGGCACAGAGAGTGGGGTGACAGAAGTAGTAGGTTTGTTGCTTTCCCCCAGGGGAGGTGCAACTATTTTGCATAACTTTCCAGGCCTGGCCCCTGGGAGTGCTTGGGACAAGCTGCTCTTCTCTCCACTTTTTCTTTTCCAGGTTGGAAAGTGAGAGGGGGATAACTGCCATGCTATCCTCCCATGTGGTAGGTGGGCAGGCGCCACCACTTCATCCTCCTTTGCATTTGGATACTGCCACATCCTTTACTTTTTCTGGGAGTTAGCAGAAGGCACAGGACATTGCCAGCCTGGGGATAAGAGTTATTCCAATTTCAAAGCAGAATTAACCCACTTTAAGTAC
Source organism: Sceloporus occidentalis (assembly GCA_023333645.1). Lineage (NCBI taxonomy): Eukaryota > Metazoa > Chordata > Lepidosauria > Squamata > Phrynosomatidae > Sceloporus > Sceloporus occidentalis. Next base: position 86,338,494 of record JALMGF010000005.1, read on the forward strand.
AGAAGGTGCATACAGTCCATGTATCTAGAGATGGTAAAAATGAAATTAACATAAATAGATCAGAAAAAAACCAGCAGCAAGCTCACTGATATCTTCCTTGAGCATCAAAAAAGGACGATGAACAAATGATATAACTGGGTAAATGCTACATGGTATAAAAATGTAACAGTCCCTATGTGTCTTTAGAGAAAAGTAATTATCTCTAGGCCTCTCTTGGACGTATGGTTTTCCTTCCTTCTTTCAGGTGGTAAGGATTGTGGGCAGTACCATGGCATACTCTGTGTCAGATGGGTGGGGGACAGAGGTACAATGTTGCTATCTCATCATTACTGTCTTCTGCATGAGATATCATCAGACCCACCTCTAGCTTTTTTCCACAACAAAGTGTGTCACAGCAAATGCAACATGATGTAAAAAGCCACTTTTATTTCTCAACTCAGGCACTGAGAAAGCTTGTACTGCAGTGTGAGAGGACATAATGCTTTTTGGGTCTACTTTAATTATTTGGGGTGTGGGAGAGAATCATCAGCAAGAGGTTCATTATCCATGTTTTGTATGAAAAGGGAGTTTTCACTTTGGCTGGAGCCACACCCTTCTTCGAGAGCCAGTGTAGTATGATGTTGAGCTAGGACTCCAGGAGACTAAGGTTTAAATTCCTATTCAGCTGGATCAGGTCACTCAGTCTCAGCCTAAGAGGAATGCAATGATAAAACTCTTTTTAATAAACCTTACCAAGAAAACCCCATGACAGAGTTGCCTTAACTTGGTGTCAGTTTGAAAGTACATAACATCTTCATCATCACCATCATCATCATCATCAACAACAACAACCTTCTCTAAGCAGCATGAGCTTTTGTAGACTTCAGTCTACTTCCTCAGATGCATTTGGAAGTAGACTGAAATCTATGAAAGCTCATGCTGTCAATTTCTTTCAGTTAGGGCTGGTACAGACAGCTCTAAAGGGGCAGTGTGATGCCACCCTTTTGATCGCTGGATCAGGGCCACAGCAACCACACACCACAGCCCTAATCCAGCTTTTTTCCAGGCCAAAGAGAAGCTGCAAAATGCCACTCCTTTGGGAGGCGAAAAAAAGCTGTCCTCTCTTTTCCTCAGCACCAGCTTTTTGGTGCTCCTGTGGCATGCAGCGTATAAACGTCATGCCCTCAGAGTATTGCAATGCTGTCTGCCATCTGATCAGGTGGGCAGTATGACACTGGCTTAAGGATCGTGTTGGAGCATGTGGCATCCAAATGCCATGCCCCCTGCCACCCCTAAGCTGGCTGAAGCTGCCGGTCTCTTTTGTCCCTTTGTCTCAAAGATCCTACAATATCACTCTCCCTACTGATTCCACAGACTAGCACAGCTATATATTTGAATTCAACCTTCCATAGGGCCAGTAGAAGAAGAAGAAAAAGACTGAAGTTGTGAGACATGATTAGGGAGAAGACTCTGAACATTTAGGACACAGAACACAGTGATAAATTAGATGGACCTGAGGAAAAGACAGAGGGGGCAGATTTGAGGAAAAGGCCTAAGGTCTGTGGGCAAGGGAGCTACAAAACAGTCAGCTTTTGGGCTGCAGGCATTTTGTGTCTCCATATTGGCATATCTCAGCAAATTGGTCATTAAGGATTGTATTAAATGCAAGAACAAATCTAACATCTCTGTACAATTTATAAGAGGAAAGAATTATAGGCACATTCTTGCCAAGGTTAAGCACTTTGAATTCCCACCGATGTTAATGGGGAAAACTTAAACATGTGCTTAATTCTCCAACCAAACTCAGTGGAATGTAAAACTACTTAACTTTGGCTGGATCATGACCCAAGCATAAACCTATAATAGGAGTCACACAGGGACTTGGATGCAGACTCTCTAGTGAATGTGACTGGCTATTGTTTTGAACAATAATTCACTTGGAAAGGCAAGGAATTTAATTCATTCTTGTAGATATGTTATGGTGTTTGGATAAAGGCAAGCTAAAGAATTCTCTTCTCATTAGACAATATTAGGAAAGTGTATGAATGTAATGGATGCCTGTCCAGTCACACAATGTCACTATACAAAGGTGTGAAGGGGGGAAATGCCAGTGATTACATCAACATGGTTGCAAAGAATATTGATCATCAAAAGAAGATTAATAGTTCCATTCTTTCATGTACTCTCTCTTTCTCTCCCCCTCCCTCCCTCCCTCCCTCCCTCCCTCCCTCTCTCTCTCTCTCTCTCTGGCTCTCTTTCTATTTATGTTAAAGAGAAAAGAGAAGGGAGGCATACCCACTCCTTTGGAAAGTGAGTTGTATGGTATGTAAACATGATTACAAGGTACTCCAGTAAAAGGAAGAAAGTTTGGCTTCTCCAGCATAGCCTGGCATGCCACTATATCACATTTTCAAAAATGCAAATAGGAAGAAAGGAAGGGAGAGTTATTTAGCTGCTGATGTCACAATAAGATGTTAATTGTGGTTTTTCTTGGGACTGTTTATAAAGGGACTTAGAATCTGGAGTGACCTCTTCCTGATGAATGGTAATACTTTTCTCACAGTCCCGTACCCTCTCAACATTCCAATGGTACGATTCCCACCTGCCCCATTGAAGCAATTCAGAAAGAGATAGACAGACATTTCCCTTTCACTCCTGTGAATGTTGTGTTGGCACAGAGCTTTGTCTGGATGGTGCCTTGTCTAGCTCCAATTATGGATCAGTTGCCTGGAAGAGAATCAGATAACTGGGTACTGTCTACTCAGATTCACTCTACTTCCATGAAAGACGTTCAATTTTAGTTCCTAATACTTATTAAAAAAATTGTTCAACCCCTCAGATATCAATTATGCCAATACTGGGTTAAGCGGACCCTGTAGATGTTGTTGCATTGCAGCTCCCATAGTGCCTCACCACTGGCTATGGGGGCCAGGAATGATGGGAGTTGCAGGCCAACAAGATCAGGAGAGCCACATGAATCCCACTGCTGATGTAAGCTTTAAGATGATGATTTTGTAAGTGACCATAAACTTCCAAGCTTCATGTTCACATGGTAATCTCCAATAATATATATATTTTACTACAGCTTGACATCAGCAAATAAGATATAAGGAAGAAACATTTTTTTTTAAAAAAAATCCAATATAGTTTTCTTTACTATGATGTAGTACTATCATTTTTCACCTATAATTCTCTGATAAGACTTGCAGTTTTTCTGAAGAGATGCTATTATTATCAGGGTGGTTGTTGGATGAAATACTCCCTCTGCTGGTACAGGGAGGCAAAAAGTCAATCTCATGCTTGTGCAGACTGGAACCGATGTAAACCTATATTAACCAGCAATTGCTGTTTGCCAAGATAAGTTGCTATTTCCCTGTACCTGTTATGAACAAATCACAGTGTTACTGTTATGTGGTGTTTTGTGAGGTGATGTGCACATATGATAATTCCATCCCTTCTTAAATCTTAAATCCCCTACAGCTGACTTTCAAGACATGTTACTGAATGAGTTTCGAGTTGTAGGTTCCCCCATGATAGATTCAAGATCTATTGTGACATGTTTACTGTGGTTTGTTTCTTATGGGCTTCCAACTAGTGGGGTACAAATATAGTGCCATCTTCCAGGGCAATGCCATCTCAAGATAGCTGACAGCACAATGATACTGCATAATACATAAAAGCAATGGTCAATCTAGAATTGAAATAGTAAAACAATAGCATTATATATTAAAATCCATTTGATTTTTTTTCTTTTAAAAAATATGAAGGGTGAATTTTAAAAAAATGTTCATACATATCTTGTAAAGAAGGACTTTCATAGTTATGGGATCACCATCTCTTGAACTGGACAGGTCCATAGAAAGCTCATAAGGTCTTGGCCATGAGCAGGACCTCCAAGACAGATCTTCAGGCCTTGGAAAGCTTATGAGGATGCAGATAATCCTTTAAATAACTTGGAACCAAATGGTATAGGAATTTAATGGTTGTTGCCAGAACTGTAAAATAGGCCTGGAAATGAATTGGTAATCAATGTTGCCAAGAGTTGCAGGTGCAGGGAAGGAATGAAAAAGAGGACAAAGAATGAAAAGTGAAATCAAGATTTTTTTTAAAAAAAGTATTGAGTGCCTGAGTGGAGCTGAGGATAAAAGACATTCATTCCACACTTCTTGGTGTACATGGTACAATCTGTACATGGTACATGGTACAATCTACATATTTTTCAGACCAAGAAAGGAAATTGTACTGCAGGTCAACTATTTAAGGTAGATTTAAGGACCATGGAAACTAAGGGCTGGAACAGACAGGCCAAAATAAAGCTGCTTTGGGTCACTTTGGAGGTATGCTGTTTAAAGGACACTTGCATCTTAAGAGGCCAGAAGCTGCACCAAACCTGTGCTCCAGTCCTTAGGAATGGAGCATGGCTTTGGCACAGCTTTCAGACTATTTGCATGCATGCATCATTTAAACAGCATACCTCCAAAGTGATCCGAAGCAACTTTATTTTGGCCTGTCTGTTTGGGCCCTAAGAATTGAACAATAAGTTAGGAAAATGCAGCAATCCTGTACTGAGTGAAATACAAATACTAGGCAGCTCATTTTTTCTTGCACTGATAACTTCCACTGAGTTCTGGATGCAAGTTTAGAAACTGAAGGAGAAAGGGAGAGTAGAAGATAGCCAGTTGGATCCCACATATAGTGTTGAGGAGGGGCTTGAAAGCAGAGGACACCATCAGTGGGAGAGAGTGATTGAGGGAGGGAGGGAAAAATATTTTCAGAATAGTACTCTTATTCTGAGATCCCTCCCATTGCCCTGAGACCCAGAGCCAGGCCTTGAGAACTGGAAACCCTATTCAGAAATCACAGATAGGACACAACAGAGGGAGGATAACAATATGTATAAGGCATTCAGCCATGATCTTTGGTGTGAAAACAGAGGGTGTCATTCAAGTAGCAGCAGATAAAGTGGTTGTTAGATAAAAGCACCAGTGCCCATGAGGGGACACTTACAGAAAAAAGGGCTTTCTGAGACAATACGATGCAAATGTATTGATAGTTGTAACAACCACCCTCAAAGGTTCACAGGCTGATGAAGTTATCAGAAATAATCATCTACCTCACAATGCCATGCAAAATCACCCTCATATGTTCATAGGCTGATAGTGTTACCAGGAGTGATTGTGTGCCCAGCAACCCCATGCACTTGCATGGTAGTTTCACACACCTCTGGATGACCTTGGGCAAGCCACATACTCTCGGCCTCAGGGAAAGACAATGCAAACCTCCTCCGAAATCTTGCCAAGAAAACCCCATGATATGTCCTTAGTGTCTCCATAAATCAAAAATGACTTGAATGCACACAATGCACACAGCGACAACTACCACCTCCGCCAATGTTACCACCAACAATGCCCACATTCCTTGAAATAGGATTTCAAAGTTAGAACAAAAGATTCTAAAGTATTCTTCTGAAATTAGATGGAGAGGAAAGATGTTGAGAGTCAGTTCTATAAAGAGCAGCTAAGACTCAGGGCTTGTCTATTTGGGCCAAATGACCTGGTTTCCCCCCAGCCTTGCACTGCCCTACCTACACAACACAGGGCCAAAGGCCTGATTTACCTGTGGATTGTCATCATGCGGGAAGGTCAGCCCTGCAGTGAATCTGGGCCATCCCTCCCTAAAACCATTTTTTAAAAATTACTTTTTGCTCCAGATCTTCCCAGAAAATCCAGAGCACTCCAGAGCAACACCAAATGGCTGTTTACACAGTGTCTCACTGTGTGGCTGCCATCACCACCATTAGCACAAGTCCCTCTCTCTTTCTCTGAGTTCAGAACAAAATGTCCAACCATATAATTGATGCTTGGTACCATATTTTCAGTTTCAGAGGGAGTGACTCATGCCAGCAGTGGTGGTGGTGGATGGCACAATGGGATACACATATAAACAACATCCTAGTGTTACTCCAAAATACCCAGGTAACAGAGGAATTTGGAGCAGCTTCAGGGCCAGAATACTCTGAGCTATTAACAGAGTATTCTGACCATCATAAAACCACTCCAAGAAGGCTCTATAGATTTCATCCATCCCATCTAGTTTTAGGTGTCAGTTTAGGCCCTGTGCAGACCAACAATTTGGGCTGGGTTGGGAGCAGAGTCGGGGTGTAGCATCTACATGACACACACCCTGGCTCCACACCCCAGGGTGGTGCGATGCTGCACACTGCACCGCATGGTGTGCAGCTTTATGGCTGTCCTCTGGCACTGCATTTGTACAACGCAGCGCCGTAGGGCACCGTAAAGCCACAGTGTCATGGCTATCATGCTCTGGAAAAAACAAAACAAAACAAAAAAAAAACAAATCAGGCCTGCAGTGTGCGGTTGCCATGGTCCTGATCTGGCTTTAGAAGGGGCAGCTGGAAGCCACCTCTTCGGGGCTGTCTGCACAGTCCCTTAGTATTTGCGAAATTTGCACATGGTATTTTTGTACAAAAAAACCCTCAGCATTTTCTGCAAAAAATATTTCTGAAAAAATTCTAGAAAAAAAAATGCTAAGCAGAAAATGGTGTTCCCTCCACAGAAAAATATTGTGTGTGTGTGTGTGTGTGTGTGTATAAACATCATGTGCAAATTTTTCACAGACTGTCATTAATCCTGATGTCGCAGGTCCAAGAATTTCTGGATGAAATGGATTATATAAATTAATTTCTGGTTTCAGGCCTGGCAATGGGGCAAAAACAGCTTTGGTCACCTTGGTGGATAACCTATGCAGGGAACTAGACACAGAGAGTATGTTCCTGTTGGTTCTGCTGGACCCATCAGATGCTATCAGTACCATCAACCAAGGTATAATTCTGGGTCAGTTTAGCTTTGAACCTGTGATGGCCAGGAGTTGTTTTGTTTTGTATGTATAACGTTTGTGCACCAACTGCACCCATTCCTTGAGACATCAGATTTGGCCACCATGATGCATGCCTCAGTTACACCCTGTTTGGAGTACAGTAATGCAGTCTACCTGGAGCTGCCTTTGAACAGTGTTCAGAAACTTCAGCTGGTACAAAGAGCTGCAGCTAGCCTATTAACTGGACCATATTGCACCCCTGATGATGAAGCATCTTCACTGCCTGCTAGTTTGTTTCTTGTCACAATTGAAAGTGCTGTTTATATCTTATAGAATCCTATATACCTGAGATCTAGGCTATCTGGCAGACCGTAGCACCCTGTATGAGCTGACCTGAGCTCTGAGGTCATCAGCAGAGGCTCTTCTCTCAGTTGATTACTGCACTACACTCTTACAGTGCTGCTATTCCACTTCTACTGCTCTGGCTGCCTCCTGTTGCATTCTGAGGCTTGTAGTTCACTGAGGCCTAAGAGCTCTCTGGCTGAGAATTCTAAATACCCCTTCCTCAACTGCAAATCCTAGAATGCAACAGGAGGCAGCCAGAGTAGTTAGAGTAGAATAGCAGCACTACAAGAGTGTTGTGCGGTAATCTCCTCAGTCCCACCACCATCGTAAGCATGATTGCTCGGTATGTGAAAGAGGGCCTATGGAACTCCCTTCCCAGGAAGGCCAGAATAGTCCCTTTCCTACTGTCCTGTTGGCAGGCTAAGACATTTTAATTCAGACTGGTTTTTCAAGTGTATTTTTTACATAGGGATGCAGTGGCTCAGTAGTTAAAATGCCTACTCTGATGATTGCAAGATCGGCAGGTAGAGGCCTGGGCACCATGTGATTCAGTGAGCTCCCATCACTAGTTCCAGCTTCTGCCAACCTAGCAGTTCAAAAGTATGTAAAAGTGTAAGTGGATAAATAGGTACCATTTTGGTGGGAAGGTAACAGTGTTCTGTGCAGTCACGCTGGCCACATGATCACAGAGTCATCTTTTACAATACAGGCGCTTTGGCTTAATAATGGAAAGGAGGACCACACCCTTTAGTTGGACTTTCTCCTGTCTGCCTGATGAAGAAGCCAGTGTGACTTTGAAAGCTTGCAACATGAAATTGAGCATTTTGGTTGCCCCAATAAAGGCACCATTGTTTGGATGCTTGTGACCACATGGCCAAAGGGGGGGGGGGGGGGGCGGATGCCAGCCTACAGATAGCACTCCCTACCATCTGAACTAAGACCAGTAACAGAAAATGCAGACCCATAACTAACATCTTCAATTTCTTTTTCCTGTTTGCCTGATGAAGAAGCTATTGTGACATCGAAAGCTTGCAACATGTAATTGTGCATTTTGGTTGGCCCAATAAAGGTAACATTGTTTGAATGTTGTTGGATTTGCTATATGGCCAACACAGCCACCCCTAGATGTTTTATAGTTGGACTAGACCATCTTGTCAAGGCAAAACCTTTATCTTTATCTTTACTATCGTTTTGAGAGACTGCTTTTAAGAGGTTTTATCCTTCTAATTGTATTTTATCCTTTTAATCTGATGTGTGACTTGTTTTAATACTGTAAATAGTTTAACTGTATTTTAATGTTCATTTTGGTATGTTTTAAATTATATATATATATATATAAAACTTTGATTAATTTTGAGAAAATGTGGGATACAAATAAATATCATCAACATCAACAGTCCAGAATTCTATTTTCCAGAACACCTTTACTGCAGAAATCTACAGTGAATTCACTTTCATGTGGAGTATAAATGTATCTACTGAATTTGCTCAATGCAGATGAGAGCTTCAGTTCAGTTCAGTTTCCTAAATTTGGAATTGACATATACAGAACAAGAATGAATTTCAGGATTTGGATTTTCAATGACTGTGGGAAAAATATCTTATTTCCCTCTTCTCTGAATGTGTATAAGGAACTTCCGCAAATGACAGAAAGGTACCTAGCACATTTGAATCCATGTGAAACATCAAAAGGGCTAGTGGAGAAACCATGTTGTGCTGCATGGTGTGAAAGGGACATTTTGAGCCAAGAAATAAAATCCTTCTATGGCTTCATTTTCTCCCACAGTTCCTTAGTCTCACTGCCCACTCTTATGTAAACAGAAGTTTGTGACCACACAGCTGTTAAAGGACACCCCACCCCCCCAATTCTCTGCCAAAATTTAAAAAGAATATGAAAACATTCCTGCAGCATTGGAGAGCTGAGACAACTTAGTGAGAAAGTGAGAGAGGCGTAAAAGGATTATTGTGCATAATGTTTAAATTCTGCACATTCTAACATGCTCATTAGATGTCTAACAAGCTGTTGATGCATAGAGAAAGTGCAACATCTGTGAAAGGTGTCATAACTGAAGCTGAATTCTGATTTCATGCAGAGAAAATCTCACCCTCATTTGGAGCGCCTGTTGCTTAATCAAAAGATGTAGTGGTTTGTTTGAGTAGTTCTGATGTGAAAAATGAAATTAGGTGTTAGTGGTAGAGAAGAAAACAAATGTGCAAATCATTTTTACGCTATTAGCCGGCAACGTGTTATTTCAATAGCCTTTAATGGTCCATAAGAGATGGAGGAAATGATAAAAACCACAACTAGACCAAGTAGAATGTATTAAGAAGCTGCAACCTGTACATGAACCTGTGAGACATCTGACTTCTCAGTAGTCTGGCCCACCAACTAACCACAGTTCAACACTTCAGGTGGTACTATTTATTAAGCCAAATATTTTCATAGTTATAAAGTTAACATCACTTTTCAAGCTATATTTCCCATTTACTTACAAGCCGATTATACATCCTTTGAATTCTGCACATTGATATAGATATGAATGGGTCCCACAGAACCCCTACCATTCATCAGGCTCCAAACAAATTCATCTCAAGCACTAGTAAGTTTGTGTTCTTTACATGGGAATTAATGGCTTGAGTTGAGCAGTTATTGACTGGAACCTTCTTGGAGTTCTGTGCCAACATAACTCTTGGTTACAATGGCAATTGCACTATTTAGAGACCTTCCTAGTTAGATATCCAATATCACATTGTACAAAGCATTTCCCCAGCACAATAGGACATGGACACACTCTACCTCCCATCCCACAACCAGAATGGCGACTGAAATAACAAGGAAACTACCATCCACATTCCTCCATCATTGAGGAACTGCTTCTTCTGCCTAAGTACACAAGTGGAGTATTATATTTCAGCTGTAGACATTATCAGATGGGTGGGAAAAGCCAGGAGTAAAAGTCCCAGCAAAGTTGTGCACTCGCACTGAAGGTCTTCAGGTATATTGTGCTTAAACCATGAAGACCCAGGAATGCTCCAGCAACAACCATTCACAGGGAAGTCCTGAGAATGGTTTGTTGCTGGAGCATTCCTGGATCTTCATGGGTTAAGTCTTGGATAAGTGTGACATCTTCTGAAAATCTTCAGCATGCTCAAGCGACTTTGCTGAGAGCATACCTTTTTCTTCCCTGATTTTTCCCCATCTGATAATCTCCCACATTAAATGGGATCATACCCACTGAAATTACCCAGCAAGGAACTAAATGCCTATCATGAAATTTCCTTGTCTGCCTCCTGTTTTGAGGTGTTATTTGGATGATAGCTTGTTTAACTTATTAAATTTCTCTTATTAAGAAGGATGCTTATCTCCTGATTTATAGAAAAACAGGAGTATCCATTTTCATTATTATATGGCTCTATAGGGATTGTTTGTCCTCTTTGATTTATTTTATGTTATATGTATTTATGGATTCTGATATATATTTTTTGTTATTTTGTTTAAACTATTGTTTTACAATAGAAGGAATTAAAATGCACATAAATACATGCTTTGTACCACTTGTTTCATATAGTAGGATACCAACAAATTAGGGTACATACAAATTCATCATCTGGCATTCATGTCCATCTTGTGTCCATGCTGACTTTTCACAAAAGCAAAGCCTTGTATGGATTTTCCAGATGACAGAAGTGCTTGAAAAACAAATTGAAATGCTCATCTAACTCCAAGAATGCTGGGATGTTTACCACCAACAAAGGAATTTTCAGAGTTGAAGGATTACTGCATATAACACCCCTTATGGCATATGCTTTTCAGCCATGCATCTACAATTACAGCTACAACAGTAAAACACTGGGGAGAAAGCAGTTGATCAATTAGCTAAGCATTCAAACCACCAGGTCGTGAATAATGTCATTCTGGCTGCATCAGTGGGAGAGAGAAAAAGCATGCAACTTATATACTCCAATTGTCATGTGTAGAAAACCTCATTAAGATGAAAGACGACTAGAATGAAGTTGTGTTTGCTTGTTCTTGTGTATTCAACTACAGTATAATTTTCCTATACTACAATAGAATTCAAAATCCACAAAACAGTGATACTTTTATTGGGACAACTAAATTTTAAGCCTGCAATGGATTGCTATTGTTTTTATCATTATTATTTTGAGTGTTATTTAAATAGCTGAATAAAAGTGCATGGGATGTAAATTTCATTTTAGTTTCTCCACCATATAATCCTGTTGAAAGTGAATTGCTATTTTTGTTATCATTATAATTTTGAGTGTTATTTAAATAACTGAATAAAACTGCATGGGATATAAATTTCGTTTTAGTTTCTCCACCATATAATCCTGTTGAAAATCATCTTCTCCTGAAGCTATTATTTGCATGAGGGAGAATCCAACATGGTCCTACATTGGCTAGTTAAGTGCAAAACTCAAATTTGTTACATGCATACATTTATTTAACATAGCACTTGGTGTAGCAAGGGTAATGTACAGCTTATGGTTCTGTAAATGCCATCTATGAATGTGACTGTTGTATGAGCAGCTGTGTTTTTCAAGGCTTTCTCTAAGTGTAACTCCAGTGTGCTTTGATTGCAGACCTATCAACCAATTCACAATGGGATTGCACATCAGTGTGTTACAGGCTGTGTAACTGGCATAACCTTACACTATTCAACACTCCATTGTGTCTATGGCACGTTACAGACCGCCCCTTTGGGGCGGCCTGTAGGCGATCCTTTCCCCACTGGATTGGGGCATCAGCTGCCAGAGCAGCAGCCTCCAAGGCCCCAATCCGCCGCTTTCCAGTCCGCGGGGAAGCGGCAAAAGGCTGCTTCCCTGTGGCCTGGAAACGGGTGTCCCTGGGGCTTCATGCCCCAAGGCCACCTGACGGCGGTGGGGACCAAGAGAAAAGGGACACTTGGCCCCTTTTTCCCTTGCATAGCTGGCACAGCCATCTAAAGGCTGTGCCAGCGATTCAAATCGCAGAAGGAGCTCCGTTTCGGAGCTCCTTCTAGCGCCACGGAAAGGGCGCTCTATGCTCCCTTGCGCAGTGCAAAGACATCACGTCTGCACCACCCCATTTGGAGGCGGCATGTTCGTGACATCGTAATGGTGGCCCCCGTGTGGAACAGGCGTCGCCATTTTGTACGGACTTAGTCCATACTAGAGTTAGGGGCGTCCGGAAGTGATGCCCCTTTTTAACCCTAGTACGGACCCAGTCCGTACCATAGGCCCGTCTGTAACAGGCCTAAGCTTCTAATTTCCTCCTATTTTTTCCTTATCTTTCTGTCTCCCACCTTTCTTCCCTTCTTACTTTTCCTCTCTATTTCTGTGCAATAGTAAAGATGCTTTCAGCATGTTATGCATGAGAATGTATTATTTTGGAGCAACAAATTTTTTTTCCAAATAAAGAGAGATTATTTTTTTTATGCAGGAAAGGAGTTTCTAATGTTCAGATAATACATCCAAATGGAGAGGTTTTTTGTGTTCAAGTGAGGAACTCGTGTGTTTATATATTGTCACATTATTTTTTTAGTTTAAATTTTATTAGGTTTTAGTACAATCAAATTTAGAATCAAAATAATATGCAATGATAAAGAAACAAAAGGAAGGAAAAGAGAAGAAGAAGAAAAGGGGAAAGGGGAAAGGTAAGTCAAGTAATTCACAGTAAGAGGCTGATTCCCCACCCAATCATGAATGTAATGAAAATAAAGATAAAAAATAAGAAAATATGATATTACAGATCCAACTAAATAATGCTGCTTAAATTACTAATAACCATAACCACAATTATTACATTGTTAGATTTCTTATTCCAAACAAAATCCATAATAACCACAATTAATACATTGTTAGATTTCTTGTTCCTCACAAAAATCCATATTCATAATATTCATAATAATATATTATCAAATGATGTTATCTCACTTTAAAATGATACTGAATGCTTCAAATGTTTGGCAAGCTAAAAGGTTAACATGAAACAGAAAATCTTTCCTTTTTATTATTTTCTTAAAAGGAGCGTAGTTGAATAGCACACGGTACACATTAAAATCTATTCAGAAAACACCAAACCTTTCTACAGAGTTCGTCAGAAAAAGTAACGTAGCTGGTGGTCTTTCAGATTTCATTTTAAAGTCTGTCAGAGACTTTCTAATATATTCATTTTATTGAAAAGGTTAAGCAGAGACATGATAAATGTCTTTGAATATCTTGAAAGCCTAACAGGCTGACAATGGAATAGATCCCAGGAAGTGGGATTAGAACCAATAGTGGAAATATAAATGGAACAGATTTCAGATAATCTGGAAGAGAAATTGCTTAACAATGGGAATCAGTTGACAATGAAATGGATTGTCTTAGGAAATGGCAGAGTTTTCTTGGATATAAGGATTCCAACTGGTTTCCAAACTTGGGCTCCCAGGTGTGTTGAGCAATGTTCAGGGCTTCTGACAGCTTCTGGTAAACCATTCTGCTGTAATCATAACTTTATAGTAGATGCCGAATTAAGCAGATGGGTGGACCAGATCAGAGCTATTGCAAGTGGTGGTCCATGGCCAGGTACTAGTCCATGATCACTAGCTGCCTGCCCCTGGGGTTTCCAGGAAGGAAGCAGTTGTAGCCAATGGGCAATAATACAATACGAACCACTGGAATATTGTTTTTTAAATGCTAGTCCACATCAGATCCACATTTGATAGTTTAAGAAGCACTAGACTAGAGGACTTCTGAGGTAACTTCTGATGCTTTCTATAAAATTTCTATGCTTGCCAGTATTATGTGATTTGTATTTTCAGAGCGGCTCCTAACATCTTCCTAACAAGACTGTTAAAGTACATTGAAGCCCCATTGATTTCCGTGGGAGAGTTTAGGTTTGGATTTGACAGTTCTTCTGCAATTAGTGAGATGTCAAAGTGTTTGCATTTGGGTGGACTAAGATCAAAATTGGAAGGTAGATTTGAGGGGAAATTCAAAGGAAGTTAAGAGTGTGTTTATTCATTGACATGACTCAGGTAAGACGTTTATGGTTAGTTTCTGTATATCTTTCTTTTTGCTAACCAATTTTGCTTACCAGTTTCACACCACACACACACACACACATACACACACACACACACACACACACTTTGTGCAGTCTTATCAAAAACTCTTTAGGCATTTGAATGGAAATAAAGTTTTGTGGGTTTTTTTTTGTTAAATGAATATTGAAACTTCTTAGGGGTTGTCTAAGTTGGTAGCCTTACACTAGGGCTGAATGCCAAATTGTTCAATGAAGATCCTTGGCCCACAATCAGAGGGTTTGATAGGACCAGAAAGAATCATATTGGTTCCTTTTGAAATCTGAAGGTTTAATAGTACTAGTATTACCTTCTGGCCAACTGCAGTGGTGGCAATAAAGTATCTTACAGAGTAAACCAGCTTATATACCTTCATTTTAAACATGGTATTGGACAGGGTTTTTTTCATGTGTGGAATGCATTTAAAAACCCAGAAATATTCCAGAATGTTGGTGGCTGAAAATTGTGATCCATTCGCACCTTTAGTGGGATGTGTGGACCATAAATAAAGTTACTGAAGCATATTTCCTCACAAACACTTTGTGCATGAGATTATCATGATGCGAGCTGGACTTTCTAAGCAATAAGGCATGCCTTCTTTCTTTTTCCTTCATTGCTCATACATAGATACTCTGTTTTATTACTCACTTAGCAGACAGCTGAGCTCATTTATTAGCCTCCACTTGTATACAAAGGATTAACTTGAACTTTAGAACCTTAAGAGTATTTATTAGCTTTAAGAAGCCATATGTTTTATAACCCCTTCTTCTTAGGTCACTTTTTCTAGTACAAATTCTGAGCTGGCCCTCAAATTTAAAATTCCTTATAGCTATCAGATTGCACCCAGAGTGGAAAAAGCTATGCAATTATTGGGTGTTACTCATTAATGGGAATTCAAATGGCAACTCTTAACAGTCTGTAACACTGGGAAGTATGTGAGTGTGTATGTGTGTGTTGGTGGGTGTTTTTCTACAAGTCATAAAAAGAAAGACTCAATTACCACAAGGGTTCCCTTCACTGCCTTCTGACAGTTGATTCGTGGAGTTTATTGTTGCAAGGAAAATCTGCATGTTGTCTGCAAAATACTGGGCTGTTCTAACCAAGTAAAGAAATAAAGGAACCATTTTCATTCAAAGAGTCAGCTCTTGAAATAAATAAGACTATATTGTATTATAGGTTCACATGACAACAACAAACATTTTTAACAAAATAATATGATCACAGGTCTCTTCATTCCAATGAGAATGATAAAACACATGTGGTTATTTCAGTGCATAAACTCAGTGTTAATGGGTTGCCGGATGCAGCTTTCCCCAACCTCCTAAAAGCTTTTCACCTCCCTTTTAAAAAGGAAAATAAGATGACTTGTTTGATATATTCCCATGAATAAATGCTCCTATATAGGGGCTTAAAATTAAGCCCAGTGGTGGCTGTTGACTTCTATGTCAATGAAATTGTGAATTCACTCCAGGTTTTAGTTTGAATTGTAGAGGTGTTGTCCAGAGTGCTGAGCCAATTTTAGGGAGACCTTCATGTCAACATTCAAGGAAGGCCGAGGACAGAGCAAAAATAGAAAGAAAGCTTTTATTACTTATCAGTAAACAGAAATAATAATAATAATAATAATTATTATTATCATAATTTCTCACCTACTTCTTGATGCAGGGAACAACAATTATTAGACAAACAACATCAATTAAAACACACATCAATTTAAAAAGACAAATAAGACGTACACATATCAAAACAATTCACATTTAAATTCATCATTTAATAATATTTATTTAATAATAATAATAATAATAATAATAATAATAATAATAATAATAAATTTATAGCCCGCCCACAAGGAATCTGGGTGGGTTAAAGCAATAAAAATACAGAGAATACAATACAATAAAATACAATAAAATAAGATTTTATCCATGGATCAAGGTAGGGATTCCCTCCTGACACTGCATCCAAACTGCAGAAATAATCCAGTTTGACACCACTTCAACTGCCCTCTCTCAGTGCTATGGAATTTGGGAAGACATTTAGGCTTCTCTATCACAGAGCTCTGGCATCACAACAAATTATAGTTCCCAGGATTCCCTAGCACTGAGCCAGGGCAATTAGGTGATATTCAACTGATTTATTTCTGCAGTGTGGATGCAGCCTAGCTGATCTCCAGAGATTAAACCTGGGTCAGGTTTGAATTGTAAAGGAGTTGTCCAGGGTGCTGAGCCTAATTGGTGAGTGTATCAAGAATCATAGAGCTGAGAGGTACTCTGGCAGTCAACAAATCTAACTGAATATTCAGTGTGAGATCTACAATGCGTGATGCAGCTACACCATATACAACATGGCTATTCATCCTGTCCTTAAGATCTCCATCCTGCAGCACTCTGTTGCACTCAAACAGCTCTTTCACAAGAGTTTGCATCTCTCGAAAGCTCATCATAACAACTGCACAGTCAGAAATAAACCCTTTTCACTACCTCAGATACCGTGTTTCTCAATGGAAACTATTTTAGCCAGTCACTAATAATCACACCAGCACAGACATTCTCACAGCACTGTGAACAGCTTTCTCATTTCCAGTTATTGAAGATTTCCATACTTGGATGAATCGCTGATAAAATGTCCCTGAAATATCCCTCAAACGTGGAAGAAGCGAGCATGCCTGAACCGTTCCAGGGGAGAGATTTTCTATGAACGGAAACTTTGGGTTCATAGGAAATCTGCTCCACTTGAGATGATTCAGGGATGCTAGAGGGAGTGACAATTGCATGACGATTGAGGAAGCATGCCAAGTATTCAAACACACTCACTTTTGAGGGACGTTTCAGGGATGTTTTATCAGCAATTCAGCCAGGTATGAAAATCTTCAGAGAGAGAGAGAGAGAGAAGTGTTGAATGATGAGATGGCCAATACACTGGGGCAAAGGAAAGGGACAGGATTTTGCTTCACTGAGAACATTTTACAAGGCAGATCACTGGAATTCTTCCAGTAAACATTTTTGATTTAAATTCTCTTTTGACTCTATAGTAGTATAACTGGGGATCATGTTAGCCAGTGTGGTGTAGTGGTTTGAGCATTGGACTATGACTCTAGGGAGCAGGGTTCGAATCCCTATTCAGCCATGAAAACCCACTGGGTGACCTTGGGCAAGTCACTCTCTCAGCCTCAGAAGACAGCAATAGCAATAATATTTACATTTCTATACCACTTATCAGTGAATGCAACACTCTCTAAGCAGTTCACAATGTGTAAGCCACTTGTCCCAACAAGCTGGGTACTCATTTTACCGACCTACAAAAGGACAGACAGTTGAATCAGCCTTGGAGCCCTGGGATCAAACTAACAACCTTGTGGCTGCAGTACCAGCACTTAACCATTGCACTACCAGTGTTCCCTAAAGACGGCAAAGACAAACCCTTTCTGAAGAAACTTGCCAGGAAAACCCTGTTATAGGTCTTAGGGTCTCCATTATTTGGCAATAACAACAACATTAGTGGTGTGGGTTTTTTTGGGTTTTTTTTTGGTAAGGAGATAGCTAGTATCTCCTTGCACAAGTTTTCCTAAGCTGTGAAATAGCTTCTGAGTGCAGTTTCACAACCACAACCCAAACTGATTGAGCAGAAGTACCCAGGAAACATTCCTACTCTGCCTTGACTGCTCTAGACTACTATGCAAGTACACTGGCAGAACTTTATGCGCCACTAGCTTTAAACAGATCTTGGCCATAGTCCTCAGACCATAGGAGCCAGAGCCATGTGTGTCTAGCCTGTGATTTTAAAAGATGGCCTTCCACTGAACAGCTGTTTGGCAGAAAAGCAAGGAGAAAGGTCCGAATCTGGCCTTCACTGCCTTTTCTGAAGATTATAGCTGCTACTGCCTCTTTTTTATGAGCCACACATGTGCTACTCTGCCTGCCAGATTGGACCAGGGTGCATAAGTGCCCCCTCATACTCCCATGCACTTTTTCTATTCCCATCCAACTAAGGAAAGGCACGTGCTAGAGCAAACATCCACTTTTGCATCTGTCACCAAACAGAAATAACAGTTTGTTATGCACTTAACTACACTATGAACTGGGAATAGTTGGAAAAGGTATATTTGTAATTGATGCAGAAATGATGACCAGACAGTTTATAGGATCAGGGAATCTACAACATTTACCACAATGTGCAATTGGTGCTACTATTCTTCAAGGGGGTTTTGTAGTGCTGGAGCAGAGTATCTTCTTGTGCAGGTATTGACACTATACACATGGGATGTTGGATGGCAGTCTTTACAGGTTTCACAAAGACAGATAATTTAACAAGCATGGCTTGTCATGGTTTGCCCTTAATTACACTTAAGCAACAGGTAACAATATGAAAAAGACACACTGACTGAAGCATCTGCTAAACAGGTTTTGGGACAATTCAGTGTCTCCTCATGAATGCCATCTGATAATCTGGATTCAACATGCAAACAATCATCCTTGAAAAATATTCTGGCTAGCAGAAGATTTGCACATGGCAAATAGAGACCATTGCTTTAAAATGTAAAATGTAAATTCCTGAGCACATTGTTCAAGTCAGCAACAATAAAAAAGAGGATTAAAATGCACAATTATAATCAAAACATAAAAGGAATTCATCCATGTGTAAAAGGAATCCATCCATGTTGCTTTGGGTCCCTATGGGAGAAAAGTGTGCTCTTAAATTAGAGCATACTTATATGCATGCATGCATGCATGCAGCATGTATTTCCAGTTAAAAAGCTACTTCAGAAAATAATTCAGGTTAAAAGATGAACATCCATCTCAATAAAAATACATTTTCCAAGTGGCAGAAGGATAACAGAAAGCAACCAAGACTCTGCTTTCAGTTGGTAGAGAAATGCCAGGGGAAAGAATTTGTGTTCCTCTCATTCAAATAGCCACACATCTTTCCCCCACCTCATCTCTCTCACATACAATACTATATGTTAAATAATATGGGGATGCTAATACCATGAATGTATGGGGGTATTACAACCTTGCTAAACAAAGTCTTAATCTTCCTTGTCACAGAAGCATAGTAGTGTTATAGCCATCCTAAAGTTAGCAGCATTTTTCTCCCACAAGGTATTATGGGAACTGAATGACAATACCTGTAATTTCTAGTGGAAAATGCCAACTTCAGTTCTGCTCAGAAGAATGGGAGTACAAATATTCCTTATGGTTGAATTTTCATGACAGCTTTACTGATGACACATCTTTTGGAGCTAAAACACATTCTTTGAATCCACATTCCTAGCCATTTCCTGATAAGTTTAAAGGCTTGCTTAAGAGGAAAATATTCTGTGTAACTTAAAACTGCTCCACAAAACTGATGGATTCCATGATCTATATAACTTATTCAGATTAGGCACAAGTATAATTGACTTATTTTGTGTGTTACTCTGTTTCCTTTAAAAAACAGATTGAATAATTGAGCATGTCTTCCTATGTCAAGAAGAGCAAATGAAAACATACCTGTACACTACATTTTCTATCACCCTACTTGAAATCACATTCAACAGAGTCTCCCGTTTCTGAGATTTCACCGACATCTGAGCTTCAGTCTTTATGCACATGGTTACAGCCATATGGGTTAGACATTTCTGACATTCAAATAACAGACATTTCAGGAGGCTAAATATTGATCTCAGTGTCACCTTCTGTGATTCTTCAGTACTTTCAAAGAATCACAGTCCGTGTGCAATGCTGCCTACCAGTGCTGTACAATACAGTCCCAAAGTAGCTTTCAGATGATTGCCAGTAGAATTATTTTGGCTAAGGATATATTACAGTTCATTAATATAATCAAAGGGGAATAAACTGCAGATTGCTTGGAGTAGTAATTGGTAAATAATTCCATTTCAAGTTCAAGTTCAAGTTCTGAGTCAAAACCTGGATGGCAAAATTCAAAGAAGGGCTCAATGCAAAAGATAATGAGGTTCCAATCTGCATATTTGTTAGGGAAGTGTGAATTAGAATTGATTCTTTAAGAACACAGAATGCATTATGTATCTGCCTTCTTATAGTTGTTGTTGTTGTTGTTGTTGTTGTTGTTGTTGTTGTGTGCCTTTAAGACGTTTCTGTCTTATTTTGACCCTAAGATGAACCTATCACAGGAATTTCCGGGGCTGAGAGTGTGTGACTTACCCAAGGTCACCAGTAGGTTTCCATGGCTAATATGGGAATGGAACTCTGATCTCCAGAGTCATAATCCAATGTTCAAAGCATTACACTACACTGGTTCTCTATTCTATGCAGTACATATCTGTATTAGTATAGGCAGACTACATATTTATCAAGGATGTGTAAATGTGAGCAGTGTGCTCCAAAATTCAGACTAAATCCCTCATTTAGATCCTCTTTCCAATTAAACATTTTCAGCAAAGCTTCAAAAAAGAAAAGAAAAGAAAAGTTGGCATAAACTCAAAGGTTTGGTCCATCCAACCACCCAACCATCCAACTAGTTTGGTCCATCCAACCACCACAGGTGTATCTATAGGGAGTGGGGAGCAATATGATGGCATTCTCTTTCCAAATAAGAATTCTGCACCCCAAATGAAACTTTCCTTTGGACCTCAAATGTCTAGCATTGCAGTGACTTTAAACTTCAGCATTTAAGAATTACATCTCAGGCATCCAAAGGGAAAAAAAGCAGCCAAAGTTGCCAAGGGAATGTGAACATAGCAAATATCAGATTTCAAAGTGCAAACGATTTTCAGTGTCTCACTCTCTCCAATGCTATAAATTTGGAGAGTGAAGTAAAATGTCATTAAGGGGCGGAATTATTATTGGGGCACAAAGTTTGGTCTTGTTCTATAGCTACACCCTCAATGGGGGAAAAAACTTTCTTTGCTCCAGTACAAGTTTAAGCCACTGCCTTTGATGAATTTCAAGCTGTCAGGAAGGAGCAAAGTTCATTCAGCAGCACCTTATGAACACTAAGCATTATTGTCTTGTGCTTCTGAACAGACCTGTCTCTCCTCCCCTTCTTCTGAAAGGCCCAGTGGCAAGCTAGCCATCTATTTATAATGAAGCATGCTTTGACATGTTTGAACATGTCAACTTTTAACACAGTATTTGGCCCATATTTGCCATTAATATGAAATGCACTTAAAAAATCTATCCTGACATTTTTTATGAATGGAGTCCTTTGTTGAGTTTCAGCTTTGAAATATTATTTATGGATTTTGCTTAATGCTTCTGGGAAGCGGTATGAGTCAAGTATCATTTGTTAAAAAATGGGTTACTCGTGGCCAGCAAGATTCCTGGAACGTGACACTTTGTAAATTATTTTCTGTATTGCAGAATGACATCTTAATTGGAAACAATGTTTATCCTTCCAAAATATGGTGGGGCAGTGTGTGCAAGTGTATATGTGTGTGTATTTGTGCTTCCTTTTGAAAAATTCATTCATATTGAATGAAATTCAAACATATTGACATATTAATTTCAAAAATCATGTGTGTATCCCTAAAAGGTCCTAGTGAGTGAAGTTAACATTGTGAGTGAAGTTAACATTTTTGAGTTGTTTACATTCCCCCCCTCCCCAATTTGTTTTAGTAGATAATGGTCACTTTGCGTCATTGAAAATAACTGGTTATTTTGCCCATTCTGAAAAACAAGATGAGAGAAGGTGGACAGAAAAATCCATGCATTTCTCTTCAACCTTTCTTTATATCTGGACTTATTACTCACCTCAAGAGATAGAAAAGGGATGGAAAAGAATACAAACTCTACACTGCAGGTATTATCTTATGTTAAGAATATCTATTGTTCTGTCTCCCATTACGTGTGTAGTTTTATTTTGAGAGTGGTCACTAAAAGGGCAACGAGTCTAGTTAAATGTCAATTAAAGTGAATCTGGTGGTGTGGCACTTGAAACACTGTAGATCCAATGCAATGGCATAACACGCTATTTTCAATTATAACAAGCCTCATTCATTGCTCTGCTCCTTTTTTAAAAAAATAGTCCTAAAGGAAGTTTCTTTAGTTGAATAAAAAAAACCAGCATGAGTAGGTATCTGAGAGTTCACATAGGGATTAGCACTAGATATCATTACAGACCCAAGATACTGTCCCTATAGTTTTATTTGATACTATAAAAACAACTGTTAATTCAATTTCTAAATAACAACAACCCTGCACTCTTATCGAAAACATATCATATTAAAAGTAGGAATGGATTTAGGTCAACTGGATTGGGTTACAGTCAGATTAGCAGATAGGCAATACACTTAATTCGGTTAAATTTTAAACATTAAATTGATTTGCCAAAAACAGTAGTAGCCACCCAATTATCTTCTCCTATCCTGTCCTTAGGCCAGTACTGTGGAGTTCTCCAAGAAAGCTCCCTTCTATTATGAAGTTTAGGCATTTTCTCCCTCTCGGACAGGGTGAGAAATTGTGACACTGAAGTCTAATACTCTTCTTATTTTCAGTTTAGGGGGCTAGGAGATAGTTTTTTGAAAGAAGGCACTGGAGGGTCTGTTTCAGGAATCATCGTCATGAAGATTTCGTATCCAGTGTTCTTATCACACTGAATGAACAATTGCGCTCTTGGGATCTTGGTTGGTTCCCTTCACTTCTGTCTCTCACTGCTGTTCAGGCTAATTTAGGGAGCCTCATTTTGTTTTAATTTCATTCTGAACGCTGGATGCTAGTCTGACTTTCATATAAATGATAATAAGAAATCCTAGGCATAGCAACCAATGGATTTCTATACTCTTTGAATCCAGCTTGACTTCAGATATCAAAAATGGTGCCTTACTGGTGTACTCATTGTGGTTGGCATATACATTCTGAGGTCAGTAATTGACTGTAAAGCTACTAATTTGTATTAGCAGCTGATACTAGAACTCTTGCTGTGGACTAAGGGGCTTGACAGACTGGCCATTAAGGCTGGCCTAGGGGTGGAACTGGGGTGTGGTGTCCACATCACACACAGCCCAACTCTGTCCCCAGGCCAACATGATGCCATGTGCCACTCCACACAGCACATGGTGCCACAGTGCTCCCCTGGCACTGTGTCTAATTGGTGCAGCACCAAAGGAGCATGGAAAAGCCATGTGCCAATGATTAGGGTGCGCTTTCCAGGGCACAAAGAGGAGCTGCTTTTTGCAGCTCCTTTTTGCACGACAGAAAGAAGAGATCTGGCACTAAAAGGGACAGTCTGTTGAGCCTCTAAGACACTGAGAATCCACCAGCCAGATGACCAATAACCATAGTGGCTGGGGGATTCAGCAGTTTCCATGTCTACAAACTTGAATTATACACATTCAAAATTCATAAGAGCTCCTGAAACCTGAAGAAGATTTGTGCTGCTGTTGCAAAGCTAGGAAGAAAGTGTTGTACAAGGATGTACTGGATTCCTTCATTCACAACATCATGAGAACTAATGCATGTATAGTTGTGCACATGCAAGTCATAAAGCAGATTCCAATTAATGAATGAAAACAGATATATTTTTCCAATATATTTTACAATATTTGTAATGGTTTGTAGCATAGTGATTAAATGCCAGTACTGCAGCCACAAATTTGTGAGTTCAATCTCTAAGGTTGACTCTGCCTTGTATCCTTTAGTAGAACAGTAACATGAGTATTCGGCTTGTTGGAGGAAATTAGCTTACAGATTGTAAACCTTTTAGAGAGTACTGAGTTCACTAAGAAGTAGTATAGAAATGTAGACGGTATTCCTATTGCTATTGCTATATAGTTAAAAACATTAATTGACCCTTGCCCTGTAACAAGACTTGTTGAGACAACCTTTGACTGTGGGTTATACATCTAATCTTTTGTTTTGCAGAAAATAGAGAAAATATTAACTGGGTGTAAATGTACTTGTAAAATGGAAGTGAGGGAGACATTAAAGTATCAGATAAGTTGTGCGAAGATAACCTAAATGTGAAGCTTTGAGAAAATATTCTAAAACTCCTATATTCGGCCTTCTGTCAGTTATCTTCATGCCCATTTTCATTTAATCAGGTGCAGTTGGGATATTTTTTTTCTTCCACTTTCCTACTGACAAAGGCTTTCTTCATACACTGTTATTTCAATTTCAAACAATATCACAACTCTCTGACAATTAAAGCCTTCAAGCTCAGATTTTGTTAAACCCTTGTGGGAATAGCTTTCAAGGATTTCTTCATGCTTCCTAACAGGAAACAGTTTGCAAAACCAGACATTTACTGTGTGCTCAGATAGACAGTCCATTGTATACTTGTAGTTCTGTCTGATCCATACTAAATAAATAAAAATAAATAAAATAACAAAACTTTTATTTGTATCCTGCTTTTCCATGACAAGACAATCAAAGCAGCTCACAACACATTAAAATCCGCATTTACAAAATTATGTCCCAAATTCCCCCCCTTAAAACAGGATTAAACAAGTTACAATTAAAATATCTATTAAAAACACAATAAAAAATACAACGAGGACAGAGCGGTGGGCTAATACATGATGTGGGGGACAGTCATTCTGTGGCCAGGCACTTTTATTCAGGAAAGGCCTGCCAGAAGAGATCCGTCTTGACAGCTTTTTAAAAGCTGTCTAAGCTAGCAATTTGACAGATCTCGTCCAGCAGGCCATTCCATAGTTTGGGAGAAATTGCAGAGAAGGCCCTCTGAGAGGTAGCAGTTAGTCTGTTTTTTAAAGGCTGCAATAGATTCCTCCCAGAGGACCTGAGGGTGCGGGGCGGATTATGTGGGAGTAGGCAATCCTTCAAATAGGTTGAACCCAAGCCATGTAGGGCTTTAAAGGTTAAAACCAACACCTTGTACTGTGCCTGGAAACTAATAGGGAGCCAGTGAAGAGATTTTAAGATGGGTGTTATTCGGTCACTCCTAGTTTTTCCGGCGACCAGCCTGGCTACCATATTTTGCACTCATTGAAGTTTCCGGACTAGGCACAAGGGTAGCCCCATGTAGAGCACATTGCAGAAATCAAGTTGTGAAGTTACCAGTGAATATACAACAGTTTCTAGGTCTAGGAGCTGATAACAGGCGCTCCTGATCGTCGCATTCACCTGATTTCTCATATACTGGCATATAATAGAGATGTATGAGAAATTTGCTCTGCTTGAGGGTTTTCTTTAAAAACTATACCAAAAAAGAAATGTGTGCAATTAATATCTGGAAACTTGTACATTTCTGCACTTGTGTGTGAGGACAATGGCTGCTTGAGGATGGATAAAGATGTGGAGGTGATTTCCTAGCATCCCCAATGGCCAGTTAATGGCTCTTTGAACCAGTAATATTCAGCAGTAACTGGCTGCTACTACAGATCCAGGAAGGAACTGTTGTACAAGGAGGCATTAGAGTCCCCACTTTCTCAACAGTATTAGAAGAAGTAATGTGTGTATACCCCCTGTTTGTGCACACATAAGTCACAAACAGGATTCCAGCCAATGAAAGATTTGGGGTTGGGGATATGCACATATAATGCACACATAATAAAACCACTGCACATATGTATGCAATGATTGTCCCTATAAATGACCCTGGTACAATGTGAAGTCGAAGGTTTTCATGGCTGGCATCCATAGTTTTTTGTGGGTTTTTTGGGCTATGAGGCCATGTTCTAGAAGAGTTTATTCCTGACGTTTCGCCAGCAGCTATGGCTGGCATCTTCAGAGAATGCTGGCATGGAAGAAAGTGAGGTATATATACTTTTAATTGAGAAGAAGTGATTTCCATGTTAATATGTGTATTGTTCTGTTGTTGAATGGCAAGGCCTTAGGGTGACTTTTTGATTAATGATCCATTATATGCTGGGAAACCCTCCTCACCCTGGGTGGTTTTCATTTGCATTTGCTGGGTCTTGATTTTGGTATTTTTCACAACTGATAGCCAAACTTTGTTTACTTTAAGAGTTTCTTCTTTCCTGTTGATGTTGTCTAGGTGTTTATGGATTTCAGTGGCTTCCCTGTGCACTCTGACATGATAGTTGTCGGAACGGTCCAGAATATCAGTGATTTCAAACAGCATGTTATGCCCAGGATGGTTTGTTACGTGTTTTGCTACTGTTGATTTTTCAGCTGATCCAGTCTGCAGTGTCTTTCATGTCCCTTGATTTGTGTTTGAACACTGCATTTGGTGGTCCCTATGTAGACCCTTGTACATTTTCTTCCCCAGCCTAGCAGCAGAGTTCCAAAACCAGAGACCTAAAGGCCATGACTATTTCCATGCAAGGAGGTAGGGATCTAAGGTCATTTTTTCATGGAGGCTTTTTTCAACACTCAAAATCGGGATGATGTAAGTATCCAGTAAACAGCTGAGAGGAAATAAGCTTGTTCTGGAAAACTTTGGTTTATTTGCAAGTAAATAAAATCTTGTTGCTCTAAACCAGAAGTTGGGGGTCTTTTGAAATCTATGGATTGATTAATGCTTTGATTTATAGCCTGTTTAACCACACAGCTAAACTGTAGGAAAATAAGACAGTACCCTCCAATTGTGTGAGGGATATGTTGTCGTGTGTGTGTGTGTGTGTGGCCTGTAAATCAGAGTTACACCATCATAACTCTTCACAACCTCTGGGATCGTTTCACATATTCAAATTCTTCACTGAATATGCAACAACCAAAATCTCTCTCCAACCTACTTTTATCTATTTCAGTCCATGCATCACAGGCATTTCTGTGTCATTACAGAGCAGGGGGATCAGTTGAAATGCATTCAGCTGTTCCAGTATGGCATTGTGGTCTGAGTGTTGGACTATGACTCTGGAGACCAGGGTTTGATTTCCAGCTCAGCCATGAAACCCCATGGGTAACCTTGGGCCAATGCCATGCTCTCAGAACTCAGGGCAAGGCAATGGCAAACCTAATTCCCTTGTCCCTAACAAAGGTAGAGAGTTGCATTTAATCCCATGAATTTAAAAAAGAAACATTTACAATGACTTAATATCAGGTCTGTAGAGCAGAATTGTACCCTACCACCTCAGATTCCTCCAGTCATTAAGACTGATTTCAGTTTTTCCCCCTGTGTTCCACAAACAAATATGTCTTGTTGACACCTTGTTATATCTGCACAAACCTGTTTCTAAAAAAGTTTAAGGACCAGGGGTCAATGTCAGTCATTCAGTAAAAAGAAAAGTCTTTCAAATTTTATGTAGGACAATATTCATGGGGGAAACTAGGGAAAACCCAAAGGGTATATTCACTTCTGAAAGTAGGAGGCTCAGAAAGGAAAATCATTTTATGTGGCTATCATGAAAAAAGCAGAGAAACAAAAATGTCATTAAATCATTCTGCAATGTGAATTTTATTGCCACAGTGGGGAACATATAAATATTCTTTAATGATTTGCATTGCCTTTCCTCTTCCCAATATGCTACTTTTATTTCTCTAGGAATTATAGGAGGTTCTCAGATCTGACAGTATTAATAGATCTCAAGATAGAAAGCCTGTTTTCATTTGGGATTTGAGAGCCAAGTTCTGAAAGACATTTGGCAGTACTTTTATGATTAGAAAAGCCCGGGGCTGCTTACGCTGCACGTCCCTAAAATTGCATTGAGCCAATAGCTACTACATTCTTGATCAAATGCAACCACAAGGAAGCCAGATTTGACACCAGAAAGGCAATCCACAAAAACAATAGATTATCTCCTGGATTATTATCAGCCTTCTCTAACACATGTGGCATGTATACAATCACCTGCTGTTTATTATTGGGAGGCCGGTGCAAGAAGCACAACTTCTTGTCTCTCTATTTGTTTTTCCACTGGAGCCATCATTTTGGAAATACAACAAAGCTTGCCCAGCAAGACTTTTGCTGTACACAAGGCATGATGCAATTAAAATGGCTGGGAATGTGTAGATTTGGAGCAGCTTGTGAAAACAGTTTATAGCAGATAGGCCAGTTGCATTACCAACCATGAAATACCAACTTGAACCAAAGAAGACACTGGAATGCTTGCAAGACTGTTGATACCCATGTCTCCTCTGCTTTTGTATCCTGGCAATGAAGAGTGTTGGCTATCAGTTCATATTTCCTTATTACATCTGGTGTTTTGGTACACAGCTGTGCAACTTGGGATACACACATCCTCTGCCGTGTCCATGGACAATCTCTTCAGCATTCCCCATATGTGTTGGTGGATTCATTTAAGTATTTCCCGAGAGATGAAAAGATATCCAGACTAGACACTGTGGAGGAGTTGTGGCTGCTGCCAGAATGGCCTCTTTCCCATATCACCCTGGTAATACCCCATGAAAATAAAGCAAACAACATCTGGCAAGATGGTGCTCAAAAGTTCTTCATGAGAAAATCTCGCCATTTCATTTTGTACCTCACCCATTGTTTTAAAAAAAATCTTTGTAGCCTAAAAATGAGAGAAAAAGCTGGCACATTATTTAAAAAACTATCTGAACTGAAATCCCACCCAGCCAAATCAAATAGATACAAATATTTCCATGGTATAGGAGTACTTGCTCAACCATAGAAAGCTACTGGGTGACCATGGGCAAGTCGCACTCTCTTAGCCTTAGAGGAAGGCAAGGGCAATCACCCTCTGAAAAAAAAATTCACAAGAAAACCATGTAATTGAGAGAGCTGCAGATGAAATGAAGGAGATTATCACACCAGACCCTTTGTCACTGCAGTCATGCCACAAAATTAAAATGGCAACATACTGATTTGACTGAAGCCAACACTGCATTGTCTTCCATTCATGCAACAGGGGATGCTGCAAAGAATTGAACTAATATAGTATTAAAACACATACCCCATTAAAAGAATACAATGCAATTTAAAAGACAGAAGTGCACAAAAACAGTATATATTAAAACAGTTAAAAATACTAAAACAATAAAACAATAAAAATAAAATGATACACAGACCCTAAGTGTACAATAGCCCAGTCCAAGTATGCTATATTAGCAAATGAAGCTAGAAAATCTGTCAAGCATCTCTCTCCTTCCCTAGGAGTAATTAACAAAATTAATGGAAGTAAATAACAAGGCTCCTTCTGTATGTAGAGAGATCTTGGCGCACCTTTGAGAGTAACTGAAAGAAAGAAGTTGGGAGCATGAGCTTTCGTAGACTTAAGTCTACTTCCTCAGATGCATTACTTGCTCAACCATAGAAAGCTACCATGGGCAAGTCACACTCTTCTTTCTTTCTTTCTTTCTTTCTGTTCAACTTCTTTCTTTCAGTTAGTCTCCAAAGTGCTACAAGATCTCTCTACATATTTATTCTACAGACTAACATAGCTATGAAGATTATCGCATATCGTTCTCAGAACGTTCTGCGTCGTAACGTGATGGGAACGTTCCTGGAACGGATATTACCGCATTGAGCAAACTGGAATGTGATGATAACGTGATGGGAACGCATTTTACTGCACAGCGCTTCCATTTTCTTGAGACCGTTCCCAGAATGGTTTGCTGTAGCGCATGCATATTACGTTTTGTGGGCTGTGTACTGATGACGTTGCCACTCAGTGGTTGGACGGCTCGGGAGAGGCGCTGCTCCCAGGAAAGAGGAAAAAGGGAGGCTTGGGGCTTGGCGCTCACCTCTCCTGAGTCCCTCGGCTTATTGAAATCCCTCACCTCCCTTCCCCATAGGAATCAATCCAAAAACAGAGTTTAAAAGGAGCAGAGAGCCCTATGGGTCTGCATCTGGGGAGACAGAGGTTGCTTGGCTATGGGGATGTCCTGTCATCTCTCTCTCTCTCCTCTTTCCCCATAGGAATCAATCCAAAAACGGACTTTAAAAGGAGCAGAGAGCCCTATGGGTCTGCATCTGGGGAGGCAGAGGTTGCTTGGCTATGGGGATGCCCTGCCATCTCTCTCTCTCTCCCTCTCCTCTTTCCCCATAGGAATCAATCCAAAAACACAGTTTAAAATCTCTCCCAGATGCAGACCCAGAGGGCTCACCTCTGCTCCTTTTAAACTCCGTTTTTGGATTGATTCTTATGGGGAAGGGAGGTGGGAGGTTTCAGTAAGCCTAGGGACTCTGGCCGGGAGAGTGCTTCTCAGCCTCACTGAGAAGTCTTCCCTCCGAAGGGAGTCCGAAGATTCCCTTGGGAGGGAAGGAAGGTAAGCCCCACCGGAGCGTGTCTTCCTTCCGCAGCCATTGCAGCTCTTTAAAACGGTTAGAAAAGAAGAGTCCTTTGCTGTCATCCCAATTCCCCTTTTGGCAGCTTGTCACCCTTTTGCCTCCTGTGTGTGTGCATGTAATGTGTGCCTTCAGGTTGTGAGCTTCCCTCCCCGCTTTAACTCTTGTCTGGCTCTTTGCTATGGAATTCTGGGAGTTGTTTGCTTGCTTTTGTGTGGTGCTCCAAACAGAGGAGCTTTTGTGGGTTCCCTCCTGGAGGGAAGGAAGAGAAGGTCCTGGGCATCCCTGCCATCCCTGCCTCCTGCATTGTGACAGCACAGGAGCCCTGCTGGACACAACACCAGAGGCCCCCACAGAAGCAGCCAGACCCTCTCCCTCTTGCTCTCTGCCTTGGTCCTCTCTTTCCCTCTCTCTTTCTCTCTCGTTCCCTCCTTTCCTCTTCTCTCCCTTGTCCCATCTTTCCTCCCTTTTTTCTTCATTCCCTCCCTCCTTCTTTCCCCCTCACACACACACACACACACACACACACACACCTTCCCTCACTGCAGTTGCTCGCCTGCCTGCCTCCCTGCCTGTCATTCTTTCAGCCAATCAGGAGATGGAGGAATGAGAGAACGGATTTGAGAACAGATAATACCGCACAGACCTCTGTTGGAACGTTCTCATCGCTGGGAACACATCTAATGCGTACCCTCCATGGAACACATGTGGAACACATTTGGAACCCGATGGGAACCCGATGGGAACACATACGTGCGGTATTCTTAAATGTGTTCTGTTCCCATCGGGTTCTCAGAACGTTCTGAGAACACAGTGCGGTATTCTCCTATATCTTTGATAGGTTCTTTCTGTGAGCCACCTTGTTCCCACTCTGGGAGAAAGGCGGCATATTAAATAAATACATCAATGATCAATAATGTGTTGCGCTTCCATAACTATTGACTCTGCAACATGAGGAACTTATCACACCATGCCAAGTGGCCCAGTTAATCCTGGGCTCCTATGAGTCAGCTTCCTAACATGGAGAACTGAAGGAATGGCAATGGGGATGTTTTGGGGAAGCGATAGCTAATGGTACATATCTCCCTCTTCTCATGTTAACTGGTGGGATGGAGAAAATGTCTGGAAGCTGCAAACCTAAAGAAATTGGGATGAAGGTACTTTTTGGAACACCTTTAGGTAGTAGACAAAAGGGAACTTTCTAGCACATTGTGCTAATGCATGCAGCAGCATTGCAATCTCAGGCCTCTGTTTTCTTTTCTGGTTTCTTTGCAGCAAAATGCTATGGGGAATTTAAGAGGCTGAGGAGTTCCTTTATAGCATTCCTTTATAACGTTCTTCAATTCAAAACCCATTGGGGTTTGGAGGGAGAGGAAGCAGAGCCTTCAGTGCCAGAATAATGGTGCCTTTTCTAAGTCTACAGTAAAGCCCAAGACTTAATGCTTTTTGGTGTGTGTGTATAATTAAATCAGTTCTAGCCGGACAGACTTTGACACAGCTTTCCTTCCATTTTTGTTCACTCAGATCTTTCTTTGCCCAATTTGCAAAATTACTTACATATGAAGGGAGTACCACTGGGGACACACAGTTTCAAAAAGCAGATGTTGAATGCTCTCTTTCTCTGCACTGTTCAGTCTTGTTCTCCTTTTGAGAAAAGGAAATTCAAAGACTTCCAAGTAATCCGTGGCTCATACCAAACATGTGTGTATGTGTGCGTATATATAACCTTGTCTTTTTGCTGGAGAGTTGTGATGTAGGTTGCATTTGCACTGCAGAATTAATGCAATTTGACAAGATTTTACCTGGCATGACTCAATGCTATGGGATTCTGGGATTTATGGTTTTAAGAGATATTTAGTCTTCTCTGTCAGTGAACTCTGGTGCCACAACAAACTGCAAATCCCAGGATTCCGTAGCACTGGATCATAGCAGTTAAAGCGGCGTTGTTGCATTATTTCTGCAGTGCAGTAAACTTACATATGAAAAAACACTGCCCCCTTCATGTCTTACTACCAAAAGGAGTTCAGCTTCAGCTACAGCTCTCCAAATCCTCCAACCAGCATTATTACTAATAGTCAGTGGCCAATAAAAATATTTACAGACCAAAACCCCCACAACTTTCTCAAGTACTGCCTGAAACGGTGGTGTCGCTAGGAGGTGCATACCACATCAGGTGGCACCCCAGAGGGTGCTACACCTGGCATGGCTATTGGGCAAGGAAAAAAGGTTTCACCTCTTTCTTGCTTGCCCAGCAGCCATGGCAGTCCCCTCCTTTTGGGCTTCAGCATGAACGTCTGGGGAGCTGGCACTGCTCCCCCCAGCAGCAGTGGCTGCTGGACTGAGCAGTACCTTCCATTTGGGCTTTGGTGTGGTTGTAGTCATGCCAATGCTCAAATGGACCTCCTTGTTGCTGCTACTGCTGAAAGCCTCATATAGCGTACCCACATATGACGCGGGTGCACTGTATTTTAAATAAATAAAGGTTCCTACTTATCCTCACTGGAAGGATCCTCCGGGACCAAAGTGGGATTCAAAGTGCTGGTTATAACCTATACAGCCCTATAAGACTTAGGTCCAGACTGTCTGAAAGGCCATATCTCCACATATGAACCTGCCAGAGTTGTAAGGTTTACAGATGAGGACTTTCTCTTAGTCCCACCACCATCACAGTCTCTCTTGATAAGGACATAAGACAGAGCCTTCTCAGTGGCTGCTTCCACTCTGTGGAATTCCCTTCTCTTCTTTTGTCAGCAGGCAAAGACTTCTCTGTTTAAACAAGCTTTTAAGATTTAAGCAGGGAAATTTCATATTGTATATGTTTTTTTTTAACATTCGTATGTCTTTTAAATGAGTTTGTATTGTTTGATGTGGTGATTTTAATTGGGTTTTTTTTTATTCTTAAGGTTATTAATTGACTCCCTTTGAGAGCCTCCTTGGGTCCCACTATGGAAGAAAGGTGGCATACAAATGAAAATACATAAATAAATAGTACCAAAGGCTGGGGCCACTGTAGTTGGTAATAGCCAGCAGGAAATTACATCAATCATTGTTTCTATTCTCATATAAGAGGAAAAGCAGGTAGTTCTGGGTCCATATTGTACTCCTGAATGACATTGTTCATAATGACATTGCTCATAATCCCTGCGGAATTACACAAAAAGTCAATCTAATTTAAAATCCCATTTCTGTCACTGGAAAACCACTCACTTCAGAGAACCTCACACAAGAAGGCCAACAGTCCTATTTCCTTTATTTCAGTATTTCAGTATCATATATTCAGAGATTTTTGTCATGGGTGTTCTATTTACTTTTGTCTTATAGCTGTGTTGATACAGTTACCTGATACATTCTACATCTATGATTTTATTTAACCCATTTTTAGAGGTTAGGAACTTCCTGCCCATAATAGTGGAAAGAAGAGCTACAGCATGAAAGTTCTTGTGTTAGAAGTATGTTTTAATAATTGCAATCTTCCAAAAACTGCCTATCATTTCTCCTTTTTTACATTTTTAATATTTCAGAACTGGCTTACTCTAGTTCTAAAAAATTGACACATCTGTTTTGCATTTAAGAAGAACCCATTTTACAAAGCACAGTAGTCTGATTTTTATGATAGTTTGTGGAAACTCTTAGCCAGGCTAATTTACTTTTCAACTTAATTTTCTACATTCCCGTACAATGAGCTTCCGATTTTATTGTTCATTTGTATGAATTTAGGCTTTTTACTTTTTTGCTGTCTACTTTCACCAGCCAGAATAATCACTGCATTTTTATTGAGACTTCAATGTCAAAAGCTTTGTCAGTCAACTGCTAAAAGAATTAGAAGGTTACACAGACATTATACCATTTGTACATGATTCTCGGTGTATAAAAGGGAGTATGAATAGTAATTGTGAGCATATGTGGTGTTTTATAGCTTGAAACATGTTTCATGTTGAGGGCCAAATTGGAAAGAATATAATAACTTGGAAATAATTCATTATACAGTTGGCCCTCCATATCCACTGAATTTTTAGCCATGGATCAAGCTTGAAAATATTTTAAAATAATATAAATTCCAACAAGCAAGCCTTGATTATGCCATTTTATATAAGGGAAACCTTTTCACCATGCTATTGTATTCAATGGGACTTGAGCATCCATGGATTTTGGAGGGTCTTGGAACCAAACCCTAGCAGATACCAAGGGCCCACTGTACTAATGGCAGTGACCTGTACTTTCTGGGATGGAGAACAACAAACACCACAATGATGTAAGCCAGTTTTTGAGACACCAAATAACATTTGTACACTGTTTGAGGGAATGTGAGACAGTATTGTTGCATGCATAGGGAGGCCAGAAGGTCATGCTTTCACCCTGTTTTAATATTTATGGCAGGGTTCAGTTCTGAAGAGCAGCATAGGACCCCTTTGCTACTTCCAGTGTGAGTCTGCTCCTTATTCCAAGCTTCTGATAGAATCTTGTACTGCATAGGAATGGTGAGAGTCTTGCATTGCTTAACCATGCCAGACTGTACTGGATAATGTTAATGAACACAAAAGGGTCCTGTGCTGGTCTGTGGGCCAAAACCTTTACTGACAGGTCAGAAACTGGGAGAAGGGGAAAACACCCTCCAAGAACATTCCCCATGAATGATTGCACACAGACATGTTAGGTTTTGCCATCATCCTTGATGAACTGAGAGTTTTCAGAATACAAAGCTGACCAAGGATGGATGCAGTGCAGCATCTCTTTCCCAAGAGTTTCCATCAAGGTGTTCCAGGAAAGACTACAAGCAGGGGATGGAGCAGAAGTACCTGCTTCTGGATGTCACCACCTTCTGCTGTTTGAAAGTACATTGATTCTCTATATGCGGGATTCCATTTAATCATCACAATGGTTGAGAGGCATTCACAGACCTATCCTCCATGATGCCATCTAATCCTGCCATTTTAAGCATCTGGCAATTAATAATGTCAGCAGAGTCAAAAATGACACATACTGATTCACTGATCATATGAGCCTGCATTCTAGAAAAATCTTATTTTAGACAATCACCTGTTGCATCCACCATTTTCTAAACTTGTGTTCTTTTCAAGATTGGACTACCAACATTACACAAAAATTTAGTACCACATATGGATCCAGGCCAGATAATGGAAATGAGAGAACAGTCCCAGCCAGATAAAGAAGATGCTACTCTGATTCCCCAAATGATCCCCAAAGACCAACATTTCTGTGAACCATTTGTTCCCGATGTCTGCTGTGCACTTGTTACTGGTCACAGGAAAACCCACATTGAAGTGGAACTGGGACTACATATACACTACAGATGTAATGCAGTTTTACACTGCTTTAACTGCCAAGGCTCAATGCTATGGAATTCTGGGATTTTGTGACATATTTAGCCTTCTCTGTTAGAAAATTCTGGTGCCTCACCAAACTACAAATCCAGGATTCCATAGAATGGAACATGGAAATTAAAAGGATGTCAAATGACATTGTTTCTGCAGTGTGCCAGCAGGCTGGGGCTTCCTGATCTATCTTGGTCATTTCCTTCATCCTGGTGCTACCAACTGGAAGGAATTAATTCCTTTCCTATTTAAGTTATACAGTGAGACCTTGCTTTCTGCTGGGGTTTGGTTCCAGAACCCCCGCCCCCTGTGGATGCCAAAATCTGTGGATGCTCAAGTCCCATTATATATTATGGGGTATTAAAATAGCATGCAATAGCAAGTACATTTCTATACTGCTTAAGCATTCCCTAAGCGGTTTACAATGTGTAAGTTAATTGCCCCCAACAATCTGGGTACTCATTTAGCAACCTCGGGAGGATGCAAGCCTGAGTCGAACTTGAGCACCTGGGCTGGTATTGAACTCACAACCTTATGGTTTTGAGTGAGTGGCTGCAGTACAGGCATTTAACCAATGCGCCACCAGGGCTCCTTATGCTGTCCCTTATATAAAATGACAAAATCAAGGTATGCTATTTGGAATTTACATGTTTTAAAATATTTTCAAGTCAGGGATGGTTGAACCAATGAACCAATTAATAAGGGATCCATGGATATGGAGGACTAACTGTAATTCAAGGAATCATAAACTGTAGCATCTTCCTAGACACTCTCTCCACAATTTTGAACTACTGCAAACATTTGCAAACTAATAAAACAGAAGAAGGCCTTTTCCATAAAATTAATATGAGCATGATTATGAAACACCTGTTGCGATTATGGCAGTTTCACAAGGTGAGTACAGTTATGGAGTAAAGATAGAAAACTCTCTGGATCTAATAATAATAATAATAATAAATTTTATTTATATATCGCCCTGTGGTGAACCAATCCGGGCGGTTTACAACATTAAAATAACATACAGCATAAAAACAATATATTTCCCTCCCCCCTTAAAAAGTTATTAAACAACATATCTAATTTAAAACCACAATAACTAGTTAAAATAACAATAAATTAAACAAAATAATACTAACCAATAAACCACTGCAACTTCAATTCTAAAGAAAAGGGGGCTTTGGAGACATTACTGAGGAGGGGGGAATCCTGAGATCCTGAGGCCGGGATATTTCAGTCTGGGAAGGCCTGCCTGAAGAGATCCGTCTTGACAGCCTTTTTGAAGCTGTCCAAAGATGTTAATTGACGGATCTCATCCGGCAGGCCGTTCCAGAGCCTAGGGGCGACAACAGAGAAAGCCCTCCGGGAGGTCGCCACAAGCCTCGATTTTTGAGGCTGCAACAAGTTCCTCCCAGAGGACCGGAGAGCGCGGGGAGGATTGTATGGGAAGAGGCGGTCTCTGAGATAGCTTGGACCCAAGCCATTTAGGGCTTTAAAGGTAATAACCAACACCTTGTACTGGGCCCGGAAACCAATAGGCAGCCAGTGGAGGGACCTCAGAACCGGAGTGATATGGTCCCTTCTGGATGTTCCTGACACAAGCCTGGCTGCCATGTTTTGAACCAGCTGTAATTTCCGAACCAGGCACAAGGGTAGCCCCACGTAGAGCGCATTACAGAAGTCAAGGCGTGAGGTTACCAGCGCGTGCACAACTGTCTCGAGATCCCTTACTTCCAGAAAAGGGCGCAGCTGGCCTATCAGCCGAAGCTGATAACAGGCGCTCCTGACCGTCGCATTAACCTGATCTATCATCAGGAGCGACGAGTCAAGGAGCACCCCCAGACTGCAAACGCAGTCACTAGAGGAGAGTGTGACCCCGTCCAGGA
This sequence comes from Sceloporus occidentalis, assembly GCA_023333645.1. Taxonomy (NCBI): domain Eukaryota; kingdom Metazoa; phylum Chordata; class Lepidosauria; order Squamata; family Phrynosomatidae; genus Sceloporus; species Sceloporus occidentalis. The sequence goes on from JALMGF010000005.1 coordinate 86,376,006, forward strand.
CTGGTGGTTGCAACCCAATTCTTGGTTTCGGGGCCGCTACCGTGAGCACTTCCGTCTTGTTCGGATTCAGCTTCAATCTGTTTTTCCTCATCCAGCCCATTACCGCCCAAAGACATTCATTGAGAGAAGAGATGCCATTAGAATTCGAGGCCGACGAACGAGACATGGAGAAATAGATTTGGGTGTCATCAGCGTACTGATAGCACCCAGCACCATAACTCCGTATGATCTCACCCAGCGGCTTCATATAGATGTTAAACAACATTGGGGACAAAATAGCTCCCTGAGGGACTCCACAAAGGAGCTCCCTCTTTCTGGAGCTACTGTCCCCAAGCAGCACCCTCTGGGACCTGCCCGAGAGGTAGGACCAGAACCACTGCAATGCAATGCCTCCGATACCTTATCCCCCCAAGTGGTCCAGGAGGATGCTGTGATCTATCGTATCGAAAGCCGCTGAGAGGTCTAAGAGCACCAACTGGGTCACACTACCCCTGTCGATGCTCAGACGCAGATCGTCAGTCAAGGCAACCATGGCAGTCTCAACCCCAAAGCCTGTCCTGAAGCCGGTTTGAAATGGGTCTAGATAATTGGTTTCATCCAAGACAGCTTGGAGCTGAAGAGCAACCGCCCTCTTGATTACCTTGCCCAAAAATGGCAGCAGAGAAACCGGCCTGTAGTTGTTCATATCCAGGGGGTCCAGGGAAGGTTTTTTCAGAAGCGGCTTAACAGCCGCTTCCTTCAGACAAGATGGAACATGCCCTTCCCTAAAGGATGCATTGATGATATCCGTAAGGAATCTCCTCAATGCATCCCGCCCCCGGACGGCCAGCCATGATGGGCAAGGGTCGAGAGGGCAGGTTGTTTTCCTCACCTTACCAAGCAGCTTGTCCACGTCCTCGGTACTCACTGATTGGAGCTGATCCAGAATAACTTCATCGACGGAGTCACTGGACACCTCGCCTATAGATTCTGTTCCAACAGTGGTGTCTAAGTCGGCTCTTATCTGAGAGATTTTATCTGCGAAGAAGTTGTTAAACGCGTCACAGCAGGCCATTGTCGGGTTAAGCAAGGGATTTGGCGCAGGAGGTACCTGCATCATTTCCCTCACCACCTTAAACAGCTCTGCTGGACGGGACTCTGCAGACGCAATATGTGCAGAGTAGAAAGCTCTCTTTGCTGCACGAATTGCCTCCCGATAGGAACAAAGAAAGTTCCTATGGCGAGTTCTGTCAGATAGGAGTCGAGTCTTCCGCCACCTACGCTCTAGTCGTTGTCCGAACCGCTTCATTCTCCTAAGCTCTGGTGTATACCATGGCCTACGATTTGAAGCGGATTGGCAAGGACGCTTGGGAGCGATCGTGTTGATAGCCCTGGTAAGATCGGTGTTCCAGGTATCAACCAGAGCATCGACAGGGTCACCGGCATTCCCAACCATTAAACCCTCTAAGGCTCTCTGGAATCCTATTGGTTCCATTAGCCTTCGAGGGCGGACCATTCGAGTGGGTCCACCACCCCCGGTGGGGCAGATATTGGCTCTTAGTGCCGTCTTGACCAGGAAATGATCCGTCCATGACAATGCGGAGGTACTTACCACCTCCGCCCACGGATATTCCTGTTCCGTACTAAAGACCGTATCTATGAGTGAGAAGGTGCCAAAGAGAGAGAATATATAATGAGAAGCTTGACATTTCACTGTAATGAATAGATGTCACTTTCAATATTATTGGAACATTGTACCTTTTCCTGCTCTGTTCCCTGGAATTTTACTTCTCATAGTGCTGCTTCTTTTTCTTTTTCTTTTTTTTTTCCTTTTCTCTTTTTTAAAAGAGGGGAAATGGTACATGATTGTTATTCTGGTAAGAGCCTGGTTTCATAAGATGCTTTACTACTGGATGAATAAAATGCAGATATTCTATCTTTAGCTCTATGGAACAGTATAGGCCGAGTTTATCGCCAGGATAAACCAATACTTGTTCTTCAATGTGCCACAGATTTCAATTTGTATATTATTTATTATCTAAGGAACAGGAAACCAGGAAAACTTCCAACATGCTTTAATTCTATTATGTATGCTTATCATATAATTGTTGGGTTCACAATATTTAATATGGAATGAAATGGAAACAGTATGTTTGCTAATGGATTTTTCTTTCCTTATTTCTGGTTCTAAAGAGTCCTGGCTAGCCATTTGTATTTTTCTTTGGTTTATTTTTTAAACCCCCATAAGATCACATTTTTGGAGATCCCTGCAGGGTTTTGGGGCTTGGAAATAAACTTCAGGCACTTAGAAAAGCTTGTCTCAAAGGAAAATGATATTTACAAATTTCCAAATTCGTCTCCATCTCAGATTAAAATCTGATCCAGAGAAAAGATCTTGGCTTCCTTCACCTCCCCATCCACTGTCCCAAACCCCACAACCCTTTGTGCCTATGAAAGCCTTGCTTTAAGGAGAATGGAAGCAGACACAGCATGGGGAGAGAGAAAAGGCAGGGCTGTCCTTTCTTTTCCCACAACTCAGTGCCCCAATAAGCCATTACACAATATGCCATATTCAGCTAAATTACTGCACACTTAATGGATGAGCCTCAGCACTTACTTGCTGAAGAATCAATACTACAAATGTGTTGAAAGCCCTGTCTCAGCATATTCATCCGGCAATGGATTTCACAAACTCAATTGGTCTCGCTTACAAGTCTTGCTGTTTTAGACTTGTCAGTTTTTTGTATGCCTAGAAATCCAATTCAGTTCTGATGCCCTGCAGCTTTTAGTTATTATCAAGCTGTGTTCCTGAAAATCAGGCAAATGAGACAGTGAACAAAAGCCACTGGATGCTCATTGATGATTACACCACTGTGCGCAAGAGAGCTTTGATCAAGTTCAGGCCTGACTGCATCTCCAGCAGAGCTTGGAAAAGTTATTTAAAAACAAAACAAAACAAAACTGTAATTTCCAATGACTCTGCTGCCAGTGGGATCCTAGAAGCTATAGTGCAAAAAAGTACTTCTTCATGGTTGTCTGTCTGAATTTGCTTTCTTTGGCCAGCATTTGGTAGCAACACACAGGCCAAACCCTGCCACATATGCTTCAGACCACTGGTTTCAATGAGAGCACCATCTAAAGAGAATTCCATTCAATTCTAGGAAAGGAGTTTTTAATAGAGTTGCTCTATATAAGGAGCAAAGATCATACAGCCCTCCAGGTGTTGTTGAACTGTGACTCTAATTGTTCATCCTCAACAGATATGCCATATGGACCAAGATCATATGGAGGGCCACATGATTCCTCCTGTACTATATACTGTATATTGCATATAAAAATACTTGGAAAAAAAGGTAAGATACAAATTGTATTTGTATTTGCAAGATAAACTGATGATAAGTGGGCCCTTGTTATAGGCGGGGGTTTGGTTCCAAGATCTTCTGTGGATAACAAAATCCGTGTATGCTCAAGTCCCATTAAATATAATGACATAGCAAAATGGTGTCCCTTATAAAAAATGGAAAATAAAGGTTTGATATTTGAAATTTATACTTTTTTGGAACATTTTCAAACTGTGGATGCTTGAATCCATGTATAAAAAAATCCATGTATAAAAAGGGCCAACTGTATATTTAATATCTTCATGGAGTAGTGGTTTGAATGTTGGACTGTGACTCTGGAGACCAGGGTTTGATTCCCAGCTTGGCCATATAAGCCCACTCTGTCAGCTTCAGGTGAACACAATGGCAAAGCTGCTCTGAATAAGTATTGCCAAGAAAACCCCATGATAGGGTCACCTTAGGGTTGCCATAAGTTGTAAGTGACTTGGAAGTCACACAACAAACAACAACAAAAATCTTCACTTTTTGATTGCAGCCTATCAGGAAATAATGAAGAAAGCTGGTTAATATTCTGCAGAAGTGGCTTGACATATCCTTGGATCGAGGGACAAAGGAGGGAGAGTTATGAACATGATATTAAGATAATCAATTACCTACTATTGCTCCATAGATTGCACAATTTTGCTGGCTTTATGGAGGTTTAAATAACTTCTTGTTTTTTGATGCCTGTAATGAAATTCGGGCATTGCATGAAAAGTTAATTTAGCTTACTGGGATTTAATATGATGGTTTGATAGATGGGATGCCTAAAGAAAACAACATGCCTATTACTTTGCTTATATAAAACAAAGATATTTGAATAACAGCAGGGCTTTGTCTTCTTAATGTTATCTTTATAAAGGCAAGTAAAGGAGAGGGGAAAGATAGTAATAGAAATATACACATAATTTCCACCCTACATTCCAGGGCCAGAAAAGTTGTTTTTGGAAGCATCTTGACTACTCCCCAGCAAAACCTATGGGAGTTGCATATTTTTATCTGAAAATAGAATTTGACCATCAATTGTTCCAGGACAGATAGAATTTGCTCCAATTATGTACACTGATTTAGGTAATGAAAAAAGAGACTCAACTATGCTGACCCTGTTCCATACCTATCTTCCAAGAAAAACCTACCCCTCACTTGCAAATTTGCAGAATAGCTCATTCTTTGTAATGTTAGAGATCTACACTTCACACTTGAAATATAAAATCTGAATTTCTTCCAAAAGGAATAATAATCATGCTTCACAGTTGCAAGTTCATAGGAAAGGATCCAAAATCTGCTAGAAAAACTTTAGTATGAGACAGCGCATATTGACACTATCGGAAAGAACAGTAGCAGCAGCTCACAAATAAGTCCACAAATGTTACCAACAAACAAAAGCCTTGGTTTGATTTTACTTGAGAGAAATTTTGAGAACTTAGTTTAATTAAATTTTATATTTTACATTTTCTCCCTATCTTCCAGCAATCTCACAGTGACATGTATGTTTCTTACCTTCAATTTTTTTCTTCATTGGAATCTTGTGAGAGAGCTTCCATTAGGGCCCTCCACCACTTTGGGGCGATAGGTTATGAGTTGCTATGGTGATTGTTTGTTTGTTTGTTTGTTTGTTTGTTTGTTTTAATGTACTTCATTTCTCTAACATGGCCCAACACCGAGATGATTCATATCGATTTGTAAAAAGTACAGCTGAAATACAGTGATTAAAAACAGGCATTCCATGTCAGCAAAAATGGGAGGCTGTCCACCCACAAAATGGCATCTGTGGCCAATCAAAAAAACACCAGTTTTAGAGAAGGCAAAGTGGTGAAATTAAAGGACAATTTACATGCTCAAGAATGCAAATACAGGGTAATAAAATACCCACACTTGGGTGCCAGACTATCATTTAGGTATGTGAAAGTTACGGTAAGCAGACTTTTTGCATGAAAAAAAGTGTTTATTCATATCTTTTTGAGAATAGCATTCCATATTATTATGGAGCATGTGAGAAGTAGCACAAAGAGGAAGCTTTTGCCATGTTATATCTCCATTAGAACACCCGCTGTAATTCATCAACTTCATGCTGATTAAAGAATAATTTTCTGACAGGTCTTTTCTGTGACAAGCAATTAATATTTGGGGCTGGAGTCACCTTGTAAAATTCAGAAGATTTGATAAATGTACAAGCGGAAGCATGCATATTTTGGAGGCAATTACATCGTATGTTTATCTGTTTTCTGGCAGAGAATTAAATCAGACCCAATGAAATACCACATCCTGGAAATTTCAAGGTCTTTGTCAACATGATAGACGATGTGTTGAATTAATCTCAGGTGTGAAAATATGACCATAGCCAACTGCAGACAGATTATTGTTATCTCTTCTGAGGAGCTTGGAAAAAACAAATCTGCACTGACCTCCAGTAGTACCAACGACTATAGCAGTCGATATCCAGGTTCAATATCATATTGACAGAAATAAGGTCAATGTACAGTCTTAAGGTCTTCATTATGACCAGCACCTCCTAGATATTCCAGACTCCCATCATATCAGCCTTTGCACTTCCAGTCTGACAGGTGAAATATTAGGACAGGGAGATACCGGTGTGTGGTTGGAAGTGGTCTCTAACAAGGATAGTGAGAAATTATTTTTATTTTTATTCATTCTTGGAAAATGCTAGCTAATATTTACAGGTTTCTTCATAAACATGATGGAAAAACCTTGAGATTCTTTTTTTAAAAATTAGAAGTAATGTAACATTGACAGATTCATTTATCAAGCTTTCTGAGTGCTTAACTTTTGTGGTGCTGATTGGAATCTCACCTCTTCCTTTTTTCTTACTGGGTTCCTCATCTCTAATAGATGAATAGATATGCTAATCCATCATAGGACTCTCAAGGTGTGAGTAGCAGTACCCATGGGCTAGTGCAGCTGGTTAAGAATGTCATTTTGTTTGATTTTGATAATATCATCCTGAAATCTATATATTTCTTCATAAACAAGAATGGAAAGAATCTTGGATCTTAACGTTTTGAATGTAAGGGAAAGTAAACCAGAGATTTACCCATCTCTGCTTCAATGATAAATTCCCAGAAAGTGTTGATATATGGAGTTGCAACATGATGCTTGAAACATTATTTTAAACTCCTGTCTGTAATTTATATCAGCTGACATCAGAAAATGTGGCCAAATTATTGTTGAAGCTAAGAAAGTAAGGATCCAATCAGTGGCTGGATGGAAGACTGCCGGTAATATAAAACTAATGATGCCTTCATGATGAAAGAAAGACTGTGTGTGTTAAGCAAATAACTGAATTGCTATCCAACAAGTGTTCTGAAAGCAAATGTTCAAAATACTTGGGGTATTGCCTCCAGTGCAAAAAATGTATACTGTACTGGAAAACTTATGATCTTTGAGAGGATTTCATTTGCATATAATCTTTTTCATCAAAGGATGAAGTATTTATGCTTATCATTTTGTACTGGTATTTTGTGTTGGTATTTGAAGAAAGCCAGCATGATGTAGTGGTTTCAGTGCTGGATTACAACTCAGGAGATCAAGGTTCAATTTCCCACTTAGCCATGGAAATCCACTGGGTGACTTTGGGTAAGTCACACACTTTCAACTCCAAGAAACTCTGTCACCTTAAATTGGAAATGATTTGAAGGTACACAACAACATTTAGAAGTGAACTAAAAGTTTGTTTTACTTCAGAAGGTTATGCTGTTCAGAAGGGCATGCTGTAATTTTCACTATCACAGTTTGATCCCAATTTGAGGAACATCCTTTTCTTTCTTTAAAATCTTCTTACTGGGGCCCATTACTCAAATTATTATTTTTTTCTAGAATACATCACAGATGGAACACATTGCATAGGAATGGGAGAAAGAAGTGTACCTCATAACTTCTTCCAATGTTATTAATGCTATCACAGTTGCCTTTTCCCATCTCTCCTTTATCAAGATTCCTGGTGGCCTTTCACTACACAATAATAGCAGTGCTATTCCACTTCAGTAGTCAGGTAAAATCCTATGGCAGAGATTCCCAAAGTGGGCAGTATGCCTCCCCTGGGGGGTGGAAGGATCTAGGGGGGTGGTAAGGTAGAAAGGGGGAAGTAGGGGGCAGTGAGGGCAAAAGAAGGAGCAGGGGAGGGGGCTTCAGTCAAAATACTGATGTGCAGGAAAGACAAAGGAAACCAGTGGTCTTTCGGGCCATGATGGGAATGAAGATTATAGGGTCCTCAGACAACCATCACATAGCCTCACTGATCCTTCTGTGTGGTGGTGTCTCCTGCTCTTTGCCTGCCCATGTAAATTCACCCCTTACAGCACCTTTTGCTGGCAATGGCAACTGAGACACTTGTGTGAGGCTTGGGCACAGGGCATCGCTTCTGTGGCTCAAAGGGACACCATTTTGGAACAGACTGGAGCAAAGAGTTAGAGCCCATGGTGGCAGCGGAGAAATGGAAGCAAAAAGAAGCTTTCAGATTTAGGATGCTGCTTAAGCTTTGTGAGCTTTGCTGGGACTTGGTTAGCAGGTTGAAGTTGCACTGTGGTTCTGCTTTCTTTCATCAAACAGGCTGAGAGAAGAGGTAGCAGAAGAAACTTTTTTTTTGTGGAGGAGTGGACAGTTGAAGCTATGTGGGGAAGACATTTCTTTGAGGAAGGAAGATCTGTGTTCGATTCTTGGAAAGAGTTCTTTGTCTTGGAGCACCTCCTGTAGTTAAAATCTCTCCATTTCCAGTCCACACCAATCTACAGTGCAGAGCATGTGGCCACTGTAAACTCCCTTCACACACACCAGCTGTGCCTTTCTCTGCCCTGATGAAGGATTAGAGTCCCTTCTCTCTAGGGACCTTGCATTTGTTCACTCTGGGAGCAGCAACTGAGCAGCTGCCTGAGCAGCAACCAAGAGGCCTCTTGTCTAGACTGGCCTTTGCTGCAAGGCTAGCACAGGTGAGAGGCTTCTTGGTTGCTGCTCAGCCAGTTGCTCAGTTGATTCTCCCAGGATGACAGGGCACAAAAGGAACAGTGACTGAGCAGCCAGTAAAATGGCAACCAAGAAGCCTCTCACCTGCACTGGCTTTAGCTGCAAGGCTGGCAGAAGGAAGAAGCTTCCTGGTTCCTACTCAGCCAGCTGCTTGCTTGATACTCCTAAGGTGAATGGGTGCAAAGGAAGCAGCAACCAAGACTGGTTTGTTTTGAATTTGCAGTAGAAAAGTAAAGGTAAAGATTTTCACTTGACAAGATTATCTAGTCATGTCTGACTATAGGGGGAGGTGCTTATCTTCGTTATTAAGCCGAGGGAGCCAGTATTGTCAGAGATGATTCCGTGGTCATGTGGCCAGCATGACTACATGGAGAACAGTAGGCCTAATATCAAAAATATGCACTGCAGGGGAGCTAGGGCTGCTACTCAAAAGGAATGGGGGCGGTAGCCCAAAAAGGTTTGGGGACCACTGTCCTATACAATATTGGGGTTTGTACTTTGGTGAGGCACTAGAGCTCTCTGGATTGGAATTGTAAAGGCCCCTCCTGAAAACTGGAAAATCCCTGATTCCATAGGATGTTGACATAGCAATTAAAGTGGAATCATAGTGCTATAACTGCATGAAAAGAAAAAGCACCTGGTTTTTATTCTTGCTCTTGGCTAAGAGCAAATGAATTTATTTAAAATAATAAAACAATATTTTCTTTACATATATAATAATGTGGTGATTTCAGCCTTAGCTACCACACAGTTGAAGGAACCGGACAATTTTTCCATATATGTGTGTGTGTGTGTGTGTGTGAACTGTAAAACCCTGTCATCCTGAGTCTGTCAGGGGCTAATGTTCTGGTTGCACTAAAAGCAGTGGGACTTCTACCATTGACCTCAGTGCAGCCAGATTTTTCCACATGACTTTAACTGTAACCTCTGAGAACACTATTTTTTTTCACCAGATGAACTAAGTCATCATGTCCAATTCCATTAGTCTCAGTGCAGAATTACAATATGTATAGTTATAATCAAATGCACAGATGTAGGCAGACATTGTAACTTAACAGTATTACATTCCATAGTTCTCTTTTCCCCCCAGTATGGATGGGGGTGGGGGAGATTAAGAAATAAATATCACCAGCCTAATCATTAATTTGGGGCTTTTTTATTTCTCTTATTTTATATTTTATAGACATATTTCTATTTTCCAAACAGTTAAGAAAGACTTGCTAGCAGAAATTAGAGGAATGTGCAGAGAAGATTATGGGTCGGTCTCTTTCAATTAATCCTGCAGACTGAAATGGTGCAAATAAACATCTTTATAAAATATACAACTAAGTTGTGTTATGACATCCCAGGAAATCAAAAAGGCACTTAACCAGATATCCCAAAAAAGGTCAGAGTTTCTCCCATTAATCAAGCTTGTTCTTTTGCAGGCCAGAATGTAAACAAGTCATGGAAGTGTGTGTTAGTGATCTACGTTTATTGTCTTATCCTTTCAACCCAGGAACTATTTTGCATCTATAATAATGGATGGACTGCTCAATCCCTTTTCTTTTTATACCAGCTGTAGCCAAGTGTATAAACATCACTCAGCAATATTCAAAAGTTGCACCCAACTGACTGATCAGATTTTTTATCACAGCATCATGACCTTTTTTCACAGACAGCACATCATTAAAAATGAGGCTTTGGTTTCACCAGTGAATAAATTATTATGGCACTTTAAATATATGCTCCAATGGTCTCTCTTTACCAGACCTCTCTACATTCACTACCTGCCCCTGGTAAATCACTGGGCCTATTTTGTTCCATTTTAATCTTTTGAAAGCCTTCACCACATGCTTTTTTTGGAAGTAGCTCATGTTATCTTATTTTCTAGCTTTCAGTCACCTAGGGGTAAAATATCTGAGTATCAGGCAGATTTATTTTGCTTTTAGTCTACTGCACATGTATATAAATGCTAATGACTGAAAAGCTCATCTTGAACTCACTTTGAAATTATCCCAAAACTCACACAAAAATAAAACAATAAATCTCAGATCACAATTCTGATATCTTCTGATACCTCAGTTGAGAGTTTTTGTTCTATTATTCAAAATATACAATCTATAGAATTCTGGACACCATATCCCTGGAGGCATCAGCACAACCAACAAAATGCCCTTCCTCCTTGGTTAGGAAGAACCTCACAAAAGCAAAGGGAGATTAGGTTCTCTTCAAGACCATAGTCTCCAGTACATCCAGCTGCCAATCTCCTCCCTTTCCCCATACCTTCACAGAGAACGCTATTTAATGTCCTAAAAAGTTGAACCACTACATAAAAAGTTCATTCAACTAATGTGATATCGAATTGACCTTTTACATTTTACAGGAACAAACTGACCAGTCTGTTTATAAAACAGATACAGGTAAATCTGGCATTCAAAATACTGAGACGTAAGTGGGATTTCATTTCAACCTCCACTGGAGACTGTTGTTTTACAGTGCCATTTCTTTTTAAAAAGGTGGTTTCAAAGAGGAGCTATAGTGAAATACTGCTGAATTGTGGTTTGTCAAGTAATCAGATTCTATCATTCTTTATCTCAATAGAGGCAACTGGTTTCTAATCCACTTCAAGTGTTCACATGCATTTCAATATCAGAATTCCTGTGGCATCAGCCCAATGTTACTATTAACATTTTTCTGCTAATGGACACTGGGATTCCTTTTCAGACATGTAAACTTCAAGGTAGCTTCAGTTGATATTGTTTTAGCCAGTTCATTTCCTTAAGACCTCACTATATGTAGAGCCCAACTTCTGCAACCATATATGTGTGTGTGTGTGTGTGTGTGCATACGTAGGATAAGGATTTTCACCTTTGACTCATGGTGACCCTATGGTCTTTTACCTCTTTGCTCAGGTTCTGCAGGCTCAGGCTTGTCATCTCTTTGACTGAGTCTAACCATCTCATGTGCAACTCTTCCTCTCTTCCACCTTTCCTAGCATCATGTATTTTCTAATGATTCATTTTTCCTCATGATTTGGCCAAAGTATGACAACCTCAATTTAGTCATCTTAGCTTCCAGATGCACAAGATTTTCACTGTGCATCTGTAAAAACTCATACTATAATACATGTGTTATTTTTCCTCCTATTAATTTGTTGTCTTGTTTTTGCTGGGAAAGACAAAGAAGGCACATTGCCTCTAAAAACGCTATGTATTTAATGAAATAAAGGAGAGGATGAAGATACTTCAGCACTATAATTGTGCTTTAACTGTCACAGATCCATCCTATGGAATCCTAGGAACTGTAAATAGTTGTTAACTGCCTTCATATGGGAATTTTTGCACCGTTCCAAAAGCGACCCTCTATTTGGATAGTTAGGACAGTTTCCGAATGTACTAGGGCTGGGGTTTATTTTCCTGGGAAACAAAGCTACCCCGGTGAAGAAATTGTTTTCACCTTTCCCGAAGGTCCCTGGGTATGGGAATGTTTTCACTTTTCCCAAAGGTGACCTGGGTATGGGATTTTTTTCACTTTTACTGAAGGTCCATGGGTATGGGAATTTATGCTCCATTCCGGAAGCGACCCTGAAATTGGATATTTTTGACAGTTTCTGAATGTACTAGGGCTGGGGATTACTTTCCTAGGTTCCAGGGGTACCCCAGTGAGAAAATTATTTTCACCTTTTCCGAAGGTCCCTAGGTTTTGAAATTTTTTCACATTTACCAAAGGTCCGTGGGTATGGGAATTTTCTCACCTTTCCGGAAGCGACCTTCGATTTGGATATTTTTGACAGTTTCCGAATATACTAATGCTTCAGATTACTTTGTCAAAGGTACCCCTGTGAGGAAATTATTTTTGGCTTGCCTTCAACTCATGATGACTCTGTTGATGAGGCATCTCTAAGACTCCCTGTTTTCCACTATTCTGCCTAGGGTTTGCAGACTCATGCCTACTCCTTCCTAAATTGCATAGGATGTATCCATGGCAGTTAGAGTGGAATGTAGCATTATAATTGTGTGGTGTAAAGAAGCCCTTGCAGCCTGCGTTGGGACTTGCTGATTTAGCTGTTCCTCAAGCGCATTTCTGTTGTGTAAACTTTGGCCATAAAATTGCCTCAGACAACCCAACCTAGCCTCACAGATCACTGTTGAGCTAAACAATCCAAAGGTTTTGCTCACTCGGGAAATTCTTTGTTTCCTTCTTGACTATGTGATGCATTTTTTAGCCAGAGAAGGCCATATTTCCTCGCCAGCTTTCATTTAGAGTTACATTCTCTAACAGGGTGAAGATCTGGACTTTGACAGATGAGAATATGAAAAGAGTCCAAGGAGTTCTTATTTCACTAATTTGTTATATAACAGCTCTTTCCTTATTTTATTTTATAGAATTGTGTCTGACTGTTTCATTTAAGAACTGATAAGAAGACTAGTCATGCTTACCCCTTGTCTTTAATAAGGATCACTGTGAGGCCTGAGTACCAGATCCAGACAGGGATCGTGAGGAGAAATAGGCAAGGTGAATGACACAAGCCCTAGTGTTGGAACTGCAGGGCTTCTCTCGTATATAAAATACGGATTATGAAGTATGGATCTCTTTTGAGTCATGCTTTCCCGAGTCACAGGACAAGCCCAAAATATTTTGCTACCTGAGGCAGAACTAGCAAATGAGTTTGCTGACCAAGGGAGAGTTACCAACCCTAGTCAAAATATGTCATATCCATGAAACAGAAAATTCCCAAGTGATTCTTATCTTCACCCATACATCTTGGAATAAAAAATGAATTACTGATAATTAGTTGTTCTTTCAGGAAATCTCACACTTGCTCCCTGTGGCAGATGTCTCACCCTGCCTAATGACAGGACTAGCTCTGATGAGACCCAACAATCATTTTGAGGTATACTTGGGAGAATGTCATTGGATCTTGCAATCTTTGCTCATGGATAAATGCTAAAACATAAAACATTAATGTACTGCACACCCTGCATTTTCATTCCCTACAGCTGGTGAGATTCATTTCAAGCAGTTAACAATCTTATGCTTTGAGTATACTGTTAATTAAAAGGGGGGAAACACCCACTCTGTTTTTCATGTGTACAGTGCTAGTTATTGTCAATTATACAAAGGTAGAATACAGAAGTTAGAAATGAGTATTTAGCAATATGTAACATGTTGTGAGGACAATTGTCTTAGTGAGAAATGGCATGCTACAAAAACACAGAATTGTACTTCTTCCATCTTCAGAATGTTGGAGAATAAATTACTCTGTCAAATATGGTGGCAAAACAGTTATTCTGTGCCTTCCAATTGATTCAAACTCCCCAGTAACTTTTCAAGTCTACTTTCAGAGTCAAATCAACTCTGAGTTATGGCAATCCTCTCTCAAGGTTCTTGGCAAGACTTATTCAGAAGATTTATACACCTCTTAGGCTGAGAGAGTGTGACTTTCCTAAGGTCACTCAGTGGATTTCCATGGCTGAGAAGTGATTCCAACCCTAGCCTCTCAGAGTCCTAGTTCAACACTCAGATTACTATGCCATGATGTCTTATGGAAAATAGCAGTAGCCAAATTTATCAAATCCAATTTTAAACATACGTTTTGCTTCTCGTGCCTTCAACTATGTTCTGTGCTAGTTCTGTTCAGAATAGTATGTCCATTTGTGCAATTTTCCCAAAGGATGCATTACTAAATGAATACCTCTATTGACTAAACCATGTTTGTGCATATTTTAGAAATGGATGCAATTTTCTTTCCATATTTTTCAAATGTTACAATGAGGAAGAGGAGGAGGAACTTCATTTATACCCACTCTTTCCCACAAAACCAGATTAAGGCATTTGAAGGATTTTGTATCTTTCTCTCAGGACAGGAAAGTGTCAGGAATCTGATAATAGATGGCATCAGTTTCCATATTCATATAAGGAAGTCTGATATCAAATAAGTTTGGTTTAAAACAGGCCTAAAACACAGCTAACACACTAATTAACACAATACAATTAACATAATTAACATTGCTGTTGTTGTGTGCCTTCAGATTGTTTCCAATTTATGGTGACCCTCAGGCATATTTATGAAGGGGTTCTCTGGGGCTGAGAGTGTGTGACTCACTCAAGGTCACCATGGTATCCATAGCTGAATTGATAATCAATTCCTGATCTGCAGAGTTGTAGTCCAACACTCAAACTGCACCATGCTGACTCTCAACTAAACAGACAGAAATACTGATATATTATTTATTCCAGGTGTTTGGAGCAATAAAGGTGGAAAAATCAAAGGACTAAAACCCTACTGGTGGCACCAACATTGATTTGGCGTTGGCATTTAGTTGAACTAATCAAGAAACACACATACACACAGATATCAAGAAGATAAATGAACTGAAATAGCATTTGCATGTTACAGGCAGCAAAAGTATGACACATTAATCAAGCAAATTGTTGGAAAATTTTATGAAAGCATTCCTAAATCAATTATAATTAGATCATTCTTTAGAATGTCCAAATGTTGTATAAAGTGCCTGATTGTTGCCTCTAGATGAAGATTAGAGGGTTGTGTAGTTAAATAAATAGCTTACATTTCCCTTTCATCTTTTTATTGTTTAAAAGGCATTTCCTCCTATATATTGCCTGGCTGCCAAACAAGAGAACCACTAATCTCAATATTAGCAGGATCTTCTGCTTCAGCCTCTGAACATCACTAGTTTTGCTTTTAAAGAAATACTACATTCATATCACTAAAGGGGAAAAAAAGAGATGATGGTCCAAAACAAATGCAGAAATAATCCAGTTTGAGACTGCTTTAACTGCTATGGCTCAATGCTAGGGAATTCTGAGAACTGGAGTTTTGTGAGACATTTAGGCTTCTCTGTCAGAGAGCTCTGGTGCCACAATAAACTAAGTTCCCTGGATTCTCTAGCACTGAGCCAGGGCAGATAAAGTAGGCTCAAACTGGATAATTTCTATAGTGTGTTTTGAACCTATGTCTTAATATTATCAGAAACAAACACCTTAGTGACGTTTATATACAATTTATGGCTAGTTGAAGTACTTCCACATATTTGTTGTTGTCAGCTTTACAATGTACAGTATTTATATACTAAGGTGAGAATCATGCAACCAAATGGTGGACTGCAAATCCCAGCATTCCTCATCATTCTGTGTTGGCCAGGGCTTACTGTGATGTGCAGTGCAACAACATCTGGGGACCATATGATTTCCACTCCCATTATATGTGAATGCATTTTATTTCAGAGGAAGGAACTGGCAAAATCATCCCTGAGTATTCTTTGACTAAGATAACTTATGAAATTTATGGGTCACCATAAGTCAACAGGCAACTTGAAGCCCCACCACATGCACAGGTAGTACGGAGGAGCATGTTGTGGACATCTCTCCTCTTTCTTGTATTCTCTAACTATCTGTCTTTCTCTCTCTCTCTCTCTCTCTCTCTCTCTCTCACACACACACACACACACACACACACACACACACACCATATTTAAAATGAATATCTAGCTTTGTAGTACTATAACAGGGATAAATATCTAGCTTTGTAGTACTATAACAGGGATAAACTGTCACCGTTTTTCTGCCCCAGAACCCTTTCATGTTGCATGGACTGTGGACTGCAAAATGCCAAAACTGAGAGAAGTAGAAGTGGCTGGAAGTCTACTTCTGACTGTGCGACAGTGATGCCTATGACTTGTATAAAATAGTGAGTTGTTGTTCTGGAAAGCTTCCAACTGCATAGAACTAGGAGGTTATTGGGACAAATTATTTAATTGGGTAGAACATGGGTGGAGAACATGTGGTCCTCCTGATTTTGTCAAACTGCAGCTCCCAGGGTTAGCCACTGTGAAAAACAACATGTTAGTTTGCAAACAAATTTGGGGTCTGAACAGACTGCCCCTAAGGGACCGCCTGCATCCACTCTTTCAGTGCTAGATTGGGATTAAGAGAACTACATGCTGCAGCCCCAATCTGGCCTTTCCATGACACAAAAGGAAGTTGCAAAAAGTGGCTCCTTTTTGCAGCACGGAAAGGGCACCATAGCTGCTGGCACCATGGCTTTTCAGCACTCCTTTGGTGCTGCATCATCTGGATGCAGCACTTGAGGAGCATCGTAATGCCGCCTGCCGTGTAGTGGGGTGCACGGCATCATGCTGCCCTAGGGGTGGAGTTGGGGCGTGCATCATACGGACACCACACCCCCACTCTGCCCTGATGCCAGCCTTTATCACTGGTCTGTCAAGGATGTTCGTCTCTTTCAGCAGGACTCTTTAAAAGTTTAATGTTTTTCTTTTATTGGGAGCCAGATTCAGCCATATGTTGTGGATAAAGACGTTAATCAGCATTTTAAGTGTTTTGATTTATTTATTTATTTATTTATTTATTTACTTATTTACTTATTTATTTGGAGGGGGATACATTCACAGCAAATCCAGTCAACACATGATATCAGTATGTATGCCATATATATTAAGGAAGAAAGATGGGTAAATTATAACACAGGGCAGATTTACTGTCAGTTGGAATGGAACAAACTGTATCAAGCAGAGCAAATGGAACAAAGTTTTAATATATATATATATATAATTGAATAGCATTTGCTCTACCCAAATTGCCATTTTCCATCTCCTACTGAGTTGTGGACTAAAATGTCCACCCTAAGATAATTCTCTCTTCTTCTTCTTCTCTCTCTCTTGTTTCATTCTGGTCTGAAATATGAGACAACTAGAACCTAATATCCTTGCAAGCAATGGAATTTCCAGACTTCATGGTGTTAATATATAAAATGAGATAAAACTCCACACCTTAATCTGTGGTCCCTTCTGCTGCATTGGGTTTTTCCATGTTACACTACTGACACCATGTGGATAGAGCAAAACATTCATTTTAAAAGTTTTATTATTTGGCTTTCAGTCTGTTCTGCTACTAATGGTTTTATCTGTTCCTTTAAAAAAATAGAGAGAGGAAGGGGAAATAATTTTGTCCACTCTTCATTTTCAATTAAGCTCACCTATCTGCAATTCCTTAACTACTAATCAGGATGAAAAATAGTTATTCTCTGAATGGCACACTTTTATAAGTTTTATGATAAAATATGGGATTTATACAGAGAAGTGAATACAGTAGGGAAGTTTGTACTAATAAATGCAAACATGAAATAATGTGATATCTGTAAATTAATTTTCACAGTTTCTGTTTCTCTCTCTCTCTCTCTCTCTCTCTCACGCACACACACACACACACACACACACAATGAGGAAATGAAAATTCATGAAATTGGCAGACACTGATAATAAAATAAATCACTCACCCTAAACAATACTGGATTTTCTATTTTCTTTAATTGCAGATGGAATCATGCTAGGGGTATTCCACTTATTCTTTTAGCAGCTGTTTATTTATCAGTAAATATCATAAAATACAATGAATGCACATGGGCCATGAGTTAATAATACTACTCAACAGGTAGGAAATTTCTCCAGAGATTAAAGACTGTACCCAGTGTGATGCTGGAAGGGACCAATCTTCCTGCCATCCAATACAATTCTGCATCCTTGGAAAACTCTGGAGCAGATTTTCAGCACCATGGAGAGTGGCCAAGCAGATAAGATTATATTTGAAGGTTCTGGGTTCAATCTTCAGGTTTCTCCAGTTTGAAATAAAAGGGTCAGTACCTGGTGATGTGAAGGTCTTTATCTGAGATCTGGAAAAGCCACTGCCAGTCAGAAATGGTGTCAGAGAAAAAGGCTTCAGTTCAGTATTAGTCACAACTAATCAATTATTGAATCAGTGGAACTTAACATGAGTGATAGCTTCCCATTGAACCAAGCTCTAATTGTTTTAATATCTCTTTTCTATTTGGTGTTAACAACCAGAGTTAAGCCATAATCTAGGATAAGGCAATGGAAATCAAAATGAAGTCCTCTCACTAGGCTTTTATACACTACACCATTATAGCATACAATTCTACTTTAACTGCCACTTATCCATCCAATGGAATCCTGGGATTTGTAGTTTAGGGAGGTGCAATTTATAATTTTCAGTCAATTACCTATAATACCTCACCTAATGCCATGGGATGCACCCATGGCAGTTGAAGTGTAATGATAGGAATACACCAGGCAGGATTTAAAAAAAAAAAAAACTTTACACATCAGGTGCATAAAAAAAGGTATACAGCTGTATAACATGAGTGGCAAAGCTGCTGCAAGACCTCATAAGGTCACTCAAAATAGTATGAATTGATCCTACATTTCTTCAAAATGTTTCTGATGACAACCATCCTGTTCATCTTTCCAAGAAAGAATGAAGAAAATATATCTTAAGGTGTCCTTAAGTCAATCTTGTTTAGCTGTTGTTCTCTCCCCTTTCCTAGGAGTTGCCAGTATCAGAAGGACCACTTTTTCCCTACTAAAGCCCTTTCAGAGGCTGTGTTCTGACTACCACTACCAACTGAGGTATAATGAATGGCTTCTTATAAGTGAACCTTATCAGTGGTAGCTTCCCAATTAGAATGTCCTCCATAGAGAGATCAACATGGTATGCACCCTAACACCATTTTGACACCTGGTTTTAATCCAAAATTTAAAGAAGTTTAAAATAGGCTTGGCACCTTTGATAGCTCTTTAAAAGTTTGGAATAAAATGCAGAGTGTTTTCACTATTCAGATGATAAGGGAATCACCAGTTGGTACTGAACCCTTGCAAATCCCTTTCTGTCTCCACAAACTTAAAAAAATTGTAACTTATTTCTGCTTAGAATCATAGAATCATAGAGTTGGAAGAGACCACAAGGGCCATCCAGTCCAACCCCCAACAGAGATGCAACAGAGTGAGAGCAAGACAGCAAGAAAGAGAGAGCATATGCACACATTCTTTTCTACTTGTCAGTGAGTCATTACACCCAAAGTATTTGCAAAGGAATCTAGACAGATTTTTAAAATGTTAGAATCATAGAATTGTAAAGTTGGAAGAGACCACAAGGGCCATCCAGTCCAAACCCCTATCATGCAGGAAGTCTCAATCAAAGCATCCCAGACAGATAGCCATCCAGCCTCTGTTTAAAGACTTCCAAAGAAGGAAACTCCACTACACTCCGAGAGAGTGTGTTCCACTGTCAAACAGCCCTTACTGTCAGGAAGTTCCTTCTAATGTTGGGGTGGAATCTCTTTTGCTGTAGCTTGCATCCATTATTCCGGGTCCTGTTCTCTGGAGCAGCAGAAAACAAGCTTGCTCCCTCCTCAATATGACATCCCTCAAGTATTTAAACAGGGCTATCATATCACCTCTTAACCTTCTCTTCTCCAGTCTAAACATCCCCAGCTCCCCAAGTCATTCCTCATAGGGCATGGTTTCCAGACCTTTCACCATTTTAGTCTCCCTCCTTTGGACACGCTTCAGTTTCTCAGTGTCCTTTTTGAATTGTGGTGCCCAGAACTGGACACAATATTCCAGGTGGGGCCTGACCAAAGCAGAATATAGTGGCACTATTACTTCTCTTGATCTAGACACTATACTTTTATTGATGCAACCTAAAATTGCATTGGCCTTTTTAGCTGCCACATCACACTGTTGACTCATGTTCAGCTTGTGGTCTACTTGGACTCCCAGATCCCTTTCACACGTAGTCTCATTCAGCCAGGTGTCCCCCATCCTATATCTGTGCATTTCATTTTTCCGCCCTAAGTGCAGTACCTTACATTTCTCCATGTTGAATTTCATTTTGTTAGCTTTGGCCCAGTGTTCTAGTCTATTCAGGTCATTTTGAATTTTGATCCTGTCCTCTGGAGTATTAGCTATTCCTCTGAATTTGATGTCATCTGCAAATTTGATAAGTATGCCCCCAATTCTGTCATCCAAGTCATTGATAAAGATGTTGAATATGCTTATTGGTTTGTATCTTAAAGCAAGCCTTATCTGCATATATAATATAATTAAGGGTGCCCCAGATTTTCCAGATTCACAGCCCTATTATCCCCTACCCCATGCATAGATTACAACAGTATAAAATGGCGAACTTTCCTAAATTATTTCCAGCCACATGACAGTGTTATCTATCTATCTATCTATCTATCTATCTATCTATCTATCTATCTATCTATCTATCTATCTTTGGAAAGGGTACATTATGAGTGAGATCTTTTCAAAGGCATTGATGTTCTGGTGGCATTCACATAGCTGTCCCTACACCTTCTGTTCAACTCACAAGGATATGAGGTCTGAAGTTTCAGACCTGGTCCAGGAAACTCCTCTGCCTCCATTTCTTGAACAAGTCCCCTCCCAACTCCAGCTGCACTTGCCAACCTATTATCCATTTCTCCTAACCTCAGCACCCACCATTCATGGCAGGGGAGTGACAAGGGCATCCTGACAGTCACACTTATTACACATCCCAATTTTCCAAGAAAAAACAGAGAAAAATGCACACACACACACACACACCCCGAACTATCCTTGAAATAGGCCCTCAGGTACTGAAAAATACTCAAATTGATCAGTACACCATCACCAATTTGGGGTGAGTGAGGATTTTTAAATAGTATAGACAGCTCCCTTGTCTCATCTCTATGAAAGTTTTGTGGCTGTTCTCTTATGTCTTAATCGCTATTTAAACATATAATTTTTATTGCTTCTGATATTGATCTTATCTTTATGTGTAGAGCTTTGTTGGATTTTTATTTCTGTTTTGTTTGCAGTTATGTAAGGTATCCTAACAACAATCTGTTATATAGTAAAATGAATTAATAAATAGGTAAATTGATATGAATAAGGCAAATGTAAATAGGGCAAGGTTTTTGTGCTGAGACAAAGGCTGGACATCGAGCTGTGGATTAAATGTGGTGGTCACAACTTTATTATATCAGTTAACATATTGCAATATATAGAACAGCCAGATGAAAGGAAGAGAGGTGAGAGAATGCTGAATTTCATTTATTCCAGTCTGATACCAACCCAAGCAGCTATCTGCAGGATAAGTAGAAACTAGGGTCTGGTAAGCAACTGGCAAAGCTGCCATGATTTGCCAGTCCATTGAGCATCCTAAGCAGCCTGCAGGAGGTGAGTGAATCTGCAGATGCACAAACCTGAAAAATAAACAACACCTTCTACCTGCTTTGATATTGTAACCATTTTACTCTACATGTATCCCTTGCTTAACAAAGTAGATGTGTTACTGGGATTAATTATTTAACAGAAACCTTGGTAATAGAGGCAGTAATAGCAAGGAAAGAAGAGGGATAAGTTCTGACACCCCAAAAAAGAAGAGTAGTTCAACATGTTTCAGCAAATGATTTATTTGAAACTAACAGTATTGTGAAATTTGAAAAAAAAATCATGTTCGATAAGCCTTGAAATAGTAAACAAAAACATATGAATCTTCTTAAGTTCTCTTGAAAGCTTCTTTCAAAATACACCAGCCTCCATTTTTTTAATGATTTAATGAAGGAACTGACAAAACTACCTATGAATATTCCTTGCCTAAGAAAACCCTATGAAATTCATTGGGTTGCCATTTGTTGACAGGTGACCTGAAGGCACATACGAATACATACTACCTTGCCACTGTTAGTGTACTACCAAGACTTTTGAATTTAATGTAAGGGTGCATGCACCCAAGTCCATGTTACATGAATTTCTATTCCTCTGGTCTATGGAGAGAATAGTACTTTAATAGGCATTGTTTTGCACCAGACAAAACTCTCTTGTTCAGAATATTAGACAAGTTTTTGAACTCAAGCTTTCAAGAGAGGCACCTGACCAACAATGTGAGAAATTGAAAGGCTTCCATTACAGGGGCCAAAATAAGTTTACAGTTACTCACAGACTACTGTAAATGCATGTTTTCACATGGCAGGCCTCATTTAATCTGTGGTGCTTATTATTATTATTATTATTATTATTATTATTATTATTATTATTATTTTGGAGGGGGAGATGCCTTATCTTTGAAGCAACCTCATGTTGCCATATACAAGAAGAGATTGGTATGACAGTTACAATGGCAACCCCCGACACACGTTTTTAGGCTGACAATAATATAAATTAAGTAACAACAGTGAAGTAGTAACCTAAAAAGAAAACTCAAGACCAGGCATTGGCGGTTGGATGGTGTAGAATGAGGACATCTGTTTTTTGTTTGTTTTTTTAGTTAAAAAATAAAAATAATTTGGAGGGGAAATGCTGATTCAAACCAATATGAAAATCCTGCATAGCACAGATACGTTGTGACATTTCTCTCAGCATAATTGTTTCTGATTCCTCCTTGCATATTTGATCTACATGTCTACAAGCTGGGTACCTTTCAAATGGCCATTCAGTGATCAGGAAAAGATGGGTAATGATGACAGGTAGCTAGGCAATGAATTGGTTCTGTTCCTGCAGCTGGAAGATGTCATTCCCCTGCATCTCTATGGCAGTGCATGGAGGCATAAGAGGAGGTATTTTAATTCCAGTGGAAGGAGATGGCTGGCTACCTATTTACCCCTAGCCCTCCCCTATACTCTCCTGGCAACTGAATGGACCACAGGGATGAGCACACAGTCAGAAATCTGGATAAGGTGCTGAATTCCTCCATCTGCCAAAAGCAAGAAAAATAAGTTATATATGCAGGCATAATTTTCAGTTATGCTCCCCGCCCCCGTGTGTGTGTGTGTGTGTGTGTGTGTGTGCATGTATTAACGCACCACTAGCCGTACACAGTTAAACTTCTATAAGATTGATCTTACAATAACATGTTGATACTGATGTTGTTTTGATTTTATTTTTAATGTATGATTTTAAATTGTTACAGTTTAATTGATGTTTGAAGGGGACGGTGGGATTGGGGATATGGGATTGTATGTAAATTTTAACTTGTAAGCTGCCTCAGTTGTAATCAACAGGGAAGCAGGATATAAATAAAAGTTTTATTTTTATTTATTTATTTATTTGTTGTTTACCATGTGCTTTCAAGTCATTTTAGACTTTAGATAAGACCCTAAGGAGAACCTATCACAGGTTTTTCATGGCAAGTTTCTTCAGAGGCAGTTTGGCATTGCCATTCTCTGAGGCTGAGAGAGTGTGAATTGCCCAAGGTCACCCAGTGGGTTTACATGGCCAAGAATTAAATAAAAGGTATGATTTTCCCCCACCCCTCAAGTTTCTGCATATGTTTGGAATACTGACCAAATGCTAATCTCCACTATGGCAAAATTACTGCATATACAACCAGTGGGGCCTTAAGGTGTTGCCAGATTCCAGTTACCAAAAGTACCAGGCACTATGCTGAACAACTAGGGTGAGAAGGACTGCAGTTCAAGAACATCTGTAAGCCAACAAGGACCTGCTACAGGAATAGAATTAGGAGAATGTAACTCTTTTCTCCTGTGCGGTTTCCTGATAAAATTGCCTCCTCAAGATGTTGAATACTTTGTAAGGCCATGATACCTTCAAGGTTTCTCCTGCAGGGCAAACACAACAACAAAAAATCTGATAGGATGAGAGTCACGCTCTGCTAATCAAATTGTTTTATTCATAATCTCATTGTTATTAGAATTTTTTATTTAAAAAGTATGAAATCCTATTTATAAGGTGTGTTTTTTCCACACCATGATTAGCCATGTACTAAACACATACTTAAAAGTTTTTGAACTCTTTTGACATTAACTTGAATTTAACATCTACCTTCTCTTCACTAGATGGCAGTGTAGGATATGCCAAAAAGGGCCACCTATACTGGTATCTGAAACACAGTTGGAAAATGTGTACTGAAATCAGATTCAAAATGCTTATGAGAAGTTTGCAGAGAAAAACAGAGAAAGGGATACTGATGTTTAATGCTTTTTTTAAGATGTTTTAGGAAGGCTCTTTAATAGCAGAATATGAGATGAGATCCCCAACTAGAGACTGAGAAGTAGATAATCAAGTGGCATTTTAAAAAAATCAAAACACTGATTCACTTTACAAATGGATATCAAAAGGGGGATTTTAAAAATATTAGCAGTCCCAGAAAATAGCATCAAGTAATGATCATACAGCAGAGGAAATAGATATATGTATCTGTACTTCAGTGGATCCATTTTGGACTCTGCCTTAAATGGAAGCAGATGATAAACAAGGCTTCCAGAGCTACTATACTGTTCTTCAGTAATGTGAACGGTGTGGCCCTCTAGATGTTGTTGAATGGCACTTCACAACATCTCTCTCTCTCTCTCTCTCTCTCTCTCTCTCTCTCTCTCTCTCTCTCATGGATATCCTGGCTAACTCTGGTGGAATATGTAGTTCAACAGCAACTGTAGTGCCACATAGCTCTCACCTCCACGCTACCTAGAGAGATTCAACAGAGCAGTAGGTCCCCCCCCCCCCCCCGAATTATTAAGGATCTATCCAAGGCACTGAATCCTATCCTTAAAAAAGGTTCAGCAGCTTGGATATTTTACAGTTTGGACTAAAACCTGGCAGTTTACAACAACAGTTTACAGTTCGAACTAAAACCTGAAACAGATGTATCAGCCCACAAACACTGGAGTTATTAGCCATCAGTTTTTCCATTCAGTTTCTGTGTATGGGTGTGTGGAGTGACTTGCAAAAACACAAAACAAAAAACAAAACCACAGAGTCACTCGATCTTCAAGGTAGCTATTCTGAGTCACTGCCATGCAGCCAGATCCAATCTAGAATCCAAATCAGTTTCCAGTTAATTGGAAGCAGATTTAGTTACACTCACCGCTGTTGGAGAAGATCTGGGTAAAGCCATTCCACATCTACGGTCAAAGAACAGGGTGTGCATGTATCATAGAATCATAGAGTTGGAAGATACCTCAAGGGCCATGCAGGCCAACCTCCTGCCATGGAGGAACACACTATCAAAGCATCCCTGACAGATGGCCATCCAGCCTCTGTTGGAAATGAGATTAAGCCCCTCATATATTATGAGATTAATCCGCTTCATTCTTTTAAAGGGAATATTCAGGAGTTCTGTTTATACAGATTTAAAATTCTGTAAAATTCAATTCAAATTAGTCAGAAAACAGTGGCAATGAAAGCTTTCTAGGACCTCTATTCCTCTAAGCATGCTTTCCTTCTCAAGGCTCTAATAGTCCTCTTTAAATTGCATTTCCTCCTACTCCCTACATTCACTCTCATCTGTGTGGTAACAAGCCACTCCATTTCCATCCTCCCTAACTGCTTGTTTCTTAAACAAAGTTTACCACAAAAGTTTACCCTACTTAATAGCAGCACAATGTGGCTTTGCCGAGGCACTCATCCCATCACTACTCATTACTTCAGAAGTAATTTGACAGTTTTCCTTATGGCATAAACACTTTCCAGTGATGAAGGATGTGTGAACTTCAGATGTATTTCAAAATTCAATCAGTCACGTTTTACTTCCTTTAGTCCTGTATATTTTAAATGCTGCTTATTAAAGAAGTCAGCCTCTCCTTCTCACACTGAAGCTTTCCCCAGGGAAATGGACAGATGAAGCTGTACAGATTGTCCATTCTGATAAAACAGGCTGTCATCATCTTACGAATCTGATATTCAGGAATATTGGAGTAACTGACTGTTCTTGGTCAAATCGATGAATTAACAAAAGAATCCGAACACACTTTGTATGCGTATCTGATGTTTATCTCTCAATTATGTCATCAAATGATGAAACTAAAGGATTTAGACAGTTAACATCTGTTGTGTCTGTTTTACCAATGGAGTAGGCTGCATAGTCCCCCATGAGTGTGGCCAGTTAATTTGATTTCCTGGCTTAACATCTTAATGATTCAGCTGGCTATCTCATTTTAGGCTTAGATTATTTGTATGCATAGGTCCAGGATATGAGTATCCAAGAAACTGAGTAGCTCCCACAGGGAAACACTTGAAATAAAAGATTCCGAGAAGAACTCACATGAAGCAATAGACTTTATCTGTGATACCAGATGCTGGAAATATCAATAAACAAACATACAGGATGACCATCAAAACCAAGGCATGCTTAAGAGCTTCTAGAGGTTTTGGGTAACTGTTAAAGGAAATAGACTGGTGAACCAGATGGAATTTGGTCTGATCCAACAAAGCAATTCCTATGTTCTTATTGACTTGCCTGAAATTGCCTGAAGTAGAAAGTTTTCAGTATTAATTTTAAGTTGGCAAATTTTCCATTATTATTGTTGATCATTATGCTTATGTATATCAACAGTGTAGCCATGGTGCATCATGGATGTGCCCATAGATGTATTACCTTGGAGTGTACCAGAATGTTTTCCTCCATCTCACCATCGTGCTCTCCTCTATTCACGACCCTAGATCAACTTTTAAGGTGTTAAAAGGTGTATTTTAAAAGGAACCTACATCAGCAGTGAATTTTGTGGTGCTTGACAGCTTGGTTGTATGCCAGGAAACTACTTGCATAATTACAGGGCTGCTGCAGAAAAGCAGCTACCTGAAGTACCATTCATTTCGTAAAACACTGCAATAATAATAATAATAATAATAATAATAATAATAATAATATGTTATTTTTATTCCACCTCTCCTACAGGATCGAGGCAGCTTAAAACAATTCTCTCTCTCTCTCTCTCTCTCTCTATATATATATATATATATATATATATATATATATAATAGATTATAAAATGCAACCCATTCTTCCCTCCCTCCCAACACAATACCATAATAAAATACCATTAAAACAATTAAAATAAACAAACAAGCTTCATTTATATACTGCTTCATCCCACCTAAGCAGTGTCTAAGCGGTTTACAACTGTAAGCTAATTTGCACCCAACAGTCTGGGTACTCATTTTAGCGACCTCGGAAGGATGCAAGCCTGAGTCAAGTTTGAGCCCTTTTGCTGGTCTTGAACTCGCAACCTTGTGGTTTTGAGTGAGTGGCTGCAGTACAGGCATCTAACCACTGCACCACCAGGGCTCTCAAAACAATCAGCAGCAAGGAGATGGGCAATTTGGAGTGTTCTATATAATAATTCATATCCATGGGAGACCACGTGGGCTATTCAGGAAAGGTCTGTCGGATGAAAGGCCTGTCACTGCTATTAATAGCTAGAAAGAACAAATCGGAGGTTCTTTATCAACATCAACAAAGATAGGGCAAAGCTTAATCTCTGGAGTTTGAATAGTTTATGGGCATTTTCTTGGAGGAAAGATGGATTTTAAAATTGTAATTGTCTTACAATTAGCATTTTGTTCTCTAACTTCCCAATCTTGCCCTACAGGTGCAAGATCATAGCATATTTTAATATTAGAGACCTTTAAATTAAAACTGTAATAGGATAATATGAAGGATTTGTATGATACAGACCCTATAAAGAAGTATTTTTTTTTCTTTAGAGAATTATAGAAAGGGACAAAAAAGACTTTAATTTGTGCCAAAGGGCAAATGATCATGTGTTGTAACTCTTATTCACAACCAGATCAATCTTACTTCCCAATCGCCACCTCTAAGGCAGGGATCTTCTGCTATTCCCACCCCCATTTAAAAAAGCATCATTCATTTTAGTCAATAATGAAAAAGTTCTTAAGCCCTGAGCCATAATGGCTGCTTACGAAGGATCTCTTTTGCCATAGCTTGTTGAAAATTGAGCAGTTTGGATGGTTGGTGATCTTGTTAGTGCTGTCCAGCAACTGCATTTTGCCCACCTTTCTTCCACCTGGCAAAAGAGAAAAGGTGGTCATGATAAAGAGATAAATAATAATTGTGCTTTTATTTAGGGCACAGAAAAAAGTGAAATAAATAATCAACAGCTCACTGCTATAACAGATCATAGGTGAAAGAAAAGTTAGTAACATGTATCTCCTCACCTTCATTAGAGCTGAAGTCCAACAACATTGTATCTCTGCTCCAAAAGGATATAAAGCAATATCTCACCATTTAGATCTAGGCCAGTGTCCTACCAAAATTATCTTTCAAACAGCAAGAAATAGGAATTCCCTAGTGCCCTAGCCCAACACTTAAAGCACTAAATTACCTAGTGTCCTAGCCCAGCACAAAAACCATTACACCATTCTTATTTTCCTGCATTATAGTCAGAAGGTTAGTTTTTCAGAAGAAAATGACTGATTATTTCAAAGACATTTGAGGAAAAAGTTAGAAATTTAGTGCATTGTTAATACAGCATTCTTTTCTGATTCTGATTCTTACACAGCAACTTGACAAATGTCAGTTTTGAAGATAATGGCACATTATTTAATCCTACACAAAATTTATTATAGTGAGTCCTTGGTATTCACTTGAATTTGGTTTCAGGACCACCACATGCCAAAATCTGTGAATGTTCAAGTCCCATTAAATACAATGGCACTGTAAAATGATGCCCCTTATATACAGTAGGTCCTCCTTATACGCGGATTTGCCATGCGCGGATTTAAGCATACGCGCATGGCAAATCCGGGGATTTTGTCCCCAATGGCGGCGCGCGTGCATGCGCGCCGCCATCGGGGACAACTTCCCTCCCTCCCCTCTCCTCCCCCCAACTCTTTCCTTCCTTCCCTCCCTCCCTCCCTCCCTCCCTCGTTACTTACCTTTTCGTCGCCGGGGGGCCCCGTCGCTGCTGCCGCCGCCGCCACCACCACCGCCTCAGCCGGAGCCGGGGGGAAGGCCGGGTGGGGGTTTTGGAGGCCAAGAAGCCTCCAGCCTGCCACCCGGCCCTTCTGTGGTGGCGGCAGCGGCGGCGGCAGCGGAGCACCAGCGCCAGAGGCCTCTTCGGCCCCCACTCAGCCGCCGCCACCGCCAGCACCTCTCTGCAAGGGCCGGGGGGTGGGCTGGAGGCCTCTTGGTCTCCAGTCCGCCACTCGGCCCCTGCATCGAGGTGCAGGCGCCGGCGGAGTGGGGGCCGAAGAAGCCCCAGGTGCTCGGCCTCCTCCTCCTCCTCCTCGCCGCGGCGCCACCACTGCTGACGGGGGAAAGGCCGGGCGCTGCTCCTGGAGGACTCCAGGAGCAGAGCCCGGCCTTTCCCCCGTCAGCCGTGGCGATGGAGGGGAGGCCTCTGGCGCTGGTCCTCCAGCGCCAGAGGCCTTCCCTCCGCGGCTACAGCCAGGGGAAAGGCCGGGCTCTGCTCCTGGAGTCCTCCAGGAGCGGCGCCCGGCCTTTTCCCTGTCAGCCGTGGCGACGGAGGGGAGGCCTCTGGCGCTGGTCCTCCAGCACCAGAGGCCTTCCCTCCGCGGCTACAGCCAGGGGAAAGGCCGGGCTCTGCTCCTGGAGTCCTCCAGGAGCGGTGCCCGGCCTTTTCCCCGTCAGCCGTGGCGACGGAGGTGAGGCCTCTGGCGCTGGTCCTCCAGCGCCAGAGGCCTTCCCTCCGCGGCTACAGCCAGGGGAAAGGGCGGGCTCTGCTCCTGGAGTCCTCCAGGAGCGGCGCCCGGCCTTTTCCCTGTCAGCCGTGGCGACAGAGGGGAGGCCTCTGGCGCTGGTCCTCCAGCGCCAGAGGCCTTCCCTCCGCGGCTACAGCCAGGGGAAAGGCCGGGCTCTGCTCCTGGAGGACTCCAGGAGCAGTGCCTGGCCTTTCCCCCGTCAGCCGTGGCGGCGCCGCGGCGAGGAGGAGGAGGAGGAAGCCGAGCGCCTGGGGCCTCTTCGGCCCCCACTCCGCCGGCGCCTGCACCTCGATGCAGGGGCCGAGTGGCGGACTGGAGACCAAGAGGCCTCCAGACCACCCCCCCGGCCCTTGCAGAGAGGTTCTGACGGTGGCGGCGGCTGAGTGGGGGCCAAAGAGGCCTCTGGCGCTGGTGCTCCGCTGCCGCCGCCGCCGCCACCGCCACCACAGAAGGGCCGGGTGGCAGGCTGGAGGCTTCTTGGCCTCCAAACCCCCACCCGGCCTTCCCCCCGGCTCTGGCTGAGGCGGTGGTGGCGGCGGCGGAGGCGGCGGCAGCAGCGACGGGGTCCCCCGGCGACGAAAAGGTAAGTAAGGAGGGAGGGAGGGAGGGAGGGAGGGAGGGAGGGAAGGAAAGAAAGAGTTGGGGGGAGGAGGGGGAGGGAGGGAAGTTGTGCCCAATGGCGGCGCGCGTGCACGCGCGCCGCCATTGGGGACAACGGGACTTGAGCATACGCGGAATTTGGTATACGCGGGGGGGTCCGGAACGGATCCCCCGCGTATACCAAGGACGCACTGTAAAATGGACAAATCAAGGTTTGCTTTTTGTTTTTTGAAATTTATATATTCTTTGAATATTATTCAAGTTGTGGATACTTGAATGCATGGATGAAGAAACCATGGAGATGGAAGGCTGACTGTATATTTTTCTAATTATTACAAGTTTTCTTCAAGACTTATAATGTACATAGGCAACGGGGCTATGCCAAAATTAAGGATGATGTTATGTTGTTGTTGTTGTTGTTGTTGTTAAAGAGCTGAGGAGGAGTAACTGCGAATAAGTAGAGGAGGAGTGATGTGCTCCAGTGTTGATGGATCAATGCTGATATGTCATGTTGATGCAAAAAGGCTTTGTTTTGCTTGATGTATTTTGCAGGAAACCCTTCTTCAAGAGCTAGAGTCTGTGTTGAATCAAAAGAGTCTGTGTTGTTGTTATGCCTTTTCCCCAGTTTGAGACTCAAGGAAGCTATGCTAAAATTTTAGCATCACTAAAAATGTACCACATTAAAATTTATTTGAACTATAAGTAAAATTAAAACTAAGTAAAAACATAACCATAAAAACAAAATATGTTACCTCCTTTCAATCCATGTGTAATAATCAGCCATATTGGCTTTTGGATCTGCTCCAGCACTGGCAACAGAACAATGCCCTCCACTACAGCTGAAAGCAGCAAGACAACTTAGAAGAAGGGGAAGGAAAGTGTGGGTCATGGGCTTCATGTATATCCAAATTATTGTATGCCCCCATCCTTCCATGGGTATTCTAAAGCTTCTGGACCAAATAAATATAGGAATATTTAGTATCTATGGCACAATACAGACCATACAAATGCGCCGTGCGGGTGCCAATCTTAGGGTTAGGGACCGCACAGCAACCGCATGGTCCCTAACCCTAGCATGGCACGGCAGTGTAACAATGGTGGTGTCCCGTGTACATGGACACCGCAATTGTTATGTAAGTGCCACACGACATCTGCACAGCACTGCATGGCACCGCACGGTGCTTACATCGCGAGTGCGCCATTGGTAGAAACAGGCAAAAATACTTCTGGTGGTCTTATAAGGTAAAAGAAATGAGTAACTCTTGGTAGAAGGAGGAAGTGACTTCTGCAGGCAAGAAAGAAGCAAAACAGTAAAAACAAAAGAAACAAAAAAAAAGCTTGACTAAACTGATCAAAGAAAAAAACAGAGAGGTAAAACAAAGGGCAGGCATCTATCTAGAATCCCCCCTCTCACTAATTACTCTATATAAGATGATGCCTCTTGTATGCCCTTGCCCCAAAACAAACAAACAAACAAACAGGCTGAAAATAAAGCTAAGTAAAACTGAAAGGCCTCCCTTCACTACTAGGTCACCTGGAACAGGCTAAGTTTGCTGGCAGGATTGCAAGCTGATAATTCTGTTCCCAGAAGAGTTGCCTAATATTGTCCTTGTTGCTCTAAGCACTATCCCTGGCTCAGTAGATAGAAGCCAGACCACATGCCTGCTTTATTTTGCTAATAAAATTTATATTTGGTTACTTTTAAGGAAAAGCAAAGCAAAGTGTTCCTTTTAAAAGCATAACTAAAACAGCAAGTGCCAATTTTGGAGGATCTTAGAATGATAACTGTAACTAATTACTCTCAAAGTGACTTTCCAAGCTGTGATATTACATAACTAAATGTTTCTGTTCATTTTATTTTAAAGCAAGGGATTGTTCCTGAAGTTTTCTTTGCTTTGCCTTTGATCCTGGATTGGAAATGGGAGTTGGCGTGGTTCTCTTGCCTAGTTGAGCTTTGACTTTGTAGATGTGATGAACTGATTTGTAGAAACATGCTAATCTGGTTGCTATGGAGGTGAAAGAATGTTCTGGAAAAAGAGGTTCTGGCTGTTTGCATTTGTAGAACAGAGATGTTCTTGCAAATGTGAATGGCTGCAGGTACCTCTGAGCAATATAGACAAAAGACAATACAGACTATGAGCTTTATCACACTAGCGGGCAAATGGGATTTAAATGAGAGCTAAAGTAGAGAAAACCAGGAAATGTCATGTGATAAACTTCAGGCATTTCCCTGGTTATCTCTAGTTTAAGTCTCATTTAAATTCTGTTTGCCCACTAGTGTGATAAAGCTCAATGTCTTAGAGCCTTATCACATGAGAAAACAGAGTGGAATGGGAACTGGAGAGAAGCGGCTTTCTCCATGCCTTACCACATGACACCTTAGCTCTTCAGTTCTCTTCCCACAGTAGATGGATGTACTTTTACAGCCATCTCCTGTGGAAAGAGAACTGAAACACTACAAAGTAATGCAATAAGGCACAGAGAGAGCTACTACTCTCTAGCTCCCATCCCCCCCCTTTTTTTTTCTCATGTGATAAGTCTCTAATAGTCTGTCCTGTCTTGCAATAGTTGGTTGTCACAACAGGGGAAAAATTTGGCATCTTTCTTCTCTCATTTTTCCAGCCATATCATCCTCTCACCACATCTTTTTGCAAGTACTCAAGATTTTCTTAGATATATTCTTGTATAGGCATTCTGGAACCTCATGGACATGTGATCCAGGGAGGTGTGGAGTGTGGCTGAGGAGGAGGCCTGGGAACACACACACTGAGTGTTCCCACTTTCTATTCATGATTAAAATAGGAAAGTTAAATAAAGTGGTCCTGTGTTAGCCAGAGTGCATTTTTCATTTTGGTGTTTGTGGTATTCCACATGACCCCAGATGGACCCTGCCATGCAGCCCACCATAAAACCCAGGTGAGATCAGCCTAATGGGACCTTTTGGTAACAATACCTCTAGGACTGGTCCAGCAGGTAGTTTGGGAGTCGCTAATGGGATTATCATCACCTCCATAATCAGAAGAATGGGCAGTAATTGTCTAGATGTCTCACTGATGGGCTGGCTAATGACAACTCCCTTCCCATTTCCCTTGATTATTGTCAGACCATATTACCTTTCCCCATACAATCTAACACCTTTGCCCTGTAGCTAGTTTTAGCCCTTAAAAACCCCTAGAAATCACCCCTCAATGTTCTAGTTTGGAGTTCATGGGGACATTACGTTACTGTAATCTCTAGACTAGCTCCAGCATTTCCGTCCAACCAACGCTCTTGGAACAGCAATGTCTCACCCTACTTCACCCAATTGGATTCCAAAAGCAAGCCCCATCTATAGTAAGTATCACCTGTAGTTCTGCCTCAAACCTATTCCAAGCTAACCCCTGATTTCTTGAGCCTTGAATTAATGAGTGTGTGATAGTGAATTGCTGTTTGATTTTTTTGCCTTAATAAAAGCAATACTTTAATTGGAGAAGTCTGCCTCTGCATCCTTTCTTGGCTCCATCAATCTCTTGGTGTACAGGTGGGAGATGGTCTTGCAGGGTCCTTGTAGCCAACCCCCTCTTAATTTGAGCTAAGTAAAATTTCCCTATATGGATTTTGGCTACACATGTTCAATCTGCATCTTGGTAAATGGTCTCATTACTTCTGAAGAGAGTCATCCAGGACTCCAAATCTCATCAATAGATCATAACAACAACAACAACAACAACAACAATTTTATATCCTGCCTCTCTGTGTAACACAACCGGGGCAGTTTACACATTAAAACATACAATCCTGTCTCCCAATATCCCACCTCCCCTAAAATACAATTAAACAATTCAAAAATTTAAAACATACTTTAAAATAACAAACAAATCAAGAGTTTCTGTGGCAGAAGTCAGGGGTATAACAGGTTTGACTTTTTCAGTGGCCAGTTGTCTAATCAGGAAAGGCCTGCCAGAAGAGATCCGTCTTAACAGTTTTTTAAAAGCTGTTTAAGTACTACACTTGATCTTAGCCAAAAGGCCGAGAAGCGATTTTTAAAAGCTGTTTAAGGTGGTAATGTGACGGATCTCATCCAGCAGGCCATTCCATAATCTGGGAGAAGTAACCGAGATGGTCCTCTGGGAAGTTGCAGACAATCTAGTTTTTATAGGTTGCAACAAATTCCTCCCAGAGGACCTGATTGTGCAGGATTGATTATATGAGAGGAGGCGGTCCCGAAGGTAGGTTGGACCCAAACCATTTAGGGCTTTAAAAGTCTTGACATGACAGTACCATGACAGTTACAATTATCATATACTAGAGGATCCTTATTGACATGGTATATTTTTCTAGAAGTCAAGTTTGTGGACAAAGTTCATCTGTATATTCTAACACTTAAATGAGAAAGATTTTAACTTAGGAGTTGAGACCATTTGCCTCTGGGGAAATTGCTACTGCTCTTCCTTTAGCATCAGCCAAGTATGAGACAGTTTGGGAGCAGCAGTGCACACTTTAACAGCTGGGACACACAGCTTTCTAGAGCACCAGTGTGTGAACAGATGGTCTGGCTGGTTGTGCTGATGGCACTTGGGCTTCATGGAAAGGACATAACCACATCACAATAAGAGAGTGGCAGCAGTCACAGGTATAGTTAGGCCACCCATGGTCATTTCTTTATCAATATCTAACAGGAAGAGAGGGTTGAGGACATGGTTCCATTTGCCATCACACAGCTGGCCAAGGTAGTATCAAATATTTGCATCAGAGGGAAGAAGAAATCTACTCCACTTGCAATCTGTGCTACATTCACTGAATAAATATGAACAGCTAGAAGAGAGGAAGGGTCCAGACTTTAACTTTCTTTCAGATCATTATGAAAACTTCATTGGTTTCTAATTTTGCATTCTAATTTAGTATTGATTTTTTTTTTTTTTTTTGGTGTAACAGGTAGATTGTGCAATTTATAGTTTTATTAGTTGCCTGAAATGAATGAAGACATTCTTTTCTTTTTATATTTTTTTATATTGGCCAGAATCCTTTATCATGTTCTACCATATGTAACTTTACATATACTTAGCTACATAGCAGAGGCACTAAGAGACCCTGTTAGAGAATTGGGAATATGTACAACGGCACTCCCTAGACAGTCTATTATATGTTTGTTTGTTTGTTTGTTTGTTGTATTTATATCTTGTTTTTTCTACAAAAATTGGATCCAAGGCTGCTTACAGTTATTCCTCTTTATGCCCTCTGTGTCTTGGCAGCCCTGCTAAGAAGATTACAGAACTGCTTGCCTCCATACAGCAGGGCACTATTTTGTTCCTCGTTGAGCCCAGCCACTTTGCACATGGTGCAGCATCTGCAACAACTGTTGTCTCTGTCTCTTTGGCTCCCTGATGGGTTGAGCAGCAGGAGGAAACATTGCAGGGGCTACTGAAAGATGCTTCTGGGGAATGTAGAGATGCTTTTTGTCTCTGTGCCCTTTCAGATAGGCAGGGGAGGAGCAGAGTAGAATTGGTAGTCTAGCTGGACTGGAACAGGAAGCTTCACCAAGAATGTCATGGCTGGGGCAACCTGTTCAGAGTGAGAACTGGATTTAGCTGTTGGCTCTTTGCGGGAACTCTTTGGGGAAAAAACTGTGCTACTTTTGGTACATGTGGTGTGCTGCCTGTACATTGCTGGGGAGTATTCCCCCCATCTTGTTCAAAGAGTGTGGTTTTAGGTTGTTCTGTCTGTGCATGTGTATTTTTGTCTTCAGGCCCATCCCCCAAAACCTACCTTAACAGCCAGTAGCCACTCTGAGTGATGGAAGGTTGTTCTGCTAGTAATCAGGATGCAACCAAATGACTATTTCCAGCCCTATCTTACCAATAAGCAAGGCTGAGGGCATCACAGTTCCTCTTTGCAGCCTGTTTTACTGAAGGGAGTGGAGTGGAAATGTTATCCTGTGCCTCAGTCATCAGCTGAACAGATCTCCATTGCCCAGTGTGGCTGCTGACTGTTATGATTGCTGTTGTTAACTGCCCTCGAGTTGACATTGAATCATGGTAATCCTTTGGGTGAGACAGCTCCAAGATTCTCTTACCTGTGTCTCCCTGATTCAGTCTAACCATCTAGCATGTGGCCTTCCTCTCTTTCTGCTGCCTTCCATCTTTCCTAGCATTATTATCTTTTCTAATTATTCATTCTTTCTCATGATGCAGCCAAAGTAGAACAGTCTCAATTTAGTCATCTTGGCTTCCAGACAGAGTTCAGGCTTGATATGTTCTACAATCCATTTTTGTCTTCTTGGCTATCCACAGTATTATCAACATTTTTCTCCATCACATCTCAAATGTGATCAAGAACAGAGGAGTTTAACATCATATTAGGATTTATGTTGTAATATAATATACCACTAGGACTGTAATCCTATACCCCTGTGGTGATGAACCTATGGCGTGTGTGCCAGAGATGGCACATGATGCCATTTATCATGGCACACAGAAGGCAAGAAGAGGAACAGGTGTATGCCATCTTGACTGTCCCAGGCCTTCAGCTGCCTCTGGAGAGACAGCTGAAGACCCAGGAGGGTGCGGGGAAAGGAGAAGGAACAGACACATGCCTGTTCCTCTTCTTCCCCCATTCCCCCCCCCCCACCAGCTTTCAGCTATCTCCAGAGAGGCAACTGAAGGCCTGGAAGGGCAGAGGGAAGAAGTCCCACCTGGAAATCCTGCCCCTGGAGGCCAGATGCCTCACCCTCGGAGAGTAGAAGACCTGCCCTGGAAGTCCCATTTTCCTTTCCCCCTGGAAGTCTTGTTTTCAAAGGCTATTCACAGTTCAATACTTATTTTAAAAAATTATGGAGTGTTTTTCCCCCAAAACCCAGAATTTTCTGTGCAGAAAAGAGAATTTACTACACAGAAAAAATATGTATGCACATAAATAGTATTTTCTGTACATAAACTAATACCATGTATGAATTGGCAAAAATAAGTCCCAAATTCTAGCCAGTTGAGATTTCTCCTCATCAGGGCTTTAAATGCAAGAAACATATTTTTCAACCATTTCCCCAAATATTTCCAAATATCTTTTCTAACCCTTGAGAGAGGTTCCAGTTTGTCCTTGTGTCAGACAGCAAAAAATCCTGGGATAGCCCTCTATATAAGGTTTCTTGGCAATGACTATGAGCAGAATCCAAATCCCAAGACCATCCAACCCAGGAACCAAGCAGCTGAATAAATAAATATTTGCCACAAGTCAGATCTTTGGCAGGAGAAACTTTTATTTTCATTGTACCTCTTGTAAGAAAGAGCAATTTTATGATAAAAAAAAAAACAGCATAAAAGAAAATGCTATTGTGGTCTCAGCAGTGATATGAGTGGGAATGGTGGACCTTCTATATGCATATCAACAGTCAGAGAAAATAACCCAGAATGCAAAATATACAATAAAATACAAAACTTTAAGAAACAGAAGCTGACTGGTTGCTTCTATATAATTCTTTCTTTGCTTTCTAAAGCAAGACAACCAATATTCTGTGATCCATGTTTTCTCAGGCACAATTGTGCAATCTGCATCAGATAAGCTTTCATTTGAAATAACACAGAAACCAAGAGCAAAGTAATCAATCAGCATGAAGAAAACGTGGTTTGTCTTATTGTCTGCTCCCAATTAAAGAAAAATAAATCAACGTGGAACACTCAGACAGGCTTTGTGCCGGCTTACACTAAAAAAGAAAAAAGGCTTGGAATGTTTATCTGACTAAATGCTCCATTAAATTAGTTGCTAAGGTATGTAAAGCTTCTGTATATTCCCCCTGAGAGTTCTTTTGTGGAATACAAAACAAAATACAGCTAATCCATATTTATAAGGTGGTTTGACAGAGCTCAAAGTAAAACAGGTGAACCATGAAGCCCTATTAGCTATAGCAAACTCAACTTATTAGTGAACAAGATAGATGACAGGAAACAGAATGGATGGAGCTGAGAAGAGAGCAGAGGTTTGCGGACCCATTCACCACGTAATTCCCCCAAGAACTGGACCCAAATGCAGAAGTGCAGATTTGGAGGCCTCCCCCCTCCCTACGGTTTCCTGGAGTCTAAATGAATCCAAAGGGATCCTAAGCTATTTATGACATATCTGCACTCTGGTGTGAGCCAATGATGTCGCTGATGTGTTTTGAGGGAATGAGCTGTAGAAATCAGGTCTTTCTCATTGCTGCCACAAATGTCCTTGTGCAGAAAACCCCTTTGTCCTTGGGTTATTCTGTGGAGGAAGCAGAGACAGCATGCCTTCCAGCATTTCCCAAGTTCTTGCAGTTGTCACATTGCTGTTCTTGTGCAAAGAATTGAAGCACAAAGCATCAGTTCCTGAGCTCACTGACCTCTCTGTGTATTGTATACTGTGCCTTGCTTGATCCGCCCTGTTCATCAAGTCTGTAGGTTCCTTTCTTGCACTGATTTTTCCTGACACAGGTCACTGTCTTCTGCCAGTCAGCATCCTATACCTCATGAGCATTCTCAATTCCTATTGGGCTTTGGTGGAACCTCCAAACAAAAAACAGGACTCAACATATTTGCAATAAATTTAAACCAACATTGGAGCATAAATTACAAACTGGGATTCTTATTTAAAAATAATAGCACACTTTTACCTGACTTTTCCATTTATTTCTATCTTGTCAATAGATGTTTCATTATGCTGCATTTGTATTTATATTCATATTTTTATTATTAGAAAATGAGTCTCCAAACTAGCATGATCACATGCATAATATCAAAAAGAAAGAGGAAGGCATCAATGAAAGAAAAGAATGTTGTTTTACCTACTCTAATTTACATGTATAAATGCAAATCTGGAAGCAAATATTATAATCCAAAGCAAAAACAACATACCTCACCACAGTAGAGAAGAGTTTGTGTAGGTTTTTTGTGGGTTTTTCGGGCTATGTGGCCATGTTCTAGAAGAGTTTCTTCCTGATGTTTCGCCAGCATTAGCCTCCCACTCTGAGGCCTGCCATCAGCAACAGGACAATACACATGCAAATCACTCCTGCATTCCCAGGCTCACACAGAGTGTGTGTGTGTGTGTGTGTGTGTGTGTGTGTATCACACAACTTTTTCCAGGCAAGCATTCTCTGAAGATACCAACCACAGATGCTGGCGAAACGTCAGGAAGAAACTCTTCTAGAACATGGCCAGATAGCCTGAAAAACCCACAAAAAAATATGGATGCCAGCCATGAAAGCCTTCAACTTCACAGTTTGTGTAGGCTCTGATTGCTTCCCAAATGTGAACTGTGAACAGGTAGCACTGAGGCCTTTGCCCTCTTCTTACTGTTCTCTATCTTTGAACTGTCATTGGCTCAAGCAACCTTTCTGATAAAAGATGTAATCAAATAGAGGACTGTTCTCTGTAAAGGAGGGCATGTGTCCTAGCATCCTGTTAATGGCATATGCAGATATAAATCAGTCCTGGCCCTGTGTCATTATTTTTATTGATGCAGAAGTGGGCATTACCTTCCTCTTTTTAAATTGACCAAAGCCACCATGACATTATGAGACAGCAACTGCAACCTCCCCTCCCATAGCCTGCTGGAGGGTATAGGATAATTGGAGAAGTATTTGGCTATGTCCCCATATGACCTCAGTGGGTGATATAATGATTTTGCATCTATCTACAGGTACATAGCCACTGATTCCTACCCGGAATGGTCATGGGGTGGGGGGGTGGGGGTGTGCTGCAGTGGCTCTATGGCAAATCCCACTTACAGTCAATGGCCAGTGTTGTTCCACATGAAGAAATACTACACTACACTGAGCAATGGTCATCCTAGCTGCCACTAAAGTTTAATTATAATTCTGTGATTTTCAAAGCAAGGTAAGCATCCTGCAACTCCCACAGAGGGATGTAAGAGTCTCTGTTGGGTCATTAACTAGGAATTAAACTTTAACCAAAGCAGTCATTTGCAGGTGCTGAACATTACTAACCACCCACAGTAGGTTGTTCCCCTCGGAAAGTCTGTTAATTTTACAGTATGGGTGTACTTTACATTGTCTTGTTCATCCCTCTCTTTGTGGGTAAAATGAAAATTTAAAAACTTAAATAGATTATGGAAGAGTGGGATAGTGTATATTGTTCTCTCCACTCCCAACCCTAAATCCTTCATTCTAGGAAGAAGAACATGGACAAAAATATATCTAGGAAGGGGTGGGGAGGAAATTATGGAGATTCACACTTATTCAGAAAGTGAAAATTGGCAGGCAGGGTTTGGTGAGTTGGCTGGGGATGTGAACAAAAAGCCGTGGCAGGGAGACCCACCACAGTGTGACCCACCACAGTTACCCAGGTGTTCATAACTCTGTGATTCTGCTATGATGTGAAATAATTCTCACTGGACAAGAACAATAGAAAAACAGCAGGGACAGTGGTAAGTGATCCATTTGGAGACAGTTTGGACTTCTGGATTCCATAATACATCCCATGAGTTTCAGGAAATCATGATCATCATCACTCTCTTGTATGAAAACATGAGATACATCTATCTACATTGTTCAATTCACCAAAATGTACTGTCCATCTGGGGGGTCATTCCTTAGATGGAACATGAAGCAATGGGAATAAGAGAGCATTACTGGGTTAATTTGCCTCCAGTTCAGATGGCTTACTTTTACTAATGTATTTATTTTATTGTTGTCTGAGTAGCGCCATCATGGTTATTTAACTGGACACAGTTCTTTGCTGATGTCTGCTGTTTTCTGTGCTGGAAGAGGATCAATGCATTGGCTTGTAACAGAAACATCTGCAGTAGTACAGCTGAGAGGGAAGGAGCAGCTTTGCCATATACTTTGGATAATTGGATAATGAAACATCTCTAGTAATAAATATACCTGAGGATACTTTGTGTCTGGACAATAGCCTAAACAGCCATGTCACTCTTCCCTGTTGGCTCCAATTTATAGGCCTTGATTTCCAAATGTTGTTCCCAGTAGCAGTTAGAAATCTCACAACTGGCAGTCTCGATATAAATCTGAATACACTTGACTTTAAGAATTCCATTGTGTTCAAATCTCTTGGTTCATTTTTAGGAGACCATTTCATGAACTGAACAACCTGAGTCCAAATCTAAAGACCAGTTAAGAGAACAGGCTTGAAATGAGATTTTCAAAAATAAGAAATATCTTAGTTGTGGCTGGGCAGGATGACACAATGCTTCTTTTCCACAATTGTTTCCTTTAAAATGTGGAATCGTGGCGGCAGTATGAGGTCCCTAAGATAGGGTCACCCTTGTGCACATATATTGCTCTTGGAGGATAGAATAGAAAATGAATAGTACAATAGACAGCAATACAAAAATCCTCATGATGGAACTGTCAGCAGTTTTACTGAACAACTCAAGTAACACCAAAAAATTATGACAATAGAGGTCTTGAGATATTCAAGAATTGACTGGGGAAGAAAAGGAAGCAACCTATATTATTATTATTATTATTATTATTATTATTATTATTGGTCAAGGGGCCTACAGAAATTGTACCCATTGAATCATTGATAATTTGGCGATGTTTCTTCCCATCTTATTTTAAATGGTAAAGGAATTCTCACAATGTCACCTTAAAAAGGAAAATTGGTGAATTTTGCTGGCAACTAGAGTGCTTTCAAGCTTATTTTATTTCAATTTGCCTTCCTTTCATTGTTTTAATTCACCAGCGAAAAATGTCAGCCTTCAGACTAATTTCATATAGACTTGTAAATCCTCTCTTGTTTCATTCTTGTGAGAAACAGAAATCTCAAAACGTTTTCATTCCATTTGAGAGATGGCAAGTGTGTATGTGTGTGTATGTACACACGGTCATGTGCATGCACATTCATAGGAAGATTATGAGCCTTGAGAGAGTACATACTTGATTCCTTGTTTCCTTACTATTTTTCCTCAAACAATTTTTGTACAGACTACAATTGCTGCTGCCTTGTTGCTTGGGCTTTCAGAAAGACTGGATGCATTGCTTGCCTCATTTTTATGCCCAGGTTATCTGTTTTGTTTCCTGAATGACACTTGGCATTGAGTTTGGTCTTTGACTGTTTAAACTTTTAAAATTCATGGTTTTAAGTCACTGTTTATTCAGCAATATTAACACTAGCACCTTTTTTCCCCTGTGAGTCTCCTTATCTTATCACCTACATGATAGTCAGGCAATACCACCTGGTTCTCTAATTGAGAATAATGTTACCTATTGTTCTAAACTGGTGCAAACATAGTAAAGCTCTTTTTAATTTCAATTTTGAAGAATTTCAACATTCCCAAACTTCATATTTAGAACACATATGAGGAATTTGTGTTTTTTACAAGTTAGAATGTGAAAGGAAGCGAAACTTACCATACTTAGTGAGAAGCCAGTTGCTAAATGAGCAAAGCCATTGTGGTTTTCCTTAGTTGCTATTACCCAAATCACTGTTTGTTAGGAGTGTAAAGAAGACTCACA
The DNA here is from genome assembly GCA_023333645.1 of Sceloporus occidentalis. NCBI lineage: Eukaryota > Metazoa > Chordata > Lepidosauria > Squamata > Phrynosomatidae > Sceloporus > Sceloporus occidentalis. The sequence continues at coordinate 86,418,656 of JALMGF010000005.1, forward strand.
CATATCTTTACCTAACTCTATATTTAAAAAAAAAAACCTCTACTGAAATAAAATCAACTGCTGTTGCTTCAACAAAATTGTCTCATGCAAAAAATGAAAGGCAAAAAATAAAATAAAATAAAATAAAATAAAGAAAAATATAAATATGCAAAAACCATATTTTCTGCCAGACCATTTCACAGTTTTTGTCCCAAAGTCCTGATGCAATTTTTAACAACCTAAACCACCCACCACAAATATTCAAAGCCTTTTAAATGAGGAGAAAACTTCTGATTTCCCTTTCCCTTCACATGTCTTAGAATGAAAATCCTGTCTATTGATAACCTTATTGTTTGTTTATCTATATAATAAAGGCTGAATTATATGATCAGGCAATGATGAATTTCTCTGTATCCTTCAGAAAACATTTTATTTCCCTTATGCTTTTCAGAGTACAAGGTAGGTTTACTGAGAACAGAAAGATGCAATGGTTATCAGCTTTTCCAGATCTAAACCAAACCACATGTATAAAAGTGAGTCATGCTGCAGCAAGATTAGGTGTGTATACATTTTAGATCTTTTTTTTTTTTTACCAGTTAGGATTTTGTTATTTAAAGCCATGTTTGGGTATTTGAAAAGATTCAGACATAACCCCTAAGGATCACATTATTGTGAGCAAATATGAGAAACCTTATTAGAATGTAGAACTTTATCCATTACATTAAGAATCCCATTGATGTGGTCTGTTTCATGCTTAATGGCTTCTCCTAGAACAAAATAACCAGATCTATTGCTGGAGATTTTTTTTAACTTCCATCGCTTGTGTGTGTCCTTATCCACTACTCCCCACCACCATCACACAGAGGTCTGTGCCTGAGGTGTTAGAAACATCAACCCTACTGAGACACTGAGTCATCTTAAGAATCAATGATGAATCAGATTCAGAGTCTCACCAAGAGTACACCAGACAATAAACAGGGCTTGTGAGTAACCTGCAAAAGTCATTGCCTTTCCCTCCCCTCGGCACATCAGCCTTAGTCCTTTGCTGCTACAGGAAAGGAGAGCATTAAATAAAACAACAGCTTAAGGGAAAACACTAAGACATCAGGGAAATATGGCTGAAGTCAGAGTCTCTAACATTTGGCAGAATGTTCAGACTATTCTGGGGAGAATTCTCTGTCCTAACCCAAAACAAGCAGAAATGGCATGCTATTTAGAAATTCGATACTTTGACAAACTAAATTCTGCTCCTGTTGCAGCTGGTGTCTTCCATGCCAGAGAAGTAGCGAGGCTTTGGTTTTGAGGATTTTTTTAAATGTTTTTTTTAAAAGACAAATGCAAAGAAGTGATACTTGGAGGTGTTAGTTCTGTGTCCAGTAGTTCATCTATACTTCTGTACTTACAAAGAAATGTGGCATACATATTCATATCAACAACAATAACAACAACACCATTAAGATAGTTAAAAGTTCTTTTCTTTATGGAACTGAATATCCATCTAGTCCAGAATTTTGTCTCCACATCATTGGCTCATCACATGATTCTAGAAAGCTTATGATCAGATTTAAAGAGGATTATCTCCTGTTGTCTGCCACCAATACTAGTAAATTTGTATTATAATATTAATTTTAAATTAGTATTATAAATGAAATATACAGTTGGTCTTCCAATCTTGATGCCTACACACCCTTTATTTGTACCTCAGTGGTTTAAAACAAAGTGAAATCTATCTCCAATTAAATACACTATGCACATCTTTAAGATGTATAGGAGAGCACAAGAGAAATATCTTTTTCATGAAAGCTTAATTCAAGGTTCAGTTAACCTCAGCTAACATAAGCTAGTGTTCTCGGCTTAAGCCCTTAAATGTACATAAAAAGTGCAGTAGAGATAACAGATTCAAGGGCCTGTTGCAACCCACATGAAGTCATAACACTGTGGCATTATATTGGTCATGTAAAAATGTAGTTGGATAACGTTAATTAAGATAAATCTCTGGGTATTAAGAAGTATGAATCTATTACCATACAGTGCATTTGAAAGCAAATGCTAAGAGAATGAGCAAAGCACAACAGGGTAAGCTGTGGAATGCATATATGTGTGCAGAGTATACCTTATATGTCTCCTTTTACTGTGGGAAATTAACAGTCCTGCCCGAAAAACCCACAAAAAACTATAGTCCTGCATTGATCTATAAAACAGATTTATGCTACTGCCACTGGGAGATAAAGTATTTAGTGAGTTTCACTAATAAACCCAATGATTTATGCATGACATAATGACACAATGATCATGGAGTATGGATCTGATCTTTGCAACTCTTCTATTGAAATAATCAATTAGGATCCTACTACACATCTAACAATGAAAGCTATGGAGGAAGGAGAGATCAATTTCTGGCCCCATAGCTCTGCTCCTTCTCCTGTTAGCAAAGTTTATCTTTATCAAATGTATGACCAGCAAGAAGAACAAAAAAGTAAGACAATACCTCTTCTTGTCTTGCTCCCTCCTTCTGGGAGACAGAAATGTAATGGATGATGGTAACTACAATGAAGAACACAGGAAGGATCACTAAACCCATCTTTCCCAAAAGACTCACAAAACTGTAGCCTGATTATGAGAGGTGGGATTATAGGATTATGGAGTACTACTCCATATGTATTGTAGGGATAATCACTCCATATAGACACAAGTATTTTAGATTATTCTTTAGAAGGGTTGGAAAGAATAATTGAAATATTGTAAAAAGAGTTTCAACACATTTTTCTCAATGCTAGAAAACCTGATAAGTTGTTGACATGATGACAAGAATCAACACCCTTCAGGATTTATTCTGTACAAAACTTGCATGTTCTGCACACAAAAAAAATTCCATTCAGAAATATTCTGTTGCTTGCACAGTAAATGGTGTTTCTGTGTATATGCTATGAAAATATGCACAAATTTTAAAAGGTTTTCTCACAGTGGGAAGAATTTCATGCAAGTTACTGTTGCTTCCTTCGAGAACTAAACTGGTGAAGAATGACATCCCCTTTCTCCAAAAGTAATATAAAAAGGAGTGCTTTGGTTAAAAAGATTAAAAGAATAAAATAAATCAAAACACATATGTTTAATATATACAAGTATTTTTAAATATCATATATTCTTACCCTCATCACAAAGAATCCTCTTGATTCATCCTACCAAAGTGTAGCATTGTTCCTCAGCACTCCTCCAAAGGAGACCACACCAGATAATTCCCTCAATGTTAGGATCCAGGTCATTCAACATCTCCCACCTAATCATATGGCAGCCAACTGAAAGGAATACACAAGAGGACTAAGGGAATAATTGACTTGGAGTGCAGAAGAGAAGTCTCACTACTGGATACAAGAATGCTGCTTAATATGCTATATAATATTGTCTCTTGCATTTCTGGATTATACTTTGGAATAATCTTTAGGGAAAAGCCTGACTATGGCCCTAAACAAACTGGTGATAAATGCTAACATTGGAGCAGAGTGAGGGTATGGCAACCAAATACAGCATGCCCTGACTATGTGCCCATGCTGGTGTGATGCTGCATGCCTCACCACATGACGAGAGGCATCACGGTGCTCCCTGGCACAGCGTATACACACGCTGCACCAAAGGAGTGGCAAAAAGCCATGGTGCCGGCAGCTATGGTGTCCTTTCCACAGTGCAAAAAAGAAGCTGCTTTTTGCGGCTTCTTTTTGCACAGCAGATCTGCCAGGTTGGGGGTGTGACATGCAGTTGCCATGTCCCCGATCTGGCAAGGAAAGGGACAGCATCCTGCTGCCTCTTAGGGGCTGTCTGTAAAGCCCCTGAGATATTATATTAGGCTAAAGCAGAGTATAGTTTCTAATGTCTGGCACTGCAGTCCTCTGCCACAAATCAGTATCTACTGAACCTTCAATATGAATAGAGTCAGTTTGAAACAGACTGATGAGCTGAGCTTAAAAACAAACTCAAATGGCAGTTCCCCCATGAGTATTTCTTGCCATTAAATGCTATTTTCTATAAAAGACATGAATGTTCATACACACAAACAGCATTACATTGCTATCATATATTAATGTCAGACTTATTTGAGACAAGGTTAATGTTCTTTGTTAATACAACAAGTAGCATATGACAAAGGCATCTGAGATAAGTCTTTTGTCATTCAGAGCTAGCGTATCTTTATATATGATGCAAAAGACTAATAAACAGAGATGACCATCACTGTAAAACAGTATTACATTTTGAATTTCCCAGAAACATATTCTGTGTTTGTTTGAAAACTTTATAGGCTGTTCTCTAACAATGATCTCAGAACAGGTTATAGAAAAAAAATGCTAATTAAAATACTGAACCATCTGAAAAATCACAATAAAAATAAGATAAAGTGGCAGCCTAGTCAGACACCAAGCAAATGAAAAAGTTTGTGCTACAACAACAACAACAACAACAACAACAACAAATTTCTCTTTTGGTATCACATTGCTACCCTCCAGAGCCAAAACAAGGAGAAATAAAATGGATCCACCAAAGTAATTCTTCTGTTTTTATGCAATATTTAAATGTTGCAGTGTGACAGTTACACTGATACATCCTTTTGCATGATTTGTCTACCATTTAGCCTTTCCTTCCCCAGTTTTAGGGTTCAAGGTTACATAGAAAAGGACAAGATATAGGACTAGAAAAATAAACAAGACATTCACATTCTTGTCTGATCCCTTGTCTGAACCTTTCTTTAGGATGACTCACAAGAATTTCAATATCATCTTGCTCACTCAAACCATCGTATCCAAATGCTGCCTAAATAAATCCATCCAAATTCACCAAAATGTCACATTACTTAAAAATTCTGTGGTAATGTTCCCATCATGCAAATGGAAGACATTAGCAACAGTGATATGTATTTGTGTATTTCTTTAAAAATCTTGCTTCATTTCCTTCCTGAGTCTCTTAAAATGTAAGTCATTGTAAGCCATTTTTCTCACTCCGTCCACAGCATGATGTTGATGGCTTCAGTATGTTGTTAGATTCATTCTTCTTGAAAGTAACTTCCCAAGCTTTCCTTAACTAACTGTTCAATAAGTCTTGAATCTTGTACTATACTCATATTTCTTGTTATTGACGCTCAGTTGCAGAGAAGAGAGGGCCCAACTACACTGTGCAGAATACTCAGAGATGTTCCTGGACTATTCTGGCCCTGACACTGGATTCTCCTCATTACCTCCGCACTCTGTAATGATGCCCAGTGGCTGTTTACATGTCCTACTGTTTACATGTCCTACTGTGTCACTCAGTGCCACTGGTGCAAGTTGCTCCGAGATCAGGAACAATGTGCCCAGCACCAGTCACATGGCTTGGTGCCTTGTAGTGACTTCAGAGGGAACAGCTTGCACCAGTAGTGGCAACAGCATGTGGAAACAGCCTGTTGGTGTCATGATGGACTGCTCTGGATTTTCCTGAAAATTCAAGAGCAAAGGGTAATTTATATTAAGCTGGTTTAAAGGGTGGTTTCTGTGTGGAACCTGCCTTACATTGTGAAGACAGTATGCACGTACATCAACGATCTGGCCCTTCTATAGTTTATGGGTTTTCTCTCGAGTCCTATTTTGAGTTGCATGTTTATAAGCAACCTTATCCATATATTTTTTGCAACTGCTTGAAAACAGATAAATTCACAATTACAAATGCTACCAGAAATTGACTGTGACTGTAGTAATGCTGCATCTGTGCCTGATGGGTTATATCATGGTTCAGGTCTGTTGCTTTTCTCCAGAGTAAATAATGGGATTTAGTTTCATTAACAAGGGTGTTCAAAATGTTAAGGATGCCTAGGATGGACACATATACAAAAAGTCCATTAAATTGTTAAACAACTTCCCTGTATTTATAAGCCTATTAAGATTCTCAAAAACCTCTTTTGTGAAAACCAAACTGTGAGTCATTAGGATCCTCAGTTCTTTGTTTGTTTTGCTGAAGCTCACATGTGTAGATTCAAAATTTTGCACTAGTGTATATTTCCATAAATGAATTTATATGGCTGTGAGGAGGAGGAGAAGGTGGAGGCATCTCCCCCTCCCCCAATTTTGGGATTCAAGGTGGCATAAAGAACTTTAAAACAAGAACTGATTAAAAAGGTATATCAACATCAGTAAAAATAAATGAATGATAATTTAAAAAGCAATTAACAAACTACAGAAATAAAACAATTTAAACATTGATAAAAGACAGGATATAAAATACAAAAAACAAACAAAACAAAACCCATACTTTTAAAAGTCCATTTCATTCAATTCCAAAAAGCCTGATGGAGATGGAGTTTTGATATGATTATGAAGAATAGAAAGGAGGTTAGCCATCTTTAGGAAGCACATTCCAAAGCCACCAAGAAGGCCAATTCCCTTGTACCATACAAACATGTGCCCAGGAAGTTGGTGGCACATAGAGAAGGGCTTCCCTATCACAGAATCCAGGCTAGCACACACAGGGACATATGGTCCTTCAGGATGGCAATAAGCAGAAGAGGATCCTAAATGATATTTAATCCTCCAGCCATCTAAAGCAAGATGTAATCTGAGGGCCTTGAAAGGAGACAATGATTTATTACAGTTGTAGGATGGTAAATCCCATTGATTTACACACTGTTTTGTGTGAAAGGTGGAGCATCCGTATCTACCCACTCCAAAAGGCCTAGATCTCATACAATGCTATGGGTATCATAATGGAATAGTATACATTAACCTGCTTTTGTTGTTGTTGTTAACTTCCCTTATGTCAATCTTGACCCATGATAACCCTGCTGATGAGACATCCCCAAGATCTCCTGTCCTCCACTATTCTTCCCAACTCCTGCAAGCTTGTACTCATGATCTTTTTACTCCCACCTATATGCCCCCTGAAGAAGTTCTGTAATCCAAATGTGCTCTGAAAAGCAGTAGAATGATGTTATCTCACAGTACTGGAGACAAGTTCAGAGACTGTTGAAGATAAAGTGACCCCAGTGTCATTTAAAATCTGCCAGCTACCAACCACCTCCACACGCACAAACCACTAATAAATAAATTATCCCATAAAACAGTAAAACCTATTTTTTCATAGTCATCAGAGGGTCAAAATACCCTAAACTCTATATCACAGAAAGCAATGCCTCTACCATATTCCATTCTCCCAGAAATTATTGTCTGTCTCCAGTTTATCCTATTGAAAATCCTACTAAAGACCACACATAAAGCAGAACTGATGAATCAGCTTAAAGAAACGCTTCAATTTTATAGGATAAAGAGAAAAACGCCCAGGTGGAATCATGCCTGCCAATGGACCAATCCTCTGGCCTAGGAGTCAATCATATCCATTCAAAGTTTCACAGCAGGGACAGACATGCACTTTCAGTAGATTTGAAGGTAAAGGTTGAGTCTCTATCTGGCATTCCAAAATCCAAAATACTCCAAAATGTAAAAATGTCCACTTGGATGGCTGAGACAATGATGCCTTTGCTTTCTGGTGGTTTGGTGTACAGAAACCTTGTTTCATGCATAAAATTATTTAAAATATTGTGTATAAAATTACTTTCCTGCTGTGTGTCTCAGATGTATGTGAAAAATAAATGACTTTCATGTTTAGTGATAACCCGTTATGTATATGAAAAGATACCAAAATCCAAAACATATCTAAATCCAAAACACTTCTGGTCCCAAGCAGTTTGGACAAGGAAGACTCAAACTGTACTTAATTTTTATTCAGATATCCTAAGGTCCAAAACTGAACCCTATCATGAAACTAAGTCTTATTCTTGACTGTTTAAACTAGCTTCCTCCAACTTGGAATTTCCAGGTATTTTGGACTGCATCTTCTATCAGTATTTGCCAATGTCACCAATGATCATGCAAATTAGATGCCCAGATTCGAGAAAGGGGGGGTATGACAACTCTATGAAACTTGTGGTTGCTCCAGATTATGAAGAATGAAGCTGTGCCCACATTCCAAACTGCAAGGTGGAAAGGTAACATGGTGCCGGTTTTGCTCCTCATGCAAGTGTCTAAAAAGTACCACTGCCAGCCTAACTTGTATTTTTCACAATATGAATATTTTCACAAGAAGAATATTGTATCAAAGCATGAATCTTTAAAACAGGGTACTGAAGAATATTGCTTCTGAATGTTCTTTGAATGTTCTCTGCTCAAAGTGATATTTAATCTACTTTGACATCTCTGTCTAGCTGCAAGGAAAATAAATTCTTTCTGCTTTCATTTCTCTTTCAGAAGAATGCCGATATCTAAGACATCATTCTTGATTTATTTTGTTTCTCATATGTATTTTATTAATAATGCTCACCCACTACAATGGTAGATCAAAATGTGAAATAAATTACATTAAAAAACCATTTTTTTAAAAAAAAAAAAGATGTTTGATATTAGGGGAGTGGGAAAGTGCATCACAGAATTACAGAGTTTGAGGGTGCTTCAAAGGTCATCTAGTCCAATGCAATTTTAGGCTGCATCAATAAAATTATAGTGTCTAGATCAAGGGAAGTAATAGTGCCATGCTATTCTGCTCTGGTCAGGACCCACCTTGAATACTGTGGCCAGTTCTGGGCCCCACAATTAAAAAAGGACATTGAGAAACTAGAGCGTGCCCAAAGGAGAGCGACTAAAATGGTGAAAGGTCTGGAAACCATGCCCTATGAGGAAAGACTCAGGGAGCTGTGGATGTTTAGCCTGGAGAAGAGAAGGTTAAGAGGTGATATGATAGACCTGTTTAAATATTTGAAGAGATGTCATATTGAGGAGGGAGCAAGCTTGTTTTCTGCTGCTCCAGAGACTAGGACCCGGAGCAATGGATGCAAGCTACAGGAAAAAAGATTCCACCTCAACATTAGGAGGAACTTCCTGACAGTAAGGGCTGTTCGACAGTGGAACACACTCCTTCGGAGTGTACTGGAATCTTCCTCCTTGGAGGTCTTTAAGCAGAGGCTGGATGGCCATCTGTCAGGGATGCTTTGACTGAGATTTCCTGCATGGCAGGGACCTTGTGGTCTCTTCCAACTCTATGATTCTATGATTTTATGATTCTATGGCATACCAATAGAGCTGCTTCAAGCTACAGAAACAGAATCTACTCTTTTTCTAATTAAAATCTGTCAACAAATGCAGAAAATCAAACAATGGCTTACATATTGGAAAAGCTCAATATTTATTCCAATATCCAAGAAACGGAACACCAAGGATTGCAGTAACCATTGCATTAATTTTGATTGCATTACTTTGCAAAGTGATGCTCAAATTTCTATAACCAGGATTTTGACCATATATAAAACAAGAAATCCTACATGTACAAGATGGTTTCAAGAAAGGAAAAGGCACAAGGGGTCATATTGGAAACGTACATTAGAAAATGGAACACACCAAAGAATTTAAAAAAAAAACCCTAAACTGTGCTTTATAGATTATAGCAAAGCTTTTGATTGTGTAGATCATGAAAAACTATGGTTCACTATTAAAGAAATGAGTATGCCACAATATTTAATTTGTCTGATGCATACTCAGGACAAGAGTCTACTGTTAGGACAGAATACAGAGAAACAGAATGGGTTGCAATTGGCAAGGGAGTCAAGCAAGGCTGCATTTTATGACCTTATCTGTTTAATGTCTATACTGAACATATACATAAACCAGGATTACACTTGGAGGAGGGAGATGTGACAAATGAAGGAAAGAAAATCAACAATTTAAGATAGCATACTATCTTAACCATATTATTGTCAGAAATGAATACTGTACCATACTACTAGCAAAAAACACCAAAGACTTGGAACAATTACTGACAATAATGTAAAGGCAGGTTTACAACTGAAAAATAGTCAGTCAAAAGACAGATGAAAAGGGATTCTGCCTATGCTGAAAGGGTTTACTATCCCTTTAAATCTCAGGCTTGCAGCTTTGGTGTTCTCCTGGACTCAACTCTGAGCTTGGATGCCCTTGTTTCAGAGGTGATCAGGAGTGCATTTGCACAGTGAAGACTAAAGCACCAGCTACACACACTCCTTGAGAAATCTGATTTAGCATAAGCAAAATCCTTATTCCTTCATCTGTCTTTTGACTGACTATGAGCCCATCTGTCTTGTCTGGATGTTTTACTCTTTTCGTTAGCAGCAACAACCATCAGAAAATGCTAAAAACCATGAAGCTCATAAATTTGCAGTATTCTATTTTAATGACATCATTTTCTGAAGTTTATCACTAGGTTAGTGAGGAAGGGTGGGGACAAGATGGACCATAAGCCAATGTGATGCAATAGATTAGAAGTACTGAATGTGAGCCAAGAACAAGTTTGAAATCTAACATGGCTGTGAGAGTTGTTGGGTGCCTTTGAGCTAATCTTGCCTTAGTTTATGAGGGTAAAAACTAGACAACAAGTACATTTATGTGAATACATGGGAAGAAGTGTAGAAGAGATACTAATGATGGGAAATTATTTTCCCAGTTATTGGCCTATTTCTGCAGGAAAATAGGGTTTGAGTCAAAGATAGTCATCCACACAGACAGGGCTGATTGTGTGTGTGTGTGCGTGTGCGTGTGCATGTGTGTGCATGTGTGTGTGTGTGCGTGTGCGCACATGTTCTGCTCATTCCTCCTACTTGTAGATTCAAGCACTATCTCCTCTTTATTATTCCAAAGCATCCCCCCATATCTGCCAATTTTCAGAAGATGTAAGGGACTGCCAATAAAAGAATGTATCTCCTCAACCCATTTCATGGGGATCCATTCCTTGATCTGAATTCTCTTCAGTGGAGATTTAGGTCCAAGTGTCCAAGTATTTGGATTCAGCAAACCCAGTGCAAAGCTTCAATCATGGGCTTTGTTTAACTTGTGGCACACTAATCTTGATGCAGGTTTCCACTACCCAACTGTGGTAGTCCATGACACAACCCTCCTTTATTTTCACCACCAGCATGGGACTAAAAACACAAGAGGGGCTGTCAAGTACTGGGCCCTTTTACACCACACAGTCATAGCACTATGACTCGGCTTTAAATGGCCACATCCTGTAGAATTCTTGTGAAGCACTAGAGAGGCTTTTTGGCTGAGAATTCAAAATATTCCTCCCCGAACTTCAAATCTTGGGATTTCATGAAATGGAACCATGGGTGATAAAGTGAATTCATACTGCTATAATTGGATAATGTGAAGAGGCCTATGCGTAGTTCAGCACATGGATAATATCTTATCTTATAATATCTTATTATATTATATTATATTATATTATATTATATTATATTATATATTGTATTATATTATAATATCTTATGTTTACTTATGGTCAAAGATTACAGAGGCCTGCTCCAAATTATGGTACTCTTATTTGTTTGAAGTATTGGTCCTCTGATGTCAGTAGTTGGCAGCAACTCTTCTAAATTTCAGAGATGGAAATCCTTCTTAAGGACTGGATTGCCTTCTAAACCAATGATTTGAGTGTTAATACAAAACTATGTGTGCACCAGAATTATACCATATAATGCATGTTTTGAAAAAAACATATTGACGAAGTGCAAAAAGTACCATCATTTTTCAGTATTATCCAATGCTCATTAACTGAGGAAACTTAATTAAAGTTTTCTTTCATAATTAAAGAGCTGCTTCAGTTTCTCAAGCAATCTGCCCATTTGTTGGCTCCAGCTGGAAATAAGTGAAGTTGCTGACCAAAAGTGCAGAATAGAAAACTGTGAAAGAAAAACAGTTTAAAAGTTACAGGAAAAAGAAACTGCTTGGTTTTTCTTTTCTTTTTAAGAGTACTGTTTGGAAAAGAACACACTGCAAGCTGACATTAATCTGATGACCACAGTTTATGTAAACTAAGTCTTTTTACTCATCCAATTCCAAACATCAGATGGACTTCAGGAGGGCTGTTAAATTCTCTGTTGTAGACTTCCAAATCATTTTCATACTATTCAATTCATTTTTAATAACGGGCTTTATGTGCATAAATCATAATATTTTTATTGCTCTCTAAATCCTTGGATTTATTAATAAGGGGAAAGTCTGGTTCATATTTATGCCCTCTACTGTTTGAAATTAAATGCCAGTGAAAGAAATCTGTTTCCCAGATTTCCAAGAGATGAGAGTTACTACATACAAGGGTCATCCAGGTTATATGCCTCTAGTTCACGGAATAGAGAAAATGTGACTTGCTTCTTTGGTGTTATGGAACAACCACTGAGTGTTTGCTCTGAAAATGAAAGGAGATGTAATTATACACAGATGGGGGAACCAGTGTTTATAATCATTTCATGTTTGTCGAGTGCAGGATTAAAATTTCAGGAGCAGACAAATGCTTAGGTAACCTGTACCACCTGGCATGTGTCTCCCCTCACTATATGGCTAGTGGAGAGGATTCTATGACTTAGTGTAGAGAGATTGCATTTTGTGGAGATAAACTGGCCCAGAATTTAGCTCCCTTCTGAACAAACCATGTATTATGTGGCAGTGCATCATGGACACATGGAAATGACACATCAGTACAGTTTTCCTTGTAGGTGCATAACAAAGTTGATCTTAAATTCTGTAAAAACCCTGAATGTGGAGGAAGAATTGAGGTACCAGCCAAATTTCATGGAATTTGAGAGGACTGAACAAATCATAAAGTGGGCTTCCACCTGGATGTAGAATAGATCCTGTATGTCAGCATGCTATACCAGGCAATTCTTGAGAGCTTTTGGTCCTGGTTTAAAATGGTATCATTTAAAGATAAAGCATTACTTTTAAAAAATGAAAGTGTTACAAATTCCCTCATGCCAGTGATGAAGCACACATGAGCACTTAGAGTATGAAACAGATGATACTGTTGGACTTAGATCAGAGAAATCTGGACTCAGATCCACTACTTCACCATAAAACATACTGGATGAGCTTAAATATCTTACTCACTTTCTGTTTTACCTGCTTTATGAAAATGATTACATTTATTACTATTAACTCTATTTTTGTACACCATCTGCTAAGAAAGACGATGTGCCTTACAGATAAAATGCACAAAATACAGCATACAATATTGTATCATATGATAGTTATATTTATCATATATTTTATTCTAAAATATTTATAATTACTGTCTAATAAAATGTCAGTTTCAGTTTTTCAGAAGAAAAATAGGGTACAAAGGTGCCTGGATGATGACGACGATGATGATTTGTCTAAATCTTATTACTCCCAGCTGTCAAATACATTAGAACATGGCAATCAATACTTATGTTATCTCCATTGATTTTTCTCTATTTTGGAATAGCAATTAGATTTAGGTTTATGATTATGATCATCATTATTTGGATAGGACTGACTTTATTTATATCCTGTCTTACTTCCATTTTATTCTCAAAGCAATTCTGGGAGGTAGGTTTGTCTGAAAGATTATGTAGTAACCTAAGGTTATCCAGTGAGCTTCATATGTAAGTGGAAATTTGAACCTGGATTTCAAGAACCCTTGTTTTACTGAGTGTAACTGAACGTTACCTGTACTGTGATGCATGAACTGGAAAACTGATTTTATCTATTTCTTTTAATAGGATTGCATGAACCATTGCATGAACCATTAACATTTGAATTATGACTCTGGACAATCAGAGAATATGAAATTTGAATTCAGCTAACAACCTTGGATCAATCCATGGATCCATTTAGCATCCTGCTTCCAAAATCCTAGTTTCCACCTATGTCATCCAGATATAACTGGAAAACTAAACACAAAAGCAACACTCCTCCCCCTAGTTTGCTCTCCTGCCACCAAGAACCATGGGTCATAAAATCACATTGCTTTTTAATATTGTGGTCTAATTTAACTAGCAGGACTAGGAAGCATTAAGAGACATGTTCTCCATGTGTTTGCCTATTTTCCTTTTAAAGATACCTAAGCTTGTGACTATCATCATATCTTGTAAAAATGTGATTGTGGCTGATGATATATGATAAGTACTTCTATACTGGCATTGTTTTATGGGGAGGGTTGGTGGCAAGTGGTGGTGATGGTGGTGGTGATTATGATGATGAAAGTAGCATCAATATGCATGATGTTGTATAGTGTACCAAGCCACCACAATGCACACCCAGATCCCCAGAAGGAAAGGAGTAATATGGCAGGAGGCCATGTTTACATGAGCACACTGCCACTATTGGAACCACTGTCACCACTACTGAAAAAGCTACAGTTTAATTAGATTCACACAGCATGGTATAAAGCCAAGCATTGTGCCACACTAGATATATCTATCTGCAAGAGAAGCTTTAAGTACCTAGTTCCTTTTCTATATCATGGCATTTAATGGAAGCATGGCTATCAAGAAGAAGACTACCTGGACAGCTTGTTTGCACAGTTGTTTCTATTGTGAGTATAAAAAGCCCTGTTTACGTCATGCAACCTCATTGAAATCAAAGGAGTTGGCAGCTTTCTCCATCTGCCTACTGAACCAGAGCTGGTATGCTGAGGCATTCCTTCAGTCATTTGAAATGAAAAGAGAAGGCCAATTAATGTTTGTGGCACCCAAAAAACAACATCTTGTTCCTACAACTTGGGGGGTGCGGTAGCCAAAAAACATGCAGAAGGAATGATATAGTGGCAGAAATAGAAGAGAGATCAGATGAACAACAACCAGAAAGTGACTCAGTATAAAGGCAAAGAGGAAGAGATCAGGAAGATGCAGAACAGAAGAGATTCTGCAGTCTTCATTGTTTTAAATTAATTTGCCTTAGATTATCCTTGATTCTTTATTGGTTACAAACAATTATGTGATAACTGGATCTCTTAGATCACTCCCACTAGTTCTGTCAGATCCCTTCACTCTGGGGCTCTCAAATTCCACCAAACTGGGTTTTTTGGATCCCACAGATTGGCACCAAATTATGTCCCAATTACCAGTTTACACCGGATTCTTCTTCTGCCTTATCCTAAATAGTTTGAGGTTTCTTTCCCCTCGGAACTATCTTTCTAACCCTCGATCCTACCATTGACTTAGGTCCCTCTACTATTAAGTGTTTTTAATATTCTTGGTAGCATGTTTTGATGTTATACATAAATCACTCCAGGCCACTCCTTTGTGAACAAGAAGCAAATAACTTTTTTTTTTTTTACATGTAGAACTTATGATACCACCTTTCTTGGCAGTTGGTTCTCAAGGCTTGTTCTTACAATATATATATATATTTACAAATTGACTTTGTTCAAGTTCCCTCACTGACTTGTTTCCCACAGAACAAACTCCTTTAATATGGACTTTCTTTGTCCTTTTCAAATCTTTATTCCCTTACATAGGAATCTAAATCCTACTAGGGCTAGACTCTTATCTGCCCCTCTAACTGCTCTCAGCCGTTCTTAATACACTTTCCCTTCTTATCGGCTCCTCTTCTTTTTTATAGCCACTTATCAGGCAAGTCCCCACCTTTGTGGCTGCCTGTCTCTGATTGTCTGCTCTGAACATTCCAGTCTGCCAGTGTCTCTTCACAACATCACAGCTTGAAAAATCCCAAGATGTCCAAAGATAGTACTTTACTTGGGTTGCAACAGTATACTACTCAACTGGGAATAAGCCCCACTGAGCTCACTGGGGCCTTCTTCAGACCAGCTATTAAGGCTGTCTTGAGTACAAAGATGGGGCATCACGTCCACATGACTCTGCCCCCAGCGTGCCATGACATCACGTGCCACTCCACATGGCGCACAGCATCACGGTGCAGTTCCAAAGGAGCACTGCCAAGCTGCAGCAATATGGCTATGGCGCCTTGGAAAGGCCAGATCAGGGCTGTGGCATGTTGCTGCCATGGCCTCAATCTGGCTAGGAAAGGGGCAGTGTTATGCCATCCCTTAGGAGATGCTATACAGCCCCTGGGGCTTACTTTGGAATAAAATTTTGAAAAAAATTACCTTCTGGAATGCAGTTTGCAGGTTCCTTACAGAATTTTCTCAGAATCTTTATTGCAGTTCAGAACAGCAGCATTGCATGTTTTTCTCTCTCTATCTCTGGTATAGATGCACAGGTTGTATGGAAGCTGAAGTTGCTACAGCAAGTGGACCGTTTTTGGATCCTTGAATCCAGTTCTTCATTATGAGACCAGATTGACTTAGGGGCGAAACAGATGATCAAAAAGAACCGGCTTCCCAGCAGTTCTCTGGGAAGCCACATGGCCAACTGCACGTGTGGTGGATGCACAGTGTTCCGGTGGCACAGAGTTTACATATGCTGTGCCAAAGAAATGTTGAAAAAACACTGCTACCATGTCAAAGGCACTTTTTCCCTGCCACAAAAGGGAGCGGCTTTCTGCAACTCCTTTTTATGCCAGGAAAAGGCCGCATGGGAGCATGGCATGCAATTGTCACAGCCTCAACCTGGTGAGCAAAGGGGTGGTGGCAATCCGCTCCTTACCAGCCATCTGTTTCGCTCCTTAGTTGCATCCATAGGATAATGGCAGTTTAAGAAGGATGCTTTTGCACTTTGGAGTCCTCTCTTTATTGTAAAATGGAACTCATCTTATCCACATACTTCAGTTGCTTCACCAGAGTCTATATCTCTTGCTAGAATTGTGTAGACAGCTGTAGCAGTTGGAAATCATTCAAGAACTGATACAGAAAGGCCTGGGCAATAAGAATAACAACCCAGACCCATTAAAATCAGTCAGGCAAGATGACTGTTTGTAGCAGTAATAAATGCTTTCTTTGAATGTTGGCAAGGTCTGTACTGCTTCAGGGGAACAGAGATTCCCAATGTATAATAGGCCCAGTCACAAGGTTTTGCTGTGCCTGTGTAGGCCAGTAGGAGGTCAAAATCCCACTGACTCAATAATAAACAAAGAATGCTGACCCTCTAAATGAAAAGGAAAACTGAGCTAAGCTCAGTTATTCTCTAGTGAGAGCAAGCTAAACTGTATTGTAAAGCCAGGGCTGGAGCACTAAAACTTTACCTCACAGAATTTTGCAGCTATCCAAGGAAAACAGATGTCTGATCACAGAGCAAGGCTTCAACATTTTTGCACCCCAGGTAAAATCAAATGGAGCTCCTGAGCTCCTCCTCATGCATCACTGTGAAATTTTCTTGCACTTAGCAAAGCTAATTCTGTATCTTTATGCTAGGTCATTGCAGTGTTTTCCCCAATTTCCCCTCAGATGTTTCTTGCTGCCTCCAATGGTTCCCTTTCTTTTTCCTTCTGCTCCTTAGAATCAATATTTAAAAGCCTTCATAACACCTCCATTGTATTTTATACAGCAAGGTTTTTTCAAGGGGTGCACCAGCTTCCTTTGTTCCCAAACCCAAACAAACAAACATTTCCACCTAAGCAAAATAGTCCGCCACATAGTTTGGCTAGTTATCAGCAATACAATTATGTGATTTTGGGAAGGATGAAATTGATGACCTTGGACTTCGGTGGATCTCTGCAAATGTTGACTGAGGTTGGCCAGCTTAGTTCCTCTTCTATTCCATGAACAAGGCAGGAGGTGGAGTGGATTGGTCAAGGCTAGTGAAGCCCTCATCTAAGTCCAGAAGTCAGGGCTCAGTTTACACCTGATAATGTGGATAGAAAGCATCTGGTTTACCATGCCATCTTGTTTTATTAGTCTAATTACACGACTTGTGGCTTCAACAGCCAGGCTTATTTTTTGACTTTCCTGGGCCAAAGCAGATGGCCTGAAAGGAGTGTCCTGTGGCCTTTCTGGCACCAATTGGGCCAGGACCATGGCAACCGCATGGCCTACTCCCAAAGCAGGCAGCTGCCATGGTCCTAAACTGGCAGCAGCCAAAAGTGGATTAAATTGGCCCCTAAAAGGGCTTACTTGGCACAGCCTCGGTGCGGCTTCTGGTCATTTTGTAGGAGCCCTGGTGGCACAGTGATTAAATGCCTGTACTGCAGTCACTCACTCAAAACCATGAGGTTGTGAGTTCAATACTAGCCAGGGTTCAAACTTGACTCAGGCTTGCATCCTTCCAAGGTCACTAAAATGAGTAACCATCTTGTTGGGGGCAATTAGCTTACAGTTGTAAACCACTTAGACACTGCTAGTTCAATATGAAGTGGTATATAAATGAAGCTGTTTGTTTTGTTTTGTTTGTGTGCATCATCTAAAAGTCATGTCCCCAAAGCACCTGGAAGCCACTTTATTTGGACCGTCTTTTTCCTGCCCTTTTCTCTATCCCCCCTACACTTCTCACATGCACACATGGGTTGTCATTCAATGAACATATAACAACAACAACAACAACAATAATAATTTTATTTATATATCCCACTTCTCTGTCAGGATTGAGGTGGCTTACAATAAAGGTAAAAATACAAGAATATACCAATATAAAATAAAACCATTATCCCTCCCACCAATACAACAATTAAAATTCCCTTATAACAATAAAATGACATTCAGATTATTAAAACAATCAAACAGTCAAACAACAACAAGGAGAGGTACATAGAATATTTTGTATGGGGTCCAGGTCAACAGGCGGCCAAGTGGGTTCTTCCGGCAAGGCCTGTCAGAAGAGATCCCACCTTGACAGCTTTTTAAAAGTTGTCATGGTTGGTAATGTTTTGGATCTCTTCCAACAGGCCATTCCATAGTTTGGGAGCGGCAGATGAGAAGGTCCTCTGGATAACCACAGCCAGCCTGGTCTATTAGCTGCAGTAATTTTTTCTGAGAGGATCTTAATGTGTGGGTGGATTGTATGGATGAAGGCAACCCCACAGGTATAAGGCAACCCCACTTGTATAAGAGGCATTTTAATACGGTCAATTATTTAACATATATAGAAATCTGGATTTCTTGTATCATTTTTGTTAAAATAGCAGTGGCTTATTCTGGCCAATTTGCCAAATGAGATTGCAAATGTTCTTTAACTGAAAGCAGGTTAAAGAGTATGAGGTAGTAAATAACTTTAATTTGGAACATGAAGATAAAATAACATATTTTATTTTGGACTGCATGTCTTCATATTGTAAATTCAAATAAAACAAGTGTTCCTCGGTACAAACATTATTTCCACATTAGAGATGTAAATAATATTCAGAATTGCATAGGGGATATAAGGACAGCCCACTGGAAAAATGGGCAACCGTTGTAAGATTTTTCATATTTAAGGACGATTTAAACATGTTCAAAAAATATTGTCTTTTTCTGCACCCCCATGTTTTTGTTCAGAAAAGTTGTTTCTTTTTTAAAGAAAATATATTTATTTTTTATTTATCTTTATTAAGTTTTTATTCTGAAAAAACCCCCCGTAAAATCAACATTCCAAACACAAATACATATACAAACATCTTGCATCCCACATAAAATATACCATAATAGACATCATATACAATATATGACTTATATAACACCACCAAATACAACTCATATAATTACATATCACTACATACTTTTTGACTTTTTGACTACATCATATTTATACTATCATTTACCAAGTTTATTTGAATCTTACATCCAATTCATCTGTCTTCTCTCCAATCTTTTGTCCACACATCCAGATCTTTCATCCTCACTTTTTACCTGCTTCCTTCTATCTCCTCTTCTGCGATCACTTCTTCTTCTTTTTCCCTAGCTCTGCTATTCTCTTCAATTTCTTGACATCCTTCCCCTTCCCTTTCTCTTATTCATATTCTTTCTCTTTCACTTTACCATTCAGACATCTCTCAGACATCTACTCATACTTTCTTCCCACTTATTCATACCTTCGATCAAAATGAAAGTAGAAAAAACGTGGCAGGGTTCTATTTTATCTAATTACAGTAGCAAGAATGTTGTATGCCAGATACTGGAAAGAAGAAAAACTACCAGACATTGATGGCTGGCAATTAAAAATCTATGATATTGCTGAAATGGATAGAATGCCAAGATGGATAAATGACAGAAACCTGAAGAAATTTAAAGACTTAAAGAAGTCAAGTTATACTTGCTGCAGAAATGGGATCCAATGGCAACGGAAGGGTTTATTGAATAATTGGAGATTAATAGAATTACAAGTGTAGTAAAAATAAATCTGATAATTAATTAGATAGTGTAGAGGAAACAGAAATAGACATAGTGTTGAGACTGCTAATACGATTTAATATTGTAATAGTTTAACATCATTTTAATTATCAATTTTCTAGGTTTTTAATGGTACTGTGTTTCTTAGACTGTAAACTGCTTCAAGTCCCCAAAAGTGCGACAAAAATATAATAATAATAATAATAATAATAATAATAATAAAGTGGACCCTTGATATCCTCTGGGGTTTGGTTCCAGGACACACACACACACACACATCCCATGGATACCAAAATCCCTGTATACTCAATTCCCATTAAATACAATGGTGTAGTAAAATGGTGTCCCTTATATAAAATAGCAAAATCAAGGTTTGCAATTTCAAATTTATATATATTTTTAAAATGTTTTCAAGCTGTGAATTATTTAATCCGTGGATAAATAATCCGTGGGTATGAGAGGGGCTGACTGTAATACTACTACTACTACTAATAATAATAATAATAATAATAATAATAATCAATGCAATGAAGAACGTTTTCGCTGTCATATGTTCTTTTAAGAAAGAAATTATGTTTGTCAAAACTAGTTTGCAGACGTGTTTACTTCGGAATGTGTTAAGAAATTTTTATTGGGTTCTGCATGTAAGAAGAAAGTATGTGGCAGTGAGACTGTGGCAACCGGTAGGGACAGAAGAAGAGGCTCAAGAATGAGCATAGAAGGTAAAAGGAAGGATGTAAGTAAGAAAAGTTGTTTCATAGAAGCTGTCTTGCCAGAAGATAGTTTTATGCAAAGTATTTGATGTCCTGGCCAAAAATATTTTTTTCATATATGAAAAAGTCATCAACTGAAAAAACAACCACCCAGAAAATAAATTTAAAAACTCTTGGGCATAAAGCTTTTGAAGTTCTTCATTCTTTTGTGTAAGAATGAAACAAATGCAGATTTACTTCCTTAGTCCCAAAAGAAAACTAGATGTCAAGTGATGTGTTTAGACCTAGTCTTCTTCCTGATATAGTAGCTTAATCAGGTTTTCAAAAAAATGTATGTGAAAATGGTGATAGATAGATAGATAGATAGATAGATAGATAGATAGATAGAGAGAGAGAGAGAGAGAGAGAGAGGAAGTATTCTAGCATGTGAGCTGTCACCTGAAGTTTGAAACGATAGTGAAAATTGGACTTATCTACTTCCCAAGATCCTTGCATGTAAAAAAAAATAGAATAATGCTATGCCTGTCTCCCTTGAGCCCTCTGAATGCAAAAACACATGACTTACAAGCGTGATAAAGAAGCATGCTAAATGAATTTAACACAAGTGCTATGCTTTTGAATTCAGCACGAGAACTAAAGTTCAGTTCTGCCAAGCTAATTTTCATAGTCATATTTGATTCAGATGTATTCAGTCAAATGTAATCAAGTTTTCCGTTTAGGGCAAGACCGTGTAAGATACTGGAACATATTTTCTTTTATATATTTACAGCGCATTGCGTGCTCATGCAGCTTTTGATGAGCAGTTCTTTTTATTTTGTTGCTTGATGAAATAAAATAAGCCCTTCTACTCAAATTCAAGTTTTTTCACCATTCAAGTCTCTCACATACACCGTCAGTGTTCTTTGACACAGATTTCCTCAAAGTCTGTGGTTCACCATATAAACTGAATTTCTAGGAGAAAACTTTGACCAATTATGCGATAACTTTTATTACAGTTAAAATCGCAATACATCTTCTGTATAAAATCTAAAATTATGGATATGAATAACATATGCTATGGATAACTGTATTGCTAGAGATCAAGATGGGACAATAGATTTTCTTTTAATATCAGGAATGAATTCTGACTTAAATTGAACTGTTTATTCCAATTAGTATAGCTCCATTCATTCAAGCGGCTGGATATAACTCATCTATACATATAACTCTCTTGCTGAAAAAGCATCAATAGGTGCCAGTCCATTTCTGGGAACAATTCAAAGTGCTGGTTTTGACCTCTACAGCCCTCTGCAGTTTTGGGTCAGACTATCTGGAAACTTGTATCTCCCCATAAAAGTCTGCCCAGATTTTATGATCTTTGAGGAGGGATTCAGCTGGGAGCCTTCTCAGTGGTTGCTCTTAGGCTTTGGAAATTCCTCCCAAGGGAGGTTCAATCTGCCTATCTGTTGTCTTTTTGCCAGGCAAAGACATTTTTGTTTAAACACAGCTTCAGTCTTCACTGATCAGCGCAGACTGATATGCAAATATGTGCTGAGTTTTTAGTATATTGTGTATATTTTAAATGCTTTATTTTTTTAATGTAAATGTACAGACAGTCCTTCATATTCATAGGGGGTAGGGGTACAGGGATGTGGTGGCTCAAGTGGCTAAGACACTGACTCTGTTGACTGCAAGATCAGCAGGTTGGCAGTTCAAGGCCTGGGTGCCGCATGATGGGGTGAGCTCCCATCATTAGTCCCAGCTTCTGCCAACCTAGAAGTTTGAAAGCTTACAAATGCAAGAATGGTTGCCAATCATTGTTTTAATGTCTTTCAGATTTCCTATAACATTTCATCTGAAGAAGAAACTCCGAAGTCTCCTCTGGCTTCACTTCATGCTAACTATGGTGGCAATTTTATCAGAGCCACAACTCAACAATCTCATTGAAGGTCTTCTGGTGAAACCCCTTAAAACATAATACTTATATATATTGTTCTGCTGCTGAGCAACTACAACAGAAGCCTAAAAACATCATAATGTTTCAATCTTTGGCTCCTCACATCCCTTTCCTCTTCCCCCCAGCATGGATTCATTTACCTTGAAAGGATGCTTTCTATGGTTGGTCTACAACTCTTCAACACTGCACAATATTACATTGCAATGACTCATAATTATTACCTTGTATCCTTCAACATAGTCAAGGGGCTGTTTTGAATTCCAACTAAGAATGCCAGTTTCTAAATGCAAGCTTCTTCTTCTCCTGAACACAACTAATATTTTCACTATAATATACTGCAAGACATAATACATATAATTTGTGTAATGTATGTGTGTAATTTACACTGTCTGTATATCTATCACACACACACACACACACACACACACACATATATATATATATATATATATAGAGAGAGAGAGAGAGAGAGAGAGAGAGAGGAGAGGAGAGGAGAGGAGAGGAGAGGAGAGGAGAGGAGTAGACACAGAGTTGCAAGTAGTGGATTGCATGAATAATTGTTACCAGTAACTGGTGATTGTGAAGGGTAAAATGGTGGAATAAAGTCACTTTTCAAAAGAAATGAATACACAATAAGTTATTTTATTAGTGTAACATATAATTTTTGTTTTACTTCCACAAGTTAATTGCAGGAGCCTTTTGAAGACATTTAAAGGCTTTTTGAATTTTTTTTTTAAAATCATGTTTTCTTTATCACAATTCCCCACTCCAAACTTATGCGAGAAAGAAGATGAAAAGAAATATATGTGTGTTCTTAAAGTGACTATTTAGAGGGAGACAGAGTTGAAGATTGCCTAGCCACCAACCTAGGGAATGTGTAACACTTTTGTTAGAGGTGGGGTTGCATTTCCTCTGAGAAAAATAGCTAGTGAAGCTTAACTAGAATGAAAGGAACAGTAGTACTCTTACCACTAGTGGATATGATGATTCAACAGTAAAGTCAGTAGGCTCAAGCAAAAGCAGACACCTCACAAAAACGAGTGGAGGCCAAAGCAGTGACTTGAATCTAAATACAGTCAGCCCTCCATACCCAGAATTTTGTTATCCACAGAATCAAGCATCCATGGTTTGAAAATATTTTTAAAATATATTAATTCCCAAAACAAATCTTGATTTTACCATTTTATGCAAGGGACACCATCTTACTGTGTCACTGTATTTAAAGATACTTGAGTATTCAAGATTTTAGTATCCACGGTGGTCCTGGAACCAAATCCCAGCAAATACCTAGGGTTCCCTGTAGTTATCTTTCAGCTGCAAACCCAGAAGCAAACTGAGGCTTCAATAGCAACTTAATGAAGACCTCAGCCTAAACATTGATTCTCTGGAATATTCTCCAGTGCAGAAAATACAGTCAGCCGCCTGTATCCATAGATTCTTTATCCATGGAGATAGATGATAGATAGATAGATAGATAATAATAATAATAATAATAATATTTATTTGTATACCGCCCTCTGGCAAACCAATCCGGGCGGTTAACAACAGTAAAATATAAAATATCACAATTAAAAACACTTTATCCCTCCCCCCCTTAAGACAGTATTAAATAATATAACATATTAAAAATACAATATCAAGGATAAAAACAGCAATTAAAACTAAAAACCCTGATATCCCTCTGTTGATCCTCAACCATCACTAAGATGGGGCCACGGGAGGAATGAGGGAATCAGGGAACCTGGGCCGGGATGGTTAATCTGGAAAGGCCTGCCGGAAGAGATCCGTCTTGACCGCTTTTTTAAAGCTGTCTAATGATGTTATCTGACGGATCTCATCCGGCAGGTCGTTCCAGAGTTTGGGGGCGACAGCAGAGAACGCCCTCTGGGAGGTTGCCGCAAGCCTAGATTTTAGAGGCTGCAGTAAGTTCCTCCCAGAGGACCGGAGAGCGCGGGGAGGATTGTACGGGAGGAGGCGGTCTCTAAGATAGTTTGGACCCAAGCCATTTAGGGCTTTAAAGGTGATAACCAACACCTTGTACTGGGCCCGGAAGCTGATAGGCAGCCAGTGGAGGGACCTCAAAACCGGAGTAATGTGGTCCCTCCTAGATGTACCTGACACAAGCCTGGCTGCCATGTTTTGAACCAGCTGCAATTTCCGAGTCAAGCACAGGGGTAGCCCCATGTAGAGTGCATTACAGAAGTCAAGGCGTGAGGTTACCAGTGCGTGCACAACCGTCTCGAGATCCCTTACTTCCAGAAAAGGGCGCAGCTGGCGTATCAGCCGAAGCTGATAACAGGCACTCCTGACCGTCGCATTTACCTGATTTGTCATCAGGAGCGACGAGTCAAGGAGCACCCCCAGACTGCGAACACAGTCGTTGGAGGAGAGTGTGACCCCATCCAGGACTGGAGGTTGCAACCCAATTCTTGGTTTCGGGGCCGCTACCATGAGCACCTCCGTCTTGTCTGGATTCAGTTTCAATCTGTTTTTCCTCATCCAGCCCATTACCGCCTGAAGACATTCATTGAGAGAAGAGATGCCATCGGAATTCGAGGCCGACGAACGAGATACGGAGAAATAGATTTGGGTGTCATCAGCGTACTGATAACACCCAGCACCATAACTCCGTATTATCTCACCCAGCGGCTTCATATAGATGTTAAATAACATCGGGGACAAAATAGCCCCCTGAGGAACCCCACAAGTGAGGTACCTCTTACTGGAGCTACAGTCCCCGAGTAGCACCCTCTGAGACCTGCCCGAGAGGAAGGACCGGAACCACTGCAAAGCAGTGCCCCCAATACCTAACCCCTTCAGGCGGTCCAAGAGGATGCCGTGATCTATAGTATCAAAAGCCGCTGAGAGGTCTAAGAGCACCAACAGGGTCACACTCCCCCTGTCAATGCTCAGACGCAGATCGTCGGTCAAGGCAACCATGGCAGTCTCAACCCCAAAGCCTGTCCTAAAGCCAGTTTGAAATGGGTCTAGATAATCGGCTTCATCCAAGACAGCTTGGAGCTGAAGGGCAACCGCCCTCTCAATCACCTTGCTCAAAAATGGCAGCAATGACACCGGCCTATAATTCCTCATATCCAGGGGGTCCAGGGAAGGTTTTTTCAGGAGCGGCCTAACCGCCGCTTCCTTTAAACAAGATGGAACATGTCCTTCCCTGAAGGATGCACCGATGATATCCGTGAGGAATCTCATCAATGCATCCCCCCCCTGGACGGCCAGCCATGATGGGCAAGGGTCAAGAGGGCAAGTTGTCTTCCTCACCTTACCAAGCAGCTTGTCCACGTCATCAGTACTCACAGATTGGAGCTGATCCAGTATGACTACATCGGCGGAGTCACTGGACGCCTCGCCTGTCGACTCTGTTTCAATGGTGGCATCTAAGTCGGCTCTTATCTGAGAGATTTTGTCTGCAAAGAAGTTGTTAAACGCGTCACAGCAGGCCGTCGTCGGGTTAAGTAAGGGATTTGGCGCAGGGGTCACCTGCGTCATTTCCCTCACCACCTTAAACAGCTCTGCTGGACGGGACTCTGCAGACGCAATACGTGCAGAGGAGAAGGCTCTCTTCGCTGCACGTATTGCCTCCCGATAGGAACAAAGGAAGTTCCTATGGCGAGTTCTGTCGGATAAGAGTCGAGTCTTCCGCCACCTGCGCTCTAGCCGTCGTCCAAACCGCTTCATCTTCCTCAGCTCTGGTGTGAACCAGGGCCTCCGATTTGGGGCGGGATGGCAAGGGCGCTTGGGAGCGATCATGTCGATAGCCCTGGTAAGATCGGTGTTCCAGGTATTGACCAGAGCATCGACCGGATCACCGGCATTCCCAACCATTAAACCCTCTAAGGCTGTCTGGAATCCAATGGGCTCCATCAGCCTTCGAGGGCGGACCATTCTAATGGGTCCGCCACCCCCGGTGGGGCAGATATTGGCTCTAAGTTTCATCTTGACCAGGAAATGATCCGTCCATGACAATGCGGAGGTACTTACCACCTCCGCCCACGGATATTCCTGTTCCGTACTGAAGACCGCATCGAGTGTATGACCTGCACAATGTGTGGGCCCTTTGACCAATTGGGATAGGCCCATGTTTGTCATGGTCTCCATGAACTCCCGAGCCGCACCTGTTAAACTGGTCTCGAGCGGAATGTTAAAGTCTCCCAAAACTAAGAGTCTGGGGGTCTCCAACAACAGCTCAGAGACCAGCTGTGTCAGCTCGGTCAGGGAGTCTGCCAGACAACGGGGTGGCCGGTAGACTAGCAAAATCCCCAAACTATCCCTGGTCTTCAGGCTAAGGTACATACACTCGAAATGGACTGTGTTCCGGACAGGTATCCTGGCCAAGGTCAGATGGTTCTTATAGACTAGAGCCACTCCGCCCCCCCGCCCACTTCCCCTCACCTGCTCACTGACAGAGTACCCAGCTGGGAGGGCCTGCGCCCATATGGCAGTGCTATCCTCTCCCAGCCAGGTCTCTGTGAAGCAAGCCAGGTCGGCATCTTCATCCAGGAGGAGGTCCTGGATGATATGGGTCTTGTTTTTTAGCGACCTGGCATTGCAAAGGAGCAGAGTGAGGTTCTGTGGAATGGTTGGTCTGCTCTCCAAGCCATCCTGAGAAACAGAGGGAACTGAAGACGGGATAGCTTTCAGACAGCGATCCCGTCTTCTTTTGTAACATCCGTTCCCTCTATCCCAACCATACCTCCCATTCCCCAGCACAACTCCAATGGCCGCCCCTGCCACATTCCCGGCCTCAGGTGAGATGGTGAGAAGTCAAACCCCACTGAATTGGGAGGGTGGTGGTGTTCCCTAGGCCCTCAAGGGAACCCACTGCGTCCACAACTCTCCCTCTGCCACAACCGCCGAGCTCTGCATGAGGAGTCCCAATGGTGTGGGGAAGCTTGCGGCGGCGGCTGCTGCTGCTGCTGCTGCTGCTGCTGCTGCTGCTGGCTTCAGGCTTCTGGCTTCAGGGCTGGAGTGGTGTTCCTGAAGGAGTGTTTGGGGAGGGTATAAATATCTCACCCAAGCCACGCCCCCTTTCCTCAGCTGCTGTTGCCTCTGCCTTTGCCTTGCCTTTGCTTAAGTCCCAATGGTGTGGGGAAGCTTGCTGCTGCTGCTGCTGCTGCTGCTGGCTCCAGGCTTCTGGCTTCAGGGCTGGAGTGGTGTTCCTGAAGGAGTGTTTGGGGAGGGTATAAATATCTCACCCAAGCCACGCCCCCTTTCCTCAGCTGCTGTTGCCTCTGCCTTTGCCTTGCCTTTGCTTAAGTCCCAATGGTGTGGGGAAGCTTGCTGCTGCTGCTGCTGCTGCTGCTGCTGCTGGCTTCAGGCTCCAGGCTTCTGGCTTCAGGGCTGGAGTGGTGTTCCTGAAGGAGTGTTTGGGGAGGGTATAAATATCTCACCCAAGCCACGCCCCCTTTCCTCAGCTGCTGTTGCCTCTGCCTTTGCCTTGCCTTTGCTTAAGTCCCAATGGTGTGGGGAAGCTTGCTGCTGCTGCTGCTGCTGCTGCTGCTGCTGCTGCTGCTGGCTTCAGGCTCCAGGCTTCTGGCTTCAGGGCTGGAGTGGTGTTCCTGAAGGAGTGTTTGGGGAGGGTATAAATATCTCACCCAAGCCACCCAAGATAGATAGATAGATAGATAGATAGATAGAGATAGAGATAGAGATAGAGATAGAGATATATATCAAAAAGCAAAGCCTGATTTTGTCATTTTAAATAACAGACACCAGTTTACTATGTTATTGTATTTAATAGGACATGAGCATCCACAGATTTTGGTATCCATGTTGGCAGGGAACTGGAACCAAACCAGCAGATACCAGGGGCCCAATGTATTAAATAAGGAGCAGGCAAAAATGGACATTACTGCCAGTCTACAGGAATGTGAAATTGCTCAGTGGACCTAACATTAAAACTTTTTCATGCATTTAGAACCATGTCTTCTTCCCTCTGTTTCCTTCCCCACCAAACCTCTTTGATTGTAAGTTACATGGCTACAGAGATCTGCCTATCATGCCTTTACTGTATTATGCCATGCATGGAGCAATCTCCTTTTGACCATGGTTTCTTCATAGCTCAACAGCTGGGATAATAAAAAGAGAGGTTGCCCATTACAACCAGGTGCCTGTTATCTTTTATGCATCCAAGCACACTGCAATTATTATGAACTAATGGCTTATCAATCGAACATCTGTTGTAGCGTGTAGAAGTCAGAAATGTGCAAGACCTATTAAACCATCAACTCATCTCCCAGCAAGGGAGGAGATCAGTTCCAGACAATGGGTGAGATGTTAGATTAATGGGCTGGTGATGGGATTCACAGACATTGAGAAGCCCTGTTCATAGACTTCTTATAGGCCTTGCCAGTGATCTAGTATTCATATTGTCCAGAGAGCCATAAATATTATATATATTTTTATATCAGTCATCACAATCGTCCACTTCACACATAGTTTCATGGTTTAAAAAAAAACCACGTAGAAGCTCCTGATGAGAGTTATTCAAGATGCAAAGGAGAGCATGGATCCTATAACTTTCAGTTCATAAAAGAGAGAAACAGGATGGATTATCATGCAGAGAGGGGGATGAACTCCTCCCCCCCCCCTAAATACAGGAATTTATATGTGGTGATAGGTGAAAAAAATTAGCTGTTGTATGGTGAGAGCTTTTCAAAATGTGAAAAGTTTTTCATCAATTTCATTAAGTATGAGAGCCAAGATTTTACATCATGGTCTATATTGTGTAATCTTATGAATTTTGCTACATTGCAAAAGTGCAACAAACCTCTGTTAGTGAACTGCAAAGATGTGTATCAGGGTACTTGCAAGAGTGCTTTTCTATCATATGGTACTTCTGATGTAACTGGATACTTCTGATATCCATTGGGCTCTTCTAGTCTCATCTGGCACTTCTGATGTGCATTGGACTCTTCTGATGTGCTCCAACACTTTCTAGTGGGTGTCTGGATGCACACTGGTGCCCCTTGTGCATTGGCATGATGCATGAGACCACTGTGGTCCTATCCATGCTGGCAATAGTTCTATTTATTTCAGTTTGGACACTCCATATGGAGAGTATGCTTGTGTTTGATAAGGATGTATTAAAATTCACAATCTTATTTATCAACAAGATTGAAATAAGTTTTTTTAAACAATGAAAAAAGGTGGAACTGATAGGTTTTCCCATCCATATTTATCTGTGTCAACACCTAACAATATGGAAATGCCTTGAGCTATATTGGACCATTTGCCCTTTTCAGCTCTCTAAAATCTGATACAGCATTTCCACATGGCCTCAGCAGGAGGCTTTCCCCAGGCCTGCTTTCTATGTAACATCCTTTTAAGGCAGAGGAGGGGAGTCTTCAGCTTAGGTGTTGATAAATTCATCATACTCTACTATAGGTTGGCTGAAGTACAACATCTGTGCAGGCACACCTTCTTCACCTCTATCTTCTATGATCTATGGAGGCCTAAGGTCCCAACGTTATAAACTAAATGCTATATTTTGTGTACATTTTGCAAAATATAATTCCCATATATGGTATGATCAAATGAATTGTCATAGAGTAATACATACAATGCCTCTGTCAGACATCAATATATTAAAATTACATTCTTGCTATCTGTTTCTGGGTGTTGGTAAGGGTAAATATTCAGTCAGCAAACTACCCTGATTAACATTTCTCTGACCAATATATGGAACGGAAATTTGTTTTAATACTCTTAATAGTTTAATTCTATTTTACTGTTGACTTTCTGTATGTGTTTAACTATAGTTACCCACCTCAATTCAATACAGGGAGAGGCAGGATACAAATAAATATTATTATTATTATTATTATTATTATTAG
The DNA here is from genome assembly GCA_023333645.1 of Sceloporus occidentalis. Lineage (NCBI taxonomy): Eukaryota > Metazoa > Chordata > Lepidosauria > Squamata > Phrynosomatidae > Sceloporus > Sceloporus occidentalis. The sequence continues at coordinate 86,449,126 of JALMGF010000005.1, forward strand.
TTTAATCATTTTAATTTGTACACCACCTTGCGTCCCACTCTGGGAGAAAGGCAAGATGATGATGATGATGATGATGATGATGAAAATATGATAGCTATTGTGATGGCTTAAATGTAGATTCCAGGCTGCAGCTGGAGGTAGTTAGTCCTGCCCTCAGTCACCCTAGGAAAAGTCTATGATCCTGTAGTTGTTTCATTCACCCAAGGGTGGGCTTACCTCCTTAGAGCCGGAGGACAGGGCAAAAGAGCTCACAGCAGGGATTTTACTTTGTATGCTAAAGAAACCCTTGAAGAAGAAAGATACACTTGCAAATAGGCAAAATTAGTAACAAAGTTCCTGCCAGTTTTGGGCCCACCTTAAAAAGTGTTTTGTTTAAAAAACAAAAAAACCCATATAAACCAGAGAAGTGGTTTAGCTAGTCTTGGCAGTCTAACTAAAGAGTCCAAGGTAGCTCACTTTTTCCTCATTGATAAGATCAACTGGCTATAGACAATTGTCCCACTAACAAATAACCTACTATTTTCTGTGGCTTGTGCTGCCTCAGGTCAATAGAATATAACTAGTTTTTCTGTTTGAAATCAGCATGCCCAGTTTTCATGGGATATTATTTGAAGCTCTGCCCATTTTTTTGCCCAGAAGCACTGTCAGAGATGGAGTAGAGCATATCCTGAATCTAGTTCTAAAAGATATCCAAAGCATCTTTATTGGACATGGGCAAGGCAGCTGCATCTTTCCGCCTCTTCTCTATCATAAATGTTTTGCATTCTTTACATTCTAAACCCTTCCCTCTTACTTAAAGTATTACCTCTTCCAAACATTGGATAATAGACTGGATTTAAAATCTCCAAAGGGGAAGTTATACTATGATATAACAACATTTAGGAGAGGCATAACAGAAAAAAGAGCCTCAGTCTGTTTGGAGGAACATTATCACAACTCTAGCAAAATGGGAAAGGGATAAAGAAAGAGAAGTAGAGGAAAATCTCTGTTGTTGTTATTTCTGCTACTGCTTTTCAGATAAATATTTCTACTCCATCTTACCACCGCCAGGTCTCGCTTGCTCCTCCTCAACAATATATTGCCTTCCCTATATCTCTTGACACCAAACTCAGGTAGAACATAGGGATATAAAAATGTACACTACAAAATAAAAATAAGGGGGCTTGTGGGGAGGGGAGAGAAATCCATCTGAGGATAGGAAAAGTCAGTCTAATATGATATCTTCTTCCAGAACTATATTACTTTCTGTTTGGTTGTTTGTTGGTTGGCTTGCTCTGAAGAATTTCCAGACCCAAGAAAAATATTAGCTTTCTTTTCTGATACACTCCAGAAATGTTTCTATTCTTTTCATTTATAAGTCATCATTTAATGAGGTGGACAAATGGCAGTTATATAGTAAAGGATCAGAATATGTTGTATGGATCATTTCTGTATACCAAGCATCAGCCATTCTTCAAGAGAACATTCCACTAGCTTAAAAATAGCCCTTAAAACCCCAGCAACACTGCATTCTCAGCTAACAATGTTACAGCTTTTTTCCCCATGAGGCTGAAATTTGGCAGAGAAAGGCTTGTTCCAGTGAACCATCTAAATCTCAGGTTTATAGTTAATGACATCAAGTTAAGTTGGTGCTTCCTTCAAATGATTCAGTAGCTTTCAACTATTTTAAGTGACCAGGTACACTGTGCCACAACTAGGAGAATCCAGTAAACCTGTTGAATTGTCAGGTTAATGAAATCGATAACAGCTATGAATGTTATGTAATTATTTATAAGTCTGGACAACCACTAAGGTATAATGGTTAGAATGTGGGGAGGTTTTATAAGTACACTTATAGTAATGCTGCACAAATGTCAAGATGCTGGAGTCTACCAGAACATGGTGGTAGCATTGGCAAATCCAGGTCAAACTTTTTTCACAGGAACTGATGCCTTGCAAATTTGCTCTGCAACTGCAAGTGAGAGAAACTGTCATCTGAATAGTTTAGCCAAGTCAGTTGGCTTTTGAAATCCTTCCTTATGAAATGCAGGAAAATATATGAAAGGGGAACCTGGAATCCATTTAATGTATTGGCCCATGCTGATAAATTGGTGACATCATTCCTTTTGTAGCAACAAAACAGAAAAAAAGAGAAGCATAATCCCTTCCTGATGTTAGGTGTCATTAGCAATGGAGAAATGGGTTTCCTTCCTTTCATTGGAGCCTCCTCACCCACACAAATAGTCCACAGCATTGTATGTGTGAAGCAGACGAGCAGAATGTGACCTTATTAGCTTCATCCTGTGTAAGATGTTTGGGAAGAATGAGTAATCGCACTACCAAATGTTGCATTACGATGTTCCAAGACAAAAACAGGGCCACTGAGCTTTTCTTCTCGTTCATAAAATTACTAAATCTAGGAGTTAAGATGCTAGGCCACCTAATAACAATAGGATTTATTTTTTATTTATATATTAAATTAGAGTGGACCTTTAGTTTGATCCAGCAATGATTTCAAATGCCACTGAGAGATCCAAAAGCATCAGCTGGACATGAATTTGCAGGTACAGTATGTGCAGTGAAGAAGGTTTTCTTTGCTGAACATATTGATTTAGAGGAACAAAGATATTCCCTGTATAATGTCTTGCTGGATGTTAATGGTAGTTTTCTGCCATCTGTATTACAGTCACCATCTTTCCCATTCCTGCTGCCTTGTCCCATATCCAGCCTGGCAATTCTGCCTCTGACAGCTACAGCAGCAGAAGAATCAAAACTGTATTCTTTCTAGCTGGTGTCCACTATTTCTCCCTATCCCACAATGTCTTGGATATAGCAGACTGATGCTACATCAAGTAGGGAATGTTTGTTAGGGAGTGGATGGCAAGTGCCAATCGCTGTCCATTACGTTGTTGCTGTACCTGTGGAAGTTGAAAGAAAAATCTCCAAACACTGCTATTTTGCCATTACCAATAGTTTTGCAATGGGAACCCAGAGAGTTGCCAGTTGCTGTCTCATCCAGTCATTTGCAGGATAAAAGGCAAACATTGACAGCTGTACTAAGATGCTAGGCCCTGCCAAATACCTGCAGCAAATCAGCCATTATCTCTGTCCTGTCGTTGGGGTCCCTTCCTGTGTCGGTTCTTCATTTTCAGGATGTGCACACACCTCATAAATGTTTTCTGGAGACTTTGAAAAACCAGTGTTGATGCAGCCATTTTGAGTCCATGTAGTCCCTCCTTTGTGGCATTATTGAAAAAGAAACATGTCTTCTTTCCCTCTTGAGCTGATTCTCTTATCTGAGTGGTATAAGAATAAAAAGCCAGTGTGGTGTGGTGGTTTGAGTGTTAGACTAGGAGTGTGAGAGACTAGGGTTTGAATTCCCACTCAGCCGAGGAAATTCACACAAGTGACTTTGAGTAAGTAACACACTCTTATCTCTGGAAAATCTTATAACAAATCTCAGAATAGGGTCACCATAAGTTAGAATCAACTTGAAGGCACATGGAAACAACAGTAAGGATAAAAGCCCAAATAGTTAGATGGAAAATCTATTTCTTCCACATTTCTGTGCCAGCCAAAGCATATTCCCTCACTCATTCTCTCCTTTATCACGGGGAAAATCCTAGACAAAAGGAATGATGGCTATAAAACGTACAGAGTGCTGTAACTTTCAGATGACAAATACAATGATGGAACAGGAGGGATTTCCAACAAAAATAAACCACATGTCAAGCTGCAACTATGATTCGGCCTTTCTCTCAGCAAAAGAAAGCACGCCTCAGTTATAGATCATGGAGTAAACACTGAACTACTTTACTCCAAGCCATTGGTAGAGAAACAAACAGAAATAAGAGCTAAAGCGAAGGAAAAAGAATAAACAGAAAACAGTGCCAAGAGCAGGTCACCACATGCCTCTTTCCATTGTACCTCCCTGAAAAGAACAAACCAACATGTCTCCATGCCCTAGGCAATGCTTAATTTGTTTACACCAACACTGTAGATCTTCAGATTAGATTTTGCTTGGCTGCTCGGGCTTTTTCACAACCAAAGAGGCCACCATCAAGATGGAGCATTGAAAACTCTCATCTTGTCTGAAAGCCATTCCCCTTTCAAGCTTACTTACAGTCATACATTGTTAAAACAATGCCAAAATGCATGGAGGAAAGAAAAGGGGATCTACTTTATTTATCCATTCTAGGGTTAGTCGTGTTCAAATACACATATACACACACATACCTAAATGGAAAAATGAAATATTCACATTTATCAACTTCACATTACCAACATTGGGGGAGATTAAGTGTCACCACAGAGGTCAACATAGCTTCCATCCATTAGAAAGCTAGCTAATGAAGATTAAGAATATTGTGCCTTGCAAATAAAAGCCACTGCATAAAGACTAGTCCAGCACTATTGCTAGATTCACATGACTGCAGATAGGCAGTTACTGAGAGGAATCTGAATATTGTGAGAATGTCCTAGCTCTAAAACACATTGCAGAAATAATCCAGTTTGAGACTGTTTTAACTGCCCTGGCTCAATTCTAGGGAATTGTGTGAACTAGTTTTTTGAGACATTTAGCCTTGTCTGTCAGAGAGCTCTGGTGCCACAATAAACTACAATTCCCATGATTCCCTAGCACTGATCCAGGGTAGTTAAAGCAGTCTCAAACTTAATTATTTCTGCAGTATGTTTTGAAACCTAGTATATATTGCACAACAAAAAGTACAGGATTCAGTAATATGATGCCATTAAAACAATTATATTTGCTGCGCTTTGTTATCCTGACTATAGCCAAGGCATGACAAGTAATAGTATTACATGGGCTGATGCTGCACAAGGAGGAATCCAATTTTTGTTACCATATTGTCAAAAAGAGCGTGCTGAGATTTTTTTTTTAAAATGATTAAATTGGGACAGAGGTTTGTGTAGATAATGAAGACTGATGTTTCCCAGTAGATCTCACTTTGGAGCTTGACATTTATAATTCAAAAACAGTTTTAAAATATAATTCAAATTTTGTTTTCTAATAATTACAGTAAATCATTTATAATTCAAAATTTATAATTCAAAATATAATCCAAAGTAAAATTGTCACTGGGAATATGTACAAATTTTGATGTTATGAAGATTTTGGTTAAGAAGCTTATAACATTGTTTGTTAAACTGCCTTACCTCTATCTGGCTTAAATTTTAAATCAGGGGGGCATCCTGATGTTATCAGATGGATTTGGCCACCTAATCTGCTGCCCGGGTGCATCTCAGGTCTATCCCCATTTCCAGGAGGGCTCTGACAGCCATTTTCTTAAATCAGAATAGTCCCAGATCTGAAAAGAGCTGGGAGGAGTCTTCCTGGAAGCAGGGATGGACCCGGAATGCACCCGGGTGGCAGATTAGGCGGCCAAATCCATCTGATAGCCTCAGGATGCCACCTGATTTAAGGTTTAAACCAGCTAGAGGTAAGCCAGGTTTACAAAGAATGTGATAAATTCCTAAACAGGTCATGTCATGTGAGACTGTCAGGGATTTTTCCAAGTCCTGTCACAGATAGTGTAAGCCATCAGACATTTTGTTGGTTGCATTTTCCATATTTTCCATAAAATATTTGTGTAAAAAATTAATGTCTTTTTCCCTTTGGAAAAATAAGCACACCTCGACAGGAAACAAAGAAGAGAAATAAAGATTGTAACAGCCCACATCCAATATTACTTCTACCATATGCTAGAAGCCATGCCGGAAAGACTTCTCCTGCACCCCGGAAGGAGTAATGGGGTGCATCGGGTGCACACTGTGAGAACAAGCCCCATTGTTTCTAATGGGGCTTGAGTTTGTGCAATTTTTCCCTTATGCGGCAGGGTCCAGAATGGTAAGGGTAAGGGAAGGGCCAATTGTATATGTAAAAAAGAAAATAGTTATCCAGTTCTTCAGTTTTGAGCATTTTACAGAAATGTGAAAAGCCAAGTCTTGAAAATGTACAAAATCTCTAACAATGATATACACAAAGAAGAGAGACACAGAATGCATTATGCTCTCATGGTCTCATTCTCACATTGCTAGACCATGGTTCAACAAGATACCTCATGAACAGGCTAGTGTATATACAGATTCAGCAAAGTAGACATTGTGGATGATTTCTTGTTTTGCAGGGACATTTGAAGCTCCCTTTAGCAGTAGCAAAGCATATTTCCATCCTCATTGCAAATTGCATGCTACAGTAAAGTATCCAAACATTCATATTTACAATGTGGATAAACCACATTTTACAAAAGAAGACAACACTGAGGAAGAAAACAATCTTAGATTGTGGGTTGGGCCAGAGCAAGTAAAATATGTCATCGAGGAGAAAAATAGGATTTGAAAGGCATCCCCATGAAACAATAAAAGTATTCTAAGTATGCCAAGTCAGGAGGAGGAGGAGCAGGAGGAGGAGGGATCTTTGGTTTATAGATATAAGTGTGATAAAGATCTATATTAATAAGACTCTGTTTTCTTTTGACGATTGATTGTGCAACATGTTAACCCTTCTACACTTTCTGCCCCACTTCAGCTTACTCATAGAGCTTTCCAGGAATGTAGATGATTTAGATACACATTTACATTTCAAATGACTGTTTAAAATATGAGACTTACTATTGGTCACTTTAAATAAATACACACAGCCCACTCCTTTCCCTTATTTGGTGGTATTCATTATTCATATTCTTTTTCTAGACCATACTTCTAAATATTTACACTGTGAATAAGGCTATATACAAACAGAGTATAGTGAAGGGAACTCTATCCTGAGTTTATTAGATTTTTTTTCTAATTGGTGCATGAATCAGTGAAGCTATGAGTAATCTACTACGTACATTGGAATCATCAGATGAAATAGGAACCTATTTAGGAATTTGATTTCCATAAACTAGATACCCCCAAGACTTCCAGCAGAGATAGGAAGTGGAAGCTTCCACATTCTTTGAGGAAACTTCTATGAGTTTCTAGGATGAAGACCTGTAGAAGGCTGTATTCAGACCTTTCTCTCCCACCATAAACTTTTCAAAATCAATAAGCAGATAGTGAAAGCAAATCCCTTGAAGGACTTAAAATCTTTGGGGTTCGGGAAAGAGATTTTGTTCAGACCATGGAGTTTTTGTTTGCTTGTTTGTTTTTGTTAGACCTGTACCATGCATGACCTAGTAGACTGAGCCAAAATTCTCAGAAGAGTCTTTTCTACAAAAATATCTGGCACCCTGCTCTCAGCCCATGATTCTCTAGATAAAGCAAGCAACTTTGCAGACTTTTCTTTCAATTTATTCACCTTAGGGGATCGTTGGTTGGTGGGCTATCATCTCTTCTCTCTGTCAGTCTTACACACACACAACCCTAGAACAATATTTAGGTGTTGTCTGAATGGGCCAAAAGGTCAGTGTTCCCCCTCACATCATCCAGTTCAGATGACACAGACCAAAATCCAGAGGCCAGGATCAGACCTGATCCTGCCAAACCAGACTCTGATCTGATGGATCTGGCCTAATCCTTGGGGTAAATAGCCTTTAGCCCAGGGTAATTTGATCCATGGTTTGCTGCACAGTTTCCTGGAAACTCCACAGCAATCCCAGCTGTTCAGATGCCCCCTCCAACTCCTTACTTTACTATGGCATTGCTCACTCATACTCAGAAGCCCTCCATGTCTGACACAGAAACAGCGGCCTGGCCATGTAGGTGCAGCCAGGTGCTCCATTTCTGCATGTGACATGGTGATGCGGAGCTTCTGAGTATGCCGTGACAAAGTAAGGAGCATACATTGGTAAATGGTGTAATGATGTAAACCCAACAGTCCCTGTGCTGACCTGGGGACCTGGGTGAGAACCAGGGCCAGAATAGCATGGGCTCAACCTGTACTATCCTGGCCCATCAGATCAGCCTCTCAGTCCGAAATACCGATGGCCAATTGGTGAACAGAGCTTGTGCTGCTGACATTTGCAGCAGCAGCAAAACAAAACAAAATCTCAGGAAGAAGTTAGTTGTGCTACTGCCACTGATGATGGTAAGCTCCACTCCATAGAAACTATTGGAGAAGTTGATTCCTCTGGAGAAAAATCAGTCAATCAGTTCCCACAGTTTCTCTTCCCAAAGATTCTTTGTTAGCTAGGAGGGTGGTTTTAAGATGCCATGTGCACATGTTTCATTGCTGGCCTGTCGCAATGCACCTGGCTGAAGGCAAGGGGGAGACATCACTTGCTAGAATACCATTAAGAGTCCCCTGGTGTGCAAGAGCAGTGTGTGGATGGAAGGAGATACACCAGGCCATTACATTAAAAAAAGGCAGGGGGAAACACAGGCAGATGCACAATTTGTCTGTAACTATTCATGCAAACTACACCCATCCTTTTGAAAACAGTTTTTGTAACCAAAGGAACTAAAGTTTCAATGTAGCACTTAATTGGTTCATTGAAGCCCCACCACAGATGACTTGCCTTCCTTCATGCAGTGAGTTTTAGTTAAAACCGTATGGTGTAATGAGGGAAAGAATGATGAATGTACTGAAGGATGGCTTCCTGTTCTAAATGACTTTATGAACCACCTGGGACTTCCCCTCCTCCCCTTTTCTACATCTGGTAGATGGTGATTAATGTGAGATAATCAAATTAGAAATCATTCAGACAGCAAAGAGGTCTAGTGACCACAACATGGACCGTTGCTTACAATGAGATTAGAAGCCTGTACGTGTAAATCACAACCCATTCTAATACAGTCCAGATGTATGAATCCAGATAGGTCACTTTGAGGAAGATGTTAGAGAAGATTAGCAAATAACTGAGTGGATAGAAATAATGAAATATGATCTGACTTGGACTGAAAATAACTAGTCAAGGTTATACAAATCATGACTAAACTTGCAATGGACAATAAAAGAGTTTGGTTTATTAGGAATGCCATGGAACACTGCCCTCTGATTATTATTATTATTATTTTAAAAAACCCTTACTTTACAATAATTCATTGCGCTATTCAATTTAGTGATGATAGGCAACAAACTGTAAAAGCTACATGTGTAACTCCTCCATATTCCAAAATGATAATTTATATTTTCATCCTCAGGATCTGTGTAATCTAAACAAAATTGTTTAAAGACTGATTTTATTACAGGACAGTCATCACTGAACCCAATGTGTAAATGCTTTGAGAACAAGTGCAATGCAATGACTAACACCAAACACTACATCAGGTTTAAGAGATGATTGCATTTGTCTGTGCATTTGCCTAATTTTGAGAACCTTATCTGCTATAACGTGGCATTTCAGAAGCTGGTTTGGAAATCAAGTACTAAAGGAGAGTGGGTATCTGCCTGCACCCAGCCCCATTGGAAGGGGAATTGCTATGAGTGTGAACAGCAGCTTCTCGTTCAAATAGATTTCATGCTGAGGACTGGTTGGTATTCATAAGAACCTTGCAGAATGCCTGCAGAAGTGGGGAGGGGCACTTGCTGCAGACCTGATCATTGTGCAGATTCTCTAGGCTGATGTTGCTGAAAGTCTTCCCAAAATCCAACTTTTTCCCCTGACGCAGACCTTCTTTTGAGTCATCTCTCACTCTTGTGCTTAGTTACATAGAGCACTGCACTACCATCAAGAACTGAATGGGCAAACAAAACATATTTTGCATGTTATTCTCCCCTGAATACACCTGGGGTTTGCAGTTTAGGGAAGAGCATTTAGAATTATCAGCGAGACAGCTCTAATACCCCAATCAGACTGCCTATCCTGGATTTCACAACATACAGCCACAATTGCTGAGTGGAATCAGAGTTAGAGTAGAATCATAGTGCTATGATTCTGTAGTATGAAATAGCCCCTGAACTAGCCTGATTTTGGAAGCCAGGTTCGGTTCGTACTTACACAGGAAACCACCAGGAAATACTAGGAATTTCCATATAGGATGGTGAAGGACTTTATCACACAGGGAAAACTGAGAAAAATCAGGGGTTTAAACGGGCATTATCCAGCAATATTTACATAATCGCAGTAAAAAAATTCACACACCATCACAATTAAAGATGACTTAATACCAAGAATAACCAGGGAATAATGAGCAACAAATCATTCACGGCATTTCCCTGTGAATTATTTGTTGCTGGTTATTTCCTGGTTATTCCCAGGATAAGCCATCTTTCATTGTGAAGCGTGTGAAAATCTTCACCACAGTCCCACAAATATCACTGGTTAATGCCAGTTTAAACCCCGAATTTACTCATGTGTGATAAAATCATAAGAAAGAATCCTGCATGAATCCCTGGAGAGCTGCTGTCCATTCAGGTTCACAGTACTAGACTGCATGAATCAATGGTGTGATTCAGTGTTAGGCAGCTTTCTTGTTCCTATGAGTGCTGAGGGTTGAACTTGGCCACTGACAGCTCTCACCAAAGCTCTTTCATCTAGCTCTAGACAATTTTGAATATTGATTTATCCAAGCAGAGAACTCCATAGGAACTCCCTGGGGGCATCAGTGTAGAACTAGAAAAAATATTAAAGTGGCTGTCATCGAAAACAAAATATTATTTTTCTGGTCTCATTTTGCTTTATCCTCATTCCATTCATAGCTTTATCCTCTGTCTCTTTGTGACCTTATGTAGATTATTATTATTATTATTATTATTATTATTAATATAGCGCTGTAGATTTACACAGTGCTGTACATACAAACAATAAAATTGATAAAAATGGCGTACATTCTACAAAATACATATAAAACAATAGATAATAATACAAGATAAAATTAGATAGAAAAGCAGACAACAAATTAAAAGATCAAATATCAAATATCAAATCAAATATCAGATCTTAGTAGAGGGAAGATGTTGTTCTCATAGTTGATGAATGCATGCATGTTAGTAGACACTGATGGAAGAATGTAAGTGTAGGGAGACTAGATGCATTCAACCTATCTGTGCACTAGACTGAATAAAATCTTATTCCAAATTGTAGGTACATTCCTAGGAAAGATTGCCATCCTTTTTTAAAATTATTATTGGGACATTTCCCATAATCCTTTATTTTATTGGCCATGGCAACTACAGTTTCTGGGAGATGAAGTCCAAAACATCCAGAGGGTCATAGGTTCTGCACTACTGTAGTATAATATTATTCTTGCTTTCTGTTGAAGTCAAAAGGAAGAGGATTTTAAAGAGACTAACTAATCCTTTTAGGACAGTGTGCAGCTGGGAGTTTCAAATTTGAAAAGGCAGCAGAATATTGCATTCCCACTAATTTCTGACAGGGAACAAATACAGCAGCTCTACATTTGCTTCCCATTTACAAACTCTGTAGCAATTATTATTATTATTATTATTATTATTATTATTATTAACTTTATTTATAAAGTGCCATAAATCTACACGGCGTCATATCATTCTGAATCACTCACTGGAACATATTTTTTTAAAAAAATTAAACCACATATTTTTGATCATGTCCTATAATCCTTTGCATTAAACAGAACATTTTTTTTCAGCTTAAATGAAATACTCTTTTTCTAGAATTTCATTCTTGGTGCACTTGCATAATTTTGACAATAAACTGCAAAAATTTTCCTAATTAAAATCCTATTATTTGTTCTAGCATTTTCAAAGCCTTTTACAAAGCCACTGCCTTTCCTTCATCACCCATTCATAATTAAGACTGCCATCTTTGAAATCATTGTGACTGCTCCCTCAGCCCTGTTGGATTATTCCTCTGAGTTTAAAGTGGCTTTCTTTTGTATCGGAATGCTGCAGCTACATCATTGTATAATGCCAGACCCAAGTCAATATCATGAACATACAGTGCTGCCACATCATACGCGGGCATATGCTGAAATCCACGTGGGGAGAAGGGGCGGAGCATCCCATAGGGATGAATGGGGTGTGCCAGTGGCATGCATGCGCTGCCGCACTGCCGTGTGCACAAGCCCCATTAATTTAAATGGGGATCAAGCATAGGCAGTATTTGCTTTATGCGGGGGAGTCCGGAACTGTATATAGTCCTTATAGTCAGAACGTATAGTTCTGACTCCCAATAGTTAGTTATCATTATAATTACATTTTTACATTTTAAAAATGGTTTTCCAGGCTTTGCTCCTCCTTCAGATTTCTTTTAGTGAACTTACAGTATTTCTGTGTATGCAACAGAGAGAGAGAGAGAGAGAAAGTAATGGTAACAAAGACATCCTGTAAATTTGTCACAATTTCCTCCCAAATTTAAGATCTTTCAGTTTCCCAATATAAGAATTTTAGCACCTTGGGGAAGTACCTGAAACCAATGAAATAATAATTATAGCATATTAATTTATAACTTCTGTTTGAATCATTTGCAAGCATCGTGTAGTTTCAATAGCATCAGATGGCATGGGAAAAAAAGAACCTCACATGATAAATTGCAGTGACCAGGATCAAAGCAACACCTCTTAGCATGAATGTGCCACTTGCTATGCTTTAACTTGATGACTGTGTAATTTACGAGGCTGATAGCAAAAAAAAATTAAAAAAAATTAAAAAATGCACATTTTGTAAAGAAATACCAATAGATTACTAAAATGGACTTATCCAATGAATTTTAGATAGTACTGTAGTCATAAGCACATTTAACTATTCCAGCTGCAATGTTAGAAATGAAGTCTAAACACTATAGAACATGTTTTACAATGAAGTGTTACCAAGCTGCCTATTCAATTAAATAGTTGAATGACTAGAGCAGGAAGATATGAGTTTATCATTGGCAATATAAGCACTGGTCATAGTTTGAAGCATTTTGTTAATCCAACAACTTCAAATCAGTAAGATATTGCATGATTGATACGTAGTGAACAGCAGACAGCACAAGATGGGCCCCTGCAGGATCTATCAGGAAAGCTTACTTTATCCAAGGTTAGCTGTCAAACAAAAAAGGAAAAAAAAATCTTCCTCTATAAGCAAAATTATAATTTTGTAAGGAAAATTGTCTGTTGAGCTAATAGCCTGAAACTGAACAGCTGTGAAGAAGCCTTCAAACTTTCATCTTTTTTTAAGCCTTCAAACATTAAAATTTTAAATTGATCCAATAAAATGTTGGCCAGTCTACAGCAGGTTAAAAAGTGCAGAAATTGACATACTAACCACTTTTTCAGAATGAAACATTACATATTCTTGTCAAATTTTGGGAAAGTTACTGATGTATTTTACTTGTGCTTCTCACAGAAGGAAATTGTTTGATGATCTGGTGATGTTCTGAGTAGTTAAACAGTTATTGAGGTTTTTATGCCCCATTGATCCTATGGATCACACTACCACAAAATTTATTTGGTGCAGTTCTTAATTCTGGGAAAGCAAACAGAAATGAGAATAAACAGGTTTGGACCAATGCACAGGAGGATTCAATCGAAATATGGTAAGCCTTAGAAGCTTCTTAACATAAAAGACAACCAGGACAAGTAGGGCAGATTTCCTGATCATGGACATTCCATTCTCTCTATCTAGATGATGGTAAAGTGTGAGAACACAGAAAGTAAGTTGTAAGCAATAATATTTTTCCTCTTGACTGATTGCTCTCCATTCATGCATCTGCTCAGCATTTGGAGAAGCCTGGCCTTCTGTGGATGGTTTCAGAGCAGGCTCCTCACATTCTACCTGGGAAAAATTAGAGAACTATCTTTGTTTCTTCAAGACCAGAGGTATGGTACATTGATTCTCCATGGAAAATGCAAAAAACACAGCATAGCACTAAGGAAGGCATGGGAGGACCAAGCATGGAAAGATTTACTGCTCCTTACTTGGAATTCTGCATATCTTTCTAGCACAGTCCTGCAAAAGACAATTTTTGATATTACATAACATTAGTCCTGACACTAGGCCATGTATGTGAAGTGACCAGCTTTAGCTAGAGAAATAAAGATCCATTGTCTTTCTCCTTTTCCCACATCCATTCATGCCTAGTTCTGTGTTTTCATTTTATTTTATAAAAAGTATTAGTCATATCCAAGTGATGGCTCCCATGTCAGAGGAGTGCTAAATCCACTCTGGGTTTTAATGCTAAGTATGAATAAGCTAAGATGTGGAACTTGTTCTGGGGACATATCTCAGCACCATGGGCAGCTTTTTCTAAAGTTCAGACAATACCAGAGGATGGATTCACCAACCCACTGGCATGGAATCCACCAGCTACCATGACCATATCCTTACTCTGATGTTCTTAGAAGCCAAAGGGAATAGTCAGGTAGAGGCTATTTGCCTTATGAGGTTCCCTGCTGATATACCAGCATATCTTCAAGTAGGCAAAGAGAGATGCATTATAGGAGGCACCACATCTGAGAATTAGGTGGGCTATATCTCAACATGTATGATTCCAATTTTCATTTCCCATTCGATCAAGCCAAATTATAAAGCCTTTCAAAAGATACACAAACTCATTTTTTTTTTAAATCACTTTACCTCACCCTGAAAGAAAATGAATTGCAAATAAAATATCAACAGACTTCATCTGATGGGCCCTCAGAGGAAGATTTGCCACCCACAAAATAAATTACCATTCCAGACATAAATCCTGTAAGTTCCAATCACAGCAATTGCTTCTTAACACAAGCCTGATGTTTTCCAGCCAAGTCTCTCTCAGCTAGTGTGTGAACCTACCAGATCCCTGAGAGCAAGCCCTGTCTGTTTTGCTGGTAGCGTGCTAGTGACTTGCACTAATCAAACGTGCCTGTTGATAAACAGCCATTTGAAATGTGATCTCTGAAAAACACTAATAGTTCTGTTTTCTAGCTGCCACTGGACATCTGGAAAATCTCTCCTCTCCCAGCTTTTTTGCTACTCTGCAATTATTCTGCCTTGTAACATAAAGGCTTAGTAGATTAGGTGTATACATTTCTCTTGTGATTATCCTTCTATGTTCTCAGCAGGACAGCATGAGAAACGCAAGTGCAATTATGTTCCTTCAGCATTTATTTTCTCAAAGTAAAATCACTCCTGGGTGGAATTTAAAAATTAAGGTGATTTTTGGCTTAGGTTGCCAGGGAGGTGTTGCATGTCTCATCACAAACCCTAAGCAAATAATGTCATCCACCTGTTTCCACCAAAAGGTTTCAAAACAATTCTAGACTGCTCTCGGAAAGAATCTGTTTTCTTAGGTTATTTAATTAATCAAAATTTATGTCTTCCAGAAACATCTTGTTTTCTCATTTAAGTTGCTAAGGTTGCTCTTGTAATTCATAATAAAAGAAGTCTTGAACTGGAGCAAGTCTAGAATATCTGAATGGATATATCAATGGTCATAATACAGTCGGCCCTTCTTATACACAGATTTTTTATACATGGATTCAAGCATACACGGTTTGAAAATGTTCAAAAAAAAGTATAAATTTCAAATATCAAACCTTGATTTTCCATTTTTTATAAGGGACATCATTTTGCTAAGTCATTATATTTAATGGGACTTGAGCATACACGGATTTTGTTATACGGGGGTATCGTGAAACCAAACCCCAGCATATAACAAGGGTCCACTGTATAGCAATAGAGCAACTTGTCTTCTGACATAAAGGCAAGTGGGAAGAGTTGACAAAGGAGATAGCAAGACTGAAGACACTGAGAAGAAGAATTATGTGTTTGTAGCAAATTTTAGTTGGAAGGAAGGAAGGAAGGAAGGAAGGAAATGTCAGGTGATTTTTAAAAAGCACTGCTTATTATGTGCTAATTGTAGATAGGAGAACATTGTATTTCTGATTTCCATATATGATCATTAAAGCTGGACAATGAAGAAATCTGTCAAAAAGAAAATCAACTCATTTGAAATGTGGCACTGAAAGAGAGTTCTGTGAATATCATAGACTGCCGAAATGAGTAATAAATGGATCCAAGACCAAATCAAGCCTGAACTCTTCCTACAGGTCACAATGACTAAGCTGAAGCTATCATACGTTGGACATATAGTGAAATGATATGACTCATTAGAAAAGATGATACTAGGTAAAGTGGAATGCAACAAGAAAAGAGGAAGACCTCATTACAGATGGATAAACTCAATCAAGGAAGCAACAACCCTGAGTCTGCAAGACCCAAGCAGGGCTATTAATAATAAGGTGTCTTGGAGGTCTTTCGTTCATAGGGTTGTCATAAATGAAAGCCAATGTATGACAATTAACAACAACAATAACAATGGTGCTTTGATAGTAGCAGATAAGAAACCCGGGATAGATGTGACCCATGGGTTCCCCATTTGTCCCACAAGTTTCTTCTTGTGTTACCTCCAGCCAGTAATTGAAGATAAGGGGACAATCCCAAGTACTTAAACAAGAAATACCCTGCATGGAACGTGACACTAGGGCACATTCTTAAGGAGGCAATGATAGAATATAATCTCATAGAAAAATGTTCCAAGGAAATAAAAATTACATTTGCTGCCTGTTCTGCTGTCCTCTCCTGGGCATGGCAAACATTTGCAGCCATGGCTGATGTGTTTTCCAAGTTTCCATTATCCCTAACTTTGCACAAGCAGAAAAGAACCAGTGGGATTTCTCATGGCCATGTAAAACATTTGCAGACAAACCAGGATTGGGCAAACTGAAAATGCCTTCATTATTAACAGTAGGAGTAAAACATGTACCTTTCCCAAAGGCAAACCCAAAGATCCTTGGTGAAAGGAGGAATTCTTACACTTCCATCCCTTAATACTGAGTTATATTATCTCCCTCATTCCTTCTCACTCTTCTCTAGCAATTGCTTGCCCAGGGATAGTGCATGAGAGGGAACTAGAGATGGCAGTGGGACTAGAGAAATGGGATTAGAGAAATGTGCAGCGCTGCTTTAGTTGTTAAATTCTGGTTCCCATCAGCAGTTATCAACCTGGATAGTGGTGAATAATGCTGAGAGCAGGCAGAACATGGAAACTTAGCCTTGCTGTGTGGGAAATTCTAAGCGTTGTAGTGCAAAAATTAACTTTTCCAGTCTGTGATGTGGAGAGCCCAAGGTTCCCCATCCCCAGGTACTGCATTTATGGGAATGAGGATAATTTTAGATGGGAAGGATGTTTCCTTGTGTGGGGCAAGGAGAGCTTGGCTTATTTTTCAATACTTTTGAACTGAAAAAGAGGGAACTGATTCCCAGTTAAAACAGGAAGAATTTCCTTTAGGTCTGTATAGATAGTAGTTATTTTTCTGGGGGGAAATTGGAAATAAAAGCTTTGTTTCTTTTTGTAAAATTAACATCTATGTTCCACTTCTTCATCTGTTTTTATCAAGGGGGAATTACTTGCTTTGGCATACTTTCAACCACAGAATTGTCTACTACAATCCATCCATCCTGATCTCTTTAAATTCATATCACAGATCAGGCTGGGTCTACTGGAGTGAAATGAATGAATAGATTCCTCTTTAACATAAAATGTTTAAAAGGGTAGTAGTCTGCAACCCTATACACTCTTATCTGGAGATAAGTCTCACTCACTTCAACTGGGTTTACTTTTCAATAGGCATTTTGCACTAACATATTTCATGTTAAAACAGCAAACCGTAAAATCTGGTCATGCTAAATTGAATTGCGTTTTTTAAAAGAAGGAAACACGTCTGAGAGCAACATTCAGAGTATGCTCAATAAATATCTGATTTGTTACAGATCAGGTAAATTTGTATCAAAACCAAAATGGTTTATATTCTGAGTGACATACTATAAAATTCAGATACATTTCTCCTTCTTTAGTTGTACTATGGGGAACTGTATTATTCACTGGTAGATGACAAATGATGACCATCTGTGGAAAGATAATAACATGACTGCCAGCCTGATCTGGCATGGACATCACATACTGCTGCTGTATGTTGTGCCTGAGGGTGATAGAATAAAATTTACACAGTGAGTAGCTCCACTGCTTTTGTTGGCAACAGATTGGGAGGGTTAGTGGTAAAGACAAAATTAGTTGCATTTTTAAAAAAACGTTTCATTTCCAGTAGCAGCCTTTTACAAGTGAAAGTTATATTCTCCAGTATTCTATTTCATTGACAGCACATGACTGCACAGTACTCTCAGGGCCAGCCCTACTATTAGGCAGAGTGATGTCCCAGAAAGAAAGTTTAGGGTGTCATGATAAAATAGTTGGTTAGTCATAAACGTTTCTTTTTTGGATGCTTCTCAGGGTGGGATTCATTGTTGTGTCTCTTGTATTTGAAAATTGTTTCTGGAAATGGTTGATTCCATGTTTTACTTTGTTTTGTTTTGTTTTAGCTGATTAACTTGTTTGAATTGTTTGATATGTTTTATCTTGATTAAATTATTTATTAATTTTCAAGCTTGGCGTTGCCTAGATTATTTATATATTTTTAATCTCTTCAGTGCCCTAAAATCTTATGATAAAAGAACAGGATAAAATTGTTATTGTTTCTTTAAAAAAAATGGTAACTCATAGTTATTATGAATTATGATGCAACTGGAACATTTCATTTACCAAATGTTGATCAAACATACCCCATTTATCATTAGATGTAAAGAATAGTAAAACAAACAAACAAAAAACCCAAAAAAACATTCTTGACACTTGAGACACCTAGTTGGAGGGGGAAATAGTCAGCCATCATATGATATTTATTTATTTATTTATTGTTCATAACTGAGATTGTACAGGCAAATACATTTTTCCTCTTGGACATGAGCTTCAACATGTCCAAGACGGAGCTTCTTGTTTTCCCTCCTAAGCCCACTCTTCAATATTCCTTTTCTATCTCTGTCGACAACATCTCTATTCAGCCGGTTCAGGAAGCCCGTAGTCTTGGTTTAATTTTTGACTCATCTCTGTCATTTATCCCTCAGATACAGGCCACAGCCAAGGTCTGTAGATTTTTCCTCTATAATATTTCCAAAATCCGTCCATACCTCTCTGCTTCTACTGTAAAGACTTTGGTCCATGCCCTAGTGCTCTCTCGACTTGACTACTGCAACCTTCTCTTGGCAGGGCTTCCTCTCTCTCACTTCCCCCCACTGATTTCTGTTCAGCACTCAGCTGCTCGTATTATCTCACTCGCTCGCCGGTATAACCATGTCTCCCCCCCGTTGTCATCCCTTCACTGGCTCCCCTTTCCCTTCTGCATTCGGTACAAGCTTTTCCTGCTCACCTTTAAAGCCCTGCATGGGCTGGCCCCTCCCTATCTCTCTGAACTTCTTTCTCCCTACATCCCCACTCGTTCCCTCCGTTCTGGTAGTCAAGGTCTCCTGTCCCAGCCCAGGATTTCCATGGCCCCATCCCAGATTCATCCCTTCTTGCTTGCTGCCCCTCACTCCTGGAACCTTCTCTCCTTACAAGCACGACGCAACACGTCTCCAACCAGCTTCAAAGCTGAGTTAAAGACCATATTGTTTAGGGAAGCGTTCCCAGGGAGTCTGTGATTGTGTCCTGGTTGTTCTGATGCTTGACTCAGTATTGGATATTTGCTGTTTTAACTTGTTTTCTTATGATGTTTCTAACCTGTTGTTTTAACCTCTAGATTGTACTCCATAGGCAGTAGATATCCTTGACTTTATTTGGTTTTCGTACAGTGCCGTGTACATCTACGGCGCTTTATAAATAAAGCTAATAATAATAATAATAATAATAATAATAATAATAAACAGCCGGCGGACTCCCCCGATGAGCTGTGTTGCCGCCGGAAGGTCGCGCTGACCATAGAGACCCTGCCGGGCCTGGTACACCCCAGCATGTTTTGCTGGGGGCATCAGTAAGCCCAGCATGCTTTGCTGGGGCCAAAAAATTATCTGATTGGCTGGCTGAGGTGCCGGGGAGGAACTTCCTGTTTTGGCTGCTCTAGGCGGCTCGGAGGACCTCTCTATGGTCCTGGTTTCCGGTCCTCCAGAGAGCTGATTGGTCAGCTGCCCTGGAGGGGAGGAGTGTGCTCCCGGCCCCTCCCTCTTTGCAGTGGCCTATATAAGGCCTTGTTGCCCGGTGTTCGGGGCCATTTTGCTTGGCTCCCCACCCTCAGGTTGGTGTGTTTTTTGTCACAACTGAGGGGCAGCAGCATAGGCCATGATCTGCTGAGAGTGGTTTCCAGGGCTATGGAGTACTGGAGAGGGAGTCCTTTGGACCTGGGTATATTGAGGGCATACGTTATGGCCATTGCGGGGGCCATTATGTTATTACGTTACACGGGGACTAGGGGCTTAAGGGATAAGAGGCAATCAGAACTTCACATAGCTGTGAGATTGCGTTCCCTAGCCCATAGGTCATCCCGAAATTGTGGTCATTGATCAACCGGGGTGTTGTTCGATTTTACAGATCATGACCTCATGCTTTGGGCCAACCCTACACTGTTTTAATGTTGAGTTAATAAAGTTGTGGCCATTCCTCCAACTTTGGTGTTGTGTTTATTGTGGCGGCACCCCTCCTAGGCAATTGGAGAGTTGTTTCCATAGGAAGCAAAGTCTTGCAAAAGGGACTGGAAGATGGTTTTAAATGGAAAGGGGGTTTTTTGATAAGAAGCCAGGTCTTGCAAAACGGACTAAAGAAAGAAGTAAGTGGATTTAAATGGAGAGGTTTTTCCATAGGAAGCAAAGGCTTGCAAAAGGGACCAGAGAGAGAAGCAAGAAGATTTAAATGGAGAGGTTTTTCCATAGGAATCAAAGGCTTGCAAAAGGGACTAGAGAGAGAAGCAAGGGGATTTAAATGGAGAGGTTTTTCCATAAGAAGCCAGGTTTGGCAAAATGGACCAGAGAGAGAGGCAAATGGATTTAAATGGGGAGTTTTTCCAATAGGAAGCAAAGGCTTGCGAAACGGACTGGAGGGGGAAAGAACTGGTGTTCAATGGAGATTAGGGCAGCAGGCTTGCTTGCTTTAGGACCTTTCTAAACACTACTGAGGTATTGACCCTTGTATAAGTCTACCCAAAAATGTAGGGTCAATTTTGGGGCATAAATTTCTCAACTTATAGTTGAGTATTTACGGTAGAAGATGTATGCTACCCTAACCAGGTGGGATCTATCATAATAAGGTCCCACAGTAACTCTAGAGCACCTGCTTAAAACTTGTCTCTATTTGTGCAGCAGCATTTGAGACACTGGCACATTCCTGGTAACTATCCACACCACTTTCAAAACAAGAACAAGTTAGTTCAGAATCCAACACTGAAAAGCAATTCACATGAGGAGGATTTTGAAACTATCTTCTGTTACATGAGAAGAAGGCTATAATCTTTGCCTACACATCTATTTCTTGCTTCTTCTTTTTTAACCAAAGACTATAAGATTCATTTGTTTGATTTAGTATTACAGAGCTAAATAAAGCGGTCAAAAATGAAAAACCTACCAAAAATTTATCTCATTATTTCACTACAAATCTGATAACCAGCCCAGATGGATTCAAAAGGCCTTTTCTGTTGGGCTCTCTTTCAAGAGAAATCTGGCTGACTTTAAATGGAAATGAGCTAAGGCTCCTCCACACATGTATGTGATTGGATCCAATTTATGGCTCTGGATAGAAACTTCAGTTGTATGTAACATTTTCAGCTGGAAACCCTTGATTGAATATTTACATATTTGGTTGAATGTTTACATTTCTATTTGCCACTGTGGAGGCCATCAAAGAAATTCTACGAACTGCATTAAATTTCTCCTTAATGTTGTTATGCACTCCTGTCATTTTCTTACAGTGCTGTGCATCACATTCACATTACTCCTTTTGCTTCAATGGATGCCATCTGTGCAGATATGAAAAAACGAACTTTTAGAAATGGGCAAATACAAGGGATATAAAAATATATCTTTGATTAGGGTTCTTTTTCCCCTCCCTACCTTGAGCTAATAAGGCTTGCAAAAGGCAAGTGTTACTGCATTAAACAAACCAAATGCAGTTTTTTCTGTAGCATTACAATTTTGTTTTAGTGTTGTCATTCCATATGCTTTCACAGTCCTTGACCACTGTTCCCCATACCCACCTCCCATGTTCCCCATGATCCCATTTGTTGTGCTGTCCCACATATTAGTGTCAAAGCTTCTACAAAAACCTTTTCCATATGACTTTTTGGTATCATTGCTCTGTGTTTGATATGATGACAACACAGATAATGACTGTAAGTAACATCACCTAAATCATCCCAGCCAACTAGATTTAGGACTGGGTTTCCTCTGCTGAACTTGAATTTTACAGGGCATAGATTTATTACATTAATGAGATAAGACTTCCTGCATGCTTACTCAATTTAATTTAAACTCTCTATAGGCATCACAGAGAATTTGAAATATTCACTTTTGCACCAATGAGATTTTACTTTCAATCATGGTGTTGTTGTTGCTGCTGCTGCTAATGATGATGATGGTGATGATAAACACTACTACCAAATAACATTTTCTATGACATGGAAGAGTTGAAGAGCTGGATATGGCTTCCTCTTCATTGTTATTGTATTAGGGGTAAAGGAAATAATATACCCAGAACTATCAATAAATATGTGGAAATGTTTCTAAATTTCAACAATTATTGCTAATTTGAACAAGGCATTCTGTGTTTGGTCCCATTGCTCCACCATATGAGGAGGGTGTAGCCACACTGTAGAATTAAAGCAGTTTGACACCACTTTAACTGCCATGACTCTATCCTGTGGGATCCTGGAATTCATAGTTTGGTGACACACCAGTGTTCTTTCACAGTCCAGACTGAATACCTCATCAAACTACAAATTCCAGAATTCCACAGGTTGGAGAGTTGACAGTTAAAATGGAATCAAATTGCTTTAATTCTGCAGTGTGGATATATCCTCTGCTAAGGTAGGCATCTCATTCTGTCAAATAGGAGGTTTGGCTCTAATGCTGGGGTGGGAAGGTGACCAACGAGAACTGGGCATACAGACCGTATTACTCCAGGCTTATGAGCTGCAGTGTCTGTCAGAACTTTTTCGACTGTAGATCCTTAAGTCAGTATTCATCAGCCATGCTGGTTGGAAGGTTCTGGAAGCTTTAATATGAAAAAGTAACTTTTCCAGTTTCTGCTTAAAATTATTGTTCCCAGGGAATCTTAAGCTCTTCTGCCTTTTCAATGACAGGTGGCATTTTCTTTAGCCAGGACTTTACTTGGTTTACATTTCATCTGCTGGTTTTATCAGTTTTTAACAGATTTTTTTTCAGAAATACATACTGGTGTTTTGTTTCAGTATTACTACAGACTACTTTCAGAAGTTGTTCAGAGATACCAATAATCATAACAAGCCTTCTGCTAAACTGACAATATGGACAACACTTTTGTCCATAATGTCTGTAAAGAACTCTAATCAACGTTTACGCTAGGGATGCCATTCTTTTCTAAGGGGCAAATGCATGGGCAGAATATGATGGGCCAAACCTGCCATATTTTGCCCATGGGTCTGGCCTGTCTTTCCACTACCTTAAATTCTTTAAAAACCACGCCGTTTTTGAAGCCTATTCACAATTCAGAATTTATTGTGTGTAAAATTTGCATGTGGTTATTTTGCATGGAAAACAACATTTTCTGGACTGTATTCAGCCATATTATTTCCCATGCAGAAAATGCTGTTTTCTATGCAGCTCAACCATATGAGAATTTTGGCAGAATAAATGCCTAATTACTGTATTTTCTGCACAGGAAACAGCATTTTCTGCATGGGAAATAATATTTCTGTGTAGAAATACTCAGAAAACATGGGGGATGTCTATTTTGTAAATGTTTTGGAGTATTCTTCCCATCCCTATTGTACACTCACAGAGGTCACCTAAACAGTAGCACAAGTTAATGAACAGTGATTTTCTACATACCCAAAATGCATGTATGTCTTCATAATCTCATTATGTTTTGGCAAGATAACAGTATTAGACAAAGTAACATTGCACACAAGGACAAATGTATTATTGCAGCCATCACATGGCAGTAATAGATCTATGGTGAATTCAATAATAGATTTTAATGATAAGCGTAAGAAAGTTCAAGGTTTATCCACTATAGTCTTGTTGTGAACATAGGAAGAAGTATAAACCAGGCCTTAAATGTTCTACTATAGGAGACAAACAGTTTTGTCAGGCACGTTTTCCTTTATATAAGTGTATAATGCATGTAGGTGGGTTTTAAAACTGTCCCAGGCCTCATTAAATTGTAACCCAGACACTACAGAGCATCTTACACAAACTTATATTGTTGTCTCCATTCACTTTGCTGCCAACAGCTGTTTTCAGTTTAAGATGTTCTTGTTGAAACAGTAGAGGGGGAAGGCAAGGGAGAAATACTTCCACTGGTACAAAGACAATTTGCTCTAAAGATTTATTGTCGTGTATTAAATTCTAGATTAAGAGATGTCAGTTTCCTTGCTTCAAAAGACTGATTACATGTAATCGCAAGTTTCCCTCTCTGACAAAAAGGGGTTCATTTTCTGTGGCCTGGCTTCAACCAGTGAAGCATTGGCTTACAAAACTGGTTTTTATTAGAATCAAATGGCCAGGGTTCAAGGGGCCAACAGATATAAGTACACACACCTAGTGAAAAGACAATCTAAAGTCAATGAGTGAGATTAACACATACTCTGCAAGATTAATATCCTTAATGTCCAAGATTAACTGGCAAGCATAATGTCCATGTTGAAGCAAGGAAACTTACACCTGAAGCAAATATGCTATCCATTGGGCAGAGCTTCTGAGAAATACTTTTTCTAACCTCAACTCCCAAGCATAGTCAGTTTCTGTGCTGACTGGCGAATCTGGGAATAGTCCAAAAAGTGATGTTTACAAGCTGTCTCCAGGACCCACCGGCCTAAATTCTATTGCTAGTTCTCCAGCTACAGAAGATGCATTGGATCAATGGGATATACCAATTTGTTGATTCACCATACAGTGGACTAGCCATCTGTTCTAGATAGTATGCAGGCCATTATAAGCTGGGGCAAATTTGCTCTATAGAGTTACATTTTGTCAAGGGATTATAGGTGAACAGTACCATCCATCTGGGCCAGAATATTCGCACTAACAATATTAGCACTAACATGCTCAACCACAGGAAGAATGAGAAGGCACCAGCAGAAATGGCTATGTCATGTAGTCTGTACTGTCCTTCATTTTGCCTGATTGAAACTATACAACTGCATGCTCTATGGTCCAGGAAACTAACAGCAACTGGACACAACAAAGCACAACAGAGAGCCAGTATGTGTTCTGCAATCTGTGCCTGAGTGGCACATATCCCTGCTTTAGATTTGAATGATAACATGCATTTTGTTAGCAGAAAAGTTGTTAACCAACCAAACTAAAGCTCGTAATAGATTACAATGTTAGCAGAAAAGTTGTTAGCCAACCAAACTAAAGCTTGTAATGACTTATGCCATCACAACTAACTTTTTAGTCATTGTGGAGATCAGAGTTCTGATCTGACCACACAATGTACTAAATGTCCACAAACTCATCTTCTAAACAATGCAGCCCCCCTCCATATATCATCATTTTCATGTTGTCAAAGAGCAGAAGGATGAGCAAGAAGAGAGCAGAAGGATGCATCTAGCTATTTTCCTGTAGCTGGACATATTGAAAGGACATCATTTGCAAGGATTATAGAAGTGGGAAGACCACCTTGAAAAAACTCGACTGCATTATCTGTGGTAGCATACTCCCAGATCTCCCAGTGGATGTCTGTTGCAGCTTGTCCAGCTAAAGAAAAATAGCTGGATGTGCCTTGGTAATCCTTCCCACTCTCCAACAACACAGAAGCAACTGATTTGGATGGTGGGTTGCACTACCTATATTGGAATGGGGGGGGGGGGGATAACAGAAGAGGTTGCAAAGTTCTTGTTTTCTGCAGACAAAACCCAAAGGACCATGTCTCATAAACATTAATAATTTAAGGATGGCCTTCTGGCCCAAACTGTATGAGGTGCTAAATGGGAGTCATAGCCCCAGGAGTAAGAGGGATATCTAAAGTTTGCTTACTTTGGCTGTAAGGTTTTAATACATATTTTACATACTGTGTGTGTGTGTGTGTGTGTAATATTTTATAAGATATATATAGACTAAATATTTTATATGTTTTAATCATATTTGTTTTGTCACAAATTTTAAACATATTTTATTAAGTTGTTTTTAAAATGCATTTATTTGCACTTAATTATACCCCACCATTCTATTTTGTATCTTGTTCTTATATTTCAATATAGTGTGCCTATACTTTTGTGTAAAGGGTATAAGACGTATACAACTGATGTAATGTTTTCCTTGATTTTGTTGTAGCTGTGTTGTCATCATTTTGCCTTATGGTTTGTTAACTGTAATAAAGGCTTTGTTTGTTTGATTGATTGATTTATATATTCAATGGGGTGGGTACTGGGAGATGTAGATTCAGAGATGTGTCCAGAATACTTAAGGGAATGCCTTCTTCCATACTGCCCGTCCCGCACATTAAGGTCCTCAAGTAAGAACCTAGCCCAAAAAGGGCTAGGCTAACCTCTGTCACTCAAAGGGCCTTCTCCATTGCTGCACCGAAGTTGTGCAATGACCTGCCGGAAGAGATCCACCATATCTCCATTCTTACAGCCTTCAAAAAGGCTTTTAAAATGGATCTCTTCCAGCTGGCCTTCCCAACCTAGCTAATAAATTATAGCTTCCTCCCATTGCGTATGTTTGCGAATATGATCTCAATTTTGTGATATATGTCTCTCTGCCAGCCAAATTGTTTTTTAATTTTAACCTAATGCTGTATAGCATTTTATTGTTTTTAAACTTTGATTGTTTAATTTTAGTTTTAATATTGGGAAGGGGGTTGGGAAGGGAACAATTTATTGTATTTTTAATGCATTTTTACTGTTGTAACCCACCCGGATTCCTAATGATTGGGTGGGCTATAAATGGATTATTATTATTATTATTATTATTATTATTATTATTATTATTATTATTACATGAGCCACACACTTTTTCTGATGCATATGCTTGGCTTAAGCATTCAGCTTCCTTATTCGTAAACTTCATTTTCCACCAGTTATGTCTTAATGGGAAAACCTTCCTTAGATGAGGACTCTGTACAGACCAAAACCATTCTGAGCAAGCACTGAAATTTGTATTTAACACTGCCTTAGCATCATGAGACTTACAGAACATTTTGACAAAAGGCACACTTGAGGTCCACCTTGGGGGGCAGGAGATGTCTTTAAAATGAAACAGAATACCCAGCACATTTTTAAACCTGGAATCCTCATCACCACCTTATACAATCATATGCAGCACAACATCCACAGTGTGATATATATTTAAATAGCAGCAGTGTTGATGTCAGCAGACAGGCCAACTGGCACGCTTTGCTTTTTAGCATAAATGCCAATAAAACTGCTCTTAAGGTCTTAGAAGATCTTAGAAGAGTGGAGACAAATTAGCTAGAAGCCACACATGTAACCATGTGTTTGGACCTGATGGATTCTGTTGTTTTCAGATCAAAGCACACTTTCTTCAGAGACTTGCAAAACTCTCCAAAGGCAATAATAACAGTTCCATAGAGAATTCCTTTATTCCATAAATGTTCCCTATTTTATTTTAAAAACTCTCCATTCTCTTTTTGTTCTGCCCACTCCATTTTCTCCCTTATGTTTTGATTTTAAATCTTCCAGAGTAGACTCTGTTCATCCCCAGTGGAATATCTATAAACAATTCCTTGAAATCCAACCATTACAACAATCCAGTCAGAGGTAGAAATTGTGCAGCCCTCCAGACGATCTTGGACTACAATTCCAAATATTCTTCAGCACTGGTTATGCCAGATAGAGCTGATGGGACATGCAGTCCAACAATACCTTCAAGGGTGAATAATAGCTGCCACCACTGATTTTTCAGAAGCAACGTTAGATCATTTAGAAAGTTTATCAAATTGATGTGTATTGTTATAAACTTAATCCTCCAGTCCTTGGAATAAAACATGTATCTAAAATGTTATGAGGTGAAATAAATCCAAATGTAAATTATTCCCATGTAAAATTTAAAACATGTCTGTGTAAAATTTGAGGAGGATGCAAGGCCCCTTGGGGATGGAAAAACAGCCGTGGGTTATAAGGGGCCATTTTTGGAAGCACTTTACAATAACTCCAGTTCACTTGTGATAAACTCCTTGAATTTACTTTTAAGTAAGCATGCATAAGATTTGCTTTGTTAAGATAAGAAAATGTAACTATTTATTGTGCTTTTTCTTGCAACTCTATATCCTGGCTGTGTAGGTTTGTTTTTTTAAAATACATTGAATTTATACTTTCAAGATAAGAAGTATAAAGTAAGTGCTTATTTTTCACTCATACTGCTATGTTATTGGGTTGCAGTTATAATTTCACTGACATTATCTGTTGAGGTAATAATATACTTCTGTACATTTGTAAGACTAAAACCCAGTAAAGTTTTCTGTTTCTGTTTGGATGCATGAATGTAAAGCACTGAAGACTGTGTGTCGAAAGAAATTTGAGAATGGCAAAGAATGGCAAAACCCAATGGACCACATTATTCTACTCTGCAAAATGCCTGGGGTATCTGTGGATTGGATCATGCTTCTCAGAATCTGTAACAGGTACATATCTCAAATATCATAATTACTTGTTACAACTTTCTTGCAGTGAGCTAAGGGAACTCCAGTACTTGGCTACTCTTTTTCATATACAAATATGATTGGTTTCCATATCAAATATTTTTAATTTAAAGAAATATATTGGATATTACTGGGTATGGTTTTTAAATGAAGATTTGAAATTCAATTAATGTTCTGAGTGTGTGGGCAATTATTTTTAAATCAAAGTGAGCATAAGAAATTACCAACAGCAGTATTGCTGCTAGAGAGGATACAGCTAGGACTAGTCACAGAATGTTTCCCCTTCTTGTGTCTGTTACAGTTTTCCCCCCTACAGATTGAATAGTTAGTCCCAACTAGAGTAAACCTATTGAATCAATGAGATTTGCCAATGTCTTGACACACTATTCAACAATCAAATCAATGGCTAATTCTAACTGGGACTAT
Source organism: Sceloporus occidentalis (assembly GCA_023333645.1). Classification (NCBI taxonomy): domain Eukaryota; kingdom Metazoa; phylum Chordata; class Lepidosauria; order Squamata; family Phrynosomatidae; genus Sceloporus; species Sceloporus occidentalis. The sequence goes on from JALMGF010000005.1 coordinate 86,478,036, forward strand.
TGTTGTTGTGTGCCTTCAAGTCATTTCCAACTTATGGTGACCCTAATTCAAGCCTATCATGGGGTTTTCTTGGACAAGATTTGTTCAGAGAGAGTTTGCTGTCACCAACCTACCCCTTTGAAAAAGTGTGACTTGCCCAGGGTCACCCAGTTTGATTCCTGGCTGAGGTTGGAAACAAACATTGGTCTCCAGAGCTGTAGTTCAACACTCAAACCATTACACTACCAATAAAAATGTATTCATGATCCCACCCCCAGTTCCTAGCTTTGCACTTAACAGTATGATTAAGGTGATAATGAGACTTTTAAGACTCTATCTCTTGAGTTGTATTTAAAAGTAACTTTTAGACAAATTGCTTTGATTCTAGATAATTTGTCTATGTTTGTAAGACTGACCACATTGGTGTGTTTGTGTGTTGGTGGCGGAGATATTTCCTCAATCTGTGGTATTTAGTAGTATATTCTAGTAAAGTATAAAGACCAAATATATTCCAGTCCAATATGCAGAGTAGATGCGTAACTTTTAGGTCCCATCTATATCTGGTGGCAGTCTGTATACAAATTGTTGGTGTTACCATATTAATATGTGAATAGAGCCACATTGGCAAGAATAAAATGTAGGTCAGCCAATTGAAAATAGTGATATGGAAGAGGATTGGAGCCAGAGGATGGCGTTGCTTTGCTTCACCAGTAGAAACCTACACAGTTGGTTGTACTTTCCATGGCCACAGCTTTAGAGCCACATGTGCCAGATTCATAACCAAGTTATTGGGATGCCAATAAGGAGTAAATACAGTAATGGGTGATAAAGTGAGGAGGAGGGAGAGAATTGAGATTGAGATTTACTTACAGCCCTTTCAGGAAAGGATGCTTATCATGGATTAAGAAAAAGAAATGGTCTTCTACATGGATGCTATTTTTGCTTGTTATCCATTTCTATAATCCAGACTGGGGAGAGAGGCAATTATTTTCTAATCTCTAACAGAATGGGCAACTAGTACATGCACAACCTGATTTAAAACCAGAAATCCAACTTTTCTTTTGAACAAATATTGAAGAACTTTCAGAAACTAGTTTATCATGAATTTCTTCCAAAGCTAAAAGACAAACAATGCAAAATGAAAGTCTAAAGAGCGAATGCTTTTTATTCTTAGAGCAGTGTTTCATTTTCTTATTAAACCAAATGAGGAAATGTCTATTTCGAACATATCAAACTTTTGTAGTTCTGAGCTCAGATGCAGAATCAGAGACATATATGGTGAGAGATATTCTGTAAGGTACTAGTGCTTGTCTTATGACCATTTGATTTATTGCAATACAAATCAGAAGGGGTCTTAATGATACAGTACCATGCCATAATTGTGACAGGGACAAATTTCATTCTGAGGACAGACATTCTCTGCTTTGTAGTGTGTGTGTTTATTCTCTTTTTTCTGCCCACAGTTCTACAGAACTCTCTGATACCCAGTTTACCATAATATCAATTGGGTGTAAACAATTCATTTTTGGATAGTCAAAAATTCAAATAGTCATAATGGGAGTATTTTATTATGTACTCAGCTATATTTTGCCTGGCACATTTGCTGTCCTTTTTGAAAAACATACAAGCCCTGGGCTCTGGGGGACAAGTCTTCTCTGCTGCTAGAACTATAGAGGGATCCATCCTAACCATCTCTTTGCAGTGAGGACAGGCTACCAAGTAGACCAATTCCTTGAAAGTGAACAGCAAACTTGGTGATACACAACGTGCTTCTTAGCCATGCTCAGAATGGAAGACATTATGGAATTCCTCCTGGACAGAAGATTCAAATGTAGGACATGTCTTGGAAAAGGAAGACATCTGGTCACCCTGCACAAGCCCCATTTGTCCATTTTTCTTGCCTTTATCTTTTTCTTTTCTTTTTAAAAAATCTTTTATGCTGTGTTTCTCTCTCCCTCCCTCTCTCTCCTGTTGTCATTTTGCACTGAGTTTGATAACAAACTCCCTAATCCCAGATTACAATGCAATTTTATAGGCCTTTCAGCCTAAAAAAGCAAGCACACAATCTGAGACAGCTGTATGAACACATAAAACTCTCAAAGTGTCACAACTGTTAGGAGGAAGAACAGCACTAAGCCATTTAGACATTGTCCCTGCCAGTAACAGCTGGTGGCTTTCATGTCAGTGCGACAGTGATTCTGCTCCAGGCTTTAGTCTGAACTTAAAAGGAGCCATCCAAGGCATATTTTGGAAATGTAGTTCAGCACTTTGGATAGTTCCTTTAAAGTTCAGGCTAAAACCTGGCCATCTTACTGACATGGGAAGCTAGCCACCAGCTGCCACTGCTTCATCATCTCTTACTCATTACTTGCTTCTATAGAAACATCTAATTTTCTAATGTTAAGGGAAAGTTTAAAGTTTAAAGAAAATAAAAATAAAGCCACTAACAAGGCACTGAGACCGAGCAGCTGACAGACAAGATGCCAAAATAATACTTAACAAGCAAGTGTTGGCAGAGAAAAGACGTCCATAGCCAGTGAATCTTGGATGGTAATCAGTTTGTCTTCAGAGAACAACCATCATCTAGACCTCAAAGAGGCTGAACAAGACTTTGGTCAAAGGCTGCATATGGATCGTATAATGCGTGCCACCTGGCTCTCATTTTACCATAAGTGCTTATGGAGTAAACATGAGAAATTGGGCTAGGAGCCAGTAGAAGACAGGTTTCCAATGCCTAGAAAAAGAAGCAGCACTCCTCAGAGAAATAATAATGCCCTTAAATGGTTTACTGGAGACAGATACATTTGCTCAATGTGCTTCTGAACTGGAGCATAATATCATTGAAGCGAGTTGGACAGTTAGCCAGAAGTGGCCAGCCTTCTCAAGTGGCATGGAAAATATTTTCAGTGTTAAGTAGAAAGTGAGTTTGCAAGCCCAGTTCATGCATAATTTTCCTTAATATGTACAGACACAAAGTGTTAGTTCTCTGAAACAAGATTTTAGAGACCTACATTTTATGAGATGGTTATGCTGGATCTGTAATATGTAAAATTACTTCAAAGTAGTTTCTCATTTCATTTCTAATTTTACTTACTTTTCATATTGTCCTCTGACAAAACAGATCATACATTTTCTCCTGAATTATGCACTTTCCATTTTAATGTAAGTATTTTCATAACAGAGCTGTCCAGAAGAGTTTGTGGGGGAAATGCAACACAATCAAAAGTTTTGTATGCATCATTATTTTTGTTGAATGACCATCCTCAAAGCCAGTAACAGGATTCTTAGGTCATCGTGTTAGTTGAAGTAGATAAATTGCAAAAAAAAGTATAAGTCTGCCAGATTGGTAATGGGTGTTATAGTCCTCTTCTGGTATCCTTTTTAATGGTACAGGAGACACGATAAATTAGCTCTTCCGTTATTCTGCTATAATATAGATCTAAAATAATGTTCAAATAGTTCATGTTGTAGCTCTCTCCAATTGTAGAAATATCCTTCCTCAGAACTGGGGCAAAAACAACTGGCTACGACCCTGCCAGCAAGCAAAGCATATATGGGATTTTTCATCAGGACTATGATTTTGGTGGCTAGTACATCAAAAGAGGTCCTACTAGTTATCTAAACTGAATATATGTCAACTGTATTTCATTTATAGCCTTCCCTTTATTTTCAGTACTGGGTGCTATAGTTGCTTGGATGGGTCAGTATACAATCTCATAAAAATAAATGATAAAATGGGAGATTTGGAAAGGAAGAAAATATTTTTTGACCCTGTTGATACTTCTCTCTTGCAGATTGTTCAACATTCCAATACTTTGATTCACAAAAAAACCTCATTTCCATTTAGGTTTTCATCCTAAAGAGGTAACATTGGCGGGTTATAGACCACCAAAAATACGTATTGAATACGTATTAGGGTTAGGAAGGGGCGGTGCTTCCGCACCCCCTAACCCTAATACGTATTCAATACGTACAATATGGCGGCGGACGTTCCACACGGCCGCCACCATATTGACATAACGGACGCTCTGCGTCCGCATGTGGCGCACCGGAAGTGACACTGCGAGTGCGCCCTTTGGCCTCTTCCGGGGCCTGAGAAGGAGCGTGATTTCCACTCTCCTTCCTCTCAGCGTCCGGGAGCCCTGCGGTGTGGCAGCTGCGGCTCCCGAACGCCGCAAGCGGCGGCGGCGGGATAGTGCTGCTTCTCGGCGGTATGTAACCCGCCATTGTAAGTTGATACCAGAAGTATTAGAAAGATCTGCTATAGTGATGTCACTATTCAAGGTAGTGGCTCCACTCTAGGAATCACACAAGATAATGGTTCAGAGGAATCACACATTGTTAATAAGATTTTTCTGTGGCCCCTTTTCAATGTGTAGATTGTTTATGTTATTAGAATAAAAGACATGTACAGCTTTTTGATAAAATATTTTATTAATAATAATAATAAAGATACAAAAATACCAACTTTAATGGCTAGTGATGATGCCTTTAGTTACAGAATTGTTGCAAAATCAGAAACATAGTTAATAGGTTTCCAAGTGGCAGCATCTACGCAGAAAAGTATTCAAAGAAAAACACCCAACTGTTCCAATTACAGCACTGTAAAGCTAGACCGATACTGTCAATGATAACCTGAAGGAAATAATAAGGTCCCTTTTACCAACAGGCCAATTCTGATGAGAGAGTAAAGAAAGGCTATTTTAATATGGCAATGTATACATCAAACAAATGGTCTTTCAGGCAGGCTCCTGGGGGAGAAATGGAGAAACGCTGACAACCTGGTTGTTGTTGGACTGCAGTTTCCATCAGCCCTTATCAGTGGGTATGTTGGCTAATATATTTGGGGCTGGAATACAACAATGTCTGGAGGACCAGATATTCTCTACCAGCATTATAGTGATTGTCAGGAAAATCAGCTGATCTATTGGGTGGGGGTTGGTTGTAGTATTTTTAAAAGAAAGGAAATATGGTTGTGTTGTCAGTATTTCTCTCTCACACAATATCTCCGCTGTCTGGGCACCAGATGAAGCAGTACATGGCAAAATATAAAAACATAGCAATAAATTTAAAAAGTCATTTCTGAAAAATTCACATTAAACAGTTTACCTTCTGACTTTTCAATCCAAATCTCTTATACTAAACAAAATTAGTCAGCATTCAGCTGTGGTTTTGACTTAAAACAAATATGTCCATGTACTGTATTCATTTTAAAAAGAAAAGAGAAATAATAGGCACATACAAGGAACAAAAATACACAATGGCCTGCTTTGTAGAATTCATCCCCAGTGCCAATGAGGGATGCTAAATGTCCAGTTAGAAAACTGCATCCATTCTCCAGGTTTGATAGAAAGGTAATCTTATCAAAGTAATGACATAGTTGCTTGACAGCATCCTTTATAGCACAAGTGCTGTAACTGAAACATTTGCATGGTAAAGTACCATGGGTACCAACAAGAAATATTCATAGGAATAAATGAAGCACAAATTCTTTGCCAAATATCGTTAATTTCCCTCCCTCTGTTTTTCAGATCCCACCACTACTACAGACTTTTTTCTCCTGATCCTGGGTTCTCAAAAATCTATTGATATATACTCATTCATATGGAAAGACTCAAAAGCCATACTAAAGGAGACCCACATGTAAGAACCCCTGAGTGGTTCTGCTTATGCATGGGTTGCTTTAGGCATTTAGCTGTGAGCACAAAGGGACTTCACAAGGTTTGTAGCACTGGGGTGCTGGTGTAAAGTCGGGGTAATGTCTCTACAGGAAAATGCCAAATTCCACACTCTTGTCTCCATCCTGCTGAATTAAGAAAGTGCAAACTACTTTTGCACTTCAAAGGCAGATTGCACCAATGGAAGTAGGTGGAAGACAAGGGGGGGGGGAGTGGGAAGACAGGAGAGAAACTGTGACAATTTAAAAGCAGCTACAAAATCACAATAACAGGGGATGAATAGGGACTGTCTCTGCCAAACTGGGACAATTCAAGGTATGACTTGGATATATCATGGGCTTGCTAGATCCTAGCTCCCTGAACTGAGGAATCATAGCAGCATAGGCATTACAGTCCTAATCCACTATTATTCTGGCTATTTGGCCTAAAGATGTCCCTGTCATCTAAGGAAATGCTCTGTACCCATGACTGACTGGTACCTGTAATTACGTTTATCCATGTGAATGAGTACCAAAAGATTATCAGGACAGGGGGAAAAAGTACTGTGTAAATAACCTCCAAAACATGGTTTGACAGACAATTGCTTGTATGTTCTAAATAATAAATTCCATACAACTCAATCTGCTGAGACTCAGCTCAGAAAAAAAGTATTTTTAAAAGCCTTATGTGTTCTAGCAACTCCTTCCCCAATATATATATTTCATATTTATATATATCTATATATAAATTCATATTGTCTTCTGCACAGCAGAATTTTATAATATTTTAGAATCATTTTTATTACACTGAACAAAATGCCTGCATACATAATACAAAATGTTGCACATATAATACAGAGTACATAAATCATGAGAAAAAACGCAAAGTGAATGACAATTTATTCATCGCCTCATAAACATCACTATTCCGTTCATGTATCTGTTACGAATACAAATGTAGAAAGAGAAGATTTTAGAGGGCAAGGATAACATTTTCAAAAGACATGACTCAAGCCATAGCACTGATAAATTGAAGGAACTGGTTTTATATAGATCCAGCTACATTAACTATAGCCAGCTTCAATTGGCTTAAATACAAAAATCTTGGTTCATGAGTCTGGGTTGCTTAAAGAATAAAAACCATCAAAATGCACAGTAACACTGCTACACATGCCAGAGTTAAAAATTCTGATCACACAACTCAGGTTCCATTATTGGCTTAAAAATGTGTGAGTGTTGTTGTTGTTTTTTTTATCATTACTTCAGTTTAGAAATTATTAAAATGGTGTGTAAAAATAATGAAACCTCTTTGAACTAAATATACAAAAGCCTCAGTTTCTGGTGCTATATTTCATCTGTTTGGAAGGAAAAAATGAAGTTTACATCCCTAAGATAGATAACCTTACTAAAGAACTAGCATTAATTGCTTTCAGTAAATACTTGGGAACAAACCATGGGGTTTGTTTGCTTGCTTGCTTGCTTGCTATGTAAAAGCCCTCTACCATTTTGGGACAAGGCTGTGCATCTAATATTTGGCAGCAGTTACTTATAATGAAAATATGAATGATAGGTAGCATGTTAGAAAAGACTTACTACAGGCATCACTATAGATTCATCAGTGCAAGTCATAAATTCACAGCTACATCTAACTATGAGAGCCAACCAGTTAATCCTTTTGGAAAACACAAGGAAATAAATCTGCAGCCCTTTGGCAAGAATTTGCACATGCAAATTTTTGAACTTGCAAAGCTGTATTTCACCACGAATGACAAGCTTTAAGCACTCTGACATTCTGTTTTTGAATGGGATACACTGTCTACCCTGGATGCCATATACATTAATTTTCATAGAACTGGAGCCTAGAATTTTAAATCAGTGGCAAATATGGATAAGAAATGTGCTTTAATTCTGGGTAATGGTAGATAGTTGTCTGCTGTTAGATCTCTCAGTAATAGGGATGGACGGAGTATTTTAAAACATTTTTTTAAAAAAAATTAGGTTTTAAAAATAGGTTTCCCAAGTGTCAGGAAATCCTGAACAGAAGAATTCCAGACTGACAATATTATTTGCAGTTTGGGATGAATCTCATGGAAAATTGCATTTTCTGCAAAGGAAGCAGGTCCTTTAATGCATAGATAACAATATTTCAGCACAAAAAATATCATTTTCTGTGCAGAAAATTCTGTTTCATGTACAGGAAATGCTGTCTCATATGCAAAAATATCCCATCTGAATTTTGTGTAGAATAAGTCTGAGACAGGAAATAATTTTCCAAAACTGTATAATTTTCAAAGCCCTTTTCACAAAGAGAAGAAAAAATGTTAAAATTACTAGAGGTTTCCTTCAAGAATGAAACTAATGAAGAATTATATCACTACTTGGTAATTTGTAACACCAAATAGTTTCAACTCCCATTGTTTAACAATAGTAGCAGCAAAATGACTAAATGGTACAACTGATATGAGGAGAGCTTGGAGTGAATCAGGTAGATTTTAGAGTAGAAGGACTGTTGGTGCTATTACTCGAAATACATTCCGGACCTCAGAAATCTCTAAGTGTATGCTTTCTGCACCTGGCTCTGACTGGTTGATCTCAGGTTTCTAGTAAAAAAAATAAAGCATATCCCACAAACTCCAAATCTGCCCACTCCTGATATAATTCAATCATTATTCCTCTTTTGAAGGAAAACAAACATCTTTAGGACCACTGATAAGAGGAACAAATATCTAGAGAACATTGAAAACTATTACCATAATCTGAACTCATGTGAAAAAGGTCCAGGTAAGCTAACTCATATATGTTTACACATGCTGTTGAATTGTTATTATCTCCTGCGTTGTATCTTTAAATCCTGATAAGCAGGATTTGGGATAAGAGAAAGGGCTAAATTCAATATTTGTAGTATCCCACAATATGCAAGCATTCTTGGCATATTCAGGACAAATATAATGCTTTAATGCAGCATGGAATTGTCACCTCATAATTGATGTTTACGTACCTATTGCAATGAAAGTATGTGTGTCTGTATGTGTGTGTATCAGTTTACAAAACTAACATTTGTTATTCCTTAACACAGCTTCCAGAAATGTACTGAAACACAAATATAGATCTGGAAACTTGGCCAAGGATTAGGAAGAAAAGCAACTGGGAATTGTAGAGTCGTTGAAAGCTGAAAGGAAGGATCTTTGGGGGAAATAACTGGGAAATATCCTTCAGAGCTATGGTGCAGCAAACTGCAGAACCACTTTCAGTGGTGTCTGAATGTAAAAGACATGAAAGACAAGTGAAACATGATGCTATTCACACCAACAGGCTATTAAGGCAATGGTTCCCCAGCATCATATCCCAGTTAATGTTGGATTACAACTCCCAGACATTCTAGCCTACCAGGTTTTCTAAAAGCTGAAGCCCAACATAACATGGAAGCACAACTTTGAGAAACACTGCATACCAACAAGGACAACAGGGATCAAGTTCTGTACTAGTTGGTATCTGAAGATCTAATCTAGCCATTACCATTTTGCATTCCATCTCCTTTGACTAAGAGATCTCTGCATGCCATAACACAAACTGTTTTAAAGACTCCTTAGTGTTGAAGTATTCCTCCCCCCCCCCCCCATGGCATGGTGGACTGCTGCTGTTCAGAGATCAAAAACCACCTCAGGCACACCAAACTCACAGCAAACATCTTTGGATCCCAGTCCATACACCAGTAAAAATGGTCTACCATATGAATGTCAGACTCCATCTCTTGGAATCTTCTATACTCACTTATAGAAAAACCTACCTAGTTCAAAAATGCAACTATAATCATGGTTTACAAATTGTTATCAGTGCTTCTAAGTATGCCCATTAATTTAGGTGATTGTTTTCATACTCCAAAACAGCAGCAAACATGGAATCAAATCCCATAAACAGTGTGTGCAAGGAACTCTTCCTATTAACAGGAAATGAAACCAATGATAACTTTACTTAATTCGGCTGTAAATCCAAGCAACCATTTATAAAGGAGACTGAAATATATTTAAAACTGAGATTTTAGCAGGAGGGAGCATCATTTCTGGTTTACAAACACATTTATCAATGTCCTAAGAAGAATTAAGAGGCTTACAAAAGTAAGAAAAAATATTGTAAATCTCGAATTCTGTTTCCATTTCATCAACAAGCTGACCTAACCAGCAGCAGATAAAAAATTGGACATTCTAATTCCACAGAACTAATTCCTCATCCAGCAATCAATCTTGCAGTTTTGCTTTCCATTCAAGTATCTTCAGGAAATAGGTCACCACACTTGCTTATGCCGCAGTTCACGTCACGCAGCGCAACCAAGAGGCAGAACATGGCAGAAATCTCCATAAATATCTGCGAAACACGACTGTCAAGTGTACTTGATTGATGTTACGTTTCCCTTTTAAAAAAAATAAGGGATCTTCCTATTACAATTCAATTTCATACTTTCCAAAATGTTCCCATGGCTGGAATTTTCTTACTTGGCTGGAATGGTCAGCTATGATCTGTACGTCATTAAGATTTTATGTATCCATTTTGAGTAGTAGGCCACCCTGACAAAAATCCCGGGTCGTCTGGGAATCGCACATCCACGCCCAGGAATAATCACTCCCACTACTATTTTAATTCTATTTTGTTCACAGACCAGTGGGCCACCATAATCCCGCTAGAAGAGAAAAATGAAAAGAAATAAATAATCAGGCAGATGTATATATTGTTCCAAAGGGTGTGTGTGTGTGTGTGTTTTAAAAAACTATCCCACACTTGTCCTTTAAGACTCTGATGTATGCAGTCAGGCAGCAAATAGATAACTCCGTAGGAATGAGAGAGTGCCTAAATGTCTGATTACAATGGTGCTGATGTTGCCGCTGCCGCTATATGCCTTTAAGTCATCTCCAACCTATGGCAACCTTAAGACGAACTTATCCTGGGGTTTGTGGGTCTGAGGATTTGTGACTTGCCCAAGGTCACCTAGTGAGATTCCACGGCTCTTCTAGAACATGGCCACATAGCTTGAAAAACCCACAAAAAACTATGGATGCCGGCCATGAGCAGGGAATCAATCCCTAGTCCAATGCTCAAACCATTATATTACACTGGCTCTCATCTGCAAGTTACTGTCATTAACTCCACTAATTCCAATGGTATAAAGATATTATTTGTATGCTTTCTGTAACTAAGTGTATTAAAATATAGGCTAACTAAATTATTCTAATCAGACTACAACATAAAATTACCTTTTGGCAATTTTGGACACCTAGCTATCTTTCCAGAGTTCCTATACCCTGGTCAGGAATACAAATGTTAGCAGCTCATAGTATTTCCTTCCCATCTCATTACATCTTAGCATTATGAGTCCAGAGTTCTTTTTCACTCAGATTATAAACAGAAATGGGTTACAATCTCACCTCCAATTTACAATTCTCAAGTGCATCATACTTAACTGACTTAGGTGGCAGCAGCACTAGCAGATGTATCCCTTTCTACTTGTCATATGATTTATGGATTACCACTATACCAAAGACCCATGTATGTGGGGCTCAGGGAAATTTGATATTCCGGTATCATAAAGGCTCATAGTTTATTTGTGAGTAAATAAGGCATCTTTTCAACCATTTAGAAAAATAAATTAGTTTGCTACAACCAACTCTAAATTATGTCTACTTATAAATTAAATCCTATCACTATGGACAGTATACAGTTCTTCATTAAACTCAGAGATAAATTATTCCCTTCTATAGTTTTTTGTGGGTTTTTTGGGCTATGTGGCCATATTCTAAAAGAGTTTATTTCCGACGTTTTGCTAGCATCTGTGGTTGGCATCTTCAGAGATGCCAGGCACAGCTCTACTAGAACATGGGCTATGTATGACCCCATAACTTGAAAAACCCACAAAAAACTATGGATGCCAGCCATGAAAGCCTTCGACTTAATATTCCCTTCCAGCTTGATTCTTGAGCTAGAATCCAGAATCAGTTGTCATCTACATTCCCTTGACTCAGGAAAGGAATGAACCATTAAATGCACAATCACCAAAGGCAAGCAAACTCTCAAATGCTTTCAAGAGGGTCTACTGAGATGTTTGGCATGTTTCCACCAAGAGAACTATCATCTGCTTTTGGAATATTAAATAGAACCTTGGTCCATAGCTGTTTATGGAATAAGAACAAGGCTCAGAGCATGGAAACAAGAGACCAAATGTCAGGGGATCCAGTTTTTCTAAATTAAAATCTCCATTGTCAATCTAAATGACAACTAAAATCACACCACTTCATAATTAGAGATGGGAGAGGTTATTCTACTACAATGGGTACTCCATATTCACTGGGATTTGGGGCATAGGACCCCCATGAAAGTGGGAAAGCTGCAAATAAAAAAACTATGTTTTTATTGTGACAGAACTGTGGTCAAGATCTGCCAGATATTGACCATGAAATTGCACTGAAAAACCTACAAATACCCAGAGAAGTGTTCTTTCTAGGGATCTATAGATCCTCCAGCATGATGTTTGGCAAAGGTTGACAATAAAGTCATGCTGGAAGACCTGAGATTCCTGGAGAGGACATATTAATCAAATCTGCAAAAGACAAAGCCTCAAATGTGGAGGGCCAACAGTATTTCTAAAACATAACTAACTCTATGTGATAATAGTGTATGAAGGGCTGGGGACTGGGGAGACCCATCAAACCCTGTTAGCCATGGGTGGTCTTGGGCTTGTCATAAATTTACAGCATCAGCTGGAACATATAACTGGTTTAAGAATAAAATAGGTGCAGCAAATTATGTGACCCTGGACTCCTCAGAGAAAGGGTGGTTATACATTCAATGAGTAAATAAAAATAGTACCTCACAAGTTCCACTGCCAATGCTCTCAGCTCGAGCACACATTTCTGACTCTTTCACAACTATATTGCCTCCCAAATCTTGATTGCAGCGCTCGTTTCCCACAATGATCATGTTTGCTTCTTGGAGTCTCCCATCGAAGGTGGTGCCTGAAATTAAAAACAGAATTGGCGGGGGGGTGGGAGTTTGTTTTTTATTCTGTCCCTAGCAGCATGTTGTTCTAAAACAAGGAAACAAAAAACTTTGCAACATGCATTTCATATCTATATTGGTTCAAGTGGAGAAACATAAAACAGAGTGTGCCTTGGTTAAATAACTCAATAAACAAAATTAACTGCACATGTTCAGAAAGAGGGAGAGAGGAAAAGATGAAACTAATTTGCACCTTATTCTGAGTATATCTAAAGCAGCAGGTCTAAAACCTATCTCTACCAAAAAAAAAAAAAATTCCACTGGCATGATTTGGACCAGATCCCAAATCTATTGCCATGGCTGAAAATTAAACAAATTTCAACAGCAAATTCATTGACTTATGTTTTCCATACAATGGTGATCATACTGGATAAAACCAAGGGGGAGGGCAGTGAGAGTAAATTTTCCATAACAGATGAACCACAAAGTTGCAACCTTCTATACGCCTTTCCTGTTGGGTATAGTTGTTAAAACTATATGATGCCATCATAGTTCACAATACAATACAATATAATCAGAGAATCATAATAGCAAAATTGAGATGGAATAGACTGCAAGTCAAACCCTCTGTCATCCAGAAATACACAGCTAAACCACTCCTGAAAGATTTGCATCCAACCTCTATTTAAAGACTTCTAAAGAAGAAAGCTCCATCATGTTCTGGGGTAGAGATCAACTGGTTACACTCAAGATACTCTTTCTATAGTGTTTTTTTTATTTGCAGTTTTTCCACATTCATGGGGATCCTTCATTCCTAACCCAAGCAAATGTGGACCACTGTATGGTTATTTTATCATCACTCTTCTCTTCTCCCCGTATCAGTCCATTTAGCACTTGATTTCCATTTCTTTAGCAGATCCATAGTAAAACCTTGGTCAAGCTTTGTAATATGTTGGGATACTATATCTGTTTCCAAAACTGACTGTTTTATTTACAATCCAGAGCAACTTAAACAATTCTTCACATACTGGGAAAGGTACACTAAGACGCTGAAAACACGGACATGATACTACAGGCCAGCCCTGTGGTATCCCACCCAGCCCATTCCTGCCCCTGCAGTACTTTCTGGGACCAACATGGCAACAGGCAGGTGTTCACACAAACACCACCACTATGATGTGAAGCTACTGCCACTGCACCTCCTTATCTACTGTTGTCAGCACTGTTCTCCATGAAGACCCCTGCCACATCCCATAAGGACAGAAATAGGGCACCTGGCTTCACCCACATGTCCAAGTACCCTCCCGCCTTTGATATCACAGTCCATGACTGGGGTTTCACAATAAACAGCAGGTGGCAACAGGAAAGCACTACAGTGGCTGTTTCTGGTTGGACTGGTGTCTGGCCTGCCAAACCCTGGCCCAGGGCTGTATACACAGGATGCATAGAACCCCTAAATTTACCTCTAAATTAAGCTTAGATTATTTCATTCTCTGAACAAACAAGTTCCATGAAATTTCAAAAAAGCAAAGAATTTTCATAACAGTGACAGAATTCATCCAAGATCTAGATAGCAAAGGAGGATCAGCTCCTTTTTGTGTGACAATTATTATTATTATTATTATTATTATTATTATTATTATTATTATTATTTTGCCTGTCTTATAAGAAGCACAATATGGTTCTTTCTGTCCTGGGAACAGATGTACCAACCAAATATGACTGATATGAATTAATGAGAATTTCATTTCAATTTATTTTTTAAGAATTTGCCAAATAGTGTTTCATATTTGGGGGGAAATAAAACCTTCTGAAGCTCCAAACCCTTCCCCCAATTAAAAAAATTGTCCAACAATGCCCCCCAAACACTGCTAAACACCCCAAAATGTGACTCCTCTTATTTATCTTTGACACCTACTACACCTCATGCTCCGAGTGAAAAACTCTCAAAATTGTCCCACTACTCCCAATTCTTGCAAATGGATCTGATGTGACATTACTTCTTGCTATGATGGAAGGAAACTGTCCCTCTGCAGTTGCCTGACACTATTTTAGTGTATGATGAAGAAGAAATCATCAAATAATTTCTTGCATTTGGGATGTGCTGAATCCTCTAGAAAATTTTGGTAGCCTTATGGCAGGCTCCCTTTGCTTCCCCCACCCCCCAATCCTCTGGATGTTTCACCCAGGTGGCAAACTCCAGATTTGCATTATAATTTCCCTTTAGCAGTGGCAAATCAATTTAGACCATTGTTCAGAAAACAGGAGGTTCATCAAATACTCATTAGCTAATATCAGCATCCACAAACTTTGGATGGCTACAGTTATATATGATCACATTCAGGTTTATAAAAAGATTTCTTACGTCCTGTATGTCCCCATCCATAAACACTGCAGGTGGTGCCTTCTGGAATAGTACATCCAGAAATGGGCAACCGGATGATAGCAACAGCATCACTGCTTACTGCTGGCCTGGGAAAGCAAATGAAAAGGAATAGACATCTCTTTATTTTAATCCGCATTAACTAGAATTAGCACCTACACTAGTTCCACAAGCAGATCAACTGACAAGACAAATATTCTAATTATATTTCTTAAAGCTCAGATTTCAACTGAAGTTTGTTTGTTTTGGGTAGACTTATGGCGACCTCATAAATGTCATTATTAGGCAAGGAATACTCAAAAGTGGCACTGCCAGTGGTGGTGGATGTGTGCCTTTAAATTATTCCTGACTTATGGTGACCTGCCTAAGGCAACCCTATCACTGGATTTTCTTGGCAGAATTTGTTCAGAGGGGGTTTGCTATTGCTTTCCACTGATGTTGAGAATGTGTTGAATTGTCCAAAGTCACCTATTAGGTTTCCATGGCCAAGCAGGGATTCAAACCCTGATCTCCGAGTGTCCTAACCCAACACTCAAAGCACTGCACCATTCTGCCAGTTCCTTCATCTGAAATATTGCCTATAGCACCTGATATTCATTGGTGGTTTTCCATCAGGTACTAACCAGAGCTGACCCTAAGATCAGGTGGGATCTGGTGGCTTTAGGCTCTAATGAAGTGTTTCATTTATATTTTGGCTTTAAATCTCTGATATTTATGTATTGAAAACTTATAGTACATCTGATAAATTCACAAAGTAATCTTGTATATACATGGGTAGAAACTGGGCAGCCTTCAATATTTTGTTTTACTGCAACTCCCACCTTTCCTCAACATTGGCTATGCTGCCTAGGACTGATGGAAATAGCAATTCAACAATATCTGGAGGATCATATGATTCCCACTCCTGCTGCACATGGCTTTCACTAACTAAGATATTACAGGACTGCTGGGCAAATTGTGCTCCTCCAGTTCTTGGAACTGATAGCACTCCTCTCACCACTGCCAGTGCTAACTAGGGTTGATGGAATCAGCTACCTCACTCACTCCTAGGCTATACAATTTAACTGAAGTTCCAATATGCTTGCAGCATATGAATTGCTATAGCACTCATTAAAGATACACCATGAGACAACTAAAATGGCGGCCCAGGGAACAAGCACATATATGCTATAACCTACATTTCCCAGACCACAGTTATCTTTCTAGGGATGTAATTCTTCATGAAGTTACTTCTCAAAGGTAACAATGAGTAATTTCAGCCATTTTCTTCCTACAGAGAAAAAAAGTGTTTGAAAACCACAGTTTTCAAATCAAAATTGTGAACAGCCTTTTGAAAATCACAGTTTTCAAAGGCTGTTCACAATCTTGGCTGTATTCTGTGTGAAATCCACACTTGAATGTTTTGCACAGAAATCAACATTTTCTGCATGGAAAATACTGTTTCAATACAGAAACATTAACTCCTGTTTTCTGTGCAGACAATGCTGCTTTCTCTGCAAATCAGCCATGTGCAAATTTTGCACAGAATAAATTCCCACATAGAATATAGCATTTACTGCATATGAATCAATATTTCTGTGCTGAAACATTCTTTTCTGTGAAGAAAATACTGTTAGCTGCACAGAAAATGCCATTTTCTGAGCAAAACAACCATGTACGAATATTGCACAGAATAAGTCCCAAACTACAAAGATTCTCATCAGTCCAAGATTCTTCTTATTAGCATTTCTCAGTACTCAAGAATATGTTCTTTAACTATTTCCTGAATATTTTAGAATATTCTTTCCATTGCTAGACCTTTTTACCAGATGCAGATCTGCCATGAACAATTTCAATGATTGACTTAAGTGAGAGAGTGTCAAAGCACGTGTGTGTGTGTGTGTTTGTGTGTGTGAAGGGAAGCAGGTGTGCAAAACAGTTACCATTATTGTGACTAACCTGGAAAGTTTCAGCAATACTAGATCAGATCCTTGAGGGCCATACACCAACTGGGAGATATTCAGAACTTGTTTATGCTTCTCTTCATGGGCTCTTTCAACATTATGTATTCCAAGCCAAGCTTGATAGTCATTGAGGTTATACCTAAGAAGGATAAGAGTCATTGATGTATTCTATATGAATAGAATAAAATACTGAACAGCAGGCCTTTTTCCCTTGGCTCTTCCCTCAACCTGGTTACAATGTAAAGAAATTAAATTAAATAGTTAAATTTAATTAAATAACTGTTGCAGCACTGGAGAGTGTGCTATCCTCCAGATGTTGTTAGACTGCATATCCCATCAGTCCTAGATAGCAGAACTAATGATGAGAGATGATGGCAGTTGCAGTCCAACATATGGATGGCCATATGTTTCAAAAGCATGATTTAAGACTGCATTAAGATGAATTCTGTCAAGTCTTCTTCCAGCTAATCCAATGTTCTCTACATAACTCTTTGCTTTTGCCTTCTCATTCATGTTTCAATCCTCTCTACTTGTCCCATATTTTTCTTGATGTCACTGGCTGCTATGGTCTAATTTCACAGTGAGTCTGTCCAAAGGAAAATGAAAGGGACAAAAGCAGAGTGTGAGAAGACAAAAGTAATGTCAGGCTCTAGGTCTGCAGGACTTGCTTTGACATTAGAGGGCTGGAAAACACTTCAGGCATCACTCTCTTCCTCTATTGCCCTTAGCTAAGCAGCTATGAGGCTACAAAAGAGAGTATGGCAAGTATTAGGAATAGGAAGTGACATAATTGCTTGACAACAGATAAACATTGAGGCAGTTCCAGGGGAGACTAGAGTGGTGTAGCACTCTAGAACATTTTTCCAAGAATCCAGACATCAACACCTCAAAGTAACTTCTCACTGCTGCTTCTATTTCCCCCCTCCCCATATCTGACAAAAAATATGAAATT
The DNA here is from genome assembly GCA_023333645.1 of Sceloporus occidentalis. Taxonomy (NCBI): domain Eukaryota; kingdom Metazoa; phylum Chordata; class Lepidosauria; order Squamata; family Phrynosomatidae; genus Sceloporus; species Sceloporus occidentalis. Next base: position 86,495,933 of record JALMGF010000005.1, read on the forward strand.
CTGCATCTATCAAGAAGCATTCATCAAATCTCTTCTAGAACATGGCCACATAGCCCGAAAAACCCACAGAAATCTATGGATGCCTGCCATGAAAGCCTTCAACTTCACATTCATCAAATCCATGCTCCATCAATATCTCTGGGCTAAATTAAAATACCATGTGGATTTACTTATAGATTTGATTATTTTTAATTCCACCTAGTCCCAAACTGGTAATTAAGGTGGTTCACAACATGGTTAAAAGCAGATACAAGTAACAATATAATAAACTGTAATGTTAAAACATTAATTAGCAACTACATTAAGATGCAATTAAGTTAACAACAATATTAGAACACAGATCCCTCAGAGATCCACAGGACAATACCTGGCAGCAGCCCACAATACCACCTTTGGACTTTTTCTCTTTTAGGAAGAACCAGAGTTAGTGAAATATGATCCCTCCAAGTCCCATTCTGGAGTGGTGGTCCAAAAGGATACCATAGGCAATGGAAATCTGACAAGAGATTCCAAACAACCAACAGGAAGACACTCTCCCATCCAGTTCCCAGCACTGCTCATCCACCAAAACAAATAAATCTATCTCCATCCCATAACCAGAGCTGGATCCAGATAACCCATTTCTTCTAGCAATTACAGCTTGAAGAACATATAGCACCTTGCCCAGTTATGGAATATAGGAGTTGTTGTTATGTGGAATAAGGCTGAGAGAGGTTTTTTTAATATCCGGAAAGGATCATGATCACATATTGGGCTCTTATACCTGAGTTACCAAAACATGAAATTGCTCACACAGATGGAAAGCTCATTTGCACTTGAAGCTGTTGTGTTTGTGTCACCCATGAACATTTTACATAAAACCTTTGGAGCATACCACTTAAACTGCCATTTTCAGTGGTGCTATTGTTTCACAAAGCAAACAGACACATTATTATACCTAATTATTGTCCAGCATCTACACATTCAAAATGCTTTATGACTATTTTATTCTAGGATAGTTCCACAGTTGCATCTAGAACCTAGCTTTTAAAAAGTTTGGATATTCTAAAAGTTTCGCCCACCACCGCCACTGATATCATGATATCACTCATAAAAAGTTATATATCACTACAGAATATGACTGTAGAAACACTTGTTGTTGTCATGTGTCTTCCAGTCAACTCTTATCTACAGTGAACTTTCCTTGTGTTATCTTGGTGAGATTTATTCAGAGGAGGCTTGTCACTGCCTTCCTTTAAAAGTTTGTCATTGCCTTCCATTGAAGTTGAGAGAATATGGCTTGCTCAAAGTCACCCAGTGGGTTTCCATGTCTGAGTAGGGATTTGAACCCTTAGTCCCCTGGAGGCTTAGTCCAATACTCAAACCACTATACTGCACTGGCTGTGTAGAAACACTTTAGGAATGCTACGGCCTGTTACAGACTGCCAAAATAAAGCTGCTTCAGGTCTCTTTGGAAGTATGCTGTTTAAATGATGCATGCATCCTAAGAATCCGGAAGCTGCACCAAAGCTGCACTCCAGTGCTTAGGAATGGAGTGTGGCTTTGGCGCGACCTCCGGACTCTTAGGACCCATGCATCATTTAAATAGCATACCTCCAAAGAGACCTGAAGCAGCCTTATTTTGGCAGTCTGTAACAAGCCTACATTTCTATAAAATGTGCATAATTGTACAATAAAGAATTCTACTGCAGGCTATTAAATAATGAAATATAATTTTCACACTGCCCCTCTATGAACAAGAAATTACTATACCGAGAAGGAAAACACTGCTTTGCTGTCAGGACCCAGTCTTCCTTTACCAATGAACCACCACAGAAATGTCTGCCTCTGCTGGAGGAAAAAAGTTGGAATAGTTACTTTTGGTCTGAATGGATAGGTTAGAATTCATCTAAATATCATTCCACTTTGCTCTAACAAAAGAAGATCAAGGCTGTAGACTTATATACACTTCCCTGGTATGCACTAGTATTCCTAATTTTTCTCATCATTTCTGGGAAAGGATCAATACTGCTAATTATTTTTTTTCTCCCACCTTTCAGGACTATTTTGCAAACAGCTGGTTAAGGTTTTTGCACACACAAAATATTTTTTATTGAAAGTTTTGCAATAACATCTTGAAATTTGAAATTTTACACACACACTATCATAGTCTCACCAATGGGAAGAATCTTTTTAAAATATATTCTTTTATATGATAACAAAATAAGCATTGATTCACATGCCCATAATCTAGTCAAGCCCAAGTACAAAAGGACTGGGTGAACAAGAACTGGAGTAGTTCATGCCTGAATTTGAGAACCAAAGAATATCTTTAGGACACTCACTCCTTCTTGTGGAAAGAATGTAAGGAAGATATACTTCATGGACTCTGAAATTAAGATCCTAATGTACTTTAGGTGCTCTGAGATTAACATATGAGCATTTACATTGCTTAAAAATAAAAAACTGAGAATTAGGACACGGAGACAGGATCCAAGCAGTCGTGTATGTAGAGTCCTACCTGTCTTTCAAACTAACCATCCATCCTTTGTCAGGCTGAGTTGGAATTCCGTTAACAACTCTCAGTTGTTTTGTTGAGGCACAAGGAATTACAATGGCTGAAAAGAATTATTGTTTGTAATTTACTACATTTTGTTCTACATAAAACATAGTCATCAAGTAACTAATGCAAATACATGTTTACATTTCTAAAAGCAAGAAGACTCCCCCCCACCATCTCCAGGGTCTTCTAGACAAGACAGATTACCTAGATTCAGTTTAATCTGGTTTAATCTGTTTTTAATTTTTTGGTTGTTTAATCTCTTTTAATTTTTGTATCTTGTGGATTTTTAACCATTTAAAAATTTTTGTTTTAAGCTAATTTGAGCCCTGAACTGGGGGAAAAGTGGGATAAAAATAAATATCAATATCATCATCATCATCATCATCATCATCATCACCACCACCACCACCATCCATCCCAAAATCGCCAGTGTCCTTTTGTAATCTGTCTATGGTGATGCAGTTCTTACTGAGGGTAAAGGGGCAAACTAAGTTCCATGGCAAATATTTTACAATATTGCGAGAACTAGGGCTGAGACATACCCACAAAACATGGGAAAGATGAGTTAATAAATCATAATTGGACTAACAGATTTTATTTATATAAACATTACTTACGGTCTAAACTGCTCATCATAGGAACTGTATCGTCTTCACCTAGATAGACAACACAATGCATCCACATGCTTATCAGTCTTATAAAGAAACTTCATTTATAAGTATAAAATAGGAAACATTTGTAGAAACTGAATATATGTCAACGAAATTGAAAAATAGAAATCTGTCTGCTTAGTTTGTTCTACAGTGTTTTCAGTTACATATATTCTTATAACTTTCCTTCCCCCCCCCCCACTCAGTCATAATTTGTGAGCAAAATTGTCCCTTTTTTAAATAGATAGAATAGCCTTCAAGATCTGAAGATCTATTCTCAGATGGTGCTACTCTCTACCATCCACATTAGAGACGACAAAATAACAGGGCCATGTTAGCAGTTTTTTAAAGTTGGAAATGGAAATCATGAAACTACTCTATTTTCCCCCTCTAGGATGCCACAGAATGCCCCAGGCTGAAGAGAAAGAATGATAGCCAGCATAATTAATAAAGACAACCACCAATGGGAAAAACCAATTTTTTCCTTCCAAATATCTCTGATTGATATTACCTCTGTGAGGATAAGGGTGATCTTATCTCCCAAAAGCATCCCAGCAATAAAAGAAAGAAATGCTACCAGTCTTGGCTGCTGCCCATTGTTAGCTCCACAACCTGTCTCTCAAACTTCTCAGCCAATTTCACACACATGCACACACACTTTCATTCATCATTCCAGCCCCTTCTTCCCTTGAAGTTTCCTGCAATTTAAGGAAAATCCTTTGCGAGAATTTTTGTCACAACCATAAATTCTTGGACTCATTCAACCTTTTGATATTCTATGGTGCTCTAACTAATGTGACTCTAACAGTCACATTAATTACACAATGGCAAAATCAAGCTTTGCTTTTTGGATTTTTTTTTTTTTTTTTGTGGGCAAGGGATATTTTTAAGACATGGATGGATGGTTGAATCTGTGGATACAGATCCAAGGATATGGAAGGTTGATTGTACTCCATTAACAGACCCACAAAGCACAACTGGGTCATGATATAAATAAGAGAAACAATTCCACTGGATATGGTTACAATTTGCCTCCAGAATATAAAAAGGTTAAATAGTGGCTTGCTTTTCTTTCATCTTGCCTGTACTAGGGTTTATACAGAGGTGCGTTACAGACCGCCCAGAAGGGGCGGTCTGCCGCCGCCACCATTTGCAGCGCGGAGGAGCCCCAGCGTCCAAACTGCGAGGCTCCTCTGCGCTGCAAATAAGAAGTGCCAAAATGGCGCTTCTCTTTGCGGCGTGGATATGATGCCGCAAGGCACCAGTGGCACACTCGCAGTGTCATGTGCTGTGCGATGTGCGGGCGCAGCGCGTCTGCTACGTAAAGATGGCGGCCCCCATGTGGAACAGGTGCCACCATTTTGTACGGACTGGGTCCGTATTAGGGTTGGGGCGTCTGGAAGGGACGCCCCTTTCTAACCCTAATACGGACCCAGTCTGTAATTTATGCCCGTCTGTAACGGGCCAGAGATATCATTAGTGTCAAGCTTTCTTTCCTTATCTCATTCATAAAGAAAAATCACATGTCACAGTACAGAATATTGTATTTTTATTTATTGATTTATTTCTTACCTCTTAAAAGGTAATAGTTATAAAATCAAATTAAACAAAATTAAAATGTAAAACAGATTTTATATCCACATATATTAAAACAGATGCATATGTTCCCCCCATTGTATGAAACTTTTAGCAATTTTGCAGTAATAATGTTTCCTGAGTACTTACATCTAGATATAGGACAGTAGTCCCAGGGAACATGAGGATCACTTGTGTAGCACCAAGGCCCATGAGCATCATCATCTGGATTGCGACAATAATTTTTCTTCAGCTTGCTAATATCTGGATCTTTATATATTGGCAGGTGCCTAGAAGGAAAGTTTTTAATTATTGCTTTATTTAATTTACAAATTGTAACCTACCCAGCATATGGATGATAAAAATATGATTATGAGTGTGATAATCAGATATATATATATATATATATATATATATATAATTAGCATCTCATAAGATTAAAAAAAGCAACAAAAATCAGAGGAGCCTTAAAGTATTTGTTTTAAACTGTTTAAATCATGGTTTTAATAACACTGGCATTTAGTTGTTTTTAACTTTTATAGAATACAATTTTTTAAAACATGGTTTTGTTGTATTGTAAACATGCATGTGCTTTATAGACTACAGCAAAGCCTTTGACTGCACAGATCATGAAAGACTATGGAACACCCTTAAAGACATGGGAGTGCCAACACATCTGATAGTCTTGATGAGGAATCTGTATTCAGGACAAGAGGCTACTGTCAGAACAGAACATGGAGAAACAGAATGATTCCCAGTTGGCAAAGGAGTCAGACAAGGCTGCATCTTATCACCCTACTTGTTCAACTTATATGCAGAACATGTTGTAAGAAAAGCAGGCTTGGACACAGAAGAAGGAGTGAAGGAGTAAAAATACGAGGAAGGAATATCAACAATCTGAGATACGCCATAACACTAGCAGAAAATCTCCCTGCAACAACTACTAAGAAGGATCAAGGAAGAAAGTACAAAGGCAGGCTTACTGTTGAACATAAAGAAAACAACAATACCAATGGGGAATCTTGACAAATTCAACCTAGACAATGAAGAAATAGAATCAGTAAAAGAGTTCTCATACTTGGGATCAGAGATTGATAGAAATGGGGACTGCAGCCAGGAAATCAGAAGATTAAGAAAGGGAAGGACAGCTATGAAAGAACTAGAGAAGATCCTAAAATGCAAGGATATAGAAGTGAGGACAAAAGTTAGAATCGTACAAGACACTGTATTCCCTATTCCCATGTATGGATGTGAGAGCTGGTCAGTTAAGGAGGAGGATAGGAGGAAAATAAACTCATTTGAGCTGTGGTGTTGGAAAAGAATGCTAAGGATTCCATGGACATCCAAAAAGACCAACAAATGGGTCCTGTAGCAGATCAAGCCAGAAATCTCCCTAGATACCAAGATGACAAAACTCAGGTTGTCATACTTTGGACACATCATGAGAAGGCATGAATCATTGGAAAAAACAGTAATTCTAGGAAAGGTAGAAGGAAGTAGAAAGAGAGGAAGGCCGCATGCAAGATGGATGAACTATATTCAAGAGATCATGGAGTTGAGCATAGCAGTGGAGGATAGAGGGTCTTGGAAATGTCTCATCAGCAGGGTCGACTCGAGGGAAGTTAACAACAACAAAAAAGCTGCCTTGGATCACACCATGAGAGAAAAGTGGGGTACAAATTTAATAAAGAAATAAATAAACAAATGTCATATGACATTCAACTGAACTTTTCCTAAAGGAGATTAGTCTAGCTCCTTCCATCTTGTGCTTTAGATGGAAAGTTATGAATGTTCTGTGAACAGAACATTCATAACTTTTCATCTAAAGCACAAGATGGAAGGAGCTAGACTAATCTCCTTTAGGAAAAGTGTTCCAGTCAGGTTTTAGGTGAAGCTACCTAAAATGCCCTAGTTCAGATATTCAAATGCCTACCTTCTGTGACTGGCAGTATGTATAATAGGGCTTCAAATCATGATCTTAGATTATTTACTAAATCAGCTGTCTGGATTGTTAATATTTGTATAAGTTTTGGCAGGGGTGGACATTTTTGATAGAAAATTATATTTCACCCTCCCCCCCTCCCCCCCCCCCCAATACAGGAAATATAAGGTTGGACAAGTCCCAAAGAGGCAGGCCAGAATAAATTGGCTGGAATAGATTTTCAGTGACATTTCTGTGTGGGACGGGGGCTTGTAGTATAACTCTAGTCTTCCTTCCTTATGGAAAGATAAGATGAAGAACATGTGGAACAGAGGAAAGGAGTCTTTGTCCATCTCCAGTCTATAATTCAAACAAGGCTAGTACAAGTCTTTGCCAGCACTTTTTCTCTGAACAAGCCCGTCTCTAAAAATAACATAATTAAAAAGTGTTGAAGACAGTAAAAGAAAACCATTAGCTAAAATATTGAAACCACTTGAATGACATATTGAAGTATTCTAAAGTAAAATGAATGGAGAAATCTTACTCTTCTTTTAGCTCATTTTGTACAAACCTCCTCAAATCTTGTATATTTTGATCCCACAGAGAGCACATCAAGCCAAACCGGGTGCGGGCTACATTTCCCATGTAATTTGTCCCATTCCCTCGATAGCAATCTATATAAAAAATAGACAGGGAGAAATGGTTAAAAACATGCACACACACACAAATCATCATAATCAGTGCAGTGCAGTTTTTTCTCAATCTTCAATTAAATAAAATCAAGCTTTAAAATGTAAGATAGTATTTTCAAGCTATTATGTACAATACAAGGCTCATAAATACTGCAATGGGACAATTTTAATATGCAGAACTACAACCGTGTCTAAAATCTAAACATGTGTGTTTGAAGACATGAGTAAACAAGTAACATTTTTTGCTGTCTATTGCAGATGTACTAGGAACCTTTCTGTTTAAATGTTAATTTGTTGACTGTGAACTTGACAAGATCACCCAAGGCATTAACCTATCTAACTGCTGCCAATGTACTTTATTTTTACAGTTTAAATCCAGATGTTTTCCGTGAGCTATAGAGTGGAATTTTAACTAGTTAAGAGGAGGTCCTGGGTTTTGGCAGGGATCAACAGATAAATGTTGGAGTTAATCATCCCATGAAGAGGCATATGTCAAGCATGTTCCCATTCTCAAAATAGACCCATCTTTGAAACACAAAATGCAGTTGATTTGATTATTTACAGCTGATCAACATGAGAGAATGGTTTACCACTTGCAAGAACTGTGAAAGTGTCATACATTGACACTTCAATTCAAGGATGAGCAACTGTGGGCCTCCAGATGTTTTAAGAACACTTCCTATAATACCACACAACTTTATCCTGTCTAAAGCTGCATGTACACTGCAGAATTAATGTGGGTTGACACTGGTTTAATGGCCATGGATCAATGCTGTGGAATTCTGGGATTTGTAACTTTGTGAGATATTTAGTCTTCTCTATCAGAGAGCTCTAGTGCCACAACAAACTTCAAATCCCAGAATTCCATAGGGTGGAGACATGACAGGTAAAGCTGTATTAATTCTGCAGTTTAGATGCAGCCTATGTGTGATGGGAAATGTGGGCCATTTGCTTACCTGTTTAAAACAGACAATTACATTCCTACCCTGTAGCCATAAGGCCAGATCAGAAGGGCATGTAAAAATATGGGATGTAGCAGGCCTGTGTCACAGCTTGGCTTTTATGGATTGCCTTTACAGTTACATCTCTCTGTAGCACAGAAAGTTGGAGAACAACACAGATGACTGTGGAGACTGGATTACATTAGATGCACATAAAATCAAAGCCTCCATGCAGACATCTCAGCAGCAACTGCAGGAAGTCAACTGAATGACCTGGCACAGAAATCATTTATTCTTGTTTTGTGGTGGTTTCTTTTCAATAAAAAATATTAAATGAAACTGTGTACACAAAACGTTAAAGTGCTTGTTACAGTTCTCATACTGCATATGCCTTAGTATTGCTATTAGCATGCTCACTAGAGGAATAATGGATTGATCATCCAAGACTCAGTTGTGCAGGAAACCTCTTACATATATGTTAGGAACTTTCTTAATTCCTTAGTGCATGTTACCTTGTTCATTTGGCACATCACATTTGGGTATTTGAGAGCAATGCCCAATTCGAATTTGGGGATTGGTGGTAAAACACCAGGGTGCCTCCTCTCCATCTGGATTTCGGCAGTAGTTCTCTCTTAAGTCCCTATAAAAATACAATAATAAACATGTTAGCATATGCCAAGCATACTGCTGCTGGTTTCCATTGTCTTTTTTACTGCACATTAGCAATAATAAAGGCTGCTTGACACCTCCACAACACTGACTTTGTACTGGAGCAAAAGAAAAACTTGTTTTTAAAAAAGACAATTACAAAGTATCACATACACCCTAGCACAAATGGACAGCGGGTAGATTTGTTTTCACATTATAATGTTGCACATGAAGTCCAAAAAAGTTTTCAAGAAATCCTCTCATGGGGAAAGCTTTTGGTCATTGTTGCTCTAAATGTATTTTGCCTATTGCAGTGTCTTTCATACACACTCGTATCAGATCTGCCTGAGACCTATTATAAATACATTCTTTCATGCTTCTGCCAATAATACCACCATTCCTGCTCTGAATGAATCTGTGTGGTTAGATAGGCAGGGTCCACTTTTATCACTGATTTAATTAGGAAACCGAAACCTAAGAGTATGAGAACTGTTATTAGAAATCCTATACAGGTGTCAACTTTTGAAATGGAATCTAACCATTTGGGAGTCTCTTTAAAACAAAGTTTCAGTTTATATTAAACTGTCAGCCTCCACTCCCTTGAAAACTTTCCTCCCGTTAAATAGAGTCTTCAGTTTCAAAGGGCTTTTTTCACCATCTGGAACAATGACGGATAAGTATCCATAGAAAAAGTGTGTGCCTAGTTAGACAGAAACTCAGAGCTGTTTGCCTTTTCTTGTTTGCTTGTGGTTTTTTTTTTAAATTTAATTTGTAAAACAGATATTCTCCTCTTCCTGTTGGCTGAATGTTATCATACTTCCACAATTCAAGGCTTCTGAAATGAATATTGTGTGTGTTCAAATCTGATTTAGCTATTCTTTGCAAATGCATATGTCTTCAACAACCGTCTTTAAAAAAACTGAGAATAGGAAAATGTAACATCATAAGTGAAACAGAAAAGTACACAGTTGACATTATCGAGTTCTTCCACTATTCTAGTCAAAGGACAATATTTTAAAAGGAGGATGTTTTCTTAATGAAATAGGATAAATTACAAAAACCGAATAATGTTTCTGAAGTGCTTTATCAACACTCCCAAGGGATTCAACACAAATGTTTTGTCTGAATATTACTGAAGAGTTGAATGCCTGATTCTTTGACTGATTCCAGGAGTTTTTCAAGTAAGGATGTATAGAAGATACACCATATTAGTACTCTTTAATTAAAATGCATGAAATTTGGTTAACCATTCTAGAGGAATTCATATTCTAGTTGGTAATGGTTTTTTAATAGGGTGTTTTTATATTTTGGCCAAACTTTCAAACTTACTTTCTCTAGTCCTGACTGATCATGGTAGGACAAGGTTCAGAAGAAAAGTCGAGAAGACTGCAAGAAGACCTTTACACAACTATTTCATGTACTTATCCTATGATCCTATAGTACAAAGACTTACCTGAGAGTAAGTCCCCCTTAAAATAAGGTATAAGATTGAATTATGAAAGATCTAATTCTGTGATTTATGATTTATAAGGCATCTGATTCTATGATCTAATTTTGGGATTCTGTCATAGATGCTTAATGCCAATTTTTAATGCACAGATCTCAAATCTGTTTTCTTAGAGGACTCACTGGTTTCAGCAGTAATAATTGTTCATAATGAAAAGGTATGCAGTCCATGTTTCCATAAATGGTTCAGCTCCACTCCCAGAGTTCACTGACTTCCAGAATGGCTGTTGTGTTAATAACCTTTCTGATCATTCCTGATTTTAACTGGTAAAATCTTGAATGTACCGAATGAATATACCCAAGGCAACCACATTAATGAAGAAACTGTAATGCTATATGTAAAAGCATGCTCCTTCACTCTTTTTCCAGAGCTGTACAAATCATATTGTTAGCAATTCCTCTTTCTGAAAGCAATTATGGATGCAACAAAAGCAGGCGAGATAAAGTTGTAAGGACTCTCTAGCTGAACCACTTAATGTTTTTAGAGCATTGCTGTATTTACAGGCCAGTTGTGTGAGTATTTATGACATTGCTGACCAACTCATTAATAATGAGACCAGACACAGAGAACTGGGTTATAAAATGGGCAACTTTATTTAACTCAACTTATTTAAACTTATTTCTTCGAGAACTGCAAAAAACCAGGGGGGAGAACCTTGTGTAGGAACAGCTGGCAGATGGTCTGCTCCAAGACCAATTCCCCAGCTTCCAAAGGGCGAAAACACCTGTGCCCCAAGGGCAATCCATACTTTGGGTTGCTCCCCGGCCGGCATCCGGAAGGCCAACCCAAGACTCCCCCACTTAACTCGCCAGACTTAAGTGAGGGTTTAAATCTCAAGCCAGCCCCAAGGCAAGTCTCTTTCCCTTCACATTTACGTGATTTCCAGAGACCTAGCTTCACCCTTTAGGAGGGTGCCGAGGTGTTCACCGAAACATCTATCCCCCCCGCCTATGCGTGGAACCTATTTATGACCACACCCATGCCAATTGTCAAAGTCCTCAACCAACAGTGTGGGGTAGGTGAAAAAACCCTTGGAAAGGGGAGAAAATTCCTACCCGGCCCTGAGGCGACCAGAATTAATTTTCACACTGATGTCGAGGTGGGAGGGTGGGCCAGCGTTTGAAGCCAAGTGAGAGGAGTTTGGGCAGGGAAGCCCCAAGCAAGCTAAACCCCGGGCCCTCCTCTCCCAACAGCCAGCAGAACATGCTGTTTTCCTTTAACATGCTGGTCTCTAATGAGAGGCCAGCAAAATCTCCTCCCCAGCCCAAATGGTCGGGGAGAAGCATTATATCCTGGTGAATGTAGGATTGATTTCTCTTTGGGATGTGTAATTTTAACAAAACATATCTGTCAGGTTGGTAGATAATCTGTGTTCCTCCCCCTCCCCAAAGGAAATGTTTCCATGAATGACTTGCAATTTTAGTAACTAGTATCAGTTTTAGTAGTAGTAGAAGTGGATGACTTGCAAACCTCCAATCTGCCAACATGCCTCTCCCTGAGCTTGGATTTAAAGCAATGAAAGTGACAACATTACTTTTGGGATAACAACATTGATCACATAATTACTTTTTTAATAATAATAATAATAATAATAATAATAATAATAATAATACAGCTATAACATTGTTGCTTTTAAAAATTAACTACAGTGTCACTGCTTTGGGAGAGATGTATCAAGAAATATTTGTTCATTGCCTCCTGTTAGTAAAAACTGCTAGCACATCACTAATGTGTTAGACATACTATAAAAAGCAGCATACAATAATTGCTACAAGATGTTATATTTAGAAAGTAAACTCTAAAGCAGGGTTTTTCAACTAGAGTTCCCTGGAATCTTGGGGTTCCACAAGAGGTATCTAGGGTCTTCATGAAAGATCAGATTTGGAAGAAAGCACTTTTGGGGAGCTGTAGATATAATAAATTTTATGAAGGGGTGCTCTGAGACCTGAAAATTATTTCATGGATTCCTCCAGGGTAAAAATACTCCAAGCTATGCACACACCATTGGTTATTCTACCTGGACTGACCCTGACAAAAACAACACACAGAACAGATGGGGACAGAATTGCTCCCCTGTCCTTATTCCATCATTAGCCAGTCTGTGACAGGCTTTCAAATCGTAGCACCGATCCCGCCGTTAATCCATCATTAAAGCGGCACTGCAATAACGCGAACTTCCATTAATGCCAAATGACGGCCAATGTCGCTTTGATGACGGGTTACTGACAGGATCTGTGTGATGTCATCTGAAAGTCTTCTGTGCGATCGCAGTCAATCATGCTTTTCAGACAGGTTAATGACGGGATCTGCATGACATCATCTGAAAGTCCCTCCCTCAGTTGCATGGGAAGGACAGGACAGGAATGGGACAAGAATGGGATGACTCCTGTGTGATAATCTCCTACATCTCCATGGTAGTTTTCTCCAGCTTTCCAGCAGCACACCACATCTCTAATCCATAGTATTTTTCTCCAGCTTCCCTTTAACTTTCTCCCTGCACTCCACAGACCATTCTGCTGTGAAATTTCTGCCTATTGTGCTCGCCCCAATTTCAACAACAATTTCACCAAAGACTTTAACTCTGAAGTAAGCTTCAGTTAATTATGTGTGGGATGGCTGATTTCAATAAATTGCTCAACTCTAAAAACCGTTCTAGACTTAAAACTGAAGCTCCTTAATAAGCAGGCAGGCAATTACTGAATGCTATACAAGACCCGCATATCACCATCCAAGCAACTACTGGCCTAATTTTTGAATAAATTAGTGTGAAGAACAAATGAACAAAGTATCATACATTTATTAAAATTGCTCTGCAAACACTATTAGACTAATTCTCACAGTGTGGTTTAAATAACCTTTCGCCACATATTAAGATAATCCAATAACATGAAACAAACAAAACTAAGTTCACATGCACCTTTCCCACCAGATAATTATACAGAAACACTAATGAACTTGTTTAACACAAGTGAAATATGGCACAAGTTAAAAGCAATAGGTATTTCATTTTTAAAAAAATATCAGTACAGTCATATGCCGCACTTTCATTTGCCAGTGCTACTGTGCCGTACTATGAAATGCATGTTGCCTCAGATGTGTGACCCAGACAGCATGGAGATATGTCAGACACTTCTGAGATTTACACAGAACAACAGAATATTAAAATCTAGTTGTCTACTGCACTGGTACATTGAGACCTTCTGAACATTCACCGAATGACTATTTAAGAGCACTAAGGGGTGGCTAACTAACCCATGTACTGTACAGAGATCGTGTAGCACCTATGAGACATTGGCCTGTTACAGACTGCCCAAATAAAGCTGCTTTGGGTCTCTTTGGAGGTATGCTATATAAATGATGCATGGGTCCTATGAGTCCGGAGGTCGTGCCAAAGCCACACTCCATTCCTAAGCACTGGAGTGCAGCTTTGGTGCAGCTTCCAGATTCTTAGGATGCATACATCATTTAAACAGCATACCTCCAAAGAGACCCGAAGCAGCTTTATTTTGGCAGTCTGTAACAGGCCTAACTAAAGAAAAAAGATGGCAGCTATGAAAGCTCATGTTGTCATCTTCTTTCTTTAGTTAGTCTCAAAGGTGCTACAAGAGCTCTGTACATACTGATTCCACAGAATAACATGGCTATATCTTGACCAACCCATGTATTAGCTAATTTCAACTCAGAAACACAAGATTCAGCAGATTCAGAAAGCTTTATTGCAGAAAACTAAAGTTGTTCACTGCATAATTATGTTGTCAGGACCAAAGCACTTTGTTGGTTTGACTGTATATTAAAAGGAAAAGCAATTCAAATATTTGTGTGTTGCTGTGTGTGTGAGTGTGTCAGTGTTTTGCAATCCCTGTTGTATATTAAGATCCATAAGAACAGAATACCATCTTGGAAGGCAACCATTCTGCATACACAGTGTTTGTCTATGAGAAGCCCACCAGCAGGACATGAGCGCAATTACACCCTCTGACTCAAAAGATAAAATGCTGTGGCAAGACATCCCAGCCTAGTAGAAAACCAACATAGAAACAGCAAGGTCAACAGTCCACTTTGCGCCACAGTGACATACTTCCAGTCATGTAGATTCAACAGTAAAATAACAAATCAAATCAACTGAGTATCTGCAGTGCTTTCCTTTCCCAGTCATCAACTGCTGGGGTATAACAACCAACTACTTGATTAATATCCACATGTACTTTTTTATCACAATAAACCCATGTGGCTATAAATTATGAAGTACAAAAAGGGAAGAAAAAAGTACTCAGTGTTGAATATTTGATACTAGCGGATTATTATAAGTGTGATTCCTTTTCTATTTATGTAAACATATGGAAAGAGAAACAAGCTGAAGAAAATTAAGGCTTCAGTAGGCCTACATTTACCTAGAATTGAAGCTTAATTAAGTATGACCAGTAGGATCACAGTTGGACCTATGACAAAAATGCATGCGAATGGAATGCAAACAGAATCCGTAAAAAGAATAATGTGTGTCACTGCCCCAACAGTAAATCAATTCAGGCGGGATACAGACCGCCGCTTTGTGGCGGTCTCCCGCCGGCGCCATTTGCTCCACGTGGGAGCTGCAGCAGCCAAACCGCGCGGCTCCCGCGCGGAGCAAAAAAGAAGCTCCATTTTGGAGCTTCTTTTTGCAGCGCCTTTATGACGTTGCGAGGCGCCGCTGGCGCATTCGTGACGTCATAGGCGCCACGACACATCTGGACGCTATGCGTCCAGTACGTAAACATGGCGGCCCCCATGTGGAAGGGGCGCCGCCATGTTGTACGTATTCTATACGTACTAGGGTTAGGGGGGTGCGGAAACACCGCCCCTTCCTAACCCTAGTACGTATAGAATACATACTATATGGCGGTTTGTATCCCGCCTCAGAAGCAGCTCTACAACTCCGTGTTTTGTTCAATGTATACTGGACATTTAACACATTCTTTGGAATATTCTGTTTATTTATAAAAGTACAAATACATCTTATATGAAGCAAATAATTACTTAGAAACAAGCAGCAAATCCATTAAGCTTCCATCAGATTCCCATCAGTATCAATCAATTCAATTGCTTCCAATGAGGAACTCTGTGACTCTGTTTTGTACCAATAAATTTATACTGGAGGATGCTTCAGGTTGCTTTTCTGTCCAAATCCCAAATCCTGATTGGTATTGAATTCCGAAGATGGATGGAGTTTGCCTGTTGCCTGTAGACTTCCCTTATCTTCTGGCCTGAGAAGGAGTGATCAGGCAGGCCCAGCTCCATCAGGGCTAGCCTGAAGAAAGAGGCTCCTCCCTCCATAACTGTCATCCTCTGGCCTACGAGGGAGTGACCAGGCAGGCCCAGCTCCATCAGGGCTAGCCTGAAGAAAGAGGCTCCTCCCTCCATAACTGTCATCCTCTGGCCTGAGAGGGAGTGAACAGGCAGGCCCAGCTCCATCAGGGCTAGCCTGAAGAAGAAGAGCCCTCCCTCCAGTCCATCTGCCTTGGACCAGGCCTCTGAGGGAGAGAAGAACCACTGGACCTCTTCCCCTTTCCCACCAACATTCCCTTCTCCTTTTGTGTCGTGTCTTTTAGACTGTAAGCCTGAGGGCAGGGAACCGTCTAATTAAAAATAATAATTGTAAGCCACTCTGATAGCCATTAGGGCTGAAGGGCAGAGTATAAATACTATAAATAAATAAATAATACATCAGCTTCCTCCCACTGAAGAAACGCATGAACTAATCACCGTGGATTATTTTTTTCAAAAATCAGTCTATGGAAGAACAATTGATACTACATTGGACAGCTCTACTAACCACATTTTCCTCTTCCTTAGCTGAAAAATGGTGGTCTGTAGTAGACATGAGAAATAGTGACCAGGAAAGAATATTCCCAAAACTTTCACTACACCACTGGCAATAAGTATGCTGCATTACTATAGATAAATACCAAGCAGAGAGACTACAATGAACTCTTCATCTTAGTACCTAAACATTCCAGGGGATAAGGAGTTGAAATTGAAGAATAATAGGCTTTGACATTCCTGCTCTACAAGGCTATGAGAGATGGAGGGGTTCTTGGTGTAGCTGATTCTGTTTATGGGAGTTTCATTTGGTAAACAAATGCCCTGCTTTGTAGGTACATCTTTGGCTTCCTCTCAGGAAGTGTGTGCAGATTTGTCTGAGGACTCGTGGCCTCCATAGATTAGGGCCCTTCACAGTAGCCAGCACATGGAACACTTTTTGCTACAAAACAATTCTTGCATCCATTATTCACCAATAAATCTTCTTTTAATACATGAATTTATCTCATCTTGATAATCCTTGGATCTGTTTTGATGCAGTGTTGCTAACTGGGCCTCTGGATTAATATACAACTGAATGGTATCCAATGATATTTGAGTGAAGAAGCAGATGGTGTTTCATGTCTGCTGTGTCATACCATTCTTGTTCTGGGGTTGTTCAATGTCTCAGGCACCATATATCTTGCTATTACATCATTCACCTGGAAAGAAATACCATTTGAATAAGCATTGTCAAGAGCCCTCGGCTCCAATTTTCCACACTTAGTCACTACTGCATTTAACAATAGGCATGCAAATCAGACATAATAAATATTCCACACTGGCTACCTAGTTATATAAGCATAATTAAATAATGTCTCCTGGCCTGACTTCTGACACTCACCTTAACAGCTAGTAGTGCATCAGGTGAAGGAGATCTGTTGACCCGACACAAGAAGGAGACTATTTCCACCCCTCTCCACCAGGGAGTAGGGGCTTTGACAAATTGTAACAGGGATCTTGTTTTTGATTGTTGTAGCCCTTGGTGGGAGGGTCTGGAAACATCATCTTCCTTGCACCCTGATCAGCAGCCGGGCATGGCTGGGCATTTCTCTAGCCCTACAGTAAACTACATAGTCCTACTGAATATGGAGCAGTTATAGATTCCTAACTCTAGGTTAGGAACCCAAAAATGCAATGCAGAATGCCAGGTGCTATTTTTTTAAAGATATCTTTTTACTCTACTTGTAAAATTTCTGTGTGCATCTTTCCCTCAGACTTTTTTGAGCCATCATCACACCAGCTTCCTATATCTAGCAGGAAATGGATTTCAGAGAGCACAGCCATACAGCCATCATTTCCATTTGTATGCATTCGTTGCAGAGTAATTTCACTTGTTGTTACAGGTTCTTGGAAACCACAATTGAGAAAAATTAGGGAGAATGGCAGGAGTGGGAAGAAAGTTTAAGCCCTGTTCAGCGTGAAGAATTCAAGAATGATTGGTCTCTAGATAATTCACATATTTCCAGACATTACTATATAGTTCTGAATCAGTACAAAATATAACATCCTGAGCAAACATTTCTGAATTTTAGATAAGAGTTAGTTTTACAAGCAGGTAAACACTTTCAATTTAAGCAAGTATTTAATAATTAATTTGGGCTGTGTAAAAAGGTCTTTTTATGAGAAATGTGCATTTTTGCTCCTATCATTATGATTTTGAATGATATTATATTTCTTCAAATTAATGGCGTTCTAATACAATAGTTGTAGAATTGTATTTTCAGTTTTTTATGTATAATAAGGTTTTTAATACGGGTTTACAACTTCTCCTGTTTCAGACTTGCCTTCAGGCTCATGTCAGGAGAAAAAATGGGATATTAAGTTAAATAAATAAATGAATAAGATCTAAATGCTCAGCAAACTGAATAGCCATTCACTATCTTGCCAAACAAGCATACCATCACGAAACCATAACATATTATTAAGCCAGGTTCACTTACCCTCTAACAAGATTCTTGCCATCAAAGTGTTGTTCTTATGAAGATTTAGAATGAAGCCTTTCGTAGGGCACAGATGATCAGTTTAAGAACTGAAGAATGAATACTGCAGAGTACTGTGGTTCCACATAACCAGAGCTTCTATAGCGGCAGCAAACCTAATTGGGAGGGGAAGAATTGATGGCTTGCACCATTTCAACTAGTCCACCTACAGCTGAATAGTTTCCAGAGAAAGGAGGCTCCTTCTGACAACTAAGCACCAGTTGTAGGAGCAAGGGAAGCAATAGCTTCCCCCAAATTAGAGGGGATTTGAGATGGAAGAAACCTTTTGGGATCCAGCATCAGACAGATTTATGTTGCCGAAAGAAATGTGAACTACAGTTTAGCTCTTCACAAAAATGAATTCCCACCTGCTAACTATGATCAGTTGTGCCTTCATCTAATCACCATACCCAGTCCATGTGCCACCATACTACAGTTAACAAGATATCATGTGAAAAGCCATGTGCTCAAAGTACCATCCACCATTACATACCACAAATGCGTTACACTTAGAAGTCAAAGGTTCCAGGCCAGAAAAAGAACCCAAAGATTTACAAAAGATATTGTTCATTATTCACATTATGCAAACATAATTCCTGAATATACAATGTTTAGGATGACAGGAAAAACTTTAAAAAAAACATCAAATACTACGAATCTTCTGATTTTTAAAAACTGTGTTGAAGAAATACCAGTGATTCAGCAAGTCAAAACACTCCTCATTTCCACCTTTACCATACTGAACTTCATTGATTACTGTCAGAATTGTCATACATTGCTGGCGTTTAAATAAGTAAGGCTGTACTCACTTGCATTTAAAGTTTTCTTGTGTGAAGTTGTGTCTATGAGGTGTCTGTGAGTCCCAGCGCTGGCATTCAGTACCACTCCATATGGTGTTCACAGTACCACGGTAGCCCTCCCCTTGTCCTCTGATACAGTCCACTGTTTCAGCAGCTGATTCAGAGTTGTTCTCCATGTGCTGATCTGGAAATAAAGACATGATGAGTCCTCCTTCTGTTTAGGTCTTCCCCTCATTTTTGTGGATAGTTTATGAGTATGACTAGTTGACACCTAAAATAATTTTATTGGATTCATATTCCCCTGTGAAACTACTCTGGCTGTGGAATGCTCACTCTCTGGAGACGTATTTGGCACTGATGTCACATGGTTTGACCATCTTTTCATTTTTAATTGTTCCATTATTCTATATGCCTTTGGACAGTTTAATTTTTTTCTCGCTGTTCAGCATTTAAAAATGTACAGTCAGCCCTCTACATTTACAGTTTTGACTTTTTCAGATTTGATTATTCCCAGAGATGAGTAATTTGTTCTTTCTTAGGAATTTCAAGGTCTCAATCTCTAGGAAATGGGATGGGAAAGAAGGCTAGTAGGATGCCAAAATGCAATAAAAATGGAATTGACAGAACTTCACATCCTTGATTAGCCAAGGACTGAAGTCCATGGTTTCCAATTTGAAATTAACTTGAACACCAAAATTACTACGATACCACAGCTGTCTAGATTTTTTTTTAATGTGAATAATCAGTAATAATGTTGTTGTTGTTAAGACATTACTGTGCTCTTAATATTTCTGTCTGTAAGCAACCTGGAATCTGGGATCACCCAAACTTCCAGGAATGCATCACTATCTCCCCATCCCATGCTTAACCTTCTACTAGAAGGTTACACGGCCTCCTTTCCCAAGCAGTGAAAACTTGGAAATTATTTCTTGCCTTATAAGACTATGTTAAGACACTCTGTGTATTGCCCACTCTGTAAATTGCCCACAGCTCAGCATTTATAAACTCAATGCAATTATTTGGGTGCACATCTGTTTGAACAATCAGATCCCATAGTTTAACCTGGTACATAGATTAGCATTTCAATGTAACGTCTGTTGTCAAATACAAAGGCAATTCACCAATAGGCATCATTTGTTGTTATAACCCCAGTCATAAAAACATGAACTAGACAAAATCTATTATAAATCCATTTACATCTTAAGTCACTATTCCCCCCTGAGTCAAAAGAGGTACTCATGCATGGAAAATTAGACACATGGATCAGTGTTCTGGCAGGAAAGGATGCTGGATGTCATACGGAGATCACACACAATTATGGATGAAGACAAATGTTCCTAATTTGAAGCAAAGAATAAATCCCCTAATTTAAATATTCCAAGGGCTTTATTAAGCTAATATTTGTGAACAGTGAAGAATAGCTATGCTTTCTAGGCTCTGGTATAAAAAGTCTCTGTTCAGTAATATATTTGCAAAGGCAGCACATATTTCTGTCTCAAGACCATTTGCAGATGTCTCTGCACTCTGCACTCAGTCTGGCATGGGCTGCTGAGAACAGAATCCTGGGAAATGATAGCTTCTCCAATGAGGATGGTGATTCAAAGGAGACCCTCAGGCAAACAGACACCCAGGTCATTTTAAAAATCAAATTGTTGTTTGAAGCTCCCTTATCTGAAAAGCTTAGGAACAGGAGTGTTTTAGATGTTGGGTTTTTGTTTTGTTTTGTTTTTTATTCTGGAATACCTGTATTTGAATATATTTACATAATGAGATATCTTGGAGATGAGATCCAACTGTAAACATAAAACTAATTTATATTTCCTATGCATCTTATACAAATAGCCCAAAGATAATTTTATATATAATATTTTTAATAATTTTGTGCATAAAACAAAGTTTGTGTACACTGAACCACCAGAAGGCAAAAGTGTCACTATCTCAGCCACCTATGTGGACAATTTTGGATTTTGGAATATTTCAGATTTTGGAATTCCAGATCAGGGAAATTCAATCTATACATATATCATAATAGTGTTAATGAGACAGACATTGCAGAAGGAATGGAACTAGGAACATATAACAAAAGGTCAGAACAAAATCTGTATTAATTGGGTTTTTTGTTTTTAGTATGGGCTTCTTTCTGCCTTGTCAAATATAAACTGTTTCCCCTCCAAAGCTACATTTAAAATATGGGAGCCCTTTCTTTCCTTCGTTCCCTTTAAAATAGGATTGAGAGCCAACACACTAGAAATTTAATGTATTAATTAAAAACTTCCTCATAAACAGGCAAACTCCCATGTTTCTAAGGGAATTCCTTACACCAAACATCTTCCCTTGAGCTGAAATGATGTGGAAACAGCAGTTTCTTGCTTGAAAATCTAAGGGTGGGACTTATTAGGCCCACAAACTCTATGCTCCCTCCCACCAGGACTCAGTGATCTCCCTCACCTCCAGCTTCCCAGCACCAAACAATATCAAGTTGACAAAATGCAATTTTGTGCTGAAAAATAAGTCTAGGAGAGATGGCATTGCTGTTTAATGTTGTTTCAGGGCCCTTCACCCTAAAATAGCTCAAAAAGCAATTTCTGGTTCTGGAAAATGGTGTCAGGGTGGTTTAGGAAGAGTTGAAATGGTCACTGAATTAAGCCCACTTTTGTTCCAAAGCCTGTCCTAGCTTACTACAAGAAACAATCTGTCTCCAGCTTGGCTGTTTTGGGACATTAACACATGGGCAAAGGCACACTGAGCAAACAATTCCACCAAGTGATTGCAAAACTGTCAAATTTGTGTGTCTGCTTAGTTGGAAGGCTTTGGAAAAACTCAAGTGCTCCTAAAGCAAAGGTGGGAGTGCTCATATATCTCTAGCCACATGGAAACAAATAAATATAGAAAAGCTTGTGTGGAATGTTGTTGATGGGCCCAACATTTGACCTGTAATTGTTTGTGTTGAAGCTCAGTTCAAGATGCTAACCATTCAGAGTCCTAATGACTTGCCTTAAACTCAACTTTTGAGAATGATCAAATTCCCAACCTTTGAGAATGATCAGAAAGGTTCTGCACTGTGTCCCTACTTCCAGCTGCAGGTGGAACATAGGACAGAGCCTTTTCAGCATAAATTTGGAGGAGGTCTGTGCAGTCCCTCAGGTTTTTTTCCCCAGGTTATTGGAGACTTTATTGTTTGGATAGGATTTTATTTCAAGTGAATTTCCATACTCCTAATAAGTGGTTTCAGCCCACTGTTTTGGTTTGTGGTTTTTCTGTCTTCTGATTACATCACACTGTATACATCACATTGTATGCATTTGTGTGGGAATGTAACTTGCTGAAGGTCAAGAAAACCAAACATTACAGAAGAGCTACATAAAACACTCTTAATACTGCTTAAAAGGATCTGCTTTAATTTCATTTGAGTATATCAGAAAGAACTAGTATGATCTCGTGGTTTGGGTATTGTACAGGACTCCAGGAGACCAGGGTTTGAATCCCTGATCAGTCATGGAAACCCACTGAGTGACCTTGGCCAAATCACACCCATAGCCAAAGAGGAAAGTAATGACAAGCCTCTTCTGAATAGATCTTGTCAAGAGAACTCTGTGACAGCATATCATAAGTTAGAGCCAACTTAAAGGCAGATAACAACAGAAACTATAAGCAATAAATCAGTGTTTTCTTGTGTTGCCTCTGTAAGTTTGCATTGACAGAAGTATGTTGACACAGTGATTCTGTGTAAGTAATTCAGAATAATTTCCTCAAATAAACCTCTAGTAACAATACACTGATACCTACAGTGCTGGAATTCCAACCTCCTTCCCAGAAAAAAAGAGGAAATAATAATCCACATTAGATTCAAATGATTCCACCAAAAAAAAATCATCAATATTCTTTACTGTGAGAAAAATCTAAAGTCTACATATGATTCTTATCTTTTATCTAACGTAGGTTATTGATACTGTTGGCACACACAAGGTTGGTTCACTTTAGGAATGCATTATTGTTCATTTCCCAGCTGAGAAAAGGGTTTCTTGACACTTGAGAAACCTCTTTGGGCAAGATTTTTGTGCAGCTTTCTACTGTTCACACATCCCAGTTGTTTCAGGAGTGGTTCTGTGCAGACATACAAGTTGTTTTTCTACATAACATTCTATGCAAAAATATATGTCTGCATGTGCACATAAATGTTGGGTTTCTGCAGAGAAAGCAAATGGATTTCTGTACAGAATAACTGCCCAAGACATCTCAGTGTGTGAATATGAGGAGAATATTTTGCAAAAATATTATTAATCCAATAAGGAAAACTATCTAAACCTTTTGGCCTTGCATGGAAGGATAATACAAGCAAAGATTTACATCTGCAGTTCAAATGCAACATTAGACATGAATGTACCCTTCTTTTACCATATAAATACATTTTTAAAACTATTGTAATGTATCCTTTATGGGTGTCTTTCAAAAAATGCCCAGAAACTGATTCAGGATATGGCTGTTAGTGTGTACATCAGAGGGTCTAGTGTAGAACATCTAACATCAATTTGATTTCAGTCACTATAATTAGTTTCCAATCTCAACTTAAATAGGCTAAGGGGTGGTCTGCAGCTCCCACTTTACTGGCTGGATCAGGGCCGTGACAACCTCATGCTGCGGCCCTGATCTGGCCTCCAGAGAGTGCAAAAAGGAACCGCCATCCAAGGGGTGTCATAGCAGTGGCGATGCGGCTTTATGACGCCCTTTTGGTGCTGCATCATGTGGATCCAGTACCAAAGGGGCGTCATGATGGTGTGAGTGTCATGATGGTGTGGCACCCTGGGGGGCAGAGTTAGGGTGTCCAGCATGCAGATGCTGTGCCCTAACTCTGCCCACAGGACAGCACAAAGTTCCGGCCTAAGTTCAGGATATGGAGCCAGCATGATGTAGTGGTTTGAGCACTGAGCTAAGACCCTGGAGTCTAGGTTTTGAATGGTGGGCCATGGAAACCCACTAGCTGACACTGGGCAAGTCAAACAGTCCTTGCCTCACAGAAGGCAAAGGCAAATCGCTTCTGAAGAAATCTTGCCATGAAAACCCCATGATAGGTTCACCTTAGGGTTGACATTAGTCAGAAATTGCTGACACAAGCCACATAACGATAACAACAACAACAAGGTTCAGGATATACCAAAGACCATCTTCACCCATGGACACCTATATGGATATTAATATTATTTCCAAAGCCCTGTTCCATGTGTCTCTATGGTCTCAAATATAGCAAATGGTGATACAAAATAGGTCATTCTTTATGGTAGCACCAAAGATTCTTGCAAAGCCTTCAAGTAACAGTCCTCTGTGATACTCTGAACACTTTTTATAGAACTGATATGGGTAGAGAAACTGATTTGGAAAGTTGGGAATACTCAAGGAAAAAAACACAAGAATTTACTAGAAGCCAAGATCTAAAAGAAAACTACTTAAAATGTCTGCATGATAGTAGGCAACACCATTAAAAATTCTGAAGATTTACAAAACAGAAAAGAACAAGTTTTGGAGAGGAAAAGGGGAAAAGAGGAAGACAACACACCAAATGGCTAGACTCAATCAAGTTGCTCACAGGCTTAAATCAGCAGAACCCAAACAGATCAGTGGAGGATAGAGGTTTGTGAGATGTCTCAAAGGCTGACTCAAAGGCAGTTATCAACAGCAACAACAAACTCTAGGTTATGAATTGGTGACTGCAATACAGAATGCTAACAAAAGTCAGTAAAATGCACACTTTTAAAATCCCTTGCAGTAAGTTCAAAAAGTCTTTTTTTATCTTTTCAACAGAAGGACAGCAAATAGGAAGACATAACTGTGAACATGGTGAGACAGAGAGAAGAAGGTCTCACTGAAGTTCTTAGAACTGGAACAGGCTCAATAGAGGAAGATACATTCCTTCAGACAGCCTGGGTCCAAGCTGTAAAGGGATTCATTGGTGATAAAACAGCATTTCTCATGGTGTCCAGAGAGAGAACAGCAGCCAATGCAGCAGCTGAAGCAAGGGAATTGTATGTTCCCTATAGTTAACCATCAGGCTAGAACACTTGAGTCCAACTGGAACTACTGAGTGTTTTGTTACTGTTGTTGTTACTACTGCTGTTGTGGTGATTGTTCTTCTAGTAATAGTTAAGAGATGAGTCATTTAAAAGTGAGGGCAAGCAGTTTCATTCACTGCATTTATTTATAATGTTAGAATGCTAGAAAATCTAAAACAATTTTCCTACAACCATTATAACATATTACTGTAACTACTTCATAAGTAAAGTTAAGCAATTAGTAGTTATACTTATTTAAATGCTGTTGCTCTTCCTAGCTACATCTACTAGAAAAATTCTTTGCTCAAGTATTGCTCAAGAAATAATTTCATTTGTAGACATAATGATTCAATGTGCAAAGCATTTATTTCTAACTCATTTGTATTGCTTGTTGAATCAGATTTATGAGCAAATACATTCAAAGAAAAGAGAAAGCTTTCTTTAAAGCCAGTGGGATTACAGGTACGCCAGCCATTCCAGGATCACAGCAGAGAAGGCAGGCTAAAAATATTTCATATGTGCCAAACAGACAAATTTGGGGCTTTGATCAATTTAGTTTAGAAGTCAGGTAGCATGTAGTCCAGACAGCAATAAATGCACCAGATGTTTGTACTCTCAGGAGAGGTATTTCAGCATTGTTCGACATATTAACTGCTAACATAAAAGTCAGAGCTGCTAAACAGACCATATAATAGTTGTTTCTCTGATTTTTGCCACCTTAAAGAGTTTGGGCTAGGCTGACCCATTTTACCACACACTGCATGTACTTCATGGGCTGCATGGGGAAAGGACAGGCTTTGTTGGACATATGCTAACACAAAAGAAGCCCTTATCTTCCCACACTCAATAACAATGTAGATGGCACCTCAAATTTGGAAAGTCCACACCTGAGAAGCCCAGCTGGCACTGACCTTGGTTTCACTCTGGTGCCAAATTAAGCTTTCTGTTAAAGACTCTGGGGACTAAAGATTTTATACAATTTTTAACACACTGTATTAAACTTTTTACCTTTTAAAATTATATTTCAAAATAATTAAATGTGTTATTTTTTGAGTTATTCAGTTGTTTAGTTTGTTTCTTAGACTATTTAAATTAATTTTATTGTTTTAAATTTTAAATAGCTTAAAGCTGGCTAGAGATCTTATGATATAGGGTGGGATATAAATATTTTAACAAATATATAAATAATAAACAGTGGTATGAGAAAAATTAAAACAATATTGATCTAGTGCATTAGTTTTCTAAATGTGTTCCTCTGAAATCAAAGGCACCCTAGGACCTCATTTAGAAGACTGGCAACACCTGGGCTGCCAGTACAAACCCGTCTCTGCTTTAGCAATACCCTACTTTAGAGAGAGCTTGAGCATTTTCTAGACTTGTCAGGTGCCTATGTCAATTGATAATACACCTTGCAATGTGTCTTAAAAAAAGGCAAGCAGATCCTACCCAAGAAATTTGAATAGCAACCTTATCCTTGTATGTATGAAGAGTGAATACCAGGGGGCTGGAATATGTATTCATGAAATTGTATAGCTCCTCCCAGCTCTGATTCTAACATGTGGTTGTTAGAAGTCAGCATATGGAAGCATACTTCCATAGATAACATGCATAGTATTCTTCACATGCTGGAACCCTACACTATAAGGGTATCAGCTGGAGCCCTGGTGGCGCAGTGGGTAAATGCCTGTACTGCAGCCATTCACTCGAAACCACAAGGTTGCAAGTTCAAGACCAGCAAAAGGGCCCAAGCTTGACTCAGGCTTGCATCCTTCCGAGGTCGCTAAAATGAGTACCCAGACTGTAGGGGGCAAATTAGCTTACTTGCTAATTAGCTTACTTGCTGTTCACCGCTATGATCTTTGGAATAGCGGTATATAAATAAAACAAATTATTAATTATTATTATTAAAGCAAATTGGTGCCTTTCATCTGCAGACACTCATACATATCACATGGACATTGGGGCCTATTGTGGGAGAAGCCATTCAATCTTATGGCAATAGAGTAGCCCCTCTCTGGTCCTCATATGAGAACACCTTTATACATATTACATGCGAAGAGAACCTAAGCAGGGATGGGGAGTCAATTATGTGATCATGGGGAAGGAGCATGCAAAGAAGCCATGCTATATAAGCAGCATGAACCATAACCCAAAAAGTAACTGGGTTACAAGGTGCCACTCCACAGAGAGATTATTGGCATCTAGGGATGGAAAAACGAAAAACAAAAGGACTCAACAAAACATTTGTGTTTAACTCACCACATGTTTTAATGTTGCAATATTCCCATGGGGTATTTGGGTCAAGAGTGTAACACCATGGCCTCGGCTTCCCATCTGGATTGCGGCAATAATTATCATCAAAGCCTTTGTCAGGATATCTGTAAAACACAACAACTTGCATGTCAACCTGACAAAAGATACAAGCCAAAGGCCGTCCAGTTGAGATGGGATTCACATTTGTCCTAACTGGCTTAGACCCCAAACATGGGAGGTGCTAAATGCCTACATATGTGGGAGATGGAGCAGCCATCACTACTAGTAGGAGTAATAACTGGAAGGAAACTATTTTGATATGATGCAGGACATCAAACGGGGTCATTCTGCTAATTGGGCAACCTCCCATTAGTGTCAGATCTGACACAATAGCCCTACTTTGCTATCTTCAAATGGCCCAATTAAGTAAGGACAATATAAACACTTCCTGGCATGGCAGACTCATTAAGAAAATGGGTTCTACAGTTCAACAGCCCTGGGTTCAAACTGGCAGCTATTTTCAACAAACCCCAGGCTAATGATATCTCTATATTTAGAAGCCAGCCTATTTAGAGGGCATGCTCTCATTTCCAGAACTACAAGGAGTAAAAAAAAGACTATAAGTAACACAATTTTTCTTTGCCATTCTTTATCTTGTCAGGATTTTCCTCCTCCTTTTAATTAACTCATACCTCTTTCATGGTATTACTGAAGAAGTGACGGTAAAACAAATAGACAATGTGAACTTTTTGAATGACTAGCGTTTCATTATTCACTTGGACTTAAGTGTTTGTTTTATGTTTATTATTTATAGTGCATTGGCAGGTGAATATTAAATTGTTTTAGAACACAGATGGTATACCTTTGAATCCAAGATTTTCTGCTACCAGACATAGTTCTCATGAGCAGATTATAATATGATTCCCCATTGCCTTCTGAAGAAGTTTTTTTAGCCTCAAGAATAGTATATAAAACAAAATCACCCCATAATGTATTTGCACACTGTGGAATCCTGTTTTCTTTATACTAAGACTAGCAATGTTCCTCCTCTTAGCTACTAAAGTGTAAAGGCTTGGAAGGCAAGCATAGACCTTCTTACAAGAAAATCAAAAGGTTTTGTTACAGATTTTTTTCCAAATATTTGTATTCAAATTTCCCGCAACAAATAAAATTTCTCTTCTACTACATCTTGTTGCCTACTATATGTTATTTGTTACAGAAACCTTTGTCAAAGAGACAGAATGGGCCTTTGAAGAGATTCTTCTGGCTTTCCTAGAACAGATCCATTGCACTGGCAAATGTTTAAGAAGTTTGTAAGCCTACCTTTGCCAATGCAAATGAGATTGGTGAGATGCAGCCAGCATCAAAACGTATTATTTTATTTTGATTCAACTGGTTTTAAATTTTGTTTTAAATGTGAAGTGGTTCAATATATTCATAGTTATTTTTTTAAAAAAATATTCTTATTGTTTTAAATTGTTCTAAACTGATTGTATTGCACACCACCCTAAGATCCACAGATATACAGTGGATTATAGATAAATAAATAAACCTCCGCCTGCCCTCAACTTTTGTTTGTTACAGTTTATTTTGTCACAGCAGCTTGATTCTACACAATTCTAACTGGAAGTTTAACTTCAATCATTGTTTACTGTTCCATCATTTGCTTGTTTGCCACTTCCTTTTCCCAAGGCTTAAAGAGTGTGACCCATCTAAGATCACCTAGTGGATTTCTAAGGCTGAGTGGTGATTTGGACCCTGGCTATTTGGAATCCTAGTCCAATACTCAAACTACACCATGCTGGCTGTCATTAGTCTTGGATCCCAGGTAACTGGAATAGGAGGTTACCTGCAGCCAAGGAAGTGTGCATAGCATTTCATCCAAAGCCTCCAGCAAGCCACACATTTTATAAAATGTCAGGAGATTTGGTGCTGGGAAAAGCAAAAATAATTGTTTACAAAGGATAATGCTGCACACTCAAAATTAAGACCATTTACATATCCAGGAATATTCAACACATAAAGACAGTGGCCCATTCCTCCTACACAGTTATACCACTATATTTCACTTTAACAGCCATGGCATCATTCTATGGAATCTTGGGATTGGCAGTAGTGGGGCGGCTCTAGTGCCTCTCCAAACTGCAAGTCCAGGATTCCACAGGCTCTTCCTATTTAGTGCTATAATTTGGTTGTATGAATGGTCCCACTGCTATACATGGCTCTTACTAGGAAAGAAGGCATTGTGGTAGGCATAACAGTGACTTTCAGATGTTCTGGCCTACCTCAAATAATTCCCCATCACTGGTCATGCAGACTGGAATTTATGCGAGTTGTAACCAAAAACATTTTGGAGAACAGGTTGTTATCCCTGATCTCTTCTTGTCTCCACAGGGCAACCTGTCTCTTTGGTCTTTATTTTATCACAGAACATCCTGTGTATTACAATCTTCATCAGCTTTAGCCTCAAGGTAATATTTGCTGTTGCTCAGTTATTAACTTAGCCAAAACAATTCTGATATATTCGTTCCAGCATGTGCAGAAATCCAGTGAATAAGATTTAGCAAGAAAGAACAACTGTCTGGAAATCAAAAGAACTATCCAAAATACCCCCAAAGCACTCCATTTGCCTCAGAGATTTATTTCCTAATTTAGTGATTATTCCCACTGTTGGAGGTTAGTTAAAGCAGATATTCAAGATTCCAACCCCATGTACACTTAGTTGGCATGAACTCAGTGGGATTTAACCCTTCAGTAAAGAAATGCAAGATTTGGTTACAAAAGGAGCAAAGAGTCAAACAGAGAACAGCACAAAAGGCAGATCTTCAGCTTTATAAAGCCCAATAACTCTTTTTTTGCTATAACATTTTGCCTTAATGTTTAAGAGATTTAAATTTCTCCCTTGGTGCTCATTATTTTTGAATCCCAGGCAATTGTGATTAACAGTAGATAGAATGGCTCTTCCCAGGCACTGCTCAACTTCAATGAGCCATTAATTTCAGACCTCCCTTCTTATTTTACAACTGGAATGGCTATTTAGGTGGCCGCTGTAATAACTTAGTAAGCCAAGTGTAATGGACACTTCCCTTTAGTGAATGATCAAAAGGTGCCCTGATAATTGAGTCCAGGCTACACATCCCAAGCACTGGCCCACCAATGAAAATATTTAAAGGCAAGGGCTCTGTAATCTACATGAGTTATTTTATTAGACTACAGAGCATGTGTTCTTGTTTGCATACTTTGGTAACACAATTTCAAAGATGGATTGCTGAGAGAACCAAAATATCATGGAAACAGTTATTCATAGATCATCATAACTAAGTCTTTGGGAAAGCCTCTAGCACTATGATTCAATTTTTGCAAATGAGTCTGTTTTAGAAAAACTCCCCAACAGTGGCATGCTATCATCGCAGTTCATTCACCAAAATGTAAAATCAGTCAGCACACCAAATGTTTTGAATGAGGCAATGCCACAGAAAGATTTTAAACTGGCTGTATTGCCTGGTGGCAATGAAGGGTGGGCAAATTCAAGTTATCAGAGACTTGAAAGGGTGAGCAAAAAGCAAAGCAAAACCCTCTGAGGAGAAAATAATAATTTTACAAAATGCATTGTTCAATATTTGAGACAGGTATTGTCATTTCAACATATTGGCCTTTTATTGTTTGTAACAGACATCTTCTTCTTCTGTGTAAGCATGAGTTGTTTATGTTTTAACTTGTAATGGCCATGGATTGACCTTTCATAAGATTTGACACCCATTTGTTGAATACATCCAGCAAGATTTTGTCTCTAGACACACACACACACACCAATTTTAGCTAATTTTTTATGGAAAGATGTCTTTCAGGATCCCTGACTATACCTTTTTTCTATAATTTTCAGGGCCTTATTTGGGTTATTGTCTTTATTTATTGTTGTTTTGGTGTATTGTTTGTTGTCATGTTTTGTTTTAGAATGTATTAATAAATTTTAATTTAAAAACTTGTAATGGTCTAGATTAGAACAACAACAACAACAACAGCAACAGCAAAGGATCTAAAGGATGAAGCAAAGGAAAACAATGCCAAAGAATTTACAAAATTCCAACAAACATAACTGTTTGTGCTCATATTTTCTAGCAAATTCCAGCAAACATAACTGTTTGTGCTCAAGGCTGGATGGATGAGAGAACAGAGAGAGATCACTGCTTCCAGGGCATATTACACTCCTGCTTTTCATCAGGGAATAGTTCCTTTTTAAAATAAAAGTGCAGTACTTATATTGGCCCATGAATAAATCAACTCAGATTTTGGGGTCAATTTTTTGACTAAAATGTCTAGATGTATACATGCGTATATACAGTATATACAATACTCAGGTAAGTATGTACAGGATGGCCTGTCATATGAATTAATGAATGAACAGAGATCCTAAAATATGCAGGGAAAAAATGCACAGGGATCAGTAGTACCACAGTCCCATGACATGAAGACAAACATATAAAACTGCTTTGTTTTACATGCTATATTTATATACATGCTTATGTAAAATAAGATAATAAGTATTTTACTTCTCTGGACGAAATGGGTGCCTATGTGGTCTCTGAAGGTCCCAGCGTTGGCATTCCTTGCCAGTTTCTGTATGGTCCATTGGGCCTCTATAGCCTTCCCCATTGCATGTCATGCATTCAACTGAAAATACAGAATAACTGTTTTGATGGGATGTTGATTAATAGACAATACTTCGTTTAAACATTGCAGATAAGAGCACTTGAAACCAAATTCCCAACCACTGTTTCCATGTTCTCCCAAGCTGAGTAGAATTGCCACAAAATTTCACCCCATGTGAAATAGTAGGCTCCTCCTTTAGCAAAACAACCATGGACGGTCAAGTCTGAAAGAGCTTGAATAAAACTAGGGACCTTACCACACAGGGGCTCCCCAGAACGGAATGAAAATGGAACAGAAGGGGCCAGAAACGAGTGGAGAATGAGTGGGGGACGCATTTTACTGCACACAGAAGTCCCTCATTCGTTCCATTCCCTTCCCTTCCGTTCCCAATCTGTCCCAAGGGACGTGATTTTTGAGAACTGAGACGGATAGGAAACGGAAGGGAAGGGAACGAAACAACTGAGGGGCTTCTGTGTGCAGAAAAATGTGTCCCCCGCTCATTCCGTTCCCTTCCTGGCCCCTTCCGTTCCGTTCTCATTCCATTCCGGGGAGCCTATGCAGTAAGGTCCTAGCTATAAGGCACACCCTAGATAGCTGTAAAGTGTGAATTTCCCTTTAGATGATTCTTGAAGGCAACATGTACCATCCTCCAGTAATTATCAGAATCAGAAGGGGGGAGTCTTGCCCAAGAACAGAACAAATCCTATGTCAGGGAGAAGGAAGATGTGGTTCTCAAAATATTGTTGGACTGCAACTCCCATTAACCCTTGCTGGTGATAGATGATGGGAGTGGCAGCCCAACAAGTTCTTGGGGGGTTGCATATTCCCTATTCCTTCTTTGTGATACAAAATTCAGAGTAAGGTTATATCACCACAGCTCCTGGAATTGTATTTCCAGTTACATCTCAACCCAGTGTAACTTTTACATGATTGCTTTAAAGACAGCTTTGGATATCAGTACTAGGTTTAACACATGAAACCCCTTGGTGTTTACTGTGACTGCTACATGATACCATGCACATGTTCATTACCAATGACCCTGCCTTTCCTTTCTTGCAGAAGAGATAATAAGAAGGATTGATATCAAGAGAAAGAGGAAAGGAAGAGGCAGAGGTATTTGAAGCATTAATAGCTCAGTATGGTCAAAGAAAAATAACAAAAGTGTTACAAAAGTGTTTAACTGTCAGTAGAACAGCATGGGTATTAATAACTGCTAATGTGAAACCAAGCTTGTGATATCTAATACTTCTGACAATTCTATAAAGTTTTCTTTTTCTTTATATAACTTAAACAACTAATAGTCAATATCTCAGCCTTTACCTTCAGAACATAGAGGTATGTCGCAGACTTCATAACGCATTTTTGGACTGCTTGTAAAACACCAGGGCCCACCTTCTTCTCCTCGTGGATTCCGGCAGTAGTTTCCCCGAAGATCTTTACCTCGATAGCTCGAAGGCAAAAAGCTAGTTTTAAAATGACAATCATTACAGTATAAGAGCATGCAAACTTTGTGGTGAACCGTTGCATCTTCTTGAATAATTTATCTGACATCTCTTTCTAAAATATTACAAGAAATTCTTCTTCTTTTGAGCATTATCTGCCTGTTTGCTTCCATGAGCAAGGTGAAAATAACTTCTTAAAATGATTTAGTAAAAGAGGAGAAAAGGAAAATATAAAATTAGAAAAAGGAGAAAATAAAACCTAAACTTAATCTAGTGTTTTATCAGTTACTGTTGCTACATCCAGCTATATGTTCTTCTATAGTTCGAAATTGACTTATTAATTTCATTCCTGGTTCTGTCACCTTATATGCAATTATCAGTCAAATGAGGCATTAAAGGCCTTAGCTGATGTCATCTGAATGGGGAACATTTAGCAGCAATCTGGCACCACTGCAGTCATTAAAGAAAACATAGTACATGTATTGATTAGTTGTATTTGCATGGTTTCACTTTAAAGTAATATGCACATTTCTGTTTGTTAGAACAATCTTCATCCCAGATTAATCATATTTAATTTAGTTATGGCATCCAACTATTTTTTTAAAATGTGTTCCTCTACTTTGGGGGTGAAACAGCTTTTGAAATTAAAAACACATCTTCTAACCACCATTTAAGCTCAAAATAGACAACTGCATCTTTACCTTCACTTAATATCAAAACCATATCATTTGCAAATTAACTACTTTTGCAACATGCATATTACACTCTATGCACTAACATTGTTACCTCTTCTTATATCTTCATCAATTAAAAGAATGATTGTTTTCTCCCAGTCTGATACTGTCCATCATACCTTATTTAGGTCCCTTTCTATGCTATTATCATGTAATTCTTTCACAACTTCTTAGCTAAGGACAGCTTTAGGCAAGCATTTCTGATGTAGAATTACATGTCTAGAAATGGTATGCCCTTGTGTATTAAAGTATTATGGGAATCCCCCCCCCCATCTCTTTCATCAGAACGTCCTAAGCTTGGAAAAGATGAGCATTAAATACAAGCCAGCAACACTCAATCAGATTGCCCTAAATATATTGTCATCTTTCAGATTTGTCTATAGCACAGAAATATTCTAATACACTGATAATCAAAACTAAACAATACAAGATCTATTTCCAGTTGTTTGCCCAGATTAGAGCAAACTCATTTAATCAATGAAATGTACATAAGTGTTGGCTTACCATGTTTTCATTAATTTAATGGTCTACTGCTGTTGGGACTAACAACTGAAGTGTAGTAATGATTGTGTTTCTTTAGGCCAAAGATTTTCTACAGTACATTTCCAACAGTTCTAGAAAATGAGATCCAATCAAATCTACTACTTTCCAAGTGATGTTCAGACCCAGAGGCTAATTCATTTTTGGTTCACAAATAAGCATCATGTAAGGGTTTGACACCATAACCAAACTTATAGCTATGTAATGCATGCATTGATAAGCACAGTATATAGACAGACTACAAAAGTAGCTGCTTCAGCAACTGGGCTCACTCACAAAAGTGTTCAAAAATATACATTTGAAATGTGTGAATGATTGCCCAGTCAGTATCTCCTCACAGAGCACTGCTCATCTTCAAACTGGCATACTCCCTTCTTAAACTAACTACAGTGTGCCAGTGTTATATGCGGGCATGACTTACATGGCTGTCAGCATACAGTGTAAGCCACGCTGTAAGAAGGCTCGGTGCGCACCGGAAGAGGGAATGGTGCATGCTCCCATGGTGCACACGCTGCTCCACACTGCGGGCACAAGCCCCTTTCTTTTGAATGGGGCTCGAGCATATGCCGAATTCCTCTTATGCGGGGGGATCTGGAACAGAGCCCTGCGTAAGGGAAGGGCCCATTGTACTAAGAATTTGATAAAATAATTTTAACAAAGACAGCATTGACAGAGCAAGTGAAGAAATCTACAAATTGTTTGGTGAGTTATTTGCAATGGTCCTTCGGTTTCTTCTCTGTTTCATATATAGAAATAGATAAAATGAAAAAAACACAGACTACAGTGGGTCCTTGTTATCCACTGGAGTTTGTTCCAGAATGACCTGTGGATATCAAAATCCGTGGATGTTCAAGTCCCATTATATAACAGTGGCATAGTAAAATGGCGCTCCTCGTATAAATTGGCAAAATCAAGCTTTACTTTTCAGAATTTATATGGTTTTTTAAAAAATATTTTCAAGCCATGGATGCTTGAGTTCGGGGATAAGGAATCTGTGGATTTGGCTAGTCAACTATATTTCAAATATTTCAAATGTGATTTCAAATATTTTGGTCCATCCAATTTTTACAGATTACCTCCTCCTTCTGTAATACAGTTTCTGCTTCGGCAGTATTTTCCTATCCTCTCTGTAGCATTTTTGGGAGAGACTGGAGGAGCTGTCATAAAGAGGATGGACAGTGTAAGGAAGTCTACTTCCACCAACCCTGTTGCACTCATGTCTAAATCTGGATGCAGCCACTCTCTTTATGTATGTCCTTCAGAGCTACTTCACTTTCTTAAGATTATCTGTGAACAAGTCCAAATATATATCTAAAACCAAAGTATGAAGACAAAAAAATGTATGTGCAAATATATATGTTATATGGGCACATTCACTTATTTCAGACTGACTGTGGTTTTTTGCTCAGTGCCAATCCAGTGAAAATCCTGGATCTATTCCACTATAAGTGTTATAGTTTCCTGCTCAGCAGAAACATATTGGTAGAAGAAAACTGCACATGGCTGGGCTCTTGTAATCCCACCAAACTTACCTATGCTCATGAGGTATTGTGGAATTCCATGCCTGGCAACGGATACCACTTCTGGTGACTGACACAGTTCCTTTATAATTTGCTCCTTTGCCAACAATACAATTTCTTACATAATCTGTCAAAGGAAAACAACAAAAACAAAAGAGAAGGAGATACTTATTTCTTTGGAACTGAAAGCAAATGTATAAAATTTCTGTGTGATAGTCAGTGTTATGATTCCATTAAGCTAACATCATAACAAATGTCACACCAAACAAATGTGCCTCATACCTATTGTAATGAAAAACAATTTAGTATGTACAAAAATTCTGAAAATACTTTAGCTATTATATTAAAGCTTTGTCCAGCTCCCTCTGTACACCTTGGTGTCTTTAAATCTTTCTTTAGTAGCAGTAGCCAATTATCAAATGGCAGAGAGACACCAAAAATTCAAATTATTGATCTGTTGTTCAAAGTAAACAGGAATAACAACAACTGGCCATGTGCAAGTCCTCAAACTTAACTATATTCCATCTCTGGAACCTTTACTGGAGACAAAAGACAATGTTCTGTTTGGTTTCAAAATATCACACCACCACCACCATAATTGATTCTAAGTTTTCATGCCATTCAACAAAAGCTATTATCCTACAGAAACTCTCAGAAAGACGTCTCATACAATTTTTCAGAACTAAGCAGTTTATAGGTGATCTTTTCATTTAGGAAATGCTCTTTCTAAAGCATCAGAACTTTCTTACGGCAAGGAAAGAGTAGATCACAACTGCTAATAAGATCTCATTGTAACTGTGTCAAATGGACAGTCTTGTCTAAAAAGTTGTGTTTGAAAGAAAAGCAACATACCTTTCTTTTCATAAAGTTGAAATGTGTTGTTTTGCCTCCTCACCACTCCATTGTCGAGGGTAGTGAAAGACAACCAACGACAGCGTTTGGTAGTTTTATCAAATATAAACGCCCTGTGGAGAAAATAAAGACACATGAGTATTAAATCTCTGCTTAAATAGAGGTGGCCAACTGCAGACAGAGGCCATTTGTTCACTCCTGTGCCCCTCCAGCAGCCACACCAGTGCATCCAACTTGACCAGGAGTGACATCACATGACTTCCAAATTCAAAATTTGTGGGTGATTTTTTTCCTGCTTTTTTTCAAGTTTCTAGTGTATATACGGGTCTTGGGGGCAAAACCATTCAATTTTGCTGCTGTTTTAATGCATTTCAAACCACTGGGGCAAAATCATGCTGATCTTCTGGGGGGCTTTGAGGGCTGCATTTTGGGGATTCAAGATCTGCATGCAGGTCACATGTTGTACTTTGTCTTAGGTTGATGGTATTCTGGATCCTGTTGATTTATTCCCCTCTTTCATTCTGGGAAAGACCAACAGGTTTCAGAGAGATCTTTCTTGGATATGCATAAATGCAGAGGAATTGTAACTTTCTACAGCTGATTCAGAGGACAGAGAAAACACTAAATGAAGCATTAGTGTTTCTCCCAGAGCTTGGAAACTTTTAAATGGAGTTATCTATGTTTCTCTTTGATCACCAAAGTGGTCACTACAGTGGGCCCTTAGTATCCACTGGGGTTTGGTTCCCCATAACAAAATCTGTGGATGCTCAAGACCCGTTACATGCAATGGCATAGTAAAATGATGTCCCTAATATAAAATGGCAAAATCAAGGTTTGCTATTTGGAAGTTATATATTTTTTAAATATTTTCAAGCTGTGGATGCTTGAATCCATGGATAAGAAACCCATGGACATGGAGTATGGGAGGCTGACTGTATTTGTTATTGTAGCCCAGGAAAGCAACTGACTAAATTACTTTTTACAAATATGTTGCTAATATATTACTAATATTACTAATCAGCATGGTATAGTGGTTTTAACATTTGACTATGGTTTTTGAAAACCATGTTTCGAATCTCAGCTTGGCCATGGAAACCCACTTGGTGACCATTATAAGTCACATTCTCTTAGATGCAGAGGAAGGCAAAGGCAAACCCCCTCTGGACAAATCTTGCCCAGAAACCCCAAGAGAGGTTTGCCTTAGGGTTGCCATAAGTCAGAAATGACTTGAAGGCACACAATAACAACAAAATATGTTATTATTAAAGTTATTTTCACAATTTGCAACCAACAAATGAAATGCATAGTCTCCTATCACTTCTCTGGACAGATGTTGGCCAGGGCACAAATTCCTCTCCATTAAAGAGGTGTTACCTTAAAATTTGGGATATCTATTCTTCCTTTTCATGAAAATTTTCTTTTCTTTACTAGTAAACATTTGAGCAAAATGTTTATCATACTCTTGTTACAATTTGGTAAAAAGCAGCTAAACAACATTTCACATGTTGTTTGTAGCCATCACTGTTCTGAATTATTGTTCAACATATCATGTACGTTTTGGGATACAGAAGTAAATAGCAACAACATTGTAATGAAAGATCTGAAGCAAATTAGCACAAATCCAAGATCTGATGGGATCCAGAAGCAGTTTACATACTTACTGTATGTGTTTTTTAAAATAAAAAATAAGGAAAAAGCAATTGAAAGACTATAAACAGGCTTCACGCCAGTTGGAAACAACAGAAAGCTACACCGAATCTAATTTATGACTGGTGGAAGCAGCATCCATTAATGTAGCGCTGGGAGTTGTGACTTCGATTTCAGCAACAACAATGTGGAAAGTAAACAGTTTTAAGCTGTACAACTAGGCTGTGTGTGTGGGAGTAGAAAATTTTAACACAAACTAGTAAAATGCCATTTTTCTTCACCAGAAATGTATGAAATCATAGCAATTTTCCTTTTCATCAATGAGCATGAGCGTCTTAACACTGATTCATTGAAAGAATAGTCAACTGTTTTAGCTAAAGTCTTTCTTTTCCTGCTGTGGCTGTTACATAAAACAGGAACTTGGCCAGTGTTTCCTAGCTTTGATTTTCCAAATGCAATTGCTATATATTTTTATCCCAGAAGCTGAGAGCAGAACAGTAGGAAATAAGACTAGAGGTATCATTCTTAATAGTGTTAAATGTGAAGCAGCACAAACTGGTTAATGTGATCTAACTGTGCAGAGAAAGGAACCGTACTCCATTTTAGGGATTTTCAGTCTGAATCATCTCATCTCCCAATATGTTGGCTGACACTGGCAGAATAGTTTTGAAATTTTCTACATAATCATGTGTTCTAGAGGCATTTATTTTTTCTTCCAGAATGGAACTCCTAAAAATTAGAAAAGGGGACTCTGCATTGAAAGCTAAATTGCACCAGTTGTGGAGTGATTTCAGACATGTGGATTTCCAGATCTGCAGCCAGCAACTCCAGTGACCTAGATTGCCTTGAAGCTGAAACTCATAAATGCAAGACAGATTTCAGCCCTAGGAGGTGGCATATATCCTACAGTGGGCACGTATGACACGGCTACATCGTGATTAGTATTAGAGTGCCACCATTTGCAGAATTTGCAGGCTGGAGATCTAACTATTGTGCCATATATTCATGCTGAAAAACAAAAAAACTTGTATCCTCTCTGTATCAGGCCTCCTCTTCTTCCAGTTGCTTCCAGGGCAATGCAAGACAGGGAAATAATCTGAATGCAACCTGAAGTAAAAGGAAGGAGCTTCCCGGCTAAGGAAAATTCATGCACCTCGCCCGGCTCGGGGATGGGTTAAGGTCAGCGATGGAATGAGGACACCTTGTTGACAGTTTAGCATGTGATAAACTCTGTTTTCACTCAGCCACACATATTCCTTGTCCGTGCCCAGAATGGAGACAAAAGTGTGTGCAATAAGCTCCAAAGATTCTTCTTTCCCACAAGGGAGAATAGTATATATACTGCTATAGGCAGGCAAGCAATCAGCTGTCCATCAAAGCTGTTTCATCTTACAAAAAATAACTAGGTTCCAAAACACACTGCAGAAATAATCTAGTTTGAGACCATTTCAACTGTCCTGGCTCAATGCTAGGGTATTCTGGGAACTGTAGTTTTGTGAGACATTTAGCCTTCTCTGTCAGAGAGAAATCTGGTGCCGCAACAAACTACAATTCCCAGAATCCCCTAGCTCTGAGCCAGGGCAGTTAAAGCAGTCTCAAACTGGATTATCTCTGCAGTGTTTTGGAGGCACATTAGCAAAAAAAATAAAAATAAATGCATACACATTACATTGATCTGGAAAGTTGCCTAACAGAACTTGTTACTTGGAAACTCTGTACATCAGTTCTTGGATGTAAATCTTTGCTGCAGTTCAGTTTTTGCCAAATGGCTGGCCACCAGCACCTATCAAGTTGTTGCTCTGTATCTGTGCAATACTTATAGAGATATCTGTTTATCTGCCAGCATTTGAAAGGGTGATCCAATCTGCCCATGTTTTTATAACCTTTATTCCAAGCCTTGGTGTAAAGTTATCAAAATATCAGAAAGACAGATAAAGCCCGTAAAAACAACAACAGGAGATTGAAACCACATCTACACGTGATCTGTTTATAGGTTATCTCCCACACCTACTTTTTAAATATATGTCTTCATGTCTGTGCACATACACAAAATACTAGCAGTACTTGGATTCATGCAGTTCCTGCACTTTATTAAACTGCATTTAATAAAACCTGTGTCCTCAGCTCAGTCAGCCACTTTAACCAACTCTGCTCAAGTGCTCTTTTAAATAGCAATTTTATTCTTATTTATGGAAACCTATCAGTTAAATATCATGTTGCTTAGGGAGCTTTGGTGGCGCAGCAGTTGGATGCCAGTACTGCAGCCACAAGGTTGTGAGTTCAATCCCAGAGGGCTCAAAGGTTGACTCAGCCTTCCATCCTTTCATAGGTCAGTAAAATGAGGGCCCAGCTTGTTGGTGGCAATTAGTTTACAGACTGTAAACTGCTTAGAGAATGCTGAGTTCACTGATAAGTGGTATAGAAATGTAGACTAGCCTAGTATTTTCACAACACCACATGAAATGCTTTGCTTACTTGCAGGAGAATGGGAGGCCTTTGTTTCTGTTGCATCTCTTGGCACACTGTTCTGTTGAGTTTACCAGTTTAGTTTTCACTTTCAGTGCCTTGTCTATTCCCACTAATAAGGTATCAGATGTCTTTCTGTAGTCATGAAGGGCATTCCTTTTCCCTTTGCTCTCTGCAGAAGAAACCAACAAATACTTGCATTAGTCAAGTGGTGTCACTAGGGTTGGTATATCATGGTGTTCCCCCCCACCACCATTGAAACCCTCCCATACCACACCATACAGAATGCTTAATCATATTTTTTGTATTAACGTTACTCATAAATCTTGATTTCCATATATTACTAAACGTAATGGTAGCAGTTGTGACATAAACAACTGGTACAATTAAAAGTATACTTTTAAATTACAGTATCATTTACATAGATATAGCTTCATGTGCTTCAAGAGGAAATTTGGTAAAATGTTTTTAAAGAAAAAATATATTTTTTAAAATTAAAAATTAATTTTTTGAAATCTGAATTAAAAAAAACAACAACCTGGCATTTCTGCTTCCTCCTCCCATTGAGACTCATCCCACTCACTCCATCTCTTCAGCATTTTAATGGGACACAGGTGAATGCCACAGCCCCTTTCTGCCAAAAGGCAGATGTATGAAGCATAGTAGTGTCAGCCCCTCTTAGGGTGTAACCTGGTGCAGTCCACAACCCCCACAACCCTTTAATGGTGCCATTGCATTAGTTATCTGAGAAAGAAGAACTCAGTAATAATATCATCAGGGAATCATGGTAGTATAGTGACAGTGAATGATGCACAGATGTCATTTTCTTTCATAGTGTTTCACTGAGAGCCATAGTCATATGCGGAATCACACTGAATATGTTGCATCTAGCACTCAGGATCAAATTGTGAGTATATTTTCTTGACATAAAAGTTTTACTGGGCATTAGACAAAAGAGAGATGTTAAAAAATAGATGGAAGAAATAGACAGAAGGGAAGTAGAAGAGTAATAAGTGAAGAAAATGCAGAAATTGAGTTGTTGATTTTAGGGCTACCGTGTCAGTGGCATCCTATTCCCTGAAATTTCAAGGCACATATCTGAGTCCAGCTGGGAGGGAACTGGAGGCAAAGTGGGGAATATAAAATGGAAAGGTGGGTTTCAGAAGGAAACAGAGATGGAGAAAGAGAAGGATGTGGAGGAAGCAGTGAAGCAAAGCAATGAAAAGAGAAGGAGGCAAGTGAGCAAAATGGTAGAAGACAGAATGAGAAATGTGAAAGACAGATCAGCGAAGATGCAAGAAGGGAAAGTGAGATAGAACAGTTGGGAGGCAGAAGGCAGCACAAGCCGGGAAGAGAACAAGGAGGCAACGAGATACGGCTGGAACAGGAAAAGTGTGGGAAGAAAAGTACTAGCTGGGCAATGTTGGAGGGATCAGAGAGGGGAAAAGAGGGCAAATTTGAAGCCAATGCTACAGGTGTAGCAGCAGTCCTGAACTTCAAGAATATCATCAAAAACTGTGCAGCAGGAAGATAAGTGTTTTTAAAATAATAATAATAATAATAATAATAATAATAATAATATAGCCCTATGAAAACTCTCTATGAACTCAATGCATTTCCCAGACTTACTAGGATGAAATCTTTGCTTCACCTTGGCCAGCCAATTGGCATCATACAAGGAAGCCTTGTGCTGAGAGTGGGTGGGAAGAGCATCTAATCAGGGGAAACTTGGCTGTTGGGAGACCTCAGTAGTTAGAGAGAGATTTTCATTTGGGTCTGCCTCTTGTGTATATAAGTAAACTGCTGTCACTCCTTTGCTCATATTGCCAGTAAACTTCATTGTCCACCCTTGAATTGTATAATGCTAATATTTGTTATTTGCACATTATACTAGACCTTATTTGTCATAACTCTGATGGATTTGGTATGGGACCAGATCCATTTGGAAGTAGATAGAGTATATGTTTATTGGTGGAGGTCCCTATATTGGACCATGCTGTCATCCCAGGAAATGTCCAGCAGGTGGGCTGGGTATCTGTCAGCACTTGGGTTGGCTGATATCTGGATCTGGATACATGCTAGGACCAAGCCTTTGCATCTGTAACTAAAATTTGTGACCTTTGTGACAGTGGCTGGTTATCTGTGTGTTATCTGAAGGAAGCCAGCACTCGATACTGGCCTGCAACTATTTTTTAAATGATGACTTAATTTTTAATACTTTAATATTTTATTGTGTTAATATTACATTAATATTTTAACATTTAAAAAATGATGACAGCATTAAAATTGCTATGTGACTGCAAAATTGAGCTAATTCATCCAGGGAGCTTGCAGCAAAGTCAAGAAAAGTTACAGACACTGTTGAATATGTGGATTTCGGCCATAGAACAAGAACATACAATTAATGAAAATGGCAAGAACGTTTTTATGCCTGCCTCAATGGGATGTCTTGGTGGATGATCATGTGAATGATTTCCAAAACCTGGGTATTTGGGCCAAAGCCTGAGATCTGGCAACCCTGGCCTAAATTAAATTGCTTGTCTCAACTAGAACAGATATATTGAAACAATGGGAACTGGGTAAATCAACACTTATGTAAGTTCCATTGATTCACGCACTGACTAATCCATGGCCAATTATGTGAATCATTATGTGAAGCAGAAGCAGGCAATGAGAAATGAAAAGATGTCACACACAACAGTATGTGTTGATCTAAACATTGTAAAGAAAAAAGAGCTGGAAACTGAAAGGGTTGCATACAACACGTACAATGGGGTTACACACAACATGTACAATCTGTGCACCTAAGTACACAGATTATGGGGCTGTACATTAATACAGTCGGATCTGAGTATTCGTGGGGGAGCCGTTCGGGACACCCCCGGCGGAAAAGAAAATTCATGCATGCTCAAGCCTCATTCATTTTAATAGTGGCACAGTATGCGCCACCAATAACAAAAGCAGGGGCTTACTGTCTGCAGATGAGGGCAGACTGTATCACTAGTCTCAAGTGATGGGGTGTATGTTTGCTCATACCAGAGGGTATAGGTATCAGGTAAATAACCTTCTTCACACTGAAGACATTCCTTCACCTGGACAAATATGTGTCAGAATGTGATAACCTGTTCATTGCTGTTGCATTCAAGCTTCCTAATCTAAAAACATTGGATATAAGAAATTTTTGGATCCTGAATTAATGGAAATAATTTTTAAAAAAATAATTAAGAAACTATGATAAAAGTTGCTGTTCTACACATACATCCTAGTGCATTGGGTGGGGCTTTCATAGGATTTCACTTTCTGGAAAATCATTATAAATATAAGTAATCCAGCTGTATCACTTTTT
The DNA here is from genome assembly GCA_023333645.1 of Sceloporus occidentalis. Classification (NCBI taxonomy): domain Eukaryota; kingdom Metazoa; phylum Chordata; class Lepidosauria; order Squamata; family Phrynosomatidae; genus Sceloporus; species Sceloporus occidentalis. Next base: position 86,540,520 of record JALMGF010000005.1, read on the forward strand.
TGTAAAAATATATTTTATCTAGTCATCCCCCGCCCCCCCCCAAAAAAAAAACCTTAAGAAACTTTGAAAATGGAATGAAAATGGAAATGAAAGTAAAATAAAATGCCAACAATAATGCATTTAATGAGGAGGAGAAAGAAGATGTGGAGTAACAGGAAAAAAATAAGATCATTATACAAAACAAAATAAAAATAGGAAAGAACAGTCAGATTATTCAGTCAGAGGCTCTCTTTTCAAGTCTTTCTGTTGCTGCACAGTTCTCTAGCCTGTCATTCTCTGGCCTCAGTGCTGCTGCTGAATGAATGCTGTGTTAAGGGCAATGACTGCCTTTCTGTCCTCCACCATGATCTAGTCCTGAACTAGAACAGGACTGTGCTCTGGTTCAGTATTCGAAGTGGTAGTCCTTCAACCAGTGTTGGTCCAAAGCTATGTGTCCCAGTCCCTGAAAACTGTCCATTTCCGAGAAAGAAAGAAACAATTGTAGCCAGTGGGACACAGATATGGTACCAATCCATGGCACATTTGGAAGGGGAAAAAGTACTGATCACCACATTAGATAGCTTAAGAAGCACTGTTCTGACAGGTGCTTTTAATTCATGCAGTTGTTCAGGTTCTTCAGCCTCCTGGTCTTTTAAAACTTTTGCTTTCTCTCAGAATAGACTCACAAAAGCTCCCTCTCTGAAATCTCCTGTGGCAGCCTCTTAGCCCCCTCCCCAAAGAGGTTGAGCTCCAGGTAGCCTGCAAGGGGCTGCATACTACATGGCCACAAAATAATAATAATAATAATAATTGGATTTATTAATATGCCGCCTAATCACTGGTATGAGCATACATTTATCAAGTCTGTCATCGTCATGTGCTTGAACCATCAACGTAGCTAGAGTAGTACTTTGGATTGAATAGGATCTTCATGTAATATATTTTGCACTGTATGTGCACTTATTCAGCTAGTTCTGAGAATTTATGCATTAATTTACTCAGGTACTAGAATTATTTATTTAAAGTACTCCATTCATCTAAGTCCAATTTTTTTTATTTCCCTGTTTGTTTATCAAGAAGCTGGAGTACGCAAGCAATGTAAAAGTCACCTCTAGTTTAGTTTCAATAAATGAACAATCACTTCTGGAGTCAGCTTCACAAGAGCAGAGAATTGGCATGTTTGTGGCTCGTTGGTACTGAAGCCAGTGAGACTGCTAAAGAAGATGCATGAGTAGTAACCATAGTCATAGACAGGATTCAACAGGGTACCTCCATTACCTTAAGCAAGTCCCACAAACCCAACCCATGTATGCCCTCAATATCTGCATCAGAGGGGGGGCAGGCAGGACTCCACAGCAGTGTTTTGGATGGTTCAGAAGACAGGGAAGAGAACAGAAAATCCTGCAGATATACAATGATAGATATTGGCCTCTTTCTTGTTACTTGTTTATTCTCCTTTCTTAGAGCTGGGGCAAGTTCCTTTTTTTGGATGACAGCTCCCAGGACCCTCTGGTCAGCATGACCAGTTCCATTCTTTCTGACTTTAGGAACAAATAATGTTGAATGGATAATAAGTGTTTTATCACCTTTCCTCATATTTTTCATAATTTTTCATATCATACATAAACATAACACACACACATAAACGCACTGATAGATAGCACAGGGTTGAAAACTGATTTGGAAAAAAGAGTTGAACATGAGATAAAATGTTTATTTATTTAATTTTAAACAGATGTTCAAGACTTTCCTCCAAAATGATACCCAAAGTGGCTAAGAATGATATCAGATAAAAACAAATTCAATTAAAGCATTGAAACATATTGAAAACACAGATATCCCACATTACGTCAGCTATATCATCCACCAGCTAATTAGTTGCAAATGTGTAACTAAGTACCATCCCCAGCCCAGCTTAACCACCAGAAGCTGCACTGGGCAAGGGAGATCTGTTCAGGGAGCTGAAGGGAGCAGGGACCAAAAGGAAGATATTTCTAGCCCCCTCCCACCAGCAAGTGAAGTTGTGATGAGGAATTGCAACAGATGTCCTGCTTCTGATTATCATAGCCTCAGTTACTGGCAGGAAATATCCCGCTCCTTGAGCCCTAATCAACAGCTAAACAGACTTCCTTCACTTGATGTGGTTACTTGCTGTTAAGAGCTGGCATGGGACAAGGACAATCAAGTAGTCTTACTGAATACAGACCAGTGACAGATCCCTCGCTCTAGGTAACAAATCTGTAACTGCAGTTCAAAATATCCAGGGGTAGCTGTGTTGGCCATATAGCAAATCCCATCAAAAATCCACCAAACAGTGATACCTTTATTGGCCAACCAAAATGCACAATACACATGTTGCAAGCTTTCAAAGCTCCGCTGGCTTCTTTATCAGGAAAGGTGTTAAACACCATCCAGGAGAAAAAAAATGGAAATGTTAATCATTGGCCTGCATTTTGCTGTTTCTGTTCTCAGTTCAGATGATATGGAGGGTATTACTTGCAGGCTTGCATGTCCTTCTTCTGGCCATGTGGCTGCTGGAAGATTCTCAAAGTCCAGGAAATTTAACATCCATTTGCAACACAAAAAATATGCATCCTTTGCAATCCAATATGTCTCCATCCTTGTAGTTCAAAATATGCTTCCTTTACAATCCAATACATCTCCATCCTTACAGTTCAAAATGCTAGCCATGATTAATAACATATAAGGAGAAACATCAACACCCAACCTGTCAAAGTGCCACCTCAACAACAACCCATCCTAGATGTCACATAGGCTTGCATGTGAAGAAACCAAATTCACATTATCCACTCAGATGTGTTCACTGGGTGGCCAGAAACTCTCCCCCCACATACACACACACCTTTCAGCCTTACCTAGATTTCCCAGGATTCTTCCAAGGTCCTCAAAGCTAAGGGACAAGTGTAACAATAAACACAAATAACAGCAACTACAAGAAAGCATTAAAAAAACATGGCTGATGCACTAAAAGTTTTTTCTTTATTCACTGTTTTGCATTATGTTCTTGAGTAGTACTGATTTCTGTTTAGCAAAGAAGCTACATAAGATATTAGTCTAGAAGCAACTTTAAAAGGGGAACAGTGCCAGAAAAATGTCACGTTACTAGACTTGAAATATAGCCTTGTTTCTCCTGTTGCAATATTTCCTTCCTTCCTATAAAGAAGTTGAACCAGAAAACAAGCCAAGAGGGTGTCAAATGCAATCAGATTACAACAAAAAGTTCCTAGAAGATTGCTTAAAATTTAGAAACTGTAAACTTGCTCCTCTCCCAACCCAATCAATTTTTAATATTAGTGCCATACGAGTGTGATATGAAAAGGTACCATTTAGTCAAGTCTAGTCTCACATCATATATAACTTGCATATTATATTACAAGTTGCAAACTAACATTTGCAAATGCTCCTCCACCTCCTTTCCATTCTTCCACCTTCATGTTCTGAACTATATTCTGCAGATTAGGGTTTCACATGTAACCTCTGGCTATAATTTCTGCAGTAGCCTTTCAAGCTCAGGAGAATCCTGGGTCCTGAGATTTCATTACCAAAGCCTATGATCTAAGGATATGCCCAGATAATGCTAAAGAGAAAGAGCCCTAGTGATGTTAGAGCAGGTGACTCCTGGTAATATAATGAGAGAGGACATCCCTGGCAATGTCATCAAGTACGATAACATCAACACAGTTTCTCAGAGCGTGCAATTCAAACAAAAAACACAGTGTCTAACAAATGAGAAAACATTTCTCTAGTGAGAAATCTGCTTTGAATTGGGAACTTAAACTCTCTTTTTAACACCTTCACAAGCACTGATTTCAAGGAACCATGAGAACAGTAACCACGACCAAAGAAAGTTTTCCAGGCTGTACTTTCAACAGAAAAAAATCCAAACTTTGCCCAGCACTTTTCCAATCATGGCTTTTAATAACATATTGGAATTTTAGTCCTCTATTTCAAAGCAAAAAGAAACTTTTCTAAACGCTTACTTTTTAGTGATTTGCTCTTATTTATCCATGCCCATCTCTGAGCATACTTTTTTCTTTTGTTAAAATGATGGCCTGAGTTGTACAATCCTGACACTACTCTGAGATAATAATTATCATAATGTTCCTAATAATTATCACATATATTCTAAGGAGAAAAAAAATATGATGACAAGGATAGTAGTGACAATAGTAATAGATCAACAGAATGCACACCTATTCAGAAGTAAGCCCCACTGTTTAATGAGATTTATAACTTGAAAAATTGTGAATCTAACATATCCTAGTCATGATTTAAAAGTTTTCAGGGCCAGAAGAGGAGCAGGAGTTTGAAAGACAGAGAGGAAGATAAGGAGGAGGAAAATATTGATAAAGGTAGCCAGGGGAAATGAGTGCAGAAGTAGAAAAGGATAAAATGATGAATAAAAGAGAAGCTGGAAGAAAACAGACATAATAAAGAAAATCAGGCGAGAAGGAGGGTAGGTTATAAGGAAGTAGAAGATAAATGCAAACAGGAGTTGTGGTATGAATGAGAAAGAGTAAAAGAGGAAGGCAGGAAGGGAGGAGAAAGAGAAGACTTTTAGCCAGAAAAAAGAAGGGAAAGGAGAAAGAAGATAAGAAAGTGAAAATAAGTGAGTGTATGGGTGAAGAGGAGAAAGAGAATGAGAGAAAAAAGGAAGGGAAGGAGAAGACATTCAGCCTGGAGTTAAAGGAAGGGAGGAGACAGAGGATGAGAAAGTAGCAGAAGCAAAATCAAGAATTAAGAGAAAAGAATTGAGTGCCTACGCAGAACAGTAGAAGTTTTTTATACCAGGCATTTTTGGTAACTAAGGTGCAAACCATGTGTGGCTTAGAACAAAAGAGAGATTGCATCACAGCTTCAACCATTTAGAACGTAATGAGGAAGGTAGGAACAGAACTGGGAACTATAACAATAAGATAAGAAAAGGCACAAAGCAGCAATTTAGTAGTATCACAATTCAGTGACTCTCCATGCTGTACAGATGTGTGTGCGGGTCCTCCCAGATTCATCAGTGTCATTACAAGCCCAGTTGACCTTGGTGCTAAGAAGTGCCAATTGCAAGTTTTAGTGAATATACCAGTGTGCCATTTCCAGAATAGGGATAGCCTGATCACTACAGTCCATACAATATTTCATTACACACCTGCAGAGGTGTTTATGTGGGGCTACAAGGGGTTTGATTCAGAAGTTGCGGTTGGTGCAGAATATAGTGGCTATGATGCTGTGTGGCTGCTGAGCTGCACGTGTATTAAAATGGTGTTGAAACAGCTGCATTGGCTGTCTATCAGCTACCAAGCCAAGTTCAAGAATTTTCTTTTATACATCTGAGCAACTGAACAACTTAGAACAAACTTACCTTGTAGTATGATGTAATTCTTCCCTATGTTTCTTCTTCAAGGTAGCAATAAGTAACTTTAGCAATTTACATCCAGTTGCAAGATAGTTTTCAAAAACCACACAGATTTCTAACACTATTTGCAATTTGGGACTTATTCTGCAAAAAGAATCCCACGCTATTATTTTCTGCAGAAATCAGCACTTTCTGTGCAGGAAACAGCCTTTTCTGTGTGGAAACTAATATTTCAGTGTAGAAATATTAATTCTTGCACAGAAAATGATTTCTGTACACAAATTGTTATAGTTGGGGATTTATTCTGCACACAATTTGCACATTGTTAATTTGAATAGAAATGTCATTATCTGTACAGGAATTAATATTTCTGCCTTGAAATATTATTTTCAATACATAAAAGGTTGTTTTCTACGCAGAAAATGCTGCTGTCTGTGCAAAACAATCATATGTGAATTTTGAACAGAACAAGTCCTAAACTACAAAGATTTTCATCTTCTCATCACACTTTCTCAACATTTGACAAACATGTTTTTTGACCATTTTTAAAATATATATTTTTAAATACTGTTTCCATCCCTACCTGGTAGATCACCTTCCCCAATCTAAACTTGTGTAGTTGATAAGACCATTAAAGAAAACCTTGGTGGTTCTTCCACCACTGCCATCTGGCAACAACCTTGAAAACAGAACTCTCCATTGCAGCCCTAATCTTTGGATTCTTCTTTTCCTGGATGTACAAGAGCTGCTAACTGTCACATGCCTTAGACACCTGTTACATACTCACCTCTACATTCATCCCTGATTGACTTTGCTGCCCAGTGTTCTGAGCCTCTGAATCCATCTTCTGTTTTTTTTATTTATGTTTAGTTCTTTTGTGTTTATATTTTGATGTATCTTTTGATGGTTTTTAACATACATCCTGAATTATTGTGTTACATTTTGTAAGTTGTATACATACGGGGGGGGGGGGGGGGTCTGTGTGTTTGTGTTTGCCTCCTAAGGGGAGGGAAAAATTGTAGGCAGATATCCTGTTGGTCAATTACAATGGCATAAGTCAGCCTTGAAACACATTTTTAGGTTGTTGGAACAACAACCAAAAAAAAACCCTCGACCTCTTCTTAGTGCCATCTGGCCATTTCTTGGTCAATGGGAAGCAGCGAAGCAGCAGATAAGCATCCTGTAGAGTAGGCCCTTAGTATCTGCTGGGATTTGGTTCCAGGTCCCATTATATTCAATGGCAAATCACAGCTTGCATTTTGGATTTTTATATATATATAAATTTGGATTATATACACACACACACACACACACACACACACTAACTATGGATGGCTGAATTTGTGGATACTGTAACTGCACATAGAGTAATGGCATCATCTGTAAGGACAGCAGGAGGATGTCCATGGTCTTTGTAGGATGCCTGTCACTGTGAAGAAAATAGCTAACTCTTGTCCAGGACTTCTCTCCACCAACCAGGAAACAGTTGGAGTTGTGGGTTGCCCCTAAGAAAAGGTGGGTGTTTCAAGATTGGACAGGAGGCTGTCATAACTACATCTCACAGCTACATCTCCTGAGGCAGGACCTCAGCTTATATCTCAGACACATATCAGATAACTATCTGTCTTTGTCTCTGACTACTTTGGGCAGCCACACACAAGAAGGGAAATTCTCCTCTTCCGTCTCTGTTCCCTGTTTTCTCTCACCCTCAGCTAAGCTACTCTTCTCAAGATATTTCTTGCCATGTTTTATGCTTTCCAAGGAGTATGCCCAGGCACTGACCCACATCCCTCTCCTTCTTGTGTAACCCTCAGGACAAGATTGCAAGCAGCTTGAAGGAAAGCTCCCTCCGGTGCTACTCTGGAAATGCATATAAAGAAACCCTTAGTCATCTGCCTGGAAAGTGACATAAACTGTAAAAAAAAATTAAAACTGTATACTGCTTTGAATCCCTTTTATAACTTTTTCTAACAGAAAATTTATACAGCAGCCACACATGCAACACTACTGTGGTCAAACCAGATCTGCCAAGCAAGTGTAAAGTATCACCATGTCCAAGCATTACACAAGGTTAATAGAAGCTCCCCTCCCCACCCCCCAAAAAAAACATTAGGGGAGGAGAAGGAGGAGGACAAAGATCATTTAGAAAAACTCACTGATGCTTGAAAATGCTTGGTAGCCATGGAATATGAGGTGGGAAAGAAAAACAGAAGACTGGGATATACTAGATGTAACACCCTGCTTGACTTCCTTAGAGATGGTAGGCCTAAACTTAACTACTAGTGCCAACTAGAGTAAGTCTATGGAAACAATGGGAATTCGGGAAATCAACCATTATGAAAATGTCATTGTTTCAGTGGGTCTACTCTAGTTGGGATTTGCAACTGGACTTATGCCATAATGTATCAAGGTATAAACAGTATCTGTTCCAAGAATCCTGAACAAAAGCACTCCTGAAAGGAGGCAAGAATACACTGTATATTGTGCAATTGTACATATTTTGGCAAGGATACCCCTGATTAATCCTCTGTTATCCCACTTTTTCAATGGCATTTAAAATGTCCCTTTTTTTCCACCTCCCCCCACTTTTTCTTCTCAACTTAATTTAGTTGCTGCAAACTGAGTTCAAAGTCCAAAGGTAGTTTGCACTCCATTAACTCAGGAGTGGGGAGAAAGGGTGGATTATTTTCTTCCCAGTGGGCTCAGGCAAAGGCAAACCACTACAGCCTCTCCTAGCTTGTATTTTCTTCCTCATTAATAACTTTTACCATCTTGATCACACTCTGATGTTGCTTGGCCATATATGTCCCTGGTTTAATCACTGAAATGCTGGAGTGTGGTGTAGTGGTTTGAATGTTAGACTACAGCTCTGGAGACCAGGTTTTGAATGCCTGCTCAGCCATGCAAAACCCACTGGATGGCCTTGGACAAGTCACACTCTCTCAGCCTCAGAGGAAGGAAAAGGCAAAAACCTATTTGAACAAATCTTGCCAAGAATACCCTTTGGGTGACCAGATGTCAAAAACAACTTGAAGGTGCAACAATAATGACACTGCAACATTTTACTGTATGGTGCACTCATATTTAGATAACTATAAGCAACACTGCACAGAGAGTGAACTAAGAAGGGTAAGAAAGTGAGAGCAAATAAATCTTCTAAAATTTCCAGCCTGTAAAGAGCCTTAATGGAATCATAGAAGAGGTAACTGTATCCTGCTACTCACATTTTTTTCTGTAGGAGTTAAATAAAAGTAGACATGCCACAGAAAAGATAACATCTTTTACATTAGTGAGTGGAATGCCAGTAGATATATATCTGCAGAAGGAGGTACTGTCTACCCAGTAGCCATCAGTTAAAAGTAATAAAATTATTCTTTTAATTAAGAAAAGAATTTCACTTGATGTGATGTGCCTTTGTCAAACAAAACTAGAAGGTGATCACTTTTCCATGAACTTGCTTATGGGTGGTCAACTTAACATCAAATGATTTTAGTAAATAGTTACAAAAATAATAATAACTATTTCACTCACAGCAATGACAGAAAACAGATTCCCAAAGAACAGTCAAATCCAACTCCTAGGATAACAAATCTGGATTCCTAACTCAATTGATTTTTAATGAAAGAAGCAACAAACAGCTCACTGGTAAAATTAGGGAGGTGGCAGAAAGAGAGTATTAGAAGACTTAGTATTTTTAACTTTGTAAACCCAGGAAATGGATGTTGAGTAATTATGAGGCAAAATGATGAAGGGAAAAATAGTTTTATCTTCCTCTATTTTACATTCACTTTTGAGTATATCATCTAGAGGCCACTGTACATGTAATTATATTGCAATATTCTTGCAATATCCTCACCAAATACTTGATGTTGCATGCAACTCTAGAAAAAGATCAAAGATTTTCCTTGTACCAAAGGTTGACTTTCCTATATAATAAATACTGACTATACAACTCCATCAAGAAAAATACCAATTCAGTGGGACCCAACAGACAATATTTACTACAGTTACATGTGACAGAAATTATATCTCTTTTCTTTGATAGAACATGCTGCTACAATCATTTGTTATGCTGTTGAAGGCTGGTGTGGGTATAAGATGTCAACAACTTGTCACCTTCAGACTACAATTCCCATCATCTCTGACTGGCATAAGCAATGTATAAGGGAGATGGGAGATGTAGTACAGCAACATCTGGAGAGCCTCAAAGTCTTCATCTCTGATCTAGAATTACCAAGTACTGTAATAAATATCAGGCTTTTCTGTGATATCCACTTCCGTGCCCTCACCCTTTGCAAAAATAGCTAGTTTTCACTGCTTTCTACAGCAGGAATGTAAAGATGTTCTCCTACATGGCATGATGCATTGATGTTTTGATATTCCTAATAATCAGGAGTACAGTGGTCCCTTCCCATCTGCTGAGATTTGGTTCCACCCTCCACTCCATTCCCATAGATGAGAAAAACCATGGAAGCTCAAGGACTTATTAGTCAATGGGCAGCAAAATGTTCACGCCTGAGTCAGCATACCCACAGGCCATTGACTAATATGACATGGGATCAGGGACGTAGTGTGTGTGTGGGGGGGGGGGTTTCTTGGTGTCCGGACCCCCCTTCCATTAGAAAAATGAATGGTGTGTGCTGCTGCGCCGCCGCACTCAAGCCCCACTATAATGGTGGCACTTAGTCTGGACCCCCCCCCTTCCTAAAATCCTAGCTACGTCCCTGATGGGATCCAGTCTGTGGATAGCCAGCCCACCAATATGGCAGGCTCACTGTAATAGGTAAACTTTCTGGGATTTGAACTCAGTCTTCTCCTAGTGTGACAGGCAGGGTTGATGAAAGTAGTCAGCAAGTTTGTGTTCTGCCTAAATGCCACATCCACCCACCATCCATCCATCACTTTACTTATATTCTGCCTTTCTGCTAGGCTGAGAGACAGATGAAAGTATTGACTTGGATTAACTGAGCCATGTGTTTCTGTATAAAATTAACATAATATCCATATTCATAAATGATATGGTGCACACATTTATGTCTTTATAAAAGGCCCAGTCCAAAAACACAGGATTTCATTTTCATGTCTTCTTCTTCTTCTTCTTCTTCCTTCTTCCAGCAGTCTGTTCAGTCTATATAAAAAAAAATCTTTCCAGCTCTCAGATAGGGGACATCCCTTATAATGAGAGACACTTGCCAGTCCTATAAGGCGCAAGCTTTGGACATCTCTTATAATAAGGGGCATTTGGTAACCCTCTTTCAGTGCACCAGAATGTCACCTTCCCTTTTCTATGTCCAGGACAATCACACAACCATAGCTACAGCCATAGTTGTGTGTTGGGCCCCCCCAGCATTCTTGACTACTATCTATGCTGGTTAGGGCTACTAAGACTGGCTGTCCACTCTCATTTGGAGGGCCATATGATTTCTATCTTTAATTTAATCCCACCCATGCTGTGAGGGAATCAGATTCCACAAAGATAGATATCTAGAGCAGCACAACCAAACATCCCTGTGAAAGACCATGGCAGGATGGCTCCTGGTCCCTAAGAAACTAACAAGGTAAAGCATATAGAAACTATAGAATAGGGATATAAATATTTGACTCTTTCATCCTTTCATGCAAACACAAAAACATTCCATGGTGGGGGGTTTTCACTCCACTACTGAAGAAAGTGACTATTTCTATACATTTTTTTACCTGGTATTCACATATTCCAGTGTTTTGGAAAATCATTATGTACAGAATACCTGTGGAATCTTTTGTGCACAGAACTTATTGTTTATGTTTTTGTGCCAAAAAAAGCCATACGCTTTTGCAGAGATGTGTGTTTTTGTGTAAAAGGTATGTTGGGGGGATATATATATATATATATATATATATATTATTATTATTATTATTTTTGCATAAAAACTCATGTGTTTCTGGAAATAAAAATAAAAAAATCAAAACCATGTGTTTTGCACAATTAAAAAAAAACCACATACCAGAAACACATATAGCATTTTTAAATCAAAATCTTGGTTTTTGTGGAAAATGTAATTTTTTTACTACAACAACAAGCCATATGTCTCATTGGAAAACCCATTTGCATTTCAGTGCAGAATTTATTTTCCAAAACACCTAGGGATGTATGAATATTCGACAGAGCGTCAACAAATCCTCACCTCTGTTATTTTTTCAAGTCTCAGGAAACTCTTTTTTTTTTTTTTTTTTTAGCCAGAAGACAGAGGAAGGTGGATATTCTTTCCAACTCTGGTATCAAAAGTAACTCCAAGCAAGGTTGCCCTGTCCTTGTTCAAATGATTACAACAGCAGTAGTCCCAACTGGGATCCAAAACAGCATACAACAAGGTTAAAACTAAATAAATCTAAAACACCTGATAATTAAAAAAAATTAAAACACAATTAAACAAGCTCTCATATTAAACCACCATTGATTTTAAAATAGACACTTACATAGCTTGCATAGTGGGGACGGATATGAATTTGATGACCTCCAATGAAAAGAGGCCACACTAATAGTTCTGCTTGGTTCTTCTTGCCAATACAAGGGAGCTGCAGGGTGATGCTAAATATATTTTAAGCCCTTGCTGCCCCCTGCCTTTTCCTGCCTCCCACCTTTTCATTCAGCTCTAAATTTGTGGTGACCCTAAGCTTTGTCCAGTATGAGCATTATATGAATATGTGCAATTGAGACGATAGTATGTCCATGCTGATAGGTCTTTCTTGACAAAATTTGTGTCAGTTATCTCTAAGGCCTATTGCAACTGGGTTTGAAGGGGGTGACACATTCATTTTGCATTAAGCAGCTTCTACTGCATCAGCGATAGGATGTGATTTACAGACTATTCAAAATATTGGGCATTGGGGATTAGCAGCTTACAAAAGTTGTGTTAGACCATTGCTGACAATTATCCGGTCAATTTTATCTTTCAGATTCTAGGCAATGGCTGAGATATTCTGTCCTTATCTGCAGCCACAGTTATGTCTTGTGGGCAGCATGTCAGGTATGGAATAGTCACTTTGGCGTTCATTTGGGTCTGGGTGATATAGCCAGGTAAATGGTAAAAGGCTGGGCAACAGGACCTCCACTGGTGTGACCTGCTGAGACTTGCTGAGAATGCTGTTTCAGGAGTACCATGGACCTCCACCTTGGTAGAAATGATTTTGGTCTTTTGAAGGTTAAAGGCCTTATTATCCAGGCTGAAAAGTATATTGAATATATTCAGTCTTTATGACCAAGGGTGGCTATTATTTGATCAGTCATTATCCATAGGCAGGTTTGGCCCAGGAGGGGGAGGCTCTCGGCCACTCAATGTGGCTTGTAAGAGAATGAATAGAAAGTTGAGGGATGCTATGACCAAGGTGATGGGCCACTTTCTGCCTCACCTTGAGTTAATTTTCCAGTGGCTGGAGCAGATGACATTCACCTCTTGGAAGTAGAGATCCAGTTGTTTCTTTGATGGCTAGGGCCATTTTGGCCAGACTGGTGGGGGATAGGGGCTAAGCAGATGTTTAATCCCTATCTGTGGCAGATAGTGAGGGGAGAAAGGAGAGGTTGGGTGATCATCTATAGCACCTGTTTGGTGAAGGATAGGCCTTTGGAACTGCCCCCAGGAGACATGATACTAGAGGGGCGAGGAAGGAGGCTGTCCTTGGGACTGGCCAGAGGGGTCTTGGCTCAACAGAAGTCATGCAACTTGTGCGTTTGGATCCTCTGGTTGGTCTTCCAGCAGATGGCCAGCCAGGGATCAATCCAGTTTTTTATTTCTCCTTGGGGCTCAGGTGTTTCTCCAAAGGGAAATTGTACTGCACTTCTAAAGAAATAAATTTAAATAGGTGATAGTTAAATAAAGTGGCCCATATTTCAACCCAAGTTTTATGTGTGTTCTTGTTATTTCATGGTTATGGTATCAAATCCCATTTTAAATTCTGTTGCTTAGTCACAACTGGAATGGTGAATCAACACATGAAAAAATCCCATTGTGTCTACTCCAGTCAGAACTAAAACATGATGTAGCCCAACTTTATTAAACATGAGGAAAAAAACTGCTGATACCCACCCCTCATAAAAAGGACCTTTAACAGAAAATGCAGATTTTTTCAGAATTTGAGACTCTTAATGGCCTCATGTTCCTGTGGTATAACTCCCACCCACCCCCTTCCCATCCCCACATCTTTCTGAAGTTTTGACGTTTCACATTTCTGGCACAGTAGTTCAGTCTGGGAAGGCTGGCTCCAGAAGGCCAAGAGGATAATGTACAGAGAGTCCCACATATGGGAAGAATGAATGATGATGACAGGTTGAAAATGCAACCATGGCTTCAGGCTGAACATATCTGCGATTACTGTTTTCCATTACAAACATTGTGAATAACCCACAGGACTTCATAAAAATGTTAGCTCACTGTAATGGTTTCTTTGAGCTAGGTTATTCAAACAGCCCACAGAAACGCATATCAAATTAAGAAATGGGAATGGCAGGGCAAAGAATGACTCAGCACAACCCCTCTAAGACTCAGGACTATGAGTGACCATGTGCATTTCCTTGGTATGCATCAGCAAATAAAACAGGTTACCTAACAGAAAGCATGCTGGCACATGGCACAGTTAAACTAACTGATTAGCAAACTAAAACGAGAAGGAAAAAAAGTACTCATAATGGCATAACAAGCATCAATGAGAATGACTTGGAAGTCTAGATGTTGCTGGGTCACTTCTCACCTTGAACATGAACTGATATAGCTTAGGCAAGTTATACTGGATATATCTACGTACGTTGTAAAAATAAAGCAGCTAGACACTACTTTAACTGCCCTGGTTCCATTGCATGCAGAATCCTGAGATTTGTAATTTTGGAAGGCACCAGCACTCTTTGGCACAGGGCTCAAGGCCTGGTAAAACTACAAATTTGAGGATTCCAAAGGATGGAGGTACTATAAGTGCTATAAGTGCTGCCATTGATATGATATAGGATGGAGGTACTATAAGTACTATAGATATGGTCATTATTTCTACTGCACCCATATTCTAACATTCTATCTGTACAATGGGTGTAATAATGCTGGTATTATCTACCCCATGCTACACTGGGATGTGGTAAGGACAGGAAACTCATAATACTCTATGCAACTCCCATCAACCCTGTAGTTCCATAGCTATGCAGTATATGCAGAACAACCTAGCTTAGGCAAGGCACACTCCCATCCCAGTGACTGATCAACTGGATCCCTTTTCAACACTGAGGCACATTACAGACTGCTCCTTTGGGGCGGCCTGTAGGCGCTGCTTTCGCCGGTGTATTGGCGCCTCAGCTGCCACAATGGCAGCCTCTGAGGCCCCGATCTGCCACTTTCCAGGCCGCGAGGAAGCTGCAAAAGGCCGCTCCCCCGCGGCCTGGAAAGGGGTGTCCTCGGGGCTTCAAGCCCCGAGGACACCCGTTGGCCGCGGGGGAGGAGGAGAAAGGGGCCGCTTGGCCCCTTTCTCCTCTGCATCGCTGGGCGCAGCCATGTAAAGGCTGCACCCAGCGACGCAAACCTGGAAGGAGCTCCGAAACGGAGCTCCTTCTGGGGCCGCAGAAAGGGTGTTCTATGTGCCCTCGCGCGGCTCCACTATGTCACAACCACGCCGCCCCATTTAGAGGCGGCGCGGTCGTGATGTAGTCATGGCGGCGGCCATGTGGAACGGCCGCTGCCATTTTGTGTGTGCTCCACGCGTGCTAGGGTTGGGGGTGTGCGGAAGCGCCGCCACTTCCTAACCCTAGCATGCGCAGAGCGTGCACTTTTAGGCCCATCTATAATGGGCCTGTGTTCCTCAGGATGAGTGTCATATTTCACCAGATTATAGTAACTGATAGGGATGGAAACAATATTCAAAAATGTGACAAATGAACCAAAAACATGCTTCTCAGGTGCCAAGAATCTTCAGTTTGGGACTTATTCTTCACAACTTTTGGTCATGTTCATTTTGCACAGAAAACATAGGAAAAAATATTCCAAGAAAAATCTTTTCTGCGGAAAATTTGCTGTTTGGGAACTTATTCAGGATAAAATCCGCATATGGTTGTTTTGCACAGAAAACAGCAGCGTTTCTTGTGCTGAAAATGCTCTTTTTTATTGTTGCAAAACAGTGCAGTTTTTCACAGAATAAGTCCTGAACTTCAAATAATATTTGAAAATTGCACAATTTTTGAAGCCTTTTCCCCCCTACAACAAGAAGTAAATTTGCTAAAATTACGTCTTGCTTTCCCAAGATGAAAATTAGTGGGGAATTACATCCCTAGTAATGAAAGACTGAGATTTGACTAGAAGGTGCTCAGATACAAAAACAACCCTCCACCAATTATGGGAGTAAAGAATAGAATCTAGATGGGATGTCTCCAAGCAGTTTCTCTAGCTAATTTCTGCATGTTTGTAGCTCCAGTCCAGCTAGTCTTACTCTTCCAAAGCTGGGTTAAACTGGCTGCCTTTTGCAGTCTATCTGCATTACTACATTTTTAGCAGTGTCCATGAGCTCATGCTGCAAAGCCTGAAGCCCCCAAAGCAGCCAATGCAAGGCAGAAAGCTAGCTGTTGATAATAACACTCTTGCCCAAATGGTCTTTGGTGGTAGATATCTGAACACAGACATGTGCATGTGTGTGCATGTATGTACGAGAGAGAGAGGGAGAGAGAGAGAATCCTTAATTATTATTTTTAAATCTGTACTCAGATCTAATACTATGGGGTAACAGATGACCCCATAGTAATCTGTAATAAGGTTTGATGAATGGTGATATAAGGCCCATCTTACACAATGCACTAGATATTGCTAACTGTTGTGCTGGGAGGAGAAACAGGAAGAAGAAGGAGGAGGAGGAGGAGGAAGCGGAGACACTATTCTGTTATGGACAGAGACAGTGCAATTTGTTCCCTGGGACAGAAAATCTTAATTGTTCCTGTTGCTTCATTTGTTGTAAAATATGGTGTTCACTGTGTGACCGTGGGCAAGTCACACTCTCTCAGTCTCAGAAAATGGCAATGGTAACCCCCCCCCCCCTCAAAGAAACCTGCCAAGAAAACCCATGATAGGTTTGCCTTAGGGTTGCCATAAATTGGAAACACACACCAACAGCAACAGCAATAACAACATGGTGTTTTTTAAATGCAAAATAAAAAGTGCTATTTCCTACATTTCAAAATCTGTCAACTTTCAGACTTGACACAATGGCTGCATTTAGAGATAATACTGAATTGTGGTTTAGCAGTATAACGGCAGGTTCAGCTTTCTCCTAGGTTCTTGAGTGTCACCCAGATGCTACACTGTAATTCACTAACCAGCTTCATAAATTATGATGTAAAGCTTGCTTGTTTCTATGAACCATACTTAAGATAAGTATTTTACTGTGCCTGAGGTCAGATAACACAACAAGCGGCCATTAATCAAATACCAAAACAAAACCATCCAGTTCTGATTAAGAGAAAAAGTGGGAAAGGGAATTAGGACATCTCAGATGAAGTGAAGCTCATTCTTATAACACTCAATTTTCATATTATACAGTATGTGCATATGTCTGTATTGTTTTATAGTCTTTGCACCCAAAGTACAAAATACTACATGAATCTGGTCCTACACACATCCACCAACAAGACTTCTGTACCAGAGATGCTTTATTCTGTAACAGAGAATGCATGTTTCCATTCCAGCTTTGGACTGCTGTAGAGTGAGATAATCTTACCCCACTAAGAGGCTTTCCTTTCTTTGATTTCAGTCCATGATTTTCCAGTTTTTACGCAACATCCTAATCTTGAGCCCTTTAGCTCTGTTTTCCCCATGCTGTGCTGCCTGCAGAAATAGCATTAAATAGGAAAACCCCTCTCAAAGTGAATTAAATGATCTCTGCTTTCTGAGGGGGATGGGAGGAAACAAACAGCTCTTGGCACTGTGCAACAAACACATTCGATTCCATTAGCCAGAAGGAATACATTGTTAATACTGGCAGAATGTCATTTCTACTACATACTGGACAATAATAATAATATAAAGCTCGAGAGAATAAATCAGGGTGGACTAACAAAATAGCAAGCCTTGAAAGTCCATTTTTGAATATATTCTTCGGGTGGCGCTTGGGGGGAAATTAGTTTTTGGACTGCAACTTCCAAAGTCCCCCGTCCAACAAGGCCAAGCTAGTCATGCTTGCTGGGAGATTTTAGAAATGTAGTCTAAATAAATAAATAAATACCTAACTCTGAAACTTGGTTCTTCATCATTAATAAGGTGAAAATTTTCATCATCCATGACAACATGGGTTACACACAAAAACGAATGTCTTATTTTTTTTTCTTTGTTCTTGAGGTGTTTCATTAACACACTAGATTTTTAAATACTCTGGAGTGCCTGTGAAAACACTAGATCTGAACTGTTGGCTACAGCCTATACTGGATAAAAGAAGAAAACTTTCCCCAACCTCTGGACCACTATCAGAACATGGACATGATGAATGTACTCAAGTATGCTTTCCACAAACACACTGGAGATATTTAAGTGACAGTGGAGTAAACAATGTGTGTTTGGACAAATGGTGACCGCAGATTGAGAGTAAGAACCTTGGAAGCTATAATTCCATGAGGGATCTCTCAAAGATCAGTCTTATCACTACAGTAAAACTACAGTTGACTATATTTTATTTTTGGGAAACCCTGAAAGTTAAATCAGTTTAAACTAATGAGTTTATAAGGAGCCAGTGTGGTGTAGTGCTTTGACTGTTGCACTATGGGGCTGTACAGGGGAGACGCCGCCCCTTTCTGCCCCGGATGGAGACCATGACAGCCAAATACTGCAGCCTCCAAGAGGCCTAAAAAGAACCCGCTCCTCTTTTTTAGGCTGTGCAGGGATGCCATTGGCACACTTGTGCACCATTATGTCTGTGTGCCGCTGCGCTGTTTGGGTGCTGGGCCTCATGGACAGCATCATGGTATGCCCCATATGGATGGGTGTGCACCATGATGGCGGCCAGGGTGCGCAGTAGGGTTGCTGAGCATGTAAACGCTCAGCTCCCTTTCCCCCCCTAGTTCGGACCCAGGCCAGTGCAAAGGGCCCATTTGTACAAACAAAAACAGCTTCATTTATATACCGATTCATACTGAACTAATAGTGTCTAAGCATTTTACAAAGTGTAAGCTAATTGCCCCCAACAATCTGGGTACTCACTTTAGTGACCCCAGAACGATGCAAGCCTGAGTAAAGCTTGAGCCCCCTTAGCTGGGACTGAACTCACAACCTTATGGTTTTGAGTGAGTGGCTGCAGTACAGGCATTTAACCACTGTGCCATCAGGGCTCCTATGACTCTGGAGAGTAGGGTTCGAATCCCTACTTGGCCATGGAACCCCACTGGGTGAACTTGGGCAAGTCATACTCTCTCAGCCTCAGAGGATGGCCATGGCAAACCCCCTCTGAAAAAAAACTTGCCAAGAAACCCCCATGACAGGTTCTGCTTAGGGTCACTACAAGTTGGAAATTACCTGAAGGCACACAAGAAACAAAAATTAGAGTGTAGACCTCTCCATCCCTACTTAGATGTACTATTGAATTCAGAGGCACTAGTTTCAGGGTAGATGTGCATATCTTCATGCATCTACAGTCAATTTGCCTTTTACTTTCTGTCTTGAACACTGATTTTCACTAACTGAAAGATACCCCCCCCCAAAAAAAAAACATAGCTGCAAACAAAAGTATTATCATATTCCACGCAAATAAAATTGCAGTAGATGTAGGAGATTCACATGCAAACTCCTCTTCGGTTCTTTAGCCCACTGGGTGGCCATGACTCAATTATTCCTTCAACCTAATCTACCTTACAGGGTTAAGATAAGGATATTGTGTTAATCCATCCTGAGCCATTAGGAGAGAAAGCTGACCAACAGATTTTGCCACTAAAGTGCTATTACTGTTTGCCAGATTGGAGAGACAGTATTGAAATCGGGAAGTGTTTTCAATTAGGGTGTCACCAAAAAAATGTTTCCGAGAGGAACGTTTCAGAGAAAAGCAGGCGAAAAGCTGGGGTTTCTAAAAGATGAAACCTGCATCAACATGTATGAAAAGAGATCCAGATAATCTCCAATTTACAACTGGAAAACAACAAAAACACACATTTGTGTTTTAGTTTAGCTCTGGTGCCGCAATAAATTACAAGTCCCAGGATGCCACAATTAAAGGGGTGTCAAACTGGACCATTTCGGCAGCGTGGATGCAGCCTAGATTTGCTTCTGAGGTTTCTGCTGATTTACTTCAGTGTGAATATTAACAACACGCATCAGAAACTTTTTAACGCTATGGTTAAACTAATACTTTCCATAAGGAAAAAAAATAAATCATGTGGTTAGGACAATCTCATCCTTTAAAAAGAAAACCTGTTTAATGTGACTCTTATTTATTTCCTGCTGGATGTGTTTTTAATTGCAGTGTTTTTTAACCTTGTCAATGAGAGTTCCTGCATGGCAGGGGGTTGGACTGGATGGCCCTTGTGGTCTCTTCCAACTCTATGAGTCTATGATTCTATGCTCTCAATCCCAGATGTGGGGAAAAGAGTGGGATGATGATGATGATCATGATGATGATGATGATGATGATGCATTGAGAACAGAAATAGAAAGTTTTATGCAAGAGACAAAAATGTGATCTAAAAAGGATGCTGAAAATAAGAGGAGGCACTTTATCATGCTCATAATATAAATTATGCTACTGACACAGATTGTGTGTTCAGTGATTTCAAAAAAATATTTAGAAAGGGAACCAGGTACCAGAAGAGCTACTGAACTATCGACTGCTCACAGCTGTATAAATAACTCTTTGCAGAAAGCTCAGCAGCATCTCTCCATCCTATCAGACTTATCCACCTGCATCTTGTCTTTGTGTTGGCTCCAAAATCATAACTTGGCTGTTTGGCGCCACATTTATTTACATGCCCATTTTGTGCAAGGCGTTTTGTTTTTCCTTGTTCTCACTTGCCATCGCCAACCGATCTTGCACTTTTTGCCCCGTGCCAAAAGTCCTGAACTAACTTCAAACAAACAAACAAAGCTAGGGAACAAAAGGGAACAGGCTTTTCGAAAAGAAAACCAAAAGCCAAAGAAGAAACAAAGAGGAACAGAAACAGGATCCTTCACTGGCCCATAGAAGGGACAATGAATACACTTGTCCCTCAGTCTTCACTAGGGTTAGGGGCACAAGACCCCTGCGAATGTGGAAAAACCGCAAATCACAAAAAAGACAATGCTTTTACGTGAGAGAATACCTCTCTAGGAATCTCTAGGTCCTCCAGTGCAACTCTGTTGTCAACATCTGCCAGACATTGACTATAGAATTGCACTGGAGTTGCTACAAAGGCCTAGTAGAGTATTCTCTCTAGGTCTTTCAGTGCAACTTTTTGTTAAAGTTGGCCATAGAGCTGCAATCTCGGAGGACCTAGATATTCCTAGATAGGACATAATAATAAAATCTACGAATCGTCAAATCCGCAAAGATCAAAGCCGCAAATATGGTGAGAATATACATTTTTGGGGGGGGGGGGACCCAGCTTTGCCCTTTCCAATTGTGGGTTGCTTGTTGTTCCTTCTTCCTCCCTTGGCCAGCCTCTGGGATCTGATTGGCTCCGAGGGACAATGTTAATTAACTAGTTCCAGAAATAGACAGCAGTGTCCAGGACTGGACACGCACAGAGAGAGACACACAAGGCCACACTCCCAAGCCTTGGAGAGCTAGGTCTGGTGAGGTGAGGATCTCTCCCCTCCACTTGCCAGGCAATCCCTTCGCGTGGACAGATGTTTCCTCCTGCCCTGCTTACAGTCCAGAGAGCCAGCCCTGAAAGGCCTCCCTCCCGCTCTCCCTGGCCTGCCTTGCCAAACTCCTCCTCCTCTGCCCAGTCACCACAGCTGTCGCTTGGACAAGGCTCTCTGGGCTGCCAGAGCAAGGGATGCAAAACTCAGCCCTAATGCTTCTAATATGAGACTCTTTACGCAGGGAAGCCCCGCGATCGGGATCAAGACATTGCAGCTACAGGAACCCTCTTTGGATCTTTTGGCCCCAGGCAGATCAATTGCTCTATGTGTATATATGCACAGAGAGAGAGAGAGAGATTGCTGTGTGTATACACACACATATACAGATACAGATAGATGGGTAGATAGATGGACAGACATATAGATTGATGTATATGTACATATGCATACATATATATACATAGACATAGACAGATAGATGCACACAGATAGATGGATGGATAGATAGATAGATAGATAGACAGATAGATAGATAGATTGTTGTATGTATATATATGCACACAGATAGATAGATAGATAGATAGATAGACAGACAGACAGACAGACAGACAGATTGTTGTATGTGTATATATGCACACAAATAGATTGATATATATATATACACACACACACACACACACACACATACATACACACAGAGAGAGAGAGACATATACAGATATACAGATAGATAGATAGATAGATAGATAGATAGCTGTATATGTATATATGCACACATATATACATATACATACATAGACAGATAGACAGACAGATAAATTGCTGTATATGTATACCTATGCACAGATAAATAGATAGATAGATAGATAAATAGATAGATAGATAGATAGATAGATTGCTATATGTGTATACACAAACACACATATACATATACAGATACAGATAGATAGATAGATAGATTGCTGTATATGTATATATGCACACACATATAGGCATATACATATAGACCTATACATAGACAGATAGATAAATTGCTGTATGTGTATACACACACAGAGAGAGATAGATTGTTGTATATGTACACACCCACATACATATACAGAGATAGATAGATAGATAGATAGATAGATAGATACAGACAGACTGCTGTATATGTATATATTCACACACATATATACATATGCATATACATACATACATAGACAGATAGATTGCTTTATGTGTATATATGCACCCGCATATATACATATACATACATAGATAGATAGACTGAGAGATAAATAGATTGCTGTATACACACACAATTATATATACAGTTTTATATATATATATATACACACACACACACACAATCTCTCTGTCTATCTCCCTAACAGCCAGTGTGGTGTAGAGGTTAGAGAGCCTGGAGACCTGGGTTCGAATCCCACCTCGGCCACGGAAACCCACCGGACAAGTCACACTCTCTCAGCCTCAGAGGATGGCAAACAGCAGACCCTCCCTCCCTCCCTCCCTCCCTCTGAGGGAAAACTCGCCAAGAAAAGCCCCCGAGAGGCTCTCCTTCGGGCCGCCGCCGTAAACTGGAAGCAAGCGACTGGAAGGCAAGCCACGAAAGAAGCGCCTCCTTCCTGAGATGCATTCCTCCGCAGAGCGAAGTCTAGGGAAGCCCGCGCTGCCCACTTCTTTCCAGCCCTCTCCAGACTGAGTCTGCAGCTATAGCCTTGCATTCAACAGCAACAACCACCTCTCCAGGTAGATCTACGTCTCTCTCTCTCTCTCTCTCACCTGCCAGAGGGACCAGGAGGAGGAGGAGCCCCAGGGGCCACAGCGGGAGCCCCCGCATCCTGCCTGGGACTGAGCTGGCTCTGCTTCTCCTTCTTCTTCTCTCTCAGGAAGAGCCCGAAGGCCGGAGAGCGGAGAGCGGGGCTTTTTATTCTGGCAGGGAGAGCCCCCAAGTTGTGTGGCGCCGCCACCGAAGGGAAAGCGCTGGGAATCCCAACTCCCTCTGACGGCCAGCAAGGGGATGAGCAACAACACCAGCAGCACAAACACACACACACACACACACACCCCTCTCTCTCTCTCTTTCCCCGCCTTTCCAGGGAGAAGGTTTGCCCTTGGCTGCCCCAAGATGCCGCCTTTTAATCATGGCTGCATCCACACTGGAGGAATAACCCGGTTTGGCACCCCGTTCACTCTTTGTCTAGATAGATAGATAGATAGATAGATAGATAGATAGATAGATAGATAGATAGAGCAGCTACACAATAGGGATCATGCAGTTTGATACTATTGCGGAGAGATCTTGTAGCACCTCTGAGACTCACTGGAAGGAAGACCTTGGCAGCATCACGTTACTTTTGACTACTTTTGACACTGCTTTAAGTACTGCGATTGGCAAGATAGATAGATAGATAGATAGATAGATAGAAAGATAGATAGATAGAGATAGATAGATAACTGGTGCACATCCTTCACCTCTGGATAGATAGATAGATAGATAGATAGATAGATAGATAGATAGATAGACAGACAGACAGAGCAAGCATCGGCAGTATAAGAATCATGCAGTTTGGCACCACTTTAAGAACTGTAACTAGTGCACATCCTTCACCTCTGGATGGATGGATGGGTGGATGGGTGGATGGATAGATGGATGGATAGATAGATAGATAGATAGATAGATAGATAGATAGATAGATAGATAGAGCATCTACACTATAGAAGTAATGTAGTTTGGTACCACTTTAAGCACTGTGACTGGTGCACATCCTCTGCTCCAAAGGGAGGGAAGGTGCTCTGGGCCCATAAGTTAGTTAGAAACAACTTGGAGGCACACAACAACAACAACAAGTGTAATAAAGCACAGAAGGCACAGCACAAGAACCAGAACAAAGAATCCCAGTGGGTTGAGCGTGTGATTCTAGAGACCAAAGCTTGGACCCCAGCTCAGCCATGAAACCCACTGGGTGCCCTTGGGCAAGTCACACTCTCTCAGCCTCAGAGGAAGGCAATGGCAAACTTCCTCTGAAGAAATCTTGCCAAGGAAGCCCCATGGATGGCCTCATTACACCTCACAAAACTACAGTTCTCAGAATCCCATAGCATGGAAAGTGGAGGCCTTCCAGCCGGGAAGCACAAACCTTCCAACCTGAAGGGCTGCACACCGCCCCTCCTTGTTGTGGCTTGGTTTTCCAAGGCCATCCATGCGCACCTCTTCATTCCTCCTTGCCACAGCCCAGTTCTCCCAAGGCAAACCAAACCGCGACAAGGAACCAGGCCATACGGTTTGACACCACTTTAAGCATTGTGACTGGTACTCATTCTTTACCTCTGGATGGATGGACAGAAAGATAGAGCATTTGCACTATTGAAGCAATGCAGTTTGACACCACTGTAGAGCTACACCAAGTGCTGTACATCCATCCTATGGGATCTGGTATTTATAACACTACAAGATCTTTGGCCTTCTCTGGCCATACTTGGTCACACGTGCCCAAACTACAGATCCCAAGATTCTGTAGGATGGACCCCTAGCAGTGAAAGTGGTGTCACTATGTATTATTACTATAGTGCCAATGCACCCCAAGACAGATTGATAGCTGGATAGAGCATCTATATTATAGAAATAATGTAGTTTGTTTACAGACTACACTGCAGAAATATGTAGCTTCAGCCTCCAGAATTCGAGGATTTATAGTTTTACAAGGTCTTGGCCTTCACTGTCAACAAGTGCTGGTGCTTCCCCAAACTGCAAATCCCAGGATGGAACCCTGGCAGTGAATGTAATGTCATGCTGTATTATTACTACAGTGTCAGTACACCCCAAGAGAGAGAGAGAGAGAGAGGGAGAGCATCTACACTGCATAAATAATGCAGTTTGACACCACTTTAAGTGCTGTAGTTCCATCTTATGAAACCACAGGATTTGTACTTTGACAAGGTCTTTGGCCTTCTCTGTCAAAGAGTGCTGGTGCCTCCCGAAACTACAACTCCCAGGACCAAAACTACACATCCCAGGATTGCCATTTCATATGAGGGACACCATTGCATGATGCCATTGTATTCAATGGGAAATGAACATCCACAGATTTTGGTATCCACAGGGATCCTGGAGCCAAATCTCAGATCTGATGTACATTATATATATATATATATATATATATATATATATATATATATGGTAATTCTTCCCACAGTTCTTGTATTGTTGTTTTTAACTTTTATTGCTTGTAATTTTAATTTTTAGAACAGTTTAATCCCTTTTTAAGGGGGGAATATTGTATATATTGTTGTAACGTTTTAATGTTGTACTCCGCTTTGATTGTTTTTACAAAAAGCGGGATATAAATAAAAAATATTATTTATTTATTATTGATTAAATAAGGCTCAAGACATTTCACTGACTCAAGAGAAGAACAAGGTGGCACCCTTCCCTTCAAATTCCACATAAAGAAGCTTTAAGAAGTCTGGCAGAACTGTACTTCAGCACTAGAGATGGGACAGCATCCATTGCTCAGCCACACCTGAGGGTGGCATGCCAGTTTAGGGGCTTTGAATCACATGGAATACATGGTTGTGTCTTGAAACAGAAAGGATCCGTGTTTGAGACTGGAAAATATATACTGATCAGAAGTCAGGGATAATGACCTAAACAAGTGTTTCGTGAAGTCAGACGAATTTGGGATGTACATATAGAAAGGATTTTGTTCCTTTCGTTGAGGCTTGTTTGTGTCCGTATATTGCGTTTGCATATTGAACGATGAATGGTAGTAATGTGTGTTTATATATGTTTTAATCATAAAAAAAATTAAACAACACATGAAGGATCAGGCTGGTAACTGCCATGACAACCCCTACTAACCATGTCCTGAGCCTACAACCTCACTATCTGATGTCTACTTCTAGTTTTGAAAAATGGTTCTTGGGTTGTTGTTTCTTTTTCTTTCTTTTTTTAATTAAGTATTGCAATGAAGTGCAACCTATTTAAAGGTTAGCTTGACATGCCCAGAAACTTCAAATAGAGGTAATTCACACTTTATTCTTAGCCAGAAAAAGGAAGGCCGTATCTACTTCGGGGTGTCTGGAGGGATAAGGGCTTGCTCTAAGCTGATTCCTCCTCAGATAAACTCTGGGAGGTATCTTCAGTATTTCTTTTTGCATTGCCCTCCTACACTCACATCATATAAATCCAGGGCAATGTAAGTAAATGTCGCACACAAACCATGAGCCAGAGAGAGAGAGAGAGAGAGTTAAATGGATACTAGAGATGTAGTACTACAATTGGTTCAATCAAAGAATATTCTGTTTACATTGGCCTAAATCCAGATGTTAGTCTCTGCAAATTTAGACACTGAACAAATGGGAACTTGGGAAACTGAAACATATGTAAAGGTCCATCAGTTTAGTGGAT
Source organism: Sceloporus occidentalis (assembly GCA_023333645.1). Lineage (NCBI taxonomy): Eukaryota > Metazoa > Chordata > Lepidosauria > Squamata > Phrynosomatidae > Sceloporus > Sceloporus occidentalis. The sequence goes on from JALMGF010000005.1 coordinate 86,567,035, forward strand.
TTACTTTAGTTGGGACTAACAAGTATACTTAACTAAGGGGCTTGGCAGACTGCCGCGTAGAGGCAGCACTGCACCACCCCAGAAGCCCTGGGTTGGGGATGTGGCAACCACACACCATGCCCCTAACCGGGTACAAAAAGAAAAGGCAAAAAGCAACTTCTTTTTGTGTCACAGAAAAGGTGCCCTTTCTTGTGCCACTGCAGCTTTTCCACAGCTCTTTGGCACGGCATGTCTACACATTGTGCCAAAGACACAGTATGATGCCACCCACTATGCAGTTGGTCAGGCGGCATGATGCCGGCGTGATGCCAGCATGTGGACAGGCAGTGGGCGGGCCCCATGCCCCCATTGTGCCCTTACGACAGAGTATTTTGCCAGTCAGCTGAGGGCCTTAGTAACCTCTCCTTGCCTGATCGCATTCTCAAACATGTCAATAATGCCATTCACCAGCACTGCAGTCACTAACAGAATTAATCACCTTCACCCCCTACAGATGATGCCCAGTAAAGTAGATGTGTGTGTGTTACAACTGCGGCAATAACTAAGTAGTGATTGTGAATACAAAATAGTTATGGATTAGTAAATCTAAGTAACTGTTTCATATTCACAATTGCTATTGAGTTTATTACCATTTAGTGACACTGTTGCCACAATTGTAATCCTCCCGCCCAAACTGAGCATCAGCATTGTGGAGAGAAACTATTCTGCTAGCAATTGGAGTGTGGATGAATGATGTTTCCACCAGGTTTGGTGGTGTTGGGCCAGGAAAGTTTACATAGCTAATACAGGCTTCCAGCCAAGTTCTCTACATGAAAAATAATACTTTAGCAAAATTTATCATCTCTAATCTCAAAACACTCAAAACAGTACAATTAAATTTAAAGTTGTACTCTGAGAGCCAAGTTGAGTATTTTCTCACCAGAGGGTAACCCACCTAAATCAACAGCACATCTGACATACCTGATATTGTTTTGTATGATGTTACTTGAATTTCAACATTAACAATCTTAGAATAATAAAATCATAGAGCTGGAAGTGGTGCTGCAGCCTTCCGGCAGTCCATTGCAAGTCTGGAAAGACACCTTTATTTGCTCGCCTAGCAATCACATCAGCCCCACCAGGAATACACACACACACCAGGCTGTCACCCTCCTAGTGATGGGATGTGTGACTTGTCCAAGGTCACCCAATGGGTTTCCATGACCAAGCAGGGATTTTAAGTCTGGTGTCTCAGAGTCCTAGTTCACCTGTTAAACCACTGTACAATCCTGGCTCTATTGTGCCACCTACCTAAAACACAGAGCATAAAGGATGTCACAGATTAACATTCAACACTGAAGTTTGATATTGTGGGATGAAAACAGTCATATGCATCCATCATGGTCTGGTTTAATCAACACGTGAAGAACAAAGTGCACTACCCTCACTCCTTCTGTCTCTAGTTCTGTACGGATGTGAAGGTTGGGCAGTGAAGAAGGTGGATAGGAGGAAAATAAACTCAGTTGAAATGTTGTGCTGAAGAAGAGCGCTGAGGATACTGTGGACAGCCAAAAACAAACACAAATCTGCATTCAAGTCTAAACTCTCCCTGAAGGCAAAGATGATCAAACAGAGGCTGTTGTACTTTGGCCACATTATGAGAAGGCATAACTCTGGAAAAGACAATAAAGCTGGGAAAGGCAGTAGAAAGAGGGTAGTAGAAAGAAAGGACGACCACAGACCAAAGCGAGAGACTCAATCAGGAGGCCACAGACCTGAATTTACAGGACTGAAGAAGAACAGTAAAAGATAGGGAGGTTTGGAGATGCCTCATCCAAGGGGTCACCATGTGTTGGGGTCAAGTCATTGGCAGTTAAGAACAACAACATCAAATCTTTGCACACATAGCATCTTTGAGCACATAGTAAGTTGAGGCAATTTCACAAATGCAACATAGGATATAGGAGATGAAGATAAATATTCCAGCAGTTACCATTAGGTATTAAAAACATCCTGATTTGTTGATCTCTGTTGTACTGCAAATTCATAAAGTAGTCCAAACATGATTATCAAATATTTTTTCTTTTTCTCTTTCAACTGTTATGCTTAATGGCTAGAATTCTCTATTGCAGCCTACACTGCATAGCTTTATGAATACATAGCAGAGGCACTAAGGAATCCTGTTAGTGAATTGTGAATATGCACAATGAGACACCAACAAGAGTATTCCAATGTGCATTCATCCCCTTGTGCTTTCAGTCCCAATGTGATATGGTCACTTTGCTGTCTCCTCTATGTAGTAACATAGCAGCATCCCCCTTACTGAATTGCAAAAATGTTCAATTTTATTTTCTACAGACGTAAGTCCATTTACAAAGATGAAATTCAAGTGAATTCCAGCCAATATTAAGAACTCTCATTCGTCCTTGGTTACTTTTAAAAAAGTATTTTCTGTTTGTTTATACCCTGCATATCCTGCCAGATACTTTAACAGGGTAGCTCTGTTTTGTTCAGAGTGTTATAACTGTACCTTTCCCTATATTTGTTTCTTATTCAAAACATTACTAACCATTATTTTTTTCAAAACGCTATTTATCTTGACCTATCTATGACCAGAAGTTGGTTGCATTCTGCCACTGAAAGGCCTTAATAATTTGAATAAAAATCAGGCTTCTGAGATGTTTGTTCCATAAAGAAACACGCAAAGCCCATTTATTCAAAAGTATCTTTGATATATAGTTTTCTGTGGGTCTTTCGGGCTACGTGGCCATGTTCTAGAAGAGTTTATTTCTGACATTTTGCCAGCATCTGTGACTGGCCTCTCTGAAAATTCAAGCCACAGATGCTGGCGAAACATCAGGAATAAACTCTTCTAGAAAATGGTCACATAGCCCGAAAGACGCACAGAAAACTATGGATGCCAGCCATGAAAGCCTTTGACTTCACATATCTTTGATTGAAATAGAACTTGTCTTCAGCAGCTGTACATATGATTTCAGCCAAAGTCAGTTGCTGGTGTAAAAGGGGACAGATTTTGAAATGTCAAAATAATATAAATGAGAAAATACAGAAAAAGAAAAGCAGGAGATTTGGATGATGAAGAAAAACAATTTTCAAGGAAGTACAGGGAAATCATTTGAATGAGTACCAGTACAATGTTGGTCCTGACTAGACATGAATAAATCTGTCAATTTTATTTTTATATTATTTATTAAAATATATAATTCTTTTTATCTTTTTTGTAAAAAAAATATGAATAGTTTTTTGTGGGTTTTTCGGGCTGTGAGCCATGTTCAAGAAGAGTTTATTCCTGACGTTTCGCCAGTCTCTGTGGCTGCCATCTTCAGGGAAGATAGCTCGAAAACCCCACAAAAAACTATGGATGCCAGCCATGAAAGCCTTCAACATCAAATTTATGAATGTCGGTAAGCCTCTCACTGTGCAGTGTGATTCGGCCATTGACATCCAGGCCACCTTGGGAGCGGGCAGTGCAGTTGCTGCGGGTTTGAATCAGTTTTGGGAAAAGCAACATTGAGCCACTTTTTCGTGTCCATCTGTTTCACCCTATAGCATCTGATCCTGCAAGTCAGATGTCCAAACAATGTCTATTCAGAATGAAAACCCTGAGGGTACATTGACACTGTGGAAATAATGCAGTTTAATACCACTTTAATTGTCATGGTTCCAATCTAAAGAATCCTTTGGATTAGTCGCTTTGTGTAAAGCACTCTGTGCCAGAGAAAATTAAAGCCCTTGTAAAACTACAGATCCCAGGATTCCATAAGATGGAGCTACAGTACTTAAAGTGGTTTGAATTGCATTATTTCTACAGTCCAGATGTGCTCTAACTCCATTGTCAGTGCAGTGCCTTCTATAATATGCCAACAGCTGAATTACACTTGGATGTATATTATGTCTTGGTTTTCTGCACTTGGTTATGCTTAAGCTGTAGTCCTAAATTTCTTTTCTAGGGAGGCTATCATTAATTATTTATTGATAGGATAATTTTAAAGAGCTAGGAGATTAAAATCTGTTTCTGCAATAAACATAACCAAACTTTTCTACCATCCAATCTCTCTATTTATCTATTATTTATCTATGTCAGTCAATCAGGCTATCCATCCATCCATCTATCCATCTATTATCTCTTTAGAGTCATTACAGATATTTTCATTCAAAGAGTAAATTAATCATACAGGTGACTTTATATATTTTTCTTATGCGTGACTAAAGCATTAAACTCTCAGACTCAGAGGATGGCAATGACAACCCACCAGAAGAAACTTGCCAAGAAAACCCTGTTATAGGGTCACCCTATCGTTGCCATAAGTCAGAAACGACTTGGAGGCAAAACAAAACACACGAAAAGCATTAAAACAAGACTGGGGAACATGTTGCCCTCCAGATTATATTCAGTTCCAACTCCTATCATAGATAGCAAGCTTAACCTATGTGTGGAATAACAGATGTTGCAGTCTAACTGGACAGCTACCTATTCCCCAACTACATTGACATGTGTGATAGGTGTTTTACTTAAGATCGTGTCAAAGAGAATGACCAAGGGTGAATCTTGAATAAAGGACAGGTTCGCTTTTACTGTGTGAGGCCCAGGACCTTCAGACAATTGTCACAGGGGAAATGGAGAAACAGATCAAGGAAAACAGACTAGGTATCTTAGGAAGGTAGCTGAGGATCCAATACAACAGGCAATTAAGAGAACATTAAAGAAACAGAGATGCTAGGCAGAAAGAGGCCAAACAACCTGGCTTCCCCACATGGTGCTGTGAAGACTGTTTATTGCTTTTGAAGATGCAGTAAATTAGACCACACAAAAAGAAATTGGAATATAGCATGCATGTTACCAATAATGTCAACAAAGTGGAAGCAGAAGTGCTTTCATGCACACCCAGATTCCACATATTACTTTAAAATCTCTGAACAAATCCCAGTGCATTTAGCTGTATATGCGGAAGGCTTTTTGTCTCTTCTCACAATTGGGAACTTTTTAAAAAGCAGTATTCTTCCTTGTGTATAGAGTTCTCTGTGTACATACTACTGCATGTTGTGGGGTTCCTTCTAATCTTATGGCGAATACATAGAATTCAGGCATGCAACTGCCCATCCCACACATTAATATAACACCTGAATAGGTCATGTCAAGTGGCAATGTGAATTACAATTTTTAGAGCTGAATTCATTTGCATGGTTTGTGTTCATCTGAAGAGAAAAACCTTAGGGCTGCAGAGGTATTCCACCAGTGGCCAAGAAGTTTAGACCTCCCATTTGCCCATGTATCTCTTTTGCTGGACCCCTTTGTCTGTCATTGTTAAAATGTTGCTCTGCTTCAAACAGGTTTGCCACAATCACATAGGTAAATAGAATCATTATAACACATCTTGTAGTATAGTAACTGCAAAATGTGTAGAATATGTTAATCTGTAAAATCTGTACTATATGCACAAATCGTCTTTATATACCATAATGCATTTTTGCCCTTACTTGGATAAATTTCTGCGATTGTCCATAGGTGTCCCTTTCAGTTTTTATCTAATAGTCACTGTCTCTTAACCACATCTACAATGCAGGGTTGTTGGGAATATAAAATGGGAGGAACTGTTTTATGTTCATGACAACTTTGAATTCTTTGGAGGACATTCTTTCACAATTACTAGCCACTGATACATAATGTGAAAAAGTTGTTGTTGCTGTTATTATTATTATTTCCTAACCAGTTGTTGTTCAATGGCTGTGCTGCAGTCCAACCCTTTCCTCAACCTCTGCTACTGTATATCTTCATTAATCTGTAGCCATGTAAAACAATAATTTCTCTTAATTCATAATTACGTTACTATAACATATTATATTAATATATCCTATTATTCATATTAATTCATAGCCACTGGGAGAACCCTCCCTAGATGCCAAGATGACTAAACTTTGGCCATATCATGAAAAGACATGATGACTCACTAGCAAAGATTATAATGCTTGGTAAATTGGAAGTATAAAAAGAGTAATACCATATTCCTGATGGATAGATTATGGTTGCATCTGCACTGCAGAAGTAATGCAGTTTGACATCACTAACTGCATGGCTCAATGCTATGGAATTCTGGGATTTGTAGTTTTCTGAGCAATTTAGACTCCTTTGACAGAGAGCTCTGATGCCACAACCATCACCACATATCCCAGGATTCCATAGGATGAAGCCATGAAAGTTAAAGCAGTGTCTAACTGCATTAATTATGCAGCATCGCTCAGGGAAGTCATGGTCCTGAGTCTGCAAGACCTGAGTAAAGCATTGATGATCATTCATGGGGTCACCATAAGTCAAAGTCAACCAGACAAAAATTAACAACAACCAAGATATCTGTATCTTCTACAAATTTGTAGCCACTGCTATTCTGATACCTTCCACAAAATGTCTTGCCCTTAAAAAGAAAAACTATTTAGTGACTTTCACTCATGGTAGTAAATCATGTCCACTCTGTCACTTTTATCCATTATTTCATCCCACATTCCAAAACATCAAAAAACCACCCTCTTTTCTTTGGGATTAAATCCAGGCTCAAATTAGGTCCTGCTCCTATGTCACCTCTAGGTATAACTCCATCTGGTGTTTGATCCCAAGGCTCGAAATAAATTGCAGATGACCTGCAATTAAGCTGCAGCATTTTTCTAAATGAGGTCTGATATGTAGTCCCATAGGAAGACATGGCGTAGAAAAATTGGCTCCAGATCTGGAAATAAGCTTATAATAACTAACAGAAGCAGACAAATGACTAATATGGTGAATGTTAAGTGCTGCTTTTCAGACAATGGACACTGATGACATTGTTAAACCGTTTTTGGAGAAGGGTGTTCTTAGTTCAAAGTAGAAAATGGAAACTTTTTTAAACGGCTGTGTTTTAATGGAATATTAAACGATGTCATGTTTAAAAAGTATTATATTAATGGCGAAATTATTAGAGTCATTATTTTTCTAGACAAAATACAGAAATACTAATTAAAAACATTGATGACTGCAAATTCTAGACAGCTGAGCAGGATAATGGAATACCATGCACATGCACTTGTGCGTATACATAACATGTCAATAAATGAATCAGGTGATTTGTAAAGCACCTAAAAATATCTAGATGCTGTATGTTCTTTTTAAGTGGCAAAATCCTGTTTCTAGGTATTATAATCTGAAAGACACTATACAATAAAAATATAGAGGGATGGGAGTTAACCAAGAAAATTCAGGTACAAATCATGACTAGGAATATGGGAATCATGGGGGATGTTTGGTTAAATGGCTGACATACCCAGGAACAAGTCAGATTCCTTGTTCTGAATGGAATTGCACTCCCTCTCAAGGAAGAGATTCTATGGATGCTCCTGTTCTATGACTCCATCTTTGTTACTGGATGTTGTAGTAGACGCTGTGACAAACAGTGCCTTTTACTGGCTTGATCTGGTAACCTTGCCTACAACAGTTCCTAGAAAGGAATACCTTGGCCACAGCATGGAGTCAGTTTTATACTGGCTCCATGTTGCATCCAGTCACTACAGCTAGTTGGGAATGCAGTGTACTAGTCTACACATAAGTGTATTATGCAAATTGCTGCAGATTTTCACACATTCATATCGACATTTCCTGCACAATTCTGCATCTATTCACATCTGTTCACCCTCCATCTGCCAAAAATACACAGCCATGCAAATCCATCAGAAGCAGACAGACAATCACATGTTCAGTAATGTGCATCCTTGCAGATACTTGTGGATACTCTAGTAAAAACTGTGAAGCCTTTTTCTGCTGAGTTTGTGGAGGGTATTGGGGGGGTGGGGGGTGGAATCCAAACTCCTCTGAATTGCATGCAGCAGGATAACATTCTATTCAAATAGAATGAGTAGTATTTTAATTGTGTAGACAAGCCCAGCGAATATACTATTGACTAGCACGCCCCCACAAAAACATGCAATTATCTTTGTTAAGAGAACAGAGCTTGTTAGCAATTTGCTACTGAACAAGGCATAAAGTTTTGGTATCAATGTATCAAGCATCAAAAAGGACAGACCAGGGTACTTCATGCTCATGTTCTGACTTGGGCCAACCCTGCGATCATCCTCAAAGTTCCTCCAGGTAGTATCACAATTACAGATGTTCATCTGGTATCACCCAGTAATTGACCTTTCTTTCTAGTTGTGCCGTGGCTTGAAATCGTCTTGCACCATAAGTAAAACATTCTGCTGGGATTACTGTTTGGGTGCCCTTTGGCCTTGGCAACTTGTAACAACAGCCATTCTTGTTTTAGTTGTTTTACTTGGTTCCTAACCATTCTTGAACATTAGAAAATCTTGTAATTTATTATAATTGCATATTTGATATTGAATGCATATATTCAATATTTTATTCTTGTTCATACTCTGGAAATGTTAATATAACAGGCAGCATATAAATATGTCAAATAAAACAGAAGCAAGCAGAATTTCAAAATAGCAAATACAAGGAGATCATGCTTGGATTCAGAAGGGAGGCCAAAGAGGTTGGTAAGGTTCATATCAAAGTTCAAAGGTACAGGTGTAATGATTAAATGGGGGACTGGGGAGCGTTATACTTTAAGGGCATTTCTTTATGAGTTATTTACATTTCTTATGGGCCTTTAAAAACACCTCGAAATAACCCAAGATATAGATGTTCCTAAGGGATCTGAACTGTGGAGGAAGGCGAAAGATATATACAAATGCCTACCATATACCATCCATCTATAAATGGCACCACTGGCAAATAAAGGCATATTTCCCAGCAGGCTGCATTTCTGAAACTGGATATTGGCACACATAGCAGCTTTTTCTTTTATAAAAATACAAAAGAATTGTACAGAATGCTAGGAGCATGCCAAAATCTCCTATAGAGCTTTATTGTCATATTAATATACTAGTAAAAAAGCTATGTAACCATTACAACTTATTTTAAAAGCCAGTTTCACTTCATAGTTGATCAGAATAGCAAATGCAGATGTACCGACTGTGCTAGGGTTGAACATAATGTCTATATAAAGCTTATCACATGCCCTGTCTGAATTCATAGAGTGGTGTTGATCCTGGTGTTAGAAAACTATTCATTCTGGACCACTTCAACATTTACACTGAACCACTCTAACCAGGTGTGGTTCAAGACTTCATAGCTGCCACAACACAACAACCAGGAGTCTATCTTTTGTGTGTGGGACACCCCACACTCTGCTGATCATACTCTTGGTGTGCTATTTGATTCTAAAGACATGAAGCAGGGATCTATGTGTGTTACAAAGGCTGCATATATACTACAGAAATAATAGTTTGACACCACTTTAACTGCCACAGCCCCATCCTCTGGAATCCTGGGATTTGTGGTTTGTTGTGACACCAGAGCTCTCTGACAAAGCAGGTTAAATATCTCTCAAAACTAAAAATCTCAGAATTCCATAGCATTGAGCCATGACAATTTGAAGTGGTATCAAACTGCATTACTTTTGCAGTGCAGGTGCAGCCAAGTCTCCTGCGTTATGGACGGATAACTGCCTGGCCTCCACAAGCTTGTAGGTCTTATTAAAACAGTCGGCCTCCAAAGTCCACTTGCCTATGGACATCCAGCCAGATTTCTAGCCAATCTATACTCTCCTGTCAAACCCCTGGTTGAAATCAGGAACTGTTCAAGGATATGGATATCCTTTCTGGTGATACTGATCTGAGGGGTTTTCACGCTTTTCTGGGGAGCAGTCAGAGATGAAGTGGCTGGAACGAGAATTCAGGATGAGTCTAAGGGGACATGGCTTACAGCTCCTTTAATTGCCCCAAATTGTGCTTTTGAACTCTGTCTTTCATGCCTTGTGCCATCTAACTGCACTGCAGTAAGTTGCCTGACTGATCTTTCAGTGAATAATAAATCTGTCTGTGAATAGAGGGTTACTTACCAGCCACTTAAAAAGAAGTGGTTATTAGCTCCCACCTGCATGCGTCTACCACTCTGAAAAACATAATTATGCAATGTTACTTACAATGTGTAATGTGAGATTGCACATTACTTACAATGTGTAACAAAGGGACGACAATGAAATATAAGGGAAAGATTCCTGGTGTTGTTAGAGATTTCTGATGAAAAGTGGAGTTCATTTGTTCCTTCAAATAATATGTAGGGAGCAAACCATTTTGGGGAATTAAGTCATTTGATGGCTTTTCTTTTTTGTATTTTACATTTAAAAAAACATAACAATGCATGATCAATGTATTACTAATAATTCATTTTTAAATAGAAGTTACATATATTAGCTTTTGTTCAGTTTTTGTTTGGAAATCTGCACATTCTAGGACTTTGAAAAGCATGCCTGATAAACTGTAACAGATGTAAGTCAGTGTGTTTACGTGACTAATTTGAAATATCCACACAGAAAAATGCATATATTTTAAAATGCAAGCATCACTCTCACAGACAAGCCAGATAAGGCTGTGGATTTTTTTGTACATACGCACATACATTATGGGATTGGCAAGTACTGCAATTACTGTTGAGCATGAATACAGATCAGGAACTTAAATTAGTGAAAAATGAAATGCTACCACCAAGCTTGTAACAGATGTAAGTCAGTTTTTTACATGACACCCTGTCTTGGAAATGTTGTGTCAAACTAAAAACTTTACTTCTTGTAACCTTCTGGTAAGCCATATCTGACTGGGTCAACCTGCTTCCAAGTGGTATGTAGTGTAGAAGCCATATGCTGATCTTTGTTTCATCCAAGGTCTTGAATTTTCAGTGTTTAAGGCAAGCCCAGACTTGTTCTGCTTTATATCCATAGCCAGGAAACCAGTCCTAAAGCAGATTATGCCCTTGCATCAGTTTTGTTGCAGCCAAGTTTGATATAATGTGTATACAGCCAAGTCTTTTGCTAAACAGTCATCAGCCTGGAAGACATTCACATTCCATCTTCAGCCAGGAGAGCAAAGGATTGCTTCTGATTCTTGACTGAAAGTTGACTGCCTTTTCACATGGAGATCTTCCATCATCTAGAGACCAATAGCACTAGGCAAAATCCACCACATTATTTAGCTCTGAGCTCAGAGAGGCCCTACCATATAGCTCTCCCATTTACTCATGGTCAGCTCATGTGTGCATCTTTCCATGTATGGATACCCTTCTGTTCTGTTAGAAGAAATAAAGAAGCCCTGACAAGAATGACTAGCCCTGTGCATTCAGTGAAGCCTACATGTCCAAGATTTCCAAAATTTATATCCAAGATTTCTCTCGCAGTGGGTTACATGTTCAGAATACTTGGATTAGAAAGAGAGTTTCATGAGGGATTGAAACATGGGGCCCATTCACACTACACAATTATAACACTATTGTTCCACTTTAATTGTTGTGGTTACATCCTATGGATGCTGGGATTGGCAGTTTAAGAGATGGGCATTTAGAGCATTCCCTAGTGCCTTCCCAGGCTACAAGCCCTAAGCAGTTAAAGTGCTTCCTCAGTTAGCAAAGCCTCTGAGAAAGAAGCTCCTTTTTCCAAAGTCTTTTTAATGCCTACCCAGTCTTCCTTTTCCACCTTGTTCTGCACACTGGGATGATGATGATGATGATGATGATGATGATGATGATGATGATGATGATGATGATGATGATGATGATGGAGGACAAAAGAAACGCAAATGCTTAGTGTTGTGTTGCAGAAGTAGATCTGTAGTAAACAACATAATAAAGCATGAGTGGTGAAAGAGCAGGATTCTAACCAATCCAACTTCGGTAATATGTGTCTGACAAAGCAAGGTAAACTGGCTTTGTACCCCTTACCAAGCATGTGTGAACAATAAACAGAGAAAATGGGATATCAGATAAGCCTCACCAGCAACCCATAGCCATTGTATTAAAAAAAATCATAGATCTCTAAGTCTGGCCACCAGAATGGAAATTATTAGAAAAGTGGTGACAAGTGAAAGAAGAAAATAATCGCTCAGCCCATTCTGCTGGCCAAGTGTCTGGATCTATGCATTTTAAAAAAAGAATCATTGAAGTGGTTTCTATAAAGTTTAGAATGTTTTTATTCATGCAAGGCTTACCTGCCCTGGTTATTTCATTTCACATATTTGTATCTTTCGTTCTGAACAAAAAGTCTGCCAAACGTTCAAGCTGCTGTACTTTTTGTCATGTACAGGGATGTAGCCAGGATTTTAGGAAGGGGGTGTGTGTCCATACTAAGTGCCACCATTATAATGGGGCTTGGGCGCAGCGGTGCAGCAGCACACACCATTCATTTTTCTAATGGAAGGGGGGGTCCGGACCCCAAGAAACCTCCCCCCTTGGTTACGTCCCTTTCAAGTAGGAACCTATCCCTATTCTTTCTGTGTTATTTCTGGTACCAAAATTTGTATTAAAGAAGTAATCCCCAGGAACACACAACTTCATTAACTGAGATATCCCTCTAATTGCATTATAATTGTGTAGTGGGCCCCGGTTGCAGTATGCTCCAGGAATTTGCAGTGGGCAGGGATGAAAAAGATATGTTCCCATTTTTGAAAACTAACTGAAATAGTTACTTTATAAATAACATTTGAATGCTATCAACCACTGGCATTTAGTACAAAATATATACTGTTCCTGTCCACCTTGTTCTTACAGCAAAACCCATAAAGCAGGAGGTATCACACAAGCAAACACATAAACCATGTGCTATTTCTCCTCCACCATATAGTCAGACTATGGTTGCATCTGCACTGCAAAAATAACTGCAGTCTGACACAGCTTTAACTGTTATGGCTCAATTTTATGGAATTCTTGAATTTGTAGTTTTGTGAGATATTTATCCATCTTTGTGAGAGAGCTTTGGTGCCACAACAAACAAGAGTTCCCAAAATTCTGTAGGATGGAGCCATGGCAGTTAATGTGGCATCAAACTGTATTAATTTTGCAGTGCAGATGCACCCTTTATTTCTTTAATTACAAAAGTAGCAAAATGTTACAATTATACCACAAAATAGCAATTCTTGTAAAGTTATGAGTTATCTGTGAGAAGTTGGAAGTAACCAATTACTTTGCAAGTTTGACTTCATGTCATATTATTCTTAGCTGTTATAGTTGACATTCAAATACTGAATAGACCCAATTTTTCATTAACTGTCACTTGCTAACCATTTTTTAAATGTCAGAGCTTCCTAAGACAAATTCCAGAAATAATGCAAACATTTCTTCTAAACCACCCTTTATGTAGTCTTATAAACTCCTCTTTTCCCTCAGTGTTCAGAACAAGACTGAAGTCTTGGCCAGCACAGATCTGTACATTTAAATCAGATGGGGATGAAGAAGCCAATTTTATGTCTAAGCCATATGGGAGACAGCTGTTCTCCTGATGAACAAAGTCTTAAGAAATTCTGTTCTGGAAACCAGAAAATAATAATAAAAATAATAAAACTTTCAGTAAGTTTATCAGGATAAAAAGCTTCATGACGAGATGTTGGCATGGCCATTATATACCAAGACCTGAACAGCAAGCTGAATACAGTCAGGAACTGCCATTTTCAGTAGAAAAATAAAGCAGAATAACAATGTACAAAAGGAAGGGGCAATTTAAAACATTGTCTGGAAAAGTCAGACGTATGTCATAAAGGACATTGCTTGTTGTTTTAGGGTGCTATTTGCAAACACACTTTCCATTAGCCCCTTCTGTTCCAGAGTAAAAAAATCTCATTGGTTTTAATAGAAGAAAAGTATCTCGCTGTGTCTTTCTCTTCTTGTGACCCTGCTTTTCCACTGACATTTAAGGTTATGAGAGTTTGTATTGCCTTCAGTTGGAGAAATTGAAAACTTTTTCCTAATTTCCCATTCTGCTTTGCCTTGTAGTGTTAATACATATGGTCTGAAACATGTGGCCTGTCTGCAGTTACCACTACAGCACAAAGCAAAGGAAAGCTACTTTAGGGCCCGAACAGACAGGCCAAAATAAAGCTGCTTCGGGTCACTTTGGAGACATGCTGTTTAAATGCTACATGTGTCCAAAGAGGCCGGAAGCTGCGCCAAAGCCATGCTCCAGTGCTAAGGACTGGAGCACAGCTTTGGTGCAGCTTTTGGCCTCTTAAAATGCATGTGTCATTTAAAACAGATACCTCCAAAGTGGCCCGAAGCAGCTTTATTTTGACCTGTCTGTTTGGGCCCTTAGAATACATTTCCCTTTATTCCCCTGCCAATATGGACAACAGTCATGGTAACTGGGAGATTACTGCAAGTTATAGTCTAAAGAGCCATTTTTACAAGCTTTGCATCAATACTAATTTCAATACCCTCCAACAGTTCTAATTATGTCTCACTTTTACAGTTGCTCTTAAAATGTCCCAGTTGTGTTCACCTATTACAACTTTCTCATTCCATCCTCAGTTTAGTTCCACTGGTGCATACTGAATTCAAAGCGCACAAGTAGTTCTTTCTCTTTTAACTAAGTGGGTGAAAAAGGAGGGCTAACTAGGACATTTTGACCAGTGCAAATGGTTGGGAGATTTGACCTGTTGATTTTTGGATGAGAACTTAGAAGCATTTTCAGATATCTTCATAAATAAGATAGGAATAAACACAAGTTTTAAAAATCTAATGACATAGACAGCAAAACTGACAGATGTGTGAATTCTTAGCTTGTCTATCCTTCACTATATCAGTTCTTAAAACAGCATCAGTTCCCTCCTTTTGCAAACACCTGGTTTCCTTTTCAGGATAATGCCCAAATTCCACTTTTAGGAATAGAATACCAGCATTTGTAAAACTTTGTCCATGGCAAAAGTCTACCTTCTTTCGTTCTGCATTCTTAGATTTGTATATCGCTGTGCATTCTGATACAGTGTAGAGAAGTGGATCCAGTGCTTTCTAAAACTTTTCTTACAATACTCATTGGAGACTCACTGGTGTGTGCCGATTTGAGGGCTGTTGCTGTTGTGCACCTTCAAGTCATTTCCAATTTATGGCAACCCTGCGGCAAACCTATCATCGGGTTTTCTTGGCAAGATTTGTTCAGAGGAGGTTTGCCATTGCCTTCCTCTGAGACTGACAGCATGTTACTTGCCCAGTGGTTTTCATGGTCAAACTGGGTTTTCAACCCTGGCCTCCAAAGTCATAGTCCAGCACTCGAACCACTACCTTCCTCAAATTGCTGATACCCTCCAGATGTGTTGGATGACAAATGACCCCATGCCACTGGTTTACGAAATGTCCAGAGATGATTCTAGTGCAACCACCATTTGGGAAAGTTTGACGTAAAGCAAACAAACAAACCCAAGTGGATAATATGCTGGGGGGATTTTAACTGCTACACAGCACCATATGTTTACCTAGCTCATAAGTGTTTTGGCCCTTCCTTGGGGTAGCTGTAATACTTGAAGCATTCCAGAATACTCAACTTCCAGATTCCTGTTGACTTTGTTAACTGAAAACACACCCATTGTTCTGCTGTTTTGTTTCAAACATTTCTCTTCATTACATCTTTTTTCCCCATTTTAAAAGAAAATGGAAACATTATAGGCTGTAAATACTTGTGAAGGGCATTTGAACAGAAATACATAGCCACGGGTCTCAATTTAAATAGCATGTTCCTGTATTTTTAGCCACTTTTCTCTGTGAAATTAACACAAGGGCAAGTGGAAAATAGATGAAGGAGGTCCCTCCTCGTCTGTGGTTTAAATAGAGAAGCAGCCAAAATACTTAAGTTCAAGCTGTATTTTGCAATCTGCACATCTTAAAAAGTAAGCTTTCCTTTGTTTTTGGTACAGTTGTAAGGAATATTCACTAAAAATGTCTCCTTCATGAAAAGGGATGTCTCAACAGATCAAGACACCAAATCAAAAGGGTGAGATTTTTTTTATACAAAATTAACTTGTGCAAAACAGCAACATTTTGGGCACAATATATTGTTTATTCATTTGTTTCCCATTTCAGTAAAATGGCTGAGTAGAGCTGAAAGTAGTAAAATGGAATATGGATACAATCCAGTGCAATATCACAGAAGGAGAGGCTGGGCAATTCCCACATCCTGTAATGAATCATAGAATCATAGAATCATAGAAGTGGAAGGGCCAACCAATCCAACCCCCTGCCATGCAAGAACTCACAATCAAAACATCCTCGACAAATGGCCATCCAGCCGCTGTTTAAAGACCTCCAAGGAAGGCGAATCCACCACCGTTCAGGGGAGTGTGTTCCACTGTCTCACAGCTCTTACTGTCATGAAGTTCCTCCCAATGTTGAGGTAGGATCTCTTTTCCTGTAGCTTGCATTTATTGTTTTGTGTTCTAGTCTCTGGAGCAGCAGAAAACAAGCTTGCTCCATCCTTAATGTGACACCCCTTCAAATACTTAAACAGGGCTATCATATCACCTCTTAACCATCACTTTTCCAGGCTAAACATACCTAGCTCCCTATGTCTTTCTTCATAAGGCATGGTTTCCACACCTTCCACCATTTTGGTCGCCGTCCTCTGGACACGCTTCCATTTGTCAACATTCTTTTTGAATTGTGGTACCCAGAACTGGACACCATATTCCAGATGAGGCCTGACTAAAGCAGAATAGAGTGGCACTATTACTTCTCTTGATCTAGACACTATACTTCTAGTGATGCAGCCTAAAATAGAATTGGCCTTTTTAGCAGCCACATCACACTGTTGACTCATGTTCAACTTGTGGTCTACTAGCACTCTTAGATCCCTTTCACATGTAGTCTCATTAAGCCAGGTGTCCCCCATCCTATATCTATGTATTTCATTTTTCCTACCTAAGTTCTGTATCTTACATTTTTCCCTATTGAAGTTCATTTTGTTAGTTTTGGCCCGGGTTTCTAGTATATAGAGGTCATTTTGAATTTTGATCCTGTTCTCTGGGGTATTAGCTACTCCTCCTAATTTGGTGTCATCTGCAAATTTGATAAGCATGCCCTCTATTCCTTCATCCAAGTCATTGATAAAGTTGTTGAATAGCACTGGGCCCAGGACAGAACCCTGTGGGGCCCCACTGGTCACTTCTCTCCAAGATGAAGAGGAGCCATTGTTGAGTACTGTTTGTGTTCAGCTGGTCAACCAATTGCAAATGCATCTAATAATTGTATTGTGTAGCCCTCATTTTACTAGCTTATTTGCAAGAATACCATGGGAGACCTTGTCAAAGGCCTTACTGAAATGGTAAGGGACCAGCAAACACACTTCTGTGGAAACAATCATGATACTACTATAGTGTGGCCAAGCAAGTGCTGAAAATAAGAGTTTCAGGATCTAGTGATACTTCAGATCTATAATGTGAATCTTGTTTTCAATATTCTCAAAACCCTCACACATGAGTTCAGTGAGTTAATCACTGTTAGCAATCTCACATCTATAAACTGTACTTCAGTGTTGCTTGCTGGCCAGATTTTGGCAAGTGTTGACATGTTACAAACTTTGTATTTTGTTTCCTGGATGGATCTAAAATTAAATCCAATAACCACATGTAATTTGGTTACCTTGAAACAAGTGGCCTGTGCAGATGATCATTATGGTTTTAGTTTCCAACTGTAAACTCCCTGCTAGTTCCTTCCCTGTCCCTTATATAAGCTTTCCAGATAGTATCATGCAATGGCAATTTCCTTATCATAGCAAGTGTTTGGGATTCATTTACACAAAGATAAAGCAAAAATAAACAACAGGCATCCAATATCTCAAACTGATGTCTGTGGTAACTATTACATAATGTTACTATTCTGACTTAACTGTTCCCTAATGTTTATATTGTACTTTCCTTTTTTCCACAGTTTGATTTGTACTTCCTTAATATCTAATCTTGTTGTTTTTAAAAAATGTTTCTTTTAATGTTATTTCTTGGGCAAGAACTTGTGTAAGAACTAGGTAGAGGGCCTTAACTAAAGTGCTACCCAGTATCTGGAATGCCTTCTCTACTGAAGTTTGATTGGAGATAATATTACTTGGCATAATCCTCTGTGGCCATAATGTACTACATAGTACATAGCTATGGTGATACATACAGCCAACCCACCCCCAAACTCACTTACTAGTAAGCAGCCACTGGGATCAACAGGCATCCATTCCCTTATGGATCAACAAGCAACTGCCTAATGTTCCCACCCACTCTTCCTATCAGTGATCTCTGGTGTAACAAGCAGAAAAATGGACTCCCATTGCAAATCCCCCTCATGCCAGAGATCAATTATTTTATTGCATGGTAAAATAGTTGATGCTACATGTATATTACCCTTAAAGCACAGGGTAGCTTTCCTCCAACCTGAGGCTTTCTAAAATTTTGGAGTCCAATTCTGACTTGGCTACACTGGTTGGACAGGATGGAAATTGTAGTCCAACACCTCCGAAGGGCTCCAGACTGAAGCATACTGTACTAGGAAGAAGGGTGAATTATGAATAAATAATATTTTATTTCTTTAAAAAAATCCTCTGTTATTACCAATTATGTTTTAAATGTGTTTCTAATTCTTTTAGCCACTCTTTTTAAAATATTGTTATTTAATTGTTTTTTAAATTTTATAAAATAAGATTTTAATTTAATCATGTTTTAAACTTCTGAAAACTGCCTTGGATCCCATCCCATGAGAGAGGTGGGATATAAACTCAATGAATAAATAAATAGTAGTTTGGGATTACTTAAATCTATAAATTAGGCATGAAAACCATCAGTGCAATCAAAAGGAAACCAAAAGATTTCAAATAATTTCACAAACATATTGAAACTAGATAAAGAAATTGATCCTTCCCTCAATTGAACATTAAAATCCACTTTAGGAAGCAGGCCTTCTCAAGCAGGTAATGGACAAATATGCAATAACAAGGAGTGAAATCCAATTGTATTCCCAGCTAGAATAGAAACATCAAATGGCTTGCTGAGTGAGAACTTTTAAATCCCATTCATTCTGTAAATCTATTCCAGTTGGGACCAACAATTAGATTTACTCCAATAAGCTCTGTCTGCCGAAGATCCAGTAAATGACTTAAGAGACAATAAATAGACATCTGAATGCATGGAATAAACATTTCAAAATTATCTCAGGAACCTTGCTGAATCTTATGGTAATTATAGATATTCCCAGAGTTATAAGGCCCAAGCTCTTTAAAGTGTAAATTCACGGTCACCATGTTGATCTGGGCTTGAAAACCAACTGACAATTGAACTTTCACACTACACAATTATGGCACTATAATTCCACTTTAAATGCCACTGCAGTACCCTGTGGAAATGTGGATGAAGTGCTGGAGCTCTATGGTTGAGAACTCTAAAAAGCTCTCCCTAAACTGCAAATCCCAAGATCCCATAGGACAGCAGTTCATGTGGGATCGAATTGTGTAGTGTGAAAAGGCTCTTAATTCTATTAACATCCTATTAACATGACATTTAAGACTGTATTCAACCAATCTCAAATAGAGTATAGCTCAGACCACTTTATCTGAGCTATTCGTGGAACTATGGAGATTGTATCACTGCACCACTGACAAAATACAGTGAAATCATAGCAAGAAAATGTAATTAATTTGGCTTCATAAACAACAATAACTTAACATTCATTCTAAAAAAGAGAGATGCCTACACAATCCGTGAGCTGGAAATGTGACGTTCGGGAGACACATTGACCTTTTTGATACTTGAATATGCAATATTTCATCTGGAATTTCCTGAGATTACGAAGTAGTTTTCAAAATCATTTCCATTAGTTCCAAATTTAGTCATGGTTGGACTAGGTCTATTGAGAGCAATGGTGCAAGTTGTTAATAAACAATTCTGGATCCAAGTCTTTTTCCCCCCTTGATTTTATCACTGAGGGAAAACCCTGCAGCCTGTTCCTTACAGACTGTGAAGCTGGAACCTGCTTTCATTTGTGCTTTCAAATTAGGAGATGCTGCAAATTTACCACTGTAGAGATCGGCAGTAGATAAAATGTAGCTTGTGGGCTGCAAGCAGCATCTGAGTCCCAAAGCCGCTCACCAATAATTTTTAAGACATTTCTCTGCAAGTGATTTTTGGGTAGTTTTTCACCCCAAAACTGGCCAGATACAGTGGGCTGTCAGCATCTGCTGGAGTTTGGTTCCAAGACCCCCTGTGGATACCAAAATCTGTGGATGCTCAGGTCCTAGTATATACAATGGCATAGTAAAATGGTGTCCTTCATATAAAATGGCAAAATCAATGTTTGCTTTTTTTTTGGGGGGGGGGCTGTGAATACAGTGGGCCCTTGGTATCTACTGGAGTTTGGTTTCAGGACCTCCTGAGGATACTAAAATCCATGGATGCTCAGGTCCCATTAACTACTATGGTATAGTAAAATGGTGTCCATTATATGAAATTTCAATATCAAGGTTTACTTTTTGAAATTTGTATATTTTTAAAATATTTTCAAGCCATGGATGATTGAATCCATCTATAGTCAGCCTCTTCAATGGGAAAAGGTAATTAATGTCAGAATAGCTGTGTTCTGCATAGAGCACACTAAGACAGGTCATTAAAGAATTGCTCAATTATTCCACCTTTCATTTCAGGATTATTTATTTATTTATTTTTGAAAAATTGATTCATGTATTCAAAAATCTTCAGTGTAAAAATGTTAGAGAATTTGCATTTGAATTCTGCATTTTCCTCCAGAAAGTCCCCAAATATGAAAATTATCTTCAGTTTGCAAAAAATATTTCTAATCTGTATCAATGGGAAACAAACCTTTGAAAATACAAAATAAATAAAGATTTTCATCCCTTTAATATCATGTTTGCCTTTCTTCTAGCATATATAGAAGACCATGGACATTTTCTAGCTGCTTACATAATGCCAGGAGAATTGCCTTGTTCTTAGAACTGTCCAGTGTGGAACCATAAGATTTGAAGAGTTAGTTCTTGTGTAGACATCTGAGCAAATCCCTCTCTTTTACAGTAAAACAGCAGGAAAGGGTGGCAGGTTACTATTATTTTATTTGCAATTTCTCTCTTTGAACAAAATTGCCATGCTGGCTAACCATAATTTTAAAAATACAGTGAGGTAGTGGAGTTCTTTCCTAAGACACTCTTATTCCTGCTGAGCTTATCAGCAGTCCTCCTAGTTTTTGGAAGAGCTGGAGGTAAATATGAATTTTTTCAGCATCTTCCAAATTTATTTTGAAATGGACAATTAAGAACCATTTTTTAACAAACAATAGCTTCTGCTAGAGGTAAAAAGTGCTAGAATATAGCTGCCTCCTTTCTTGGCTTTCCAAGGCGTATATGGAATATGGTGATGCATGCTACAATTTATCACTCTGGCACTGATAAAATCACATCAATAAAGTACTCTATGGCTGCATACACACTGCAGAAATAATCCAATCCACCACTTTAACAGCCATGGCTCAATGCTATGAAATTCTGGGAACTGTAGTTTGTTATGTCACCAGAGACTGACAAAGAAGGTTGTCCGACAGAGAAGGCTAAATGTCTCACAAACTACATTCCCCATAATTCCATAGCATTGAGCCATGGCAGTTAAAGTGGTGTCAAACTGGATTGTTTCTACAGTGCAGATGCAACTGGTATACAGATGTAGGTTCTGGCAAGCTTCATGAAGCAGAGATGAAATTAAGATACATATTGGGTTTGGGAAACATTTTGTACCATGTTCAACACCATATTTTGTATTGGGAAATACTTGGCTGAACCTGAAAGAAAATTATAACTAAGAGGTTTTGTAGTTGTGTAACACTTAATGTTTGAGGCCCTGTATGGGAGAACAGGACAGAAACTATTCCTGAACTCAGCTTGCTGTCATAATATCAAGTTCAGTTGTACACTGTCTGCTTTGTAAACATTTTATTACTGTTAAAATTCATTGACTGACTCCCTAATAAACTTGCCTCCAGAAATGATAAATTCAGTGCTAATAAGATGAACAGAGTACAAGACTAGGAAGAACTCTTTGTTCTATTATTACAATTATTATTATTATTATTATTATTATTATTATTTTCTGTGCAGGCCCTGGACTGTCCAAAAGGCAGAATACTGGCTTCAAGACTGCGGATTGAAATAGTAATGGAAGGCGGAAGGAAGAGAGAGAATAAATAAAATAGGTTTTTGAATGTCAAGAGACCCTGGCAAGAAGAATCTTGAACTGATGAGAATTTTTGCAATTTATTTTACAAAAAAATTGCACACCGTCACTTTGCACAGAAAACATTTTCAGTGCAGAAAATATTTCCAGGCAAAAAGAGGGTGTTCTGTGCTAAAATGCTGTTTTCTGCACAGATAATGCTGCAATTGGGACTTATTCTGTGTCAGATTCACATATGGTAGATTTGCCTAGGAAATGGCATTGGTACAGAAAAAGTCACTTGCTGCACACAACGTGCTGTTTTCTGTGCAAAACAACTACACGTGAATGTTGCATGGAACAAGTCCTGCATTAAAAATTGGCTTTGAAAGCTGCACCATTTTTGAAGACTCTCTCACAGCAAAAATAAAATGGATGAAACTACATATTGCTTCCTTCAAGAAGAAACTGTAAAGAATTACATACTGCATCCTGGTTTTTTCTTCAGATACCCCTAGACCATGGAATGACCTGCCAGAAGACATTCCGGAACTGAATATGCCGTCTGAATTCAAAACAACATTAAAGACCAATCTCTTCCAGCAGCCTTATCCAGATGATTTAAAAACTGTGAATTTTAAATGATGGATTTTAAATGGGGATTGTTTTAATATGTGTATATCTTACTTATCTTTTTAAACTGATGTGTATTTTAAGTTATGTTTTAGTCTATAGTTTACAAGTTTTTCTTTGGACATGTCATAGGGCAGAATCCAATAATCAAACAGCAAACTGTTGATCATTTCCCCTCTCCAGGCCAATTTCTCAGAGGATTTAGATTGTGAGTGATGGGAGGATTGCCCCTAGAGATGTGTATCATCATCACAGAGGTCCCCATGCTCATGGCACTTGAACACTGAGCAGATTTTGATGCCTTATAGAGCACTGTGGCCCCATACCCAAGATCCCTCATGCCTCCCCCTCCTGGGAGATGTTTTCTTTGATGTACAGTAGAAAAAGTAGATAATAAATAAACCAAGCAATGATTATGTCTGAAATTTGCACTCGTCCATACCTCAGATATATATTAAAACTTCAGGGATTTGCAGATTACTGGGATTAGAAATTACAGCCTCTGTATGTAATCTCTTCTCTTGTTTAAATAGTTGTCCTCAAAAGGGAAGGGTTGGGCCCGCTTTCATTTTTCTTGTGGTGCATTTTATATTTAAAATCGGTGATATTATCCTTTCTACTGTGCATTGTCATATATAAGCAGTTTGTGGCAGCTCTCAGAAAGAAGCATGAAAAAGCCACACTAAAAGAGACATAGAATTTCCTGAATCTGGAGTAGTACAGATAGGAACCTCTTAAGATATTTTGCTGCCCAGGCCATGCCAGCATATGGCATGCTCCACTCATTTAAAGATAACAGTATTCAGTGTCAGCCATAGTGTTTTGTCTGTATATGAGATGATGATGATGATGATGATGATGATGATGATGATGATGATATCATCCTACAACAATAATAACACTTTCATGACATTAAATTTCTCTTGCCTTAAGCAGCAACCTCACTGTGATTCACAGTAGTACTGACTCTGAATATAAGACAGACAGCAACAAAATTATTCTTCTATGGATGACTAATGAAGTAATAAATTAAGAGCAACTATCAACGTTATGTGGGCTGCATGGCCTTCCAGTGACCCTTGAAGGGACACCATCCAACATTTCACAGAAGAAGACCAGGACACGTGTGGCCAGGCAACACCAGACTGTGGCAAAGATGCCAAAGGTTATTAATGAGGAAGATTGCACAAGCTAGGAGAGGCTGCAGCATTTTGCTTTTGCCTGACTCTCCTGGACAGGGTTAGATTTTTTTCCCCTTCCTCTGCTAGCTTTTCTTTCTTCCCCTCTTCTCCCCTCCCCTCCTTTCTTCCCTTCCACTCCTTTTTCCCCCACTGAGTAACTGAGTGGAAACCATTATTAGCTGAATGCAAACTACTTTTGCACTTTGAACTCAATTTGCAACAGTTGAAATAAGCCAAGGACAAAGAGAGAAAGTGGAAGGAAGAGGAAGAAACTAGTACTTTTTAAAAGTCACTGAAAAAGTGATATGGCAGACAATGAATCAGGAGTGTTAAATTAGGGCACTTGGAGGTTAGGTGAAAGTCCACCTCCTGCTGAATGCATAAGTAAGATATAAAATTTTGCCCCAAATGATCCCCAACACTCTCTAGGCTGCATCTGGGGCACAAGAGATGCCCATTTTGGGCCCAGCATCCCCCCTCTGCTGCTCTATGACAGGAGAATAGACAACAAGAAGAGCAGAAAGTAGCTACTTTTCTATGGCAAGGTTTAGTACAACCTCTGCAATGGAAACTCCTTTTACCCAGAAGGTGGTAACAAACAGGAGATGTGACTTTCCTTCCTGATAAGATTCCACATGTCAGTAACACAGAACACTGTGCTAAATTACTGGTATCGCTGACATTCTCAGTTGTTATTTGTTCCTTTCATAATGGTTACATGCTATTACAGACTGAGTCCATTTCTTTGGAAATGTAAATAAGATTGTGTGTAAGGATAGATGGCTTTAGGGTCTGGTCAGTTTTCACTATGTGCATTTCATATGTCAATTTCAACATCAATTTGCAACTGAAACTAAGCAAAACTGCATTATTTTTCAACTTTTTGGCAGTTTTATTATATATTTTATCTGGAAAACTATGAACTGTACCTTAAAACAGGCATTTCTGGAGACCTTTTAAACCCTCATACAGATTTTATACACATTTGGGTAGTCAATTGAACCCAGAACTATATTACAAAATTTAGAGAAGTCTGAAAACCTGAATGATGGCTATAAACCATTTAGTAGTCCAGAGAGTGCAAACTGAGTTGGCTTACTTAAAAATGCAGACCAAATGAAATCCGTCAGCATCCTTAATTATGAGCTTGCATGGTCAAGAAACCAACATTTAGTGCACCAGATTTGTCTATAGAAACTTGCATTGTGGTTTCTTAAATTATTGATGGAGAAACCCTTACTGATTACTGTGAACTACTGATGTTTAACTAACCAGATTTTTGTTGGGGGACTATTTTTATTATTTTGATTTACTGGGTTTTATGAGTGCCTCTGACAAACATGTTATGCAGTTGCTGTACACCAATGAGTTTTAAAATGATTAACAGTGCAGTCTTATGCGTATGTATTCAAGAATAAGTTAATGTGTATGTGAGTGGCAAATCAATCCTATATACAGTTGGCCCACAGTATCCACAGATTCTTTATCCATAGATTCAAGCACACATGGCTTGAGTCTTTTAAAAACATATAGATTCCCAAAAGCAAACTTTGATTTTGCCATTTTATATAAGGGAAACCATTTTACTACATCACTGTATTTAATGGGGCTTGAGCACCTATGCATTTTGGTATCCACAGAGTGTCCTAGAACCAAACCCCAGTGGATACCAAAGGCTCACTGTGTATCTATTCAGAAGCAAGTTCTGTTAAAGTCAATGGGAATTATTTCCATTTAAATATCTTTCTTTCTTAATTATTACAATTTCTTAGATACATCTATTTAACCAGATTTAACTTTCTACTGCTCCCTAGCTCCCACAAGCTTTAGCTAAGTAAGGTGTTGAAGGACAGAAGATTTGGCAAGGCCATTTACTTTCCAGCAATATTCTCAGAACATTAAAAGAATTCCAAGTTAGTTCATGTGCACTTTGGTTTCCTAATCTCATTCATATAATCCGCTGAGATGAACAAAGATCCAAACAGTAAAGAATGTAAACATCAGTCTGATTGAATAAATCATCCCCTCCATGTAATCCTCTGTCAACATGTTCACTATATGTTAAATAACTCTGAATTGGGAAATGAACATTTCCAGTTCTTATTACGATTACTCTTATACATTTGGCAAAGGAATGTCTATGCTGTTATGGAAAGAGCTATAGATCTTGCAGAATAGCATGCCTGCCAGCATAATGATATTTTCACATTATGTTCACCTAATTCTTAGTTAAATCCTGTTCCATGTGACTGGACTTTGCATCATTTCATATACATCTACTGGAGTAGTTGCATCAATAACTGTTTAGTCAGATCAGATAATTTCAGCTTCTTTCTCTATTTTCTAGAGTTTCCAGTGGAGTTTATTTTAACTGCACTTCATCAGCCTTGTAAACTGTACTTCATCAGCATACTTACCTCCATCAGTGATGCTATTCAGACCCAAGATTATGAGTTACTGTAAGTGAAAAGCTCACAGAATCTGTCAGGGTTGACTGGTAGATCAATCACCACAAAGGTGATAAAATCCATTCATGATTTTATAACCACTCCTGTCACAGCAGCTATGAGTTGCTCTCTCAGACTGCTGCCAAACTGCAGAATTAATACAGTTTGACGCCACTTTAATTGTCATAGGTCCAACCTATGGAATCCTGGGGTTTGTGTTTGTTGTGGCATTAGCGCTCTCTGACAGAGAAGGCTAAATATCTCACAAAACTGTGGATCCCAGTATTTGATAGCAATTAAAAGGGTATCAAACTGCATTAATTCTGTCGTGTAGATGCAGCGTCAGTGCCAAACCAGTTAGGAATAGGGTAAAGCACCTGGATGCGTCCCTTACAACCTGGAGAAGCTGCAGCAAGAGTATGTATCACACTGAGAGTGGCTTCACCACCTCTGTGGTAACAGACACAGAGTTTCAATCTCCTGAACCCAACAAAAGGTTGGAGCAAAGGCTTTTACATTATTGTTGCTGTTGTGTGCCTTCAAGTCATTTCTGACTTACAGCAACTCTTAGGTGAACCTATTATGGGGCATTCTTGGCAAGATTTGTACAGAAGAGGTTTGCCATTGCCTTCCCTGAGGATGCAAGCATATGACTTACTCAATGTCACCCAGTGGGTTTCATGGCCAAGCTGGGAATTGAACCCTGGTCTCCAGAGTCATTGTAAAACAGTCAAACATTATGCCATTACTCCTTCTTTTCTTCCATAGATGCCACAGCCTGCCATGACCTCTGACACGACATCATCCTAGTCAGAAAATGGTCCTGGACCCAGAGGCTGCAACACAGCAATGTACTTGTGTTATTCTTTCAGCATGACGAGTGTATTACAGCAGACTGATTTTTCATTTACTTCATAACACCATAGGATGTCATTGAAAATATTGTCATATGCACTGAGCAGTTTAAGGAAATGGATCTTCTCTGTGTTAGGATCAGACTCACTGTACTATACTGTTGTAGCACTATTATTCCACTTTTAATGCTAAAGCTGCCTCTTGTGAAATCCTGGGATTTGCAGTTTAGGGAAGGCCATTTACAATTCTCAGTCAGAGACCTCTTAGGACTCACTAAACTACAAACACCAGACTGCCACACAGGCAGCCAGAGCAGTTAAAATGGAATAATAGCACTACAACAGTGTAGTGCAGTGTACAATAGATCATGTAACATCAGGGATTGGATTGCATGGTCTATGGAGTCATGGCGAACTCTATTAAATCATTTACTCCTAAATTCCCAGGTTCAATCCCTGACATCTCCAGTTAAATGTGTGAAAATCCTTACCTAAGATGCTAAGAGCTATCTGCAGTCACAGCAACAAACAATATTGGACAAGAGACAATCCTTTGGTTGTCCAGATGGATTTCATTCCCCATCAACTCCAACCATATGACCAATGCTAAATGTTTGTGGACGCTGGAGTCCAAAACATGTGGACAGCCACAGGTCCCCTCACCCCTGGAAGAGATTGAGAAATGGTCTGGCCTGTATAAGGCAGATTCCTATATCCTTGTGCAATCAAGCATTGCTCAGTATCCTGTCTCTGTTATATTTATCTCTGCATGCATATTTTTATCTTACTGTACAGGAAATTCCCTCAGATTCGTGAATCTCAGCATCACCAAATGAATGCTAACAGTCTAAAAAATTGTGAATTCCTCCAAAGTGATAAATTCATCACAGAAAGTCATTAATGATGCCTTCATTTATTTAGAAAGCACCTAAAAGTTTCTAGTGCTGTAGAAAGACTGCAAAAACAACATTACTGTTCTTGCAACAGGCTCACATAGGATGGGCACAGAAGGGGGAAACACAAATTCTTCATACAGTTTTATAAATATTTAATGGCCAGGTTGAAAGGCCACTGATGGATAACAGGCTCTGGGAATGGAGCATCCTTCACATGTACCCTGCTGTCTAAGGGTACATCTGCACTACAGAAATAATGCTGTTTGATATAGTGCTGTAACTCCATCCTACAGAATCCTGGAATGTATAGTTTTGGGAGCAACAGCATGCTTTGGCAGAAAAGGCTAAAGACTTTGTAGAACTACAAATCCCAGGATTCCATGGGATGGAGGTACAACACTTTAGAGTGGTGTCAAACTGCATTATTTCTTCAGAGTAGATGCACCCTAAGTGTGGATTTCATGTATTCATTTATGCATACCCAGAGCAGGGAAGCTTAGACCTGCCTTTGGACTACTATTCCCCATCCAACATGGTCAGTAGTGAGAGACTTTGGGAGTTGTTGTCCAAATCATATTTAAATAATCTGTGCTATATACGCAAGCATATTCAGTGAAAATGTGATACAACTCTTCCAACTCTATGATTCTGTGATTACAAACATATGAAAGCAATACAGCCTTCTGGGGTTTTGTGGGCTTTCTTTCCATTTGCCCATTGTTTAAAACATTCACACATCTGCTTCTGCCCACTCAGACCCCTTCCTTCTCAGACCCTTGCCATTCCTTTCCATGAGACTGACTTTGATGATGGCTAGAACCAGCACTACTCCCACACAACTGCTCACTATCCAACCCGGCATTATTTTCTCTCCCTTCAACATGTCTTATCATATACTACTACGTATCCACTCTTTACATTATATAAATGTCACTATGATGCTACTTGAACATAACCGTAATCAAAAACAACAAAAGCCACAAAACCAATAGCAGGCTCAAGTCTATGAAAGCTCATGCTACTAGCTTCTTTTGGTTAGTCTTCAATGTGCTACAACATCCCTTTGCAAAAAAAAAAGTAAACCAACAATAACATTTTATGGGAGGATCTGCTAATAGTCCTGATACTGCCTCACCCAGAGATTCTCTATTATGTTTTATTGATGCTGGTGGTGATGATAATATATTGTATATACATCAATTACATGCAATCAATGACAAGATGTTGCTTGTTTGTTTTAATAAAGAATAACTTTAAAATAATTAAGAATATTTTTATGTAATTAACGTGGAATGCTTATATAATTTGAGTGAAAAAAGAAGAAAGATAAATCACAAAGAGAAACCTTTTTTGGAGGGGGGGTATCATTTTCCCAGGTGAACTCAGGAAAACACTGTTCTCCTTTCTTTTAAATCTGTTTTATGTGGAGTGAGTCCAGAAATGCAATTCTCACAACTGTTTTCCCAATGTCTTCACAAACTGATTTATGCCAGACAATTCCAAATGCAAGCCCATCTGTTGACATCAGGTTAAACTGCCCACAGTAATGACTCAGGGCTTTTAAAGGTCACTCTGGTCTGATGTTCAGTTATTACTCACCAACACCAAAACAATGCTCTACAATAAATATAGATTCAATAGGAAAACACTGCAGGATGCAACAAGACTAGTACAGAGGACCACGAAAACTCACCAAATTCTTCTTTCTTGTTTTAACTCTTGCACAACATCAGTGATCAAGATGCAATTTTCTAAGAACCAAGTCAGTAAGACTTCCTGCTGAGTAAACACCCACAGGATCACTGCAAGTGCCTATTCCAGCACCACGCATGGCATGAATGCAGCATCACGGGCTCTTTTCACTTGAGTGTAAACATTACATTAGAGTCATACTTCGCTAAAAATACATTACATGCCTCCAAACCAAAACCGTGCCTTAGAGGAAATGCAGCTGAAACTCTGATAGCACTTCAGAAAGTTTTGCCTTAAAAGGGGGTGGGAATCATGTAGTTTTTTGGCTGTTCTCAGACTGTAACTCCCATCATTCCCCATAACTGGCAATGCAACAACATCTAGAGGGCAGATGGGAAAGGCTTAAGCACCCTCCTCTAACCTGTGATTTCTCATCAGCAAATACCTCAATCCCACAGTGATATCTTTGGGGAGAAATACAGGGTTAGATGTTGCACCAAGACAAAGGGCCAGACACATGTTCTGGGTTAACAGTTTGACCAAAACTGTGACAAATTAGTTGCATTCATAGTTCATATCTTCCTCAACCTGACCAGATGTAGGCAGTTTTAAGGTTATAGGGACATGGAGCCCCATGGTTTTGGGACCAGTAAATGTTCCAGAAGAGCTGTCCACCACACCTGTCAAGTAACATCTGGGCAGGGCCTTTTCAACCAGCCTTATCAAATGGTTGGCTGCCTGGAGGAGAAATCACCAACATGATGTCAGAACCATGCATCATTCTGTCATGATAACATGATGACAAGATGACATAATGTTATAACACTGTGATAACCTGGTGAATTATTGGGCAGATGGACATGGGGAATATCGAAGGGCATTTTATAGTAATCCAGTGGGCACTCTAGGTTTGGGAATAAGCACATGGGGCAAATGGTGACAGGGTGAAAGTTTATGGGTTTATGACTACCTTTCCAGCCAGAGGATCTGGTTCAAAAAAAGGGATACTTCCCTCCCTTACTTAAAGGCAATTGAATGATAAACATGGGAGGAGAGAAAGGGGGACTTGAAAGGTTCCTTTCATCGGGATCAAAGGCTGGATGTGAACTTGATTTTGGGGAAAACCTCAGATGGGTAACTTCCATCTCACTACCTGAAATAAAACTCTTTTGTTTTCTACTACATTAAGATTTTTCTTGATTACTGGGAACTGAGCTCACTGATCCTGACACACCGTATGCAGACTGGAGGTTTTTCCTAGTCCATTAATCCTCTATACAAACTCCCTGGGAGAGTGGTGGAGTCTCCTTCCTTAGAGGTCTTCAAACAGAGGGTGGATGGCCATCTGTCAGGGGTGCTTTGATTTAGATTTCCTGCATGGCAGGGGGGTTGGACTGGATGGCCCTTGTGGTCTCTTCCAACTCTATGATTCTATGATTCTATGGTTCTATACATATCCCAGGGCTCCCCCCACCCCATATTTAGTTCATGCCAGATATCCCCTCTTTCTTTCCATACTTGCCACAGCAGGGGGCCAGCCCAGTTTGACACCCCTTTCCTGCCTTCTTATCCCTTGAATACATGTCTAAAGGTGCTTGTTGAACACATGTACAGATATATATGAGCCTGTGCAGTCTCATCTGAAGTCTTGCAGGATTTCTGGCCCTGCAAGACTTTTCCCATGATCTGGAGTGAGAGTCACTCCAGACTTTGAGTGATGCTGGCTCCAATCAGCCTTTGCAAAAAGTGTGGCTGGCCAGGAAGGCTCATCACAACCACATATTTCTGTATAGTATTGAGGGTAATTCTGCCATTTGAAATCCACTTACCAGGTAATATTTCCCATTTAATTCTTTAACATACAATCCCACATTGGTTTAATTAGAAATAAGTTCCACCAAATATACCTGAGCTTACTCCCAAGTACTTTCTTATTGGACTGTATCTTAACTTTCTCAAGGTCCATCCCTAGACGGCATAACTAGACTTAAAAAAAGTTCGTACGTAACATTCCCACTCAAACCTTTTACTCCTTGATACACTGGGTTGATCCAAGCAAATGCTTCCAAGCCAAAATACAATTAGCACAAGCTTCTCATTAAGATTTTTGCAAATGCTGTTTGAATATAATTAACATTCCCTCAACATTGATAATACCCATGTAACATTCTTTGGGCAGAAGGTGAAATTAAAAAAAAAAGGAGAAGAAGGCTACGATAGCAGCTACCCTGAAAAAAAACAACAAAAATAAGGAAAATCTGTTAATTTTAATTGGATGTTTACACAAGTGAAACATGTTGTAATTGTAAGAAATGGATGCATCTCCACGCCCCTTTGACTATATATCTTGAACACATTTGGATTGACAAGGCAGTCAAGTGTCCTTGCCCTATGGCATATGAGTGCCTGGTTTTCTGAATCAGATAAATGACATTCTTTAGAGAATTGATTGCCATAGTTTAGAGGAGAATTCATTTGTTGGAGTAATAAATCCAAATTGGAAGGCTCCACTATCTGACTACTGTCCCATTTAATCTGGGAGCATTGTCACAATTTATGCAAGATGCTGCTCTAAAGGTTAATGAAAAAGCATCCAATCTCTTTCCGCAAATGCCAGCCAAACACTTTATAGATTTCTTCACTTCCCCTTCCATTAAATTAGTGCAGCTGTCTATGCCACCAGATTTAAGGCGTTGGTTGTAGAGCACATGTCTAACAAGATTTGCCAGTCACGGATAAGGTGTGTGAAATATTTGTGTAAATAAGGCATGGCAGTGGGAGACCAGGATGAATCAAGGGAGATATATAAGCTCTTTAAAAGCCTCCAGAAGCTCAAAAGCAAACTGACAATTTCTAAAAACAGAAAAAGTTTCAGTCAAAGCATACAATCATGCAAAAATCACAAGCTGGATAACTCTCACAACTCCTCATTGCACTAAAAAAAAAAAAACCTGGTGGGAGGCAGTCTGGAAATGTCATTAAGTTGCACCCTATTTACCAGCAGAACAGACTTCCATCACTCAACCCAGCTTTAAAAGTAAAGCATTTGTGATTGTGGTAATAGTGCCACAATCACAAACATAAATGCGTACGACTAGTTTACCTATCTGTAAGTGTTCAAAAGTATACCAGCCACAGGGTGTAGCAGTAATCATATTTAAATTTAAAACATGGCTTCCCCCCCCCTTCTTTCAAGGAGGAAAAAGTACCAAAAAATCATTTCAAATATCGTTAGTTCTTATTTTCTGTTTCAACAAAAAAGAGAAGAGGTTAGGTTTGTAAACTAACTTTCTCTGTTTTAAGAGATTCATCTTCCAAAGTTATCCTTACTCACACATGCAACTGAAAATCAGCAACCACAACTGAGAGACTGTTGTTTACATCCTTGCTGCAATTACATAAAATAGGATTTAAATAGAATAGAATTAAAATAGATTTTAAAATAGTAGTTTTTTGTTTTTGTTTTTAAATTAAACTAGGCTGTCTGAAATAAAATCTAACCCAGAAGTGAAAACTGGCAAGTGATCATAGAAGTAACTGGAGTTTTGTTTGCAAGCAATATAATCAATAATAAATCTTTCATTCGCCTTTACTGATGCAATAAATAAATAAACAAATAAATGAATGAATGAATGAATAATTGTTTGAATGTGAGGCGCTAATGTACTTAGATAAACAAATACCAGAGAGAAATAAAAAAAAAATATTCCTACTCTTTGCTAGTTTTTTCATGTCGAAAAAGTTTTAGTTTTCTCTTCTGGCAGGCTTTTCCAGATTAGCCTTTTTAGTTTACCTTCCCCTTACCGATATTACTGATATTATTGATATTATTACCTCTGCTTCCTTCCCCAGTGAAAAACACACCTTTCTCCCCTCAAACCAAAACTGAATCTGGATCTCATTTTCTATTTTACTCAACCTTTAACAGGATTTCCCCCCTTTTTAACACTTGTATTATTTAATCTCTTTTTAAATGGTTTTTATTTTGGGTTTTAATGATGGGGTAGGCTTGGGATATGCTATTCCTTTTTAATCATGATTGTAATTTTAACTGTTTGATGTTTTAATACCTGTTGTCATCCACCTTGATTCCCTATTGGGAAAAGGCAGAATAGAAATAATACTAATAATAATAATAATAATAAGTTTGAATTGTTGTTATTGCATGAAAATTTTCAACAAAAATATTCCTCATCTGCACCATGAAATGGTCCAGTCCAACCTAAAAAGATGATTTGTTACAAACGGTCTGCAAGAACCTAGCAGTCCCATGTTCTGAGCCATTCAGGAAGTAGCAAGTGTAAGGCAGACCAAACTAACAATTCATTTAAGGTGATAATTTGACATTCGTTGTTGTTCTGCACCTCCAAGTCATTTCTGACTTATGGTGACCCTAAGGCAAACCTATCATGGGGTTTTCTTGACAAGATTTGTTCAACAGGGCTTTGCCATTGCCATCCACCGAGACTTGAGAGTGTAACTTGGCCAAAATCACCCAGTGGGTTTCTATGGTCAAGCCAGGATTCGAACCAAGGTTTCCAGAGTCCTAGTCCAATGCTCTAACCACTATGCCATGCTGGATCTGTGACATTTGGCATGACAGTACAACTGCAAGCCAATCCAAAATATTTCTTGGCAATGCTATCTCAGCAACAGCCACTGCTGTCAGAGGGAGCACAACAGCATCACTAAACTAGTAGTTCACTATGTGACTGGGCAAAAAATAGTTTTAAGTCACTAAACAAAGCATTCAGACAACATTGCATATTATCACCATATTTGTTCAACTTGTATGCAGAAAATATACAAAGAGCAGGATTAGACTCAGAAGTAGTGAAGATAGGAGGAAGGTTCATCAACAATCTAAGATATCCGGACGACATAATGCTAATACCAGAAAACATCAGTGACTTGGAACAATTACTAAGGAAGGTCAGAGAAGAAAGTAGAAAGGTAGGTCTACTGCTGAACACAGAGAAAACAAAAATAATGACCATGAAGGACCCACATAAATTAAAATTAGACAATGAGGAAAATTCAAAAATTCTTGTACCTGGGCTCAAACATAACCCAGAATGGAGGCTGCAGTCAAGAGATAAGAAGAAGACTAGGAATGGGAAGGGCAGCCATGAAAGAGCTTGAGAAGATCCTAAAGTGTGAAAATATACAACTGAGCACTAAAGTAAGAATCATCCAAGCTATAGTATTCCCAGTTACTATCTATGGGTGTGAGAGCTGGACTGTGAAAAAAGCAGATAAAAAGAAAATCAATTCATTTGAGATATGGTGTTGGAGAAGAGTGCTGTGGATGCCGCAGACAGCCAGAAAGACAAACATATGGGCCCTTGAGCGAATCAGGCTGGAAATACCCCTGGAGGCCAAGATGATTAAATGAGGCTGCTGTACTTTGGCCACATCATGAGAAGGCATGACTCATGAGTCAGTGGAAAAGACAATAATGCTGGGAAAGGTTGAGGGTAGAAGAACAAGAGGTAAACCATACACCAAGATGACTAGACTCACTTAGGGAGGACACAAGCCTGAGTCTGCAGGAAATGAGCAGAGCAGCAGGGGAGAGGAAGACTTGGAGATATCTTATCCATAGGGTCGCCATGAATAGAAGACAATTTGAGGGCGAACAACAAATGTTGTGATTTTTGTTTAGGTTCTTTTTTTTGGTTTGTTTTTGTTTTTTTTGTATTGGTATTTTTTCATGCAGTTTCAAAACCCTGCTACCCCGACTGATGTCTTAAGAAGTAAAAGAGAGAGACAGCGAGAGAGAAACTAAATAGGAAAGAAAAATAAAGGTAATTAAGGAGCTTTGAAATAGTGAAGGGAGACGAGGGAGGAAGGGACACTGACACCACTTGTCTGGCAATGGTGCAACTGCCCCAGGAGAGACATTTCTCACTTGTAGACTTACACAATTGCCAGGTCACTTATGGGTTTCCCCTATGAATGAAAAGTGACCTGCAGCAATGGGTTGGAGATAGCATTGTGCAGTGCGAATCACCAAAGCCACTTGTTTCCCAGGGTATTTACAGTTTAAAAGCCACATGCACTAATGTCCTGATTCTCTAAATTTTGTTTGTCGTGCGCTTTACAAAACAGAGGCATGAATCATGCCCATTTATGTGTCTGGCAATGGTTGTACTGAGGACAGTTGAGAAATCTGTTGTACTCTGAGTTTCATGAGCTTACCCAATTTACACTTTCTATAGCTGAACACAGACCGAAACACAACTGACATTCAGAAATCTGTACCGTTACATTTTGCAAAGGGAGTCGTGCAAACAAACAAATGTTCAAAATGCATATATTTCAAAACTTGATATGGGGAAAAATGCACACAGATACTATGTACAAAAATATGTGTATTTTTTAAAAGTACAGTCAGCCGTTCTTATACACGGATTTCTTATACACGGATTCAAGCATCCATGGTTTGAAAATATTTTTTAAAAAGTATAAATTTCAAATATCAAACCTTGATTTTCCATTTTTTAATAAGGGACACCATTTTGCTATGTCATTATATTTAATGGGATTTTAGCATCCATGAATTTTGTTACCCATAGGGGACCTTGGAACCAAACCCCAGCGTGTAACAAGGGTCCACTGTACAAAAAAGTTACATGAATTTTGGAAAATGTATATAAAAATACATTTGAACATGAATGAGAAAAATATCTTGCAATTTGACATGGGTCTGAGACAGAGAGAAATCAGAGAACATTAAATAATTTATATTTGTCTGTAGGTTCCACTTAAATGCTGTGGACTATTCCACAGAGATGGCCTACGGAGCCAGAGTTAATTTTATTGTCTACTGAAATTGCCAGTGCATATCTGAGGATTTTATACAACCTGCTCATTTTTCTACTTTTCCATCTTCTGCCAGTTTAGGAATATCAGTAAATATCAGCAGATCAGAGCAGCAAAATGAAAAGTGTATTTTGCTCAAATATCAGTGGTCCTTAATAATGCTGTATCAGTAAGATCCACAATAGGAATGTGGGGTTGTAGTTAATGAGATCATATACCAGTGAATCATTACTGAAGAGAAAAATTATGGCACAGAAGGGGGAAAAAGTTGTTTTTGTTCTATGTATAAAGAAATCTCTGTTTCCATTAAGGTTTAGCAATTGGCCTTTCGAGGGTCTTAATTTTGGTTTTGTAAAAATGAAAAACAAACAAACAAATAAACAAAAACACTGTAAAGATTGGACCCTTTGGTTGCTTTGCCCTCTTTGCTTGCACTTTCTTGTGTGTTGTGTTGAGTTCTTTTGACTTTTTAAAAATTAAAGGTAAAGCTTTGTTCTGAGAACTTATTTCTTAAAAATATCTGTGACTTTGGACTCAAGTTTGTATATAACAATTGTCAATGACTGAGCTTTTTGAGAAAAGAAAAACCTCCAAAAGAAATGGCTGAGCTTTTAATGTTCTAGTGTGCAACCAAAATAGGCTTCACTATTAAGTAAAGCACAACATTGTTCCAGAGGGAAACAGTTATGATCACTTAGAAGACAAGTGCTGAGTAAACATTTAGTAAGTAGAGGGTTTTTTTCCTCTTTGCTAAGCTTATTTCATACCCAAGGCTAATGTAGCTAGAGATTATGAATCACCCCAATCACCATTATTGGACAAATCAATATAATAAATCTTAATCTGGTCAAGAAAGTGCCACAGCTTTCTTTCAGCAAAACCATGGTTTTACCATGGATCAGATCTTATCAGTACTGTGAATAATTTAATTTATATATGACTATTAACTTTACATTGTTTACAGCTGCAGTCCTCATACTGTTTT
Source organism: Sceloporus occidentalis (assembly GCA_023333645.1). Classification (NCBI taxonomy): domain Eukaryota; kingdom Metazoa; phylum Chordata; class Lepidosauria; order Squamata; family Phrynosomatidae; genus Sceloporus; species Sceloporus occidentalis. The sequence continues at coordinate 86,604,562 of JALMGF010000005.1, forward strand.
TTGTTGGCTTTGTTGGTTCTGCAAAGGTCTTGTGTGGGTTGTGAAAGTGAAAATCCTCTGACAAATGATGGCCAGAAAGATTTCTAATCTCCAAGACAATGTTCTGAAAGTATGAGGGGCTGGCAGGGAGACTAAGGAGTTTATCACACGGAGGTCCTTCCGTGTGGTAAACGTTATGCAAGGGCCACCCAAATGTCACGCAAGTGTCATGGGTGTGATCCCCATGGCACTACGGAAGTGTAATCACGGCTCCCCCTCCGTTCCCGTCATGCACTCGTAACTGGGGGAGCCTTCTGGAGTGCTTTTCTTATTAACAGGATAAATCGTTAATAAGAAAAGTGCTCCAGAAGGCTCCCCCAGTCACGAGTGCCTGACGGGAACGGAGCGGGAGCCGCGATTACACTTCCGTAGTGCCATGGAGGATCACACCCATGGTGCTTATGTGATGTTTGGGTGGCGTTTGTGTGACGTTTACCACACGGAAGGGCCTCCATGTGATAAATTCCTAAGAATTGCCTTGGTGCTTCTACCAATACACCAGCAGTTCTATTTAAAGAAGGCCACTATTGGATCCCATCCTCTGGCAACAGCTATTCTCTCCTTCCTGCTGTACAAAAGCAGCCTCAGCCATATTGCAGCTGCTTTGGAAAGCTTAGTGATGTATGGATGCTGCTCAAAATGAGATATAGTCATATGGCTTCTTTTTTCCCACCGGGAGATCAGGACACATCATAGAAATATACATCAGTCTTTACAAGCCTCTCAGGTCCCCTTTGATTTTGTCTGATTTCTGTGGTCTTCCCAGTTAAGGAACGCATTGTCTGAATTATTTCCTTGGTTCTATTTTGGAATCCTTCTCCTCAACATAAGAAATGCTCAGATCCATACATTTCATTACGAGCGAGACAATGCATGTATGGAATTCTAATCATTTTCATTTATGTTTAAATAATGGTTGGAATTCATGATCATAGTTATGCATACATGACCTAGAGTTGTGCGTTCATACTTTATTTATATTCACAATCTCTACATATTCAATAATGTAAAAGTTTCCGAAGCCTGACGTACCTAGTAGCAGCCACTGGAACAAGAGAGTTCTATTTTCCCATTGATCTGGACACAGTAGACTGACATTCCCACCTCTCTGTTTCCAGAAAACACTTGATGCACACTTGCAATTCCTCCTTGCACTAAAGCTGACTTACAGGAAGGAGATGGAAATGTCATTCAGCTAATTGACAGGAATATAGACCTCCATCACTTACATTTGCCACTGCCTAGTAAGACAGGATTAGGGAACTTTTATGATCCATATGTATTTCCTACAGTACTGAATAAATAAGGATCATTAATATGAATCAGTTATGAATGAGTAACTTTATGTTATGTATTCCTAACTGTGATCATGAATTCCAACTCTTATTTTTAAATCTTAATATTGTAAAATGATTGTTGCATGCTTCCAAGCTGGCTGTGACTAAAGCTGAACCTAAGGTGAAACTTTCATATGGTTTCCCTGGCAAGATAGGTTCTGAGGGAGTTGCTATTGTCTCCATTTGATGCTGAGAGTGTGTGACTTGTCCAAAATCACCCAGTGGACATTTGAACCCTGGTTTTCCAGAGTCCTAGTCCAACAGTTAAACCACTACACCATGCTGACTCTATTTAAACTATTACTTTTTCTTGTGTGTGTGCATGCCAGATTTCCCCCATTGCATTCAAATTCCTATTTTCACAAGGGCATTTTGCTGGCATGTACAAAAGTTGCATTGTTCAAGTATTTTCAAGCATTTTGAAGCAAATTATATCCCTTCCCTGCTTCACACACCCAAGTAGATCAAGATACAAGGTGGAGAAGACATTCCAGCTCCAGAGTTAGCCAAGTATAGAGTGTGCATTCATACATAAACTAACACATTTTTTTCCAAACACTTTAATACTTTTTCAGATAAAAGATATTCCATAGCCACGCAAATAGGTTCATGCAGTGGGTGGGCAACATATTAAAAGGTTAGAAAATCCACAGCACATTTTTTGAAGTGATGGCAAATAATTCCAGATCCACTCTTTGAGTGTGAATAAAATATGATCCTAAGAGAAGGGGTACTTACCTATAACATTATGTAAAACAATCCCTTTAATGCTTTCCTGTTTTAACTATAAAATACTGTCCTTAGGGAGACAACAATTTCCATCACAAATCATAAAAACATTGTAGCGCATGATGACATTGATTTTAATTTAGGGATACAACAAGGAACATATGTGTTTAGATGCTACATATATGTATCTAAAAATCTGGAGAGTGGGGCCACGGAAAAACATGACACAGTAATATTTGAGATAGTGCAACTTAAATTTACTTCATGTAAATGACAAAAAACTATGAGGAAGAGTATCCTTTCTTTCTATATATATTCCACCAGAAGGAAAAGTTTAATCCATATAGGTGACACTATACATGTCTTTGATATTATCACTTTTAAGGACAATTACCTCCCTGAATCATATTTGGTCTGGCTTGCTATTACTAAACATTTTTAAGTGGAAGTATTTTCTCCAATTTATAATTAGCATGTATGCATGTGCAAACTCTTTTGGGTCCTTCTAAAGAAAGTAATGTGTATACTCGACTATAAGTTGACCTCATGTATAAGTTGAGGACAGGTTTGGAGTCCAAAATTATGGATTTTGGTATGACCCGTGGATAAGTTGAGGGTAAAACTTAGGGGCATGTAACAAAGGATATAAAGAATGAAACAAAGGAGTGGGGGGGGGGAGATAAAGAACTTATAAAATTCTGGCAGGCATAACTGTGCTCACCCTAAAGGCTGGATGGATGCAGAGGGAACTACAGTAAATAGTGACTGTGTAATGTGTGGGAAAGGTGACCTGGTGCAAACAAGTCTAAGAAAATGTGGACGTGACAAAAAGGATGAAATGTGAAGCAAAGAAAAATGGAGGCTATGTTGGTAGGGATTATAGTTTTTAACGTGATAATTTTGCATTATTTTAACCCAGTAATGTACACAAATGTCTTGTTCAGCTTGGCATGCCTTTGAGGGAAAGCACCAAAGAGCTGTCACTGCCATAATTTTTCCACCCAGGCATTCAAAAAGGCCAGAAGTGGTGCTGTGGCAGAGACAGTGGAATGGAGTTAGTGCTTCTTTTAGGTGCTCCCGAGATTGACTAAACTCTCACCTTTCACCATTCTACTCTGAGAAGGATATGGTTCCTTTTTTGATATGGGATATGGTAAAGTACTTACACTGACCCATGGATAATTTAACCCAGGTTTTTTTTTGGGGGGGGGGCATATTTTTTTAACTAAAATTTCTAGACTTATACATGAGTATATACACTTATACAGTTCATTCTTTTGTTATTTTCTCACCTTCTTTCTTATTTTTTAACAGTATGTTTCTTCTGTTCATATAGGCATTTATGGCACAATCCTAAACATGATTTAAGACTAACTTCTCCAAAGGACCCCCTTTCCCGTAAATGAATCTCAGGGTTGTATAGTTTTTTCTCTTTTTGTATAATTGATTGGTCGGAGCCCAATCACACAGGGATTTTGGTCCAAATTTTGCCTGATTATTTCCCCACTTCCAATTTCAGGGTCCCTATATACCTTCCCAGATACAAAAGGCCTGTACAGACAGGCCAAAATAAATCTGCTTCAGATCACTTTGGAGGTAAGCTGTTAAATAATGCATGCGTCCTAAGAGACCAGAAGCCGGGCCAAAGCCATGCTCCAGTCCTAAGGACCAGAGCACAGCTTTGACACCACTTCTGGCCTCTTAAGATGTGTGTATCATTTAAGTAGCATACCTCCAAAGTGACCCGAAGCAGCTTTATTTTGACCTGTCTGTACTGGCCCTAAGTTCCTTTTAGGTTTAAACAGAATTTAGCCTTCAGAACATACTCCTCCACCCTGCTGCACTATGTTCTAACCCGCTGGCTTAATAATATTTTCACTGCTGTTACTTTCTTGTATTCTTACTTTGCATTTATGGAGTTGTAGTGTTGGTTATTTTATCTTTAATAGTGTTATACTATCATTAAGTGTTATCCCACTTTGGTATACAGTATTTTATATTGAATCAAGGAAGAAGAGACAACAGCAGCAGCATTTCACTTTGTAGAAAACCATACTGAGTTCAGTGAAGCATATACAAGTTGCTGCTTAGTTAGTTGTATTATTCATATGTTTATGGACTTCAGCTCCCCAAAGTCCTAGAGAACAGGGCAAAAAGGAAGAAACCATTGCAGATGGAATTAAAAAAAAAAAATCTGGAAGACGAAAGACTCTTGATCCCTTCTTTAGAGATAGATTCTTTAATGGAATTTGGATAAAATAATTTCCAGGATTAATTTTTAAATATATCTTTTCCCCATGTTTTCTACTAGTGATGAAAAAATGCATTGGCATGTAGTATTTATGTAGTGCCCTATTGATTTAAATTTTAATGGAACTTTAGCTCTATTCATATGTTCAGGATAAAGTTACTCTGAATGTGTGGGGAAAGGGAACAGAGCAGGCTAGCCATGCCTACTCTGTTGTTATTCTCTTTATGTGGGAAATGATAGTCTGAAAGACAGAGTCCCCAATTAGAGGTTTTGGTGGCATACAGAGGCAACATGTGTAGATGCTGTTGTGCTCCTCAGACTATTGTGATCTATGTGAAAAAAGTGACAACGAGGAGGTGTGTGACTTCCTCCCTTTCTGCATGTGTTCAGATTGACCAAACCCTGAATACCTGAACAGGATTTCTGTCTCATCTGGACATTCATGCAGTCCTAGAAAACCTCAGCAAATGCATATGGAAACATTTGAACATACCAGTGATTATGCTGAAAAGCTTCTAGAGCAGGGAATGGCAAAGGGCAGACCTAGGGCTATATAAAGGTCCCCCCCGCCAAAAAAATTTTTTTTTGTAGCCCTTGACATATTCCAGAATCCCCTGGTTGACCTTTTTCTGGCCAAAAAAGAGGATGAATTACTGCACCTGGAAGCTTCCAAGTATAACAACTTTCCTTTTAAACTGGTTGCAAGGCCAGCCTGTACTGTGTAAGATCATTGAACACCTATTTATCACATTTACTCTGTCTTTTTGTTTGTTTGCTTGTTTTAATCTATAATCTGAAGAAAACAGGGAATAATTTATTGACAGTGGGTACTGCAGCCATAGGGTTGCTATAAGTCAGGACCTCCAAACCAGGACAAATGTAGGATAACATTTTCAAATGTAGGACACATTTTTTACAATGGAGGACACGCGAAAAAAATGATGATTTTAATTTTTTTTAAATATAAATGCATGTTTCTACACTTTAAAAAAATACACTTTAAAAATGCACTTTAAAGAATGCACTTTAAAAATACACTTTAAAAATACACTTTAAAAATGCGCTTTAAAAATACATACAGCATTGGGAATGGGCACCCACCTCTTCCTCCTCCTCCTCCTCTTCCTCCTCCTCCTCCTCCTCCTCATTGGCACCAAAAAAGGCACCAGGAAATGGCCCTTTCCTTTCCCCTCCGGCCAGCCCACAATGACCAAACAGAGGAGGAGCTCCTCCTCTGGAGTCTGGCTGGCCAATGAGGGCAGACTGGGGCTGGAACAGCCCCGCCTCCTGCCAGCACTCACAGGCTCCAGCCTGCAGAAGGGGCGGGCTGTTCAGCCCCAGCATCAGGAGGAGGAATACCTCCTCATTAGCCCTGCAAAGGCGCGTGCAGGGCCAGCGGAAGTGCCCGTGGCCCAGCAAACGCTGTGGTGCTGGTGACGGCAGCAGTGGCAGCCACGCAAGCAGCCCTGTGCAAGCGGCCCCACATGAGAGCACGCAAGAGGCCCTGCGCGAGCAGCCCCGCTCGAGAAGCCCTGCGCGAGGGCCGTAGGAGCGGCCGCGCACGGTGCAACTTGGCCACAGCAAGCATGGCTGCTATAGCCTCCCGCAGCGGCAGCTGGCCCGAGGCAAACCTGGGTCAGTTAGAAAACCGGGATGGGACGACCCCGCCCGGTTCAAAAGCGGGATTGTCCCACCCCCAGGCATGATATGGCAAAGGAGTGCCTTTGGTATCCTGCCCCTGCTGGCCTCTGCTTCCATGCAGCTGCTCTTTTCCTGACAAGCTTTGAACTGTGGCTGCATAAGTACTGCAGAAATAATGCGGTTCAACACCATTTTAACTGTCACCCTGCTGTACTCTGAAGAAGAATCCATAGGTCAGTGTGGCTCCCTGAAGTTTAAGAGTGGAGGGGGTATGATTGTGGCATTAGTTCCACAATTGTGAATGGCAATAGAAATAGCAAGTACATTTCTATACCGCTTATCAGTGAACTAGCACTCTGTAAGCAGTTTACAATGTATAAGCCAATTGCCCCCAACAAAATGGTACTCATTTTACTGCCCTATGAAAGGATGGGAGGCAGAGTGTACCTTTGAATATTCCAGGATTTTAGATCTTGGATTTTTTTTTTAATTTTCATTTTTTGGATTTTGGAATATCTGTTTTTGCATATGCATACATAATGAGATATCTCAAAGTTGGCACCCAAGCCTAAACACAAAATTCATTTATGCTTCATCCATACCTAATGTGCATAGCCTGAAGATAATTGTATACAATATTTTTAATAATGTTGTGCATGAAGCAAAGTTTGTTTACACTGAACCATCAGAAAGCTGTCACTATTTTAGCCACCCATGAGAAAACTTTTGCTTCTTGGAATATTTTGGGTTTCAGAATTCTGAAAAAGGGAGACTCAACCTGTATAACTGAATATGAAGCAGTTACCTATCTGTAAATGTAGGCTGTGAATCTGTAACTGTAATACAGGATGCCATCCATCTTTTTTAAAAGTTGGCGTGTATGAGTAAAACTAATTATTGCTTTCTCCTCTATAATGCGAGACCTTGCACATCCATCGGTCATATTACAGTCTGCCCCCTGAGCTCAGCTGTTTCCCTTTTCCTAGGAGCCTGAGGACAGAAAATAATTCTTCAATATGTTGAAAGCACATTGTTGGTAGAAAGCATAAAATAAAATGGCACTGTGTCAAGCAATCTAACATTTTTTATGGAAAAGAACCCCAAACTGAGAAAACAGAGGGTTAGATGTCCAATTTCCTTATTGCCTTTTAAATATATACACTTCACAAGATTTTCATTTCAAGGTAGAGAGTATTTTGAGCAAATATTCCTGATATGCTGATTGGGTAGCTAGAATAACAAAAATGAAAACTCTTTCAACGTGAGTAGACCTGTTTCAACATGTGCAAGTGAGGTTGCTATATTGAAGACATTGTATTAATCCCACAAATCTCTTTCTTTCTTTCTTTCTTTCTTTCTTTCTTTCTTTCTTTATTAGCTGGAATTATTATACATTCTGTGAAAAGCTGAGCCAGAATAACAAACAATTTTGCCAGGGACACAAAAGTGCCACTGGGAATGCCATGGCTTGAGATGAGACCTAGCCTGAGCATCTGTCACACTACACAATGATGGTGCTATTGATCTACTTCTGTGGAATCTTGGGATTTGCAGTTTAGAGAGAGATTTAGAATCCTTTACCAGGGAGCTCTAATACCTAATCAAACAGAAAATCCCGAGATTCCAAAACATGTAGCTCTGTCAGTTAGAGTGGCAGTATAGTGCTACAATTTTTCAGTGTGAAAGAGGCCTACACCCCAAAAGCCTCTTTAAACATAGAAGTCTACCAACATTGCCTTGTAGTTAACAAGAAGAATTAGGATTGGTATTGGTTAGACCTGGGGCCCATTCACACTGCGCAGTTACAGTGCTATAATTCCACGTTAACTGGCATGAAAACATCCCATGGAATCCTGGGATTTGCAGTTTAGGGAAGGGCATTTAGAATTCACATCCAGAGAACTGTAGATCCAATTCAGATTATCAATCCCAGGATTCCTTTGGATGTTGCCATGTAAATTAACATGGAATATAATGCTATATTTGTGTATTGTGAAAAAAAATCCAAGGTATAATATATCAGGAGGTTGACTTTTTTGTTTCACCTAGTCAACAGCCCAGAGAGCCAGTGCATTGTCGTGGTTTGAGTGTTGCCTATGACTCTGGAGACCAGAGTTTAAATCCTGGCTTGGCCACAGGAACCCACTGGGTTACCCGGGACAAGTCACTCTCTCTCAGCATCAGAGGATAGCAATAGCAAACCCTTTCTGAAAAAAAGTACCAAGAAAACCCCACAATAGGTTCGCCTCATAAGTCAGAAACTACTTGAAGACAAAGTCAACAGTCCACTTCATGTATTACAGTTTTTGCTTCCCACCTCCTCAGTTTTATCCATTTTCCACCCCAAAACCAGTTTTGCTAGCTTTCAGTGAATGCTACAAGCTCAGCTTCTTACGGCAGACATGTCAGTAGGCAACAAGGGAAAGTAGAGAGAGCAACAGTACTAAATGTTCCTAGGAATCATCCATAGACCCCCTTGTCAGGCTATGTGCCCTAAAATGTATGAAACAGTGGCAACCTTTGAGGACAGATGGATTTAGGGATTTTAAACTGGAGAACCTACTTCCCAGGTATGGCTGCCTGTAACAAAATTATACATTCTTTGGCTGCTGTCTTGCATTGCTCAGCATAGCAAAGTACAGTTGGCCCTCCTTATCCACGGATTTTTTTCATCCACGGATTCAAGCATCCACAGCTTGAAAATATTCAACCAAGTATAAATTCCAAATAGCAAACCTTGATTTTGCCATTTTATATAAGGGACACCGTTTTGTTATGCCATTGTAGGTTATGATAGGCTGAACCATATATGACCCTTCTGAGCCATACACCATCCCCAGTGCGGCTGTAATAATTTCACATGTGGCTAAAGGGCCATAGCCAGATGCTTCTCCATTTCTACCTGCACCCCACAAGGTACATAATGGCCACAGGGAAGTGGGCTTCAGAGGCTGTATGGTAGATCCACAGTGGAAGCATTGAGCACTGTGGAGGGAGCAAGGAAATTTCAGCCTCTGCAGCACTCAAAAAAGGCAATATACTTACACATGCATATGCCACTAACAGCATATCAGCCTTTGTGCAGCAAGACTGTATAAACACAGAGATTTCAGAGCTATTGACCTGTGTATCAGTGTTGCCATCATAAGAGATTTACAGACACCACAGCCATTCCACATTTCAGTTTATTTTTCTTCACCTGCACACATGGGAATAGCCCTCTCCCTTAGGGTATCATTAAAAGTGATATGCAATAAATGATATTTAACCTTCATATATTTTGTTACCACCACATTGCCCATAAACATCAATATAATAAGGCAATGAATCATTCTGTTCTTAGTAATAAAAATTTAGCAGGTATCCTATTTAGTTAAAGGAACAATAACTTCAGAATTCGCACCAGGATTGCAGCACCCGCAAAATATCTGTCCGATGAGAACAGCTTACAAGTTCTGGACTGCTGTCAAGTAAGAATGAATAAGAAATATACTATATATACACACTGTTCTCAGACTGGGTTTGTGTTTATTTTATAAATCAAATTCTTGATTGTATTTCTAAGTATTTTATTAAGTTAGGAAAGGGAGGTGCTTTTGGGTTTAGTGTGGATTTTAAGAAACTACTTTTCTATAGACACACATATTTAGAAAGAGGGGGAGGGGATAATGGGAAAATAACACAAGCCTGAAGTCAACATTTGATACCCTCATTCCACATCTCTTAAGCTTTGGTGTAATAGGTATAGGGTTTTTTATCCACAGTTTAAATAATCTTTCATTATGAACTTTCTATTAAATGAGCTAAACTTTTTTTTAAAATTAAATCATTTTATTAAAATTCTACATACACTAAAAACTGAATAAAACACACAAAAGTCCAAAACACGCTACAGAAATAATCCAGTCTGAGACTGCTTTAACTGCGTTGGATGCAAGCTACAGGAAAAGAGATTCCACTTCAACATTAGGAAGAACTTTCTGACAGTAAGAGCTGATCAACAGTGGAACACACTCTCTTGGAGTGTGGTGGAGTCTCCTTCTTTGGAGGACTTTAAACAGAGGCTGCATGGAGGTCTTTTGGGGGTGCTTTGATACTGCACTCCTGCATGGCAGGGGACTGGATTGAATGGCCCTGGTGGTCTCTTCCAACCAAGGACATCACTAGGAGGATGACAGCCTGGTGTGTGTATGTATATCTGGTGGGACTGGTGTGGTTGCTAGGTGAGGGTGTCTTTTCAGACCTGGGAAGGACTGCTAGGAGGCTGCAACACAACTTCCAGCTCTATGATTCTAATACTCTAATATTGTTTCTGTTGAAATTCCAGGTAGCATCATACAATACAATATCAGGCATGTCAGATGTGTTGTTGATTTAGGTGGATTACCCTCTGGTAACCTTGGCTCTCAGAGTATGATTTTAAATTTAATTGTACTATGTTGAGTGTCTTGAGATTAGAGATGATAAATATTGATAAAATGCCCCCCCCCCCCACTTGACTGGAAGCCTGTATTAGCAACTTAACAATGGAGATGATCACACTTACTAAAAACCTGGCTGCTCCCCAACAGGATACAGTCAGGTTGTGGGTTGCTGCCAGGTTCTATCAGACTTAATTCACCACCAATCCCGCCAGGTAATTGTAACCCGGCTGCATCCTGGGTTGTAGGCGCTATTCAGAGGCCATTTTTCCAAGATGGCAAGCTCCCATTTTGGAAAAGCAGCCTTCAAAGTATGTCTGGGACTCAGGATGCAGCTGGGCTGCAATCACCTGGTGGAATTGGCAGCAAATTATGTCTTATAGAACCCACCAGCAACCCACAACCCAATTGTATCCCATTGGGAAGTAGTCAGGTTTTTAGTAAGTGTGATAATCTCCTAAGTAACATCTCCTGGCCCAACACCTCCAAACCTGATAGAAACATCATTCACCCACACTCCAATCAAGCATTGGGAAGAACATCCTGACAGTAAGAATTGTTTGACAGTGGAACACACTGCCTTGGAGCATGTCGGAGTCCCCTTTTTGGAGGTCTTCAAATAGAGGCTGGACAGCTTCTATTTAACTTTTGCACTTTTGTATTTCATGCTCTGTACCACAATTTGCTCCTGGTTTTTTTTCCCTGAAAATGGAGCTTCATGATTGGATGGCTCTCCAACTCTATTATTTTATATCTCTGTGTACTCCATGTTCTACTTCCAAGTATGTAGTCTATTCTTTGGTTGTTTGAAGAATGTGTTTGTGATGAACAAATGAATGGCCTCACAAAATTCAGTTTGTGAGATCAACCCATGCTATCCTAGCCCTGGTGCTCACTCAGGTCAGTTCTCAGTTTGGTGTGGGGATGGGCAGATGTTTGCACACCTATCCCTGCACTGACCTGCGACTTGCTACAAGTGCATGCTCCTTACCTTGCTGCACTGTTGCTAGTACTGAGAAGCCTCTCATTACTGTTTCTGATGCAGGGCACCTGACTGCACCCATGTAGCCAGGCATGCCATTTAATCATCCAGTGAGGCTACCGGGGGGGGGGGGGTGGGGGTGTCTTCTTGATACCAGCAATGGCACAGCAAGGTAAGGAGAGAGGGGGTCCATGTAAACTAGGGTTTGCCACAAACCTTCCAGGAAACGCCATGGCAAACAAGGGGTTAAAACTGACCTGGGGTAAAGGATATATACCCTAGAATCAGTCCCCAGGGTTTTGGTCTGCATTATCTGAACTGAATGACACAAGACTGGGCTGCAGACAAGTCTTCAGTCACTCTCTTGGTTCATTTCTCTGGTCAAATTTTCCAACTATCTTCAATTCTGCTCTGTTTCCAACATTTGGATTTCAATAATCTGTGATTAACAATAAGTCCTGTTTTAGTGTGTGATCATATTTTTCCTGAATTCCAGCATACAATCTTTCAGTCAGTTCTTCTGGCTCTGTAGTTGGAGCATAGATCAGGATTGTAGTTATATTAATGCGCTTTCCCTGAAGTCTTATTGATGATTTTGTCAAACTTTGCATTATATCTTTCTTCATCATAGATCCCACCCTATTTCCTCTTATCTTTTTATTTCCTGTGTAGTTATCTCAAAATGCCCCATTCCTGTCCATTTTACCACATTTAACCCAAGTACTGCAATGTTTATATATTCCATTTCTTGTTTTACTATGTCTAGCTTCCCCTGATTCACACTTCTCACATTCCATGTTCCTATAATATGAGCTTTGCAGATTGTCCTTTTGCCTCCATCTATATCCGAATGTTGTTTTGAGTTGGGTTCAATCATGTTGTTAACCCCAAACCATTTAATTTTTTTCAATTAAGATTTGTTTTTCATCCCCCTCCCATATCCACCTGTTTCATTGGAAAAGCAAAGCTAATTGGTAGGCACTAATTTATTAAAATAAATTAGGATATCAATTGTATTGTAATTTTTAAAAAGTTTTAATTATTTCAGTCCCACAAAGAATACTAAATCATCAACAACAAAATTTTCAAACAGGCTTCAAATATGAGTTAACAGAGGCGTGTTACAGACCGCCCAGAAGGGGCGGTCTCGTGCTGCTGCCGGTTGCAGCGCGGAGGAGTCGCAGCAGCCAAACCGCGCAACTCCTCCACGCTGCAAATAAGAAGCGCCAAAATGTCACTTCTCTTTGCGGTGCAGATATGATGCCGTGAGGCGCCAATGGCACACTCGCACCATCATATGCGCTGTGCGACATGTGGATGCAAAGTGTCTGCTACATAAAGATGGTGGCCCCAGTTTGGAACGGGCACTGCCATTTTGTATGGACTCGGTCCGTATTGGGTTAGGGGCGTCCAGAAGTGGCACCCCTTTCTAACCCTAATACGGGCCTAGTCCGTACTATAGGCCCATTTGTAACGGGCCAGAAAAACACATATAAGGGATGCTTAAGAGACAATTCCATTAGGATAGTTATCCAGCTTGCTAATTTTCTAACAAAAGACACAACTTAATTAAATTTATTTTTAACCTAAGCAATTGGTTTGGATTGTCAACATAACTAGGTTCCTTTCCTTTCTTTTATTTTTGGTGCACCCACCTATTTCCTTACAAACCTTCGTGACTACAAGGTCATGCTTGATACGTTTGCATTGTCAACAGGGGCAGAAAGATATTCCAGCTTGACATGTTATTTTTAAATCAGAGAGAAATTCACAAGGAAATTTCAAGACGCATTCATAACCTGCCTCACGTGCCATTCCCCTGCTGGCATCAGTCAAGGTCCGCAATTGTGTATTAATTGTAGTGGGCCCTTCTCTGCATCTACTAGATATATGCAAGCTTGTCACTGCACTTGAAATTTACAGCAGGCCCTTCCATCAACGGTCTGCTAATAGGCTACTGGGAACGGTCCCAGGAGCCTGACAAAGGAAATAAGTGCAGTAGGTAATTGCTAGAGCTGAAATCACATGGCACTTCAGGAGCATCTTAACATCATACTCAGATGTGTGAATAATCCATTAGTGGCCCAGAGGGATCATTCCCTGGCACGGAATGCTTCCTTTCTATGAGGAATCTCTGTTGTCACCGCCTCCTCTTTTCAAGCAGATGCACTGTTACGTGAGTCTATGGAAGAAAGCCACCATGTAAACCACATCGCCACCCTGTATTCCATGCACCTATTTCTTATCTCCATAAAGGCAAAGCTGTTGACTTGACACTGGTTTTTGACAGGAAATGTCAAATCGAAAGGCTAATGTCTTAATATATATTGTTGTTGTTGCTGTTGTGTGACTTTGAGTCATTTCTGACATATGATAGGCAGACCTATCACTGGGTTTTCAGAGGCTGAGAGTGTGTGGCATGCCTAAGGTCACCCAGGCCAAGCAGAAATTTAAACTCTGGTCTCCAGAGTCATAGTCCTGTACTCCAAGCACTATAGCACCCCATTTCAAGATGATTTGGTAGATGGTTTAAATTATTCATGTATGTTGAACACAATTCTTTACAAAACTTGCTATCTGGAGACTAAATGTATATATTATTTTTGTGGTTTCAATGGTTCCCCCATATAGTCAACTACCAAACTTGTCTATAATGAGTAAAATGCATATATTGACTGGCACCATCTTGGTTAGTCCTGAATAGAAGAGTCCTAATTATTGAATGGTGAGTCTACACATACGTAAAAGCAGTTGATTCAATGGATGTATTCTACTCAGGACTAACAACAGGATTTATACTATTAAGTATAATGCAGATCAAAGGGTTATGGTACAACTCATACTAGTAGTACAGATGTCCTGTCATAAAATTTGGTATTTTTGCTTTTTATGTGGATAAACAGTCAAGGTATGCACTGTTTCCTTATATTTGTATTATTTTCTCTAATACTGTGTGTTTACTACAGATTGTTTCATAGTGGACGCAGTTTTGTAATCTGAAACATCTGTATGTACTTTTATTCAGATATATAAGCACATACTAGAAAACACTTGAGATCTAATTTAAAAAATCAAGAACAAAAATGGACCCGTCCAGCCAGAATGAACACTTCATTTTGCTTTGTATTCAGCCATGTTTGTGATTCCAAATTCAGGTTATCACCTCTTCACCACCACCTCCCTTGGAATCTCTAATATAATATGGCAGAGAAATAGAACACAGGCATCTCCATACTGGGAATAGATAGAATTTGACTCATGTGGATGGTTGACTATTCTTTTTTGTTTCTTACAAGAACATCCCAAAATTATGGTATTATTCATAAACAGATGTACAAAAATTGAGATGTTTAAAAAATCTAATGTAGGAGGAAGGAAAACTAAAGAGATTTATCCTTCCCTATTCTGGAGTGGCTCAGAAAAGGTGGGATATAAATATAGGCTGTGATTCCATATCAGAGACTTTAATGCATTACTTTACGATGAAAGAGCTATATCACTGACACAATATCCAACCATGCTAATGAAGTATGATGATGATCCACAAAGAAGTGCATCAGGGCTGTTACACAACAATCACACTGCTGGCTCCACTTGTACAATGGATCTCTTGGTGTAGCTATATCCCTCCTACAAACACTATGCAACAGCACAATTCAACGTTACTCAATTTTACTTTAGTTCATAATGACGCAAAATCCCAACAGAACGCATTATTATTATTATTATTATTATTATTATTATTATTATTATTATGCTTTCCCCAAAAAACTGGGATACAAAATGGCT
The DNA here is from genome assembly GCA_023333645.1 of Sceloporus occidentalis. Taxonomy (NCBI): domain Eukaryota; kingdom Metazoa; phylum Chordata; class Lepidosauria; order Squamata; family Phrynosomatidae; genus Sceloporus; species Sceloporus occidentalis. The sequence goes on from JALMGF010000005.1 coordinate 86,619,751, forward strand.
CACAATTTAAAAGAGCAATACAATAAAAACAAACAAAAAGTTAACATTAAAATAGAATTAAACTATTACATCTTAAACTATTAAGATGCATGTGTCATTTAAACAGCATGCCTCCAAAGTGACCCGAAGCAGCTTTATTTTGGCCTGTCTGTACGGGCCCCATATTTGAGAAAGTTACCGTTTGCTTACCAGTATCTTAAGCTATTCAGATCAATAAAGTCACCATATATCTGCTCTTTTTATTTGCAATATGAAAGCTTTGGCATGGCATTGTGAAGGTTGTCTAACTTTTTCTGTTGCTACCTGTTAGAATTATGCATGTCTCTGACATATATGTTAACATATATTTATTGTTCTAGCAGAGTATCTCCTTAGCATGCTCCTCACTATTATTATTATTAACCTTTATTTATAAAGCGCTGTAAATTTACACAGCGCTGTACATACAATCTTTTTAATTAGACGGTTCCCTGCTCTCAGGCTTACAATCTAAAAAGACATGACATAAAAGTAGAAGGGAAAGGTGGTGGGGCTAGTAGGCTAATACATATAAAGTACATAGCAATACAGGAAATGGTTCGATAAAACAGGCATCAAAAGAACATCAAATAGCAAGCGACAATTATGCAATGCCTGGGAACGCTTCTCTGAACAGGATGGAACTTCAACTCTATGACATATTATCTTAAACCCATTGGTCTACATACTGCAGATCACTGTGCAATTACTTAGGGAGAATATAGCATTCAGGAAACAAGATTAAAATGACTTAGTTTGGATGTCAGTAGCTGATAAAATGAGCACAAGCAAAAGAGAGAGAGTGAGTCACTATGCTTTAAAGAGGTCAGAACTCTTTGGAAACTAGGGCAGCTGCCACTTTATTCTTCTAGGGGGGCTTTCCAAGGACAATATTTATTTGTCACTTGTTGTTGTGTGACTTAAATCCTTTTTTCCTTATGCTTACCCTAAGGCTATCACAGGGTTCTATTAGCAAGATTTGTTCAGGAGAGGTTGCTGTTGCCTTCCTTGAAGGCTGAGAGAGTGGGCCTTGACCAAGGTCAACCAGCCGGTTTCCATGGCTAGCAGGGATTCAAACCTGGTCTCCAGAGCCATAGTCCAATGCCCAAACCACTACACCACGCTGGCTTGTTATTAATATTTATTTATTTAATTCATACCCCACTTTTCTCTTAGTAGGGGACCCAAGTCAGCTTATGTTCTTCCATATTAATAACATTGACTACATTGTGATGTTGCTTGGTCACATGTTTCCAACTGCAAAATGTTGGAAAATATGAAGGGCTGAGGAAAAATGCAGACCCTGGAAAAAACATTTCTGAGGCCCTTGAAGGCCACCCACTTTTTAAATTAAAAATAAAACCTTCAAAATGTCCCCCATGCACAGACACATTAGGGAAATTTATTACATTTTAGGTCAGGGAGAAGCCTTTGTTAAAGCCTCCTGACCGATTTAGGCTGAGGAGAGTCCCCTTTCAAAGCAGGAATCATATGTAGCCTTGAAAGAGAAAAGACATATTTTAAATGACATAAAACTGTGGTTAAGCAGTCTTGTGTCTCTTGATCTCATTCTACCCATTCATGACCTAAAGTTCACTTTCACTTCTTGTTTGTCTTCATAATATCTGGGGCTGAGGATTCGACAGCATTTTCAGAAGCTAGTGTTGTCTCTGGATGGTTCCTCTTCTGCACATGCATTCTTGATGCACATTGTGCTCTGCTTTCCTCCCTGAAACTCACATGGAGAAATTTGGTAACAAAGCCAAAACAAAACAAAACAAAAATAATATTCAGTTGGTAGTATTTCACAATGCGCAAAGCTTTCATATCTTCCGCCATTTCACAGGTGGGCTTTTAGATTTCCTTTAATTATAATGATAGTTTAATTATATTTTAGTTTTTGTACATTATAGTGATACGAACTGTCGTCGGTATCTGTTTTAACTTTTATAAGTTGCCTTTAGTCCCATTGATGGAAAATGGTGGGATATAAATAAATAAATGGCGGGATATAAATAAATAAATAAATAAATAAATAAATAAATAAATAAATCGCACACACACAGAGCGAGAGAGAGAGTCTTTAATTTTAAAAAGCCATGTTTTACACTGGTGTCAGAATGAAGCTACTGGAATATCCAGTGGAAGAGATGGATCTAGGAGTTCTCCTAAGTTATGCACCTGCTTGGGTGGCTGAACTCAATCCAGGATATATCATTTATTCAGTTCCCAGACACAGAAACCACAATTCATAGCACTCAATTTTGTCTGGATTCAGCTTCAGTTTATTGGTCATCATCCAGCCCATTATAACTTCCACACACTGTCCAGCACTTTCAAAGCCCCAGTAGACCCTGATGACAGGGCTAATCCATCCATCCAACCTTGTATTAATGAAATACATTGACAAAGAGGCAAGAGGGAAAAAAGGAACCAACTGTGTTGGTTTTCCTTTGTCTGTGATTACCAAGATCACATTGTCCTATTTTTCTTCCACAAGACCAGTTTTTCATGTGTCTTGCAGTTTAAAAAACAAAACAATAGCAAAAGCAGTACCATAGACTAAGCACTGAACATTCTGCAGTGGTTTAGTTGTCTTTGAAATGTAACCATATGTTTGTTATAAGTAAGGGACATTCAAGCTCTGTAAATGTGGGAACAAAATGTAATCTTTTGGCTCACAAAATATCTTTGATGGTATGATTAACAGTGATAGTAAAACTAGTTGTATTGCAGTTGGATACTGTATAGCATACAGTTGGCAGGCAAAATATGTGAAAAATACTGAGTGCAACCTTTTTCATGTTTAATTTCAAACTGCATAGCTAGAATACTGGAATTAATGGTGGATTCCTGCAACATGGAACAGAGAACGACAGAGTACCTGAAACGTGCCAGCTGGCTACGAAGTAACATTTGGCTCCAAATACAGAAAGGAAGTCGCTAGGCCTGACTTCCCTGGCTAGAGTGAGAGATACAAAGCATCAAACATCTGCAAGAAGAAGAGGTGATGTGGGAGCATCGCTTTGATAAACAGTGCCAAATGACCTGCCCCATGTGATGCACAAGCCAAAGAAAGAGTGAAAAAAAGGAAAGCTGAGAGTCCTTTGGGAGGGAGGGAATCCAACTACGAAGATCTCAAGTACATTTCCTTCAGATTTATTTCTTTGGCTGTTCCTTGAAAACATGAAACACACCATAACTTTAACAAGCTCTCAAACAGTCCCCAAAGTATAGCTTCCTAAGTGCTTAATCGTTCATTTTAGCCTCTCCCCAATAGGTAGCTGATTTTTTTAAAAACCTATCATGTTAAAGTTTCAGTGTGCCCCTTTAATTTATAAACAGAGAATCATTATAAACCTTTGTTGCATATGCTAGAAAGCTACCCAGAGTCCCACTGGTCATCTAGACTCCCACTTGTGGAGAAAAGGCCAGATATAAATAAAGATTGACTGCTTGGTATGCTGGCATACTTTATATAGCATACTAAAATCTGCAGTGATGTCATGATTATAAATACAACAAATAGGGGTTGTTTTCAGTGCTTAGTCTCAGCCCATGCACAGAACATCTTTCCTCATCAAAAATGGTGACCAGTTCTTTAACGTAGTTATGATCAGACCAAGCCTAACCCTGATATAACCAGAGACATTGATCCCGGGGAAGTGGAAGCCAGTGCCATCAACTGACAGGTTCCAAATATATGCCATAAATATCTCTTCTCCACCCATGGCATGATGGCAGAAAAAAGTATAAATTACCTTTATAAGCAGACATGAAGAGTCCATGCCTTGTTTTAAAGCCCAGCAGAGCTTCTATAAGCCTCCTAGGAGTGTGATTCAGGTTGAAATTTGTGCACTACCTGCATGTTCTGCTTTTAAAGACAAATCATACATTTTATGCTAGTATGCCATCCAGTTTTGGTGTGGTAGTGGCACATTACACAGCAAAACACCTGTGCACACAGCCATTATAAGCTAATGATAAACCAAGATCATTGGGTTGTCATTTATAAAATAATGATATTGAGAAAATATAAAGATTTGTAGATGCCTTACATAACTACTAGAAAACACATATTTTTGTCTTTTGATCGTCTTCCCAAATCTCTGAAGAATGCATTTTAAAAATAAAATACAAATGAAAGTTTGACAAATATACATGTGAATTCTATCTTGACCTTAATGCTGAAATATAAACATCATTAACATGAAATAAAAGCATATAATGAAACATCTCATCTCTTCTGCCAGTTGAAGGGCATGGTCCAGGAAGGGAGAGGAAAATAGCAGATGTGAACAACTGGCTTCGCAGATGGTGCCGCCGAGAAGGATTTGGATTCTTCGATCATGGGCTGCGGTTCCATGAGGAGGGACTTCTTGCAACAGACGGGTTGCATCTCACGCCAGTTGGAAGAAATGTTTTTGCCAACAGTCTCAAGAACTTGATCAGGAGAGCTTTAAACTGAGTTCCGAGGGGAAGGGAGACAATATTAAAGAAGGCGAAAGGGATGGCGAAAATAGTCAAACTGACATAGAGGAAACAAGGCAAACAGTGCAAGGACCCAGCAGTGGGAGGCAAAAAATCTTACACAGGCAGCAAGTAAAAGGGAACCATGGTCTGCGATGTCTCTACACTAATGCACAGAGCATGGGAAATAAGCAAGATGAACTCGAACTCCTAGTACAACAAAGCAAATATGATATAATAGGCATCACTGAAACCTGGTGGGATGAGTCTCATGATTGGAATGTGGAAATAGAGGGGTATAACCTTATTAAGAGAAATAGGCCAAACAGGAAAGGAGGAGGAATAGCACTATATGTCAGAGATATTTACACCAGTGAAGAGATCCTGGACATCAATCATGAAAGCCAGGTGGAGAGCATCTGGATAAGAATCAAAGGGGAGGGAAACAACAAGGGTGTTACGGTGGGAGTCTACTACAGACCCCCAAGTCAGACTGAGGAATTGGATGATATCTTTCTAGAACAGATGACCACACAGTCAGAAAAGAGAGATGTAGTAGTGATGGGCGACTTCAACTATCCTGATATTTGCTGGAAGTCAAACTCAGCAAAATCCTCAAGGTCTAGCAAATTCCTCACTTGCCTGGAAGACAATTTCATGGTCCAAAAGGTGGAAGAGGCAACAAGGGGGTCAGCTATTTTAGATCTGATCCTAACTAACAAGGATGACTTGGTTAATGGGGTGCAAGTGGTGGGATCATTAGGTGGAAGTGACCATGTTCTCCTGGAGTTTGTAATACAGTGGAAAGGAGAAGCCAGGCAGAGTCAGACACGCATCCTAGACTTTAGGAGAGCGGATTTCAGTAAACTTAGAGAAGTATTGAGGGCGAGTCCATGGTCAGAAATACTAAAAGATAAAGGAGTTCAGGACGGATGGGACTTTCTCAAAAGGGAGATACTGAAGGCACAATTTCAAACAGTTCCAGTGAGAAAGAAAAATGGGAGGTGTCTCAAGAAACCAGGATGGATGACTAAGGAACTTTCAACCGAGCTAAGTTTGAAACGGAACATGTATAAGAAATGGAAAAAGGGGGAAATCACGAAAATGGAATTCAAAGAAATAGCAGGCATGTGTAGGGGTAAAGTCAGAAAAGCTAAAGCACAGAATGAACTCAGGCTTGCTAGAGATGTTAAGACCAATAAAAAGGGCTTTTTTGGATATGTCCGCAGCAAGAGGAAGAAGAAGGAAACGGTAGGGCCACTGCGTGGAGAAGATGGCAAAATGCTAACAGGAGATAGAGAAAAGGCAGAATTACTCAACACCTTCTTTGCCTCAGTCTTCTCAGAAAAGGCAAAGGGTGCTCAACCTGAGGATAATGGATCAGAGGACAGAATAGGGGAATTTCAGCACAGAATAAGTAAAGAGATAGTAGAGGAACACCTTGTTAATCTAAATGAATTTAAGTCTCCGGGACCAGATAAACTCTATCCAAGGGTATTAAAAGAACTGGCAAAAGTAATATCGGAGCCATTGGCAATCATATTTGAAAACTCCTGGAGAACAGGAGAGATCCCAGCAGACTGGCAAAGGGCAAACGTTGTCCCCATCTTCAAAAAGGGGAAAAAAGAGGATCCCAACAATTATCGTCCAGTTAGTCTGACATCAGTTCTAGGAAAGATTCTGGAGCAGATCATTAAACAGAGAGTCTGTGAACATCTAGAAGGCAATGCCATAATCACAAAAAGTCAACATGGGTTTCAGAGAAACAAGTCATGCCAGACAAATCTAATCTCTTTCTTTGATAAAATTACCAGCTTGGTAGATGAAGGGAATGCTGTGGATATAGTATATCTTGATTTCAGTAAGGCCTTTGACAAGGTTTCCCATGACATTCTTGCAAACAAGCTTGTAAAATGTGGGCTAGACAAAGGAACTGTTAAATGGATCTGTAATTGGTTGACCGGCCGAACCCAAAGGGTGCTCAGCAATGGCTCCTTTTCATCCTGGAGAGAAGTGACCAGTGGGGTCCCACAGGGCTCTGTCCTGGGCCCAGTGCTATTCAACATCTTTATCAATGACCTGGATGACAGAATTGGGAGCATACTTATCAAATTTGCAGATGACACCAAATTAGGGGGAATAGCTAATACCCCAGAGGACAGGATCAAGATTCAAAATGACCTGAATAGACTAGAAAGCTGGGCCAAAGCTAACAAAATGAATTTCAACACAGAGAAATGTAAGGTATTGCACTTAGGGCGGAAAAATAAAATGCACAGATATAGGATGGGTGACACCTGGCTGAATGAAACTACGTGCAAAAGGGATCTAGGAGTCCAAGTAGACCACAAGTTGAACATGAGTGAACAGTGTGATGCGGCAGCTAAAAAGGCCAATGCTATTTTAGGCTGCATCAATAGAAGTATAGTGTCTAGATCAAGAGAAGTAATAGTTCCACTGTATTCTGCTTTGGTCAGGCCCCACCTAGAATATTGTGTCCAGTTCTGGGCGCCACAATTCAGAAAGGAGATTGAGTAACTGGAGCATGTCCAAAGGAGGGCGACAAAAATGGTGAAGGGTCTGGAAACCATGCCCTATGAGGAACGACTTAGGGAGCTGGGGATGTTTAGCGTGGAGAAAAGAAGGTTAAAAGGTGATATGATAGCCCTGTTTAAATATTTGAAAGGATGTCATATTGAGGAGGGAGCAAGCTTGTTTTCTGCTGCTCCAGAGAACAGGACCCGGAACAATGGATGCAAGCTACAGGAAAAGAGATTCCACCTGAACATTAGGAGGAACTTCCTGACAGTAAGGGCTGTTCGACAGTGGAATGCACTTCCTCGGAAGGTGATAGAGTCTCCTTCCTTGGAGGTCTTTAAACAGAGGCTGGATGGCCATCTGTCAGGGATGCTTTGATTTGGATTTCCTGCATGGCAGGGGGTTGGACTGGATGGCCCTAGTGGTCTCTTCCAACTCTACGATTCTATGATTCTATGATGATTATATATATATATATATATATATATATATATATATATATAGTAATGGTCTGATAAACAGCACTGTTTCCCCGTTATATCACATAGCATGGGTCAGTCACATTACTGTAACACACAAGTCTTCCCTCCTTTCCTTTTCCTGACACCAAAAACTTACTTGCCAAGATGGTGGCCTTTGTGTATTGCTTGGGCTCGCTGTGTCACTTAGCACGCAGGACCACATAGTACATCCTGTCCATTATTAACTATGTATTAATCCCTGGAAACATATCTCATAGTTCCACTTGCAAGCTGTCTTTAACTGAGAACCAGATAAGATTCATCAGGAAATGCATTGATACAAACTAGCCTTCCTGCCCAGACAATTTTCTAAGAAACTTAGAAGACTATTGCTGAAAGACAAAGAACACGATGACATCTGACTTTAAACGTCTGAAAGTAACCAATTCATCATAATTCAACATCATATAAAAGAGGAACTTTGAGATTTAGCCCTCTCCTTTTCTTCCTCCCTCTGATTCTTAGAATTGTATTGTGCTGTAAAGGTCAAATGGGAGATTCCCCTGCATACCATAGGCCCTTCAAATTGGTCAATGATGGAGATAATAAAAGGATTTCATCCTGTCCCAGGGTCCCTAGAATTGTTTTAAAGATTTACGCAATACTGAGAAATGTGCTTTGGGAAAAATTAAAAAATACAACTATTTATAGACACCTTCTCCATCTTATACAGAAATTATATTCTAAATCCACTTTAGGAGTCAAGTGCAACCCTCTCAGGACACTCTCTGGCATAGTAAACGTGAAGAGAGGAGTCTAACAGGGTTGTATTCTTGCCCTGGCTCTTGTTAATCTTTATATTAATTCATTAATAGACCTCTCCAATAGCAAGGATACTCATGTACCCAATCTAGCACAGTGCAAAATTCCAATCCTTCTATATGCTAACAATGCTGCTCTAATTTCATAAACCCCCATTGGATTGAAAAGTGAAATTGCTGCAAGACTAAGGAACTGTAGACAAAACCACTGGGTTCTTAACTTTGATAAATCAAAAATTCTCATTTTTGCCAAGACAGCTAAGTAGTTCTCCTGGAAAGCAAAAGGGCATAATATAGGACAGGTCAGTGTATTTACATATCTTGGAATAGTCTTCCGTTCTAAAGGTATTTGGAATACACATCAGAATTATGTAACTCAATCAGCTCTCTGGTCAATGAATGCAATTAAACAATTTTCTACCCTGGTGGAGAACAATTACTATCTGCGTCTTTAAAACTTTTTGAGGCCAAAACATTGGAACAAATTATTTACAGGGCTCAGATAGGAATTTTTATGAAGAAGGTGTCACAGGAAACAGTTCAAACAAAATTTCTGCGGCCAATTTTGGTGGCACCCAATGGTACACCAAATGCTCATTTAAGGCTTGAGACAGGAATGCCATTCATTTAAGTGAAGGCCTGGAAGTTGATGATAAATTATTGACTAAAAACTCAATTCTTTCGAGTGAGTTTAACCCATTAGTCCTAGCAGATCATTTTTCTTCACCATGGAAACAAGGAGTAGAATGTAAACTGGATTCTTATGGACTCGCTCCTCTATTCTAGTTATCATTGGGTAATGATCAAGCCAAACAAAAAGTTTCTCAAAGAAGTTCCAGGATGAACTTAGTAGGCTACTTCAACACAATAGAATTTGGATAAATAGGAGAGTATGGGAACCAGCAAGATATCTACAAAATTTAACATTTGCTAGGATGAGATTTCCTTTCTTTAAAGCTAGATTTAACATTCTCCCATCTGCACTACTCCAAGGCAGATTCAACAAAGTTCCCAGAACTGAGCACACTTGTCTATGTGGAAAAGTGGAAGTAGAAACTATTTTACATATACTGTTACACTGCAAATTTTATGAGGATGTCAGGTCAATTTATATTGTACCTCTAATAAAAAAAAAAACTTCCTAGGTACCTACATAACCTCTATGTGAATTATCTACTCCAGGATTTAAATCCTTATACTACATGTACAATTGCTAAATTCTGTGTTGCTTCAATGAAAATGAGACAAATTCAGACACACAAAAAAATCTCCCTTATCTTAAATGTATTATTATTATTATTATTATTATTATTATTATTTTAAATCTGAATTTTTTAATTGAAAAGTTGTCAGGGGAAATACAACTAATTTTATTTTGTTTTATTTTACCTTTTAACATTCTGTTATATAATTTCTAACATACTTGGCTTACTCCATAAGGTAGCAAAGATATTTAAAAATCTCAGGAGAGTGGGTATTTTATTACTGTGTATCACTTTGTAGTTTACTATTCTTTTAACTGTATTTTGTATCCCTTTTTAAAATCTTGTTGGTCACTGACCAAATAAAATGTATGTTTAAAGGGAGCTACTCAACACTAGCAGGCAGGTTGTCATTAGTTTTGGCAGCGTGCAAGTTCTTGCAAGGAGAAGACAAATTACCCTTCCTATCAATTGTTAGTTAAACATCCTTAAATATGAAGACTCTTACAAGCAGAATGGATACTCAGAGATGTCTTCCATGTATTCGGGGATCCTTGCTCCAAGGTCAGTGTGCATAGGATAGATTACTGGCAGCCTTTATTATTCCTGGAAAGGCTCAGCAACAATTGCTGTCTTAATATTTCCTAGTTTCTGATTATTTAGTGCAATGCATTTCAAGCTACGTGATGCAGGGCACTGGCATATTTTTACCCAGAGTGAGAGGGTTTGGCACATTTTTACCCATTGGCTACAACTTTCTTTACTGTAAATTTGCCAAGGATAAGTTGCCAATGCCTGAGGAACTGGTGCCCAGTTACCAGGTTACCCAGGTTAGTCTTGTGAAGGTTCAAGCTCACCAGTTCAGGGTCCATGCCCTGTCCTCTCACCCAGTGAGTAGAAAGATCCTTGTATGTTTCTCATGTTGTCCCATAACTTAGAAAGGTGAACATTTGGTTGTTTAAATATTTGATATTTTTGCTCTAGTTATTTACAAGTTGTGAAAAAGAAAATCACCCCACAAAATGTTTGTTAAATCATATCACTTTGGGGCAGCACAAAATTGAATTCATCTAGACTCTTGCTCCCTGTTCCCTTTTCACAGGGAAATCTGAGACAACTCTGTTGACATACACCTTGGATTAAGTGAGATTTAGAATAAGATCAAAGAGTGCCACATGTCCTCCATGCCTCTCCCTCCTAACTGGAGCTACATTAGCTTCTATGTGGTGCCAGAGCTTTAAAAAATTATGCTTTTTAGACCACAGCTTCCAGAATCCTTCAGCTAATAGGACCAATAGCTTTGCTGCCTAGAGGATTCCAGGAGGCGTATAAGATTATTTTTCCAATTTCTCTGCTTGGTTTCATTATGGACCTGGAGGTCGTGCTCTAAATGTAGATGCCAAAAGCAGATTCCAGTCTTCAGCCCTCAAGTCAATTTCGATCCATGGTGACCCTGTGGATGAGACATCTCCAAGATTCCCTGTCCTTGACTGCTCTGCTCAATTCCTGCAAACTAATACCCATGACCTTCCTAATAGAGTCCATCCATCTAGCATGTGGCCTTCCTCTCTTTCTGCTTCTCTGCACCTTTCCTAGCATTACTGCTTTTTTCATGAGTCCTCCCTCTTCATGATGTGACTGAAGTACGACAGCCTCAGTTTTGTCATCTTGGCTTCCAGGGAGATCTCTGGCTTGATCTCTCTTGTACCTATTTATTTGTCTTTTTGGCTATCTATGGTATCCTCAGCACTCTTCTCCAGCACCACATCTCAAATGAATTGATTTTCTTCCTATCTACTTTCTTAACTGTCCAGCTCTCACATTCATGCATGGTAATAGGCTTATATGATTCTGACTTTTGTGTTGAGTTGTATGTCTTTGCATTTTAGAAACTTTTCTAGTTCTTTCACAGCCACTCTCCCCATTCTTAATCTCAATCTGTAGCACTTTATCTGTCATCCATACTTTTTCTCTTTCTTTTTGTCTCTTGAAAGTGTCTGTCTGAATTCTTCTTTTATTATGTCCCTGGCTTCAAACCATAGTTCTTCTGGTTCTCAGTCTATTATGCTTGAGTTGTGCAAATCTGTTCCTTATATTGTCAATAAATTCTGTTGATATATTGTTTAGATGATATTTTGGTATGATGACTGGTTTTGTTTTCTTATTGAATTTTACTCTTATTTACTCTTTATATAGCCATCGCCAAAGAAAGAAATCTGTTTCTTCTACTATTGTCCCCAGTGAAGAGTAATGGGATTAACAAGTATTTGATATGATTACAACTACTATAATCAAGACAATATATTGATAAAAACTGATTGATAATGTAGGAATTGACCAATCCACATATCTAACAGAAAACAGATTGTATATATGTCTTTCTCCCCCCCCCCTTCCCTGAATCCTAATTTATTAGTGGGTTACTTAATTTAAAGTTATATCAGTTTAGGGTTTATTTTTTCTCCCCCCCCCCCCCAATGCCTTTCAAGGTCAAGCATTTTCCCAACATATCTGGAACACATTTAATTTTGATATCATCTTTGGCTATCTTCTTTGTATTACACCGCAAAATGGATCACGGCCTCCCATGCTTTTCAAATTTTATGTCCCTCCAGTGAGTACATCAATGTACTCAAAACAAACATACACTATAGTAAATAGCCCTGTCCTAATGAATATTGTTAAACATGAGTGGGATGGCTTCAAGTGCCTCCTCAAAGAACTCCCGGAATTCCACTCATAAAATATGTTCATCTTGAAATATTGTGGATTGTAGAGTACATGCATGAACCATGCCAGTCTACAACTCAAAATCATTTTGTGCGCTAAGATATATACATTGGACCAGTTGACTCATCCACTAAGGCAGGGTTGGTAAGCACTGGACAAGAAATAAGATGTGTGTTCCACCTCATGTCCATAGTAAAATACAATGAGTGAAAACTATATATACAGTGTTATAGCTTATTTTCCGTTATCACTTTCTCCCTTTTAGAGAGGAAAAGGTCACATAAACTGGCCTAACTGTGCACATCATCCATCTTTACTATAGAAAAGGGAAAATAGTGCCTGCACCTATTTACTGAAATCTTGTCTGGATCTATCTTTGAACCAACCCTCAGAACTTTTCCCATCATTTTAACATGAGGTCAATTCACATACTAGGGAGCTGTAGTCCATTCACAACTTTCACTGAATTGAATTGAATAGGGAAGTCTCACATTTATCAAGCATTTTGGCATTTGTTTCCCAGGGCTCATTGGCTTGGGGTAAGCTAGAGTAGATCTCAAAGTATATTTGCACTTTGTGGTTTGCAGACTCCATTGCTACTGTGAGAGCATGGCCAGTCAACTTACTGCTTTTGTAAACTTTGGAATGCTTGACTTGATTTGCTCTTCTCAGATTTTGTTGACTGTGATATTGTCTTATACTATTTCGCCTGTGAAATATCCAGTGGAATGACACCCCACACCACTGTTTATCTTTATGGCTCAAGCTTGGTTTTGCGTTTTGTTCTGATTCACACACCCCTATCCAACTATGTAATCATTCTGGATTAGAATGGGCTAGAAATCCAACTGTTGTTTACTGAAAAGACAATTTAAAAATCTGGCCACTCCATTTCACATTTCAACAAACCTGCACAAAGTACTGCTTGAGCTGAAATTATCTAACTGAAACAGTTGGCTAACCATGAAGTTCCCATCCTTAATTCCATTCATGCCATGTAACATTACAAGACAAGGAACCAGGATAAACTATAGAGGACCCATCTTTCTTTTTAGTGGGTAGACAATAACAAACCTAAATGGTTTCTTTCTTTATTGAAAGAAAAAGAACTGAAACATCTCAAAGCAATTCAACATTTGCTGAGCTGTTGTTGTCGTTTTAAGGAGGCTATGTTCCCTAAAGAACCAGCTTGGCATAGTGGTTTGAGTGTTGGACTAGGACTCTGAAGACCAGGGTTCGAATCCCCACTAAGCTATTGAAACCCACTGGGCAGGTCATACTCTCAGCAACAGGGGAAGGCAATGGCAAACCTCCTCTGAACAAATCTTGCCAAGAAAACCCCATGATAGGTTCACCTTAGGGTTGCCATAAGTTGGAAACAACTTGAAGATGCACACACAACAACAACTTGTTCCCCAAAGTGTGGAAAACTTTGGAGCTTAAATGTTGATCATCATCTTCATGAAGTGGTTGAGAAGTGATTTGGAAAGATACCGAGAATTATAAAGCATGCATTATAATTTCTTTATATAAATTTATGCTGCAGATGCATTGGAATACTGCAGTCACATTGCTTCAAAAGGTTACACCACCTTAAGAAGCACATTGCTCAACATGTAAAACACCAGGAAACAGAGGATAAAATGATCAATAGTTTCGAGTACACATACCCTGAAGATTCTTTTTTTAAAAATCGAGGATCTATGGCTGCAGCCATACTGTAGAAATAAAGCAGTTTGGCACCATTTTTATCTTCCATGACTGAATGCCATGGAATTCTGGGATTTGTAGTTTTGTGAGATATTGACCCTTTCCTGTCAGAGAACTCGGTGGGGAAGCTTAGCAGAGGGGACAAAACGGATCTTTGGATCAGACGTTTGCATGACACAGATTCAAAACTCTACTCAGCCCTGAAAATCAGTGGGTGATATTGAGATAGACCCTATTTCTTGTCTGACTCTCTTGAGGTGGCTTGAAGAAGAAGAGAACATATGCCTCTTTGAGCTCATTAAAGGAAAGGTAGAATATAAATGTAACAAATCATTACCTAAAGCTTATGTGATGTTAATGTTGAAGTTGGTGTAAATTTACCAGAAGTTGCTTGTATTTAGAAAGTACGCACTGCACACATATTACACATTCACCGCATGGTGATGCTGATTGTAGGTCCCCGTGTCTGGATACAAGTATCAAACACTTTAAGAGGAGAGATATGCCTCTGATTTGGGCATATTCAGAGCACCTTCTCCTGTGTTCAGCACAGGAGCTGCTGTGAAATGGTTCCTTCGTGTGATGTAAACAAAATATACAGTATATACTCAACTGTAAGTCAACCTCCTCTATAAATTGAGGGCAGGTTTTTGGGGTCAAAATTATGGATTTTGATATGGCCCATGGGTAACTCAAGGGTAAAACCTAGGGGCATGTAACAAAGAGTAAAGCAAAGGAAAAGAATGTGAAAGAACTCACAAAATTCCAGCAGGCCTGTTTGTGCTCATACTGAAAGTCAGATGGATAAGAGAACAGAGAGAGTAAAGTGTTTCCAGGACAGATTACCCTCTTGTCTTCATCAGAGGATGGTTCCTTTTTAAATAAGAGTTAAAGTAGAGTAAAGTAGGGTAAGTCAACTCAGGTGTTTTGAGTCAATTTTTGTCCAAAATTTCTACCTATACATAAGTATATACAGTAGTAAGTCTCTCATCAATTGGGTGGTGGCAGGAAGGCAGGGATTTGGATCAAACCTGATTTTAGAACCATATCAGATTGATTTGGATAGATTCATGTGATTTCCAAATTGAAACAGGGCTCTTCTGAAGTGGACTAAGTAAGAAATCTTCATGTGTGTTCAGATGCATATCAGTTTTTCAGGTTCTGGTTATAAGATGCAGTTGCTTCCTAGAATCTAATTTGTAAGATAGGAACCCTTGCTGCCGATTCAGTATTCCCCAGCACACGTTGTGTCTGGACTATGTTGAGAATCAAAAATAAATCAAAAGATCCTTACTGGCATATAACTCACAGGTCAATATGCTTCAAAATTATTTTGTTGCTGTTGAAATGGTTATAAGCGGCCTGTTTTATTTTACATCCAAATAGGGTCTGAATGAACTGTACAGTTGCCAGAACATTGCATACTATATTTCTGTATACTTTAATAGTTTTCCAGCTTTCACTGCTGACCCCAAGCCAACATCTCCAATTCCCTGAACCTTGAGATAAATTACTAGCCTGATCCTTGGTCATTATGAATTGGCAACTTGGCTCTGGTAGGACTGGGAATTGAGTCAACTGTTTTTCTTTTCTATAATATTAATGGGAAGTGAAATAAGTAACTGGATTCCTTTGTGAAATGGTTTCAGCTTTCATCCTTCATTTCAATATCTATTTATTTCTCATGTTTTCCTCAAACTCTGATTTAAGAAGAATGTGCCATATCAGACGTGCAATATCTTAATATTTCAAATGGTAATTTACTTTCTGATTTTGCCATGTGTTGTATTCTTTTTCTTTTCACTGTGGGAAAGAGACAGAATGGCATATGTTTTTATTACATGATTTAAATATGCTGCTACTTAGAATCACTGCTCTCTCTCTCTCCTGCCTGTCTCCTCCCCAGTGTTTACATGTAGTAGGAGGAGAGGGGATGAGAAGAAAAAAATTAAGTCCACAAAGTTGGTAATGAAAATATACCAAGTGAATGATTTGCCTGTAAAATAAGCATTATCGGGAATGAAGGGTACAATAGGCCTTTGGTCCACTGGGACCAAACCACTGGGGTTTGGTTCCAAGACCCCCCCCTCCCCCATGGATACAAAAATACATAGATGTGCAGGTCCAATTATAAACAAGGGCATAGTAAAATGAGGTCCCTTATATAAAATGGCAAAATTTCAGTTTGCTTTTTGGAATTGAATTTTTTGAATATTTTCAAGTTGTGGATGGCTGGATCCATGGATGCAGAATCCATGAATATGGAGGGCTGACTGTACATTCGTCTGACTCATCTGAACAGCATCATCTGATTATGGAAGCTATGTGGAGTTGGGCCTGGTTAGCACTTGAATGGGAAATCACTAGGTAATACCAATGGACAATGGACACTCCTGGTCTAGCTGGAACAATGTTCCCATTCAATATAAGGCAACTTTGGCCCAGGATAGATGGGCCCTTTATGGTGTGGCAGCAGCACAACTAGGGTTAGGGACTGTGTGGCAACTGCACGGTCCCTAACCCTAGCACATACTGGCAGTGCTACAATGGCGGTGCCCTGTGTGCACGGGCACCACCATTATGATGTAAAGGATGCATCGCGTCTGCACATCGCACCATGCCAGTTACATGACGAGTGCGCCATTGGCTCACTTGTGACGTAACTATGGCAGCGCAAAAAGAGTGTTCTAACTATTACACAAAATCATCCACCCCTCAGTTGCATATATCTTTTTTGTTAGTGTGGCGTACTTCCAAGTAAGTATGCACAGGACTTCATAGGCTGAAAACTAAAGACACTTATTTGGAAGGTGATTAAATTCAAGGGCATTTCTGAATAAACATGCCCCAAACTGCATTCTTAGTGTTCTGCTTTAGTTAGATTATGCCCTTAGACTAGTCCACAATCAGCTTACCCTAGAGGATTCTAGAATACAGATTTTTGTGATTATGATTATTAATCTAAAAACAAGATTGGCCCAATTCATGGAAAAAGTGTTTTTAGAAATAACCACATTACCAGCCAGGGCTGGTCCTACCAATTGGCAGAATGAGATCACTACCTCAGGCACAGAAACATAGGTGTAAGAGCAGAACACCGCCGATGTTGCCAGAAGTCCTCAATCCATTTCCCATCCGTCCCACAGAAGCTGATTTTCAAGAACGATTCTGAACATTTCTTGAAAATTGGCCTCTCTGGGACGGATGGGGAACAGATTGGAGACTTCTGGTGGCATTGGCAGCGTTCTCCCGTGTAGTAATATGCATGATTTCCCCATTTCATTCCCTTTCTGCTCCCTTCTGTTCTGCACCATTTCCGTTCCCCAGGGCCTGTGTGATAAACTCCTGAGACTGGTCAAGCCTACAGAGGCAGATGAGTCTGTGCAGAATCAGGCCCTCAACTCATCTGAAAGAACAGGATGGGGCATCTAACTGCTTCCCAGGATTTATTGGCTCACTTTCCTTCTTGGCTAGACTGCATTTTCCTTATAGACAGGCTGCTTCTAGTACACAAAGGGTTTCCTTCAGCTCCTTAGAGCTGCTCTGGAAGGAGTCTGGAAATCTGGGGCTCAGAAGACTGGAAGACAAGCCCTGGTGAAGAGACTTCTGAAGAGCCTTGCCTTCTTTCTCTCCCTAAGAAAGACCTTACCTCTTGGGTAGATTGCTGGCTCTGCCCTTGCCTCCACCTGTGGCAATCTTACAAGGCTGAGACAAATCCCACAACATCTCCACACTGTCTACTCCTCTCCTTCCTTGTTTTCAGCCTCAGTATTTATACCTGTGTTGGCCCACCCAGCTGCTGAGTCTCCAGCCTCTCCCTGTTGTCAAGTGACCGATCAGCTGTCAGCATTCTTCTCATCTCTGATCAGTACATCAGTTTGGCAGAAGCAGCAGGGGTGAAGGATGGTAGGTTGGCAATCACAGATAGCTCTTGGGTATATTGGTGATGACACCATTATCTGCTCCATTACAGCAGCAACATATCTTCAACAAGCCCCCAGCACAACATTTAGAGCAAAGTAGCATAACTCTGACATTCAGGTTTGTTCAATCCATTCTATCTCCAAAGCACATAAAAAGTACCTTTTGTGAAAACAAAGACAGACCAGATTTTAAAAGTTCTGCAACATCATACAAGGATCAGAACGCTGGCTGTGAAAAATGTGTCTGAAGGTCTTGCTAACAACATAAGGGGAATGTCAGGAACTCTCCCTTGGTTTAAAGCAACATGTCTCATTTTAGGTAGGTGCTAGCAATAGAACAGCCTAAGATGAATGACCTCAAAAGCATTAATCTTGGATCTTAAGACCATGAGACAAAACATTAGTGAAGTCACCTGAAAATAATTCAGAGAGCTAAGGTTTTCCCCTTCTTTCCAGCAGATGTTTCTTCCTCAGTTCTGTACAAACTTATGCTACATAAACACACACACACATATCCATCTTACGAACCTGTAGGTGACATTCAAAAAGTTTACCTTTCTTGAAAATAACCCTTGAAGGAGTATAAAGAAATGTGCTCACCCCATGTCTTCAGTAGACATCTGCCTGCATCACTGATGTTTACATTACTTCCCAAAGTTACAACCAGATGCTCTGAATCACTGATTTCCAAAGTCATTGGTTGTGGCTTTGATCATGCATTTCACTTCTAGGGCTGTGCTTTGGCATAGACTAACTAATACTGTCAACTAAAACCAAGTGGAACGTGCCTGGGCCTTGACTGGAGGAGATGTATTGTGAGAAGCCAAACATGAGCCTCTGGACAAGCTTACAAGGAGTTGAGAAGATCTGTCTGGTAGCAACTGGCACTGGCCAAAAGGGGTACTTTTGCTATAGAGAATCTGTTTCACACTGTTAAACCAAATTATTCCAACCTTCCATCAGAGATACAGACATCGGGTGGGTTTTTATTTTCAATTGAAGGTGCAGGAATTTTGAAAGCCATCATAAAAGCCCATTCTTCCAGGGAAGCATGCTTTTACAATTTGGTAATGTACTTAATACTTCTTTTCTTCTGTCTCTTTTTTTAAAGGTTTAACAAAAGCTATAGGAACAAGATATCCATTTGTATGAGTCAGTGTCTTATGGAAGCAATAAAGATACCTATCTTTGGCAATTTGGTATTCTACCTTTCTTGGTCTCCAGCCAATTTCTACTGAGGTGAGATCCAGATACTCTTGGAACCAATTTCTGAAAATCAGGATGAGAAAAGTGACCCAGTGGACCATGCATTTGTATATAGTATAATGAAATCTTTCAAGCTGGAGGTCTTTGAAGACAAATGTCCCTTGCTAATGAACTGTTAAGGTACACAGCAGTTATTGAACATCGGTTGTGGCAGTGAAAATTAATGTATGAAACAGACCTGGATAACTTGTGAGTAACTTAGCCAATAGCAGACCACCTGCAGGGATACCCCTACCCTCCTATTTCCGTAGTTCCAGGCAGACAGCCAAACAAAAAGATTTATATGTAAACTGCATTTAACTTAGTAAATTTTTATTTTATTTTTACCAAAATATCCACCAAATGCTAGTTCCCCCCACCCCCATTATGCTGAATCAAGTTATTCACCCTGTGTTCTTCCTACAGCTTCACCACCTCTTTCTCTGGCTAACTTAGGCTGTGTGTGAACTGCAGGAATACCGCAGTTTGATGCTGCTTTAATTACTATGGCTCAATGCTATGGAATTCTGAAATTTGTAGTACTCTGAGATATTTAGCTTTCTAGAGAGCTCTAGTGCTACAACAAACTACAAACGCATTATAGGATTGGGCCATGACAGTTAAAGAAATGTCAAACAGCATTAATTCTGCAGTGTGGCAGCAGCCTCAGTCCCAAATAACCTGCATTAGTGAACCAAAAAATAGCAGTCCTTATTGAAACAAAATTGTTCCCAACATTGGTCAGGACATAAAAGGCCAAGAATCTCATATCCTGTACCATCATGTAGGGCCTGCAGTTAAAGTTATGAATCCTATGTATATAAGATACTGACTGACTTCCTGCTCCTTCTAATTCCAATATGTCACCAATAGATTGCAACTTTCTATGGGGCAGGTAATTTTTGTAAACTGTGTCACCTAAGCAAGTCACCTATAATCCAGTGTCTGTTAACCACAGTCTGTGAAGAGTCATTACACCTTTCGTGAAGCAGGATGCATGTATTTCCCTTATTCCTGTTCCCTCGCACAATGATTCCAGTGACAAACAAGTTACTCTGAACTCGCAGATCTATCCCTATGCTGGAATGATCCCAAGAACATCACTGGCACAACAGTGGAGACTTCTCCTTCTAACCCCCACATCTTCCTTTCCATAGGAAAGGCAAGATGCCACAGCATCCTATTACCCCTTAAGTGCCTTCTCAGGAAGAATACGATCGTCCTATAATCCATACATTTAATCCATGAACAACTTTCCTATTTTATATATATTTTACACTCATCCTCCACCCCAGATCATTAAATGAATTTTGACTAATTCTGCTATTCACATTGGCTGTAAATTAATACGGCAGGTCAAAGCATTTTGTGCTGTCAGGCTTTTACAAACTGACTTGGGTTGGGCTTTTAATGCTTGCAGTAGTGGGTTCTTTTTGGGGAGTTGCACATAGTCTTTTAACGAAGTTTATTATTTTTAATGTCTAATAAATTGTTTTTTAAAAAATTATACTTTTATTAATGCTTTGCAACCCTGTGGATGAGACACTTCCAAGACTCCCTACCCTCTACCTCCTGCAGGCTCAGGCCTGTAGTCTTTTTGTTTGAGTCTAACCATCTGGTGTGCAGTTTTCCTGCCTTTCTACTGCCTTCCACTTTTCCTAGTATCATTGTCTTTTCTAATGATTCATTTTTCCTCTTTATGTCTCTTCCAGAGAGAGTTCTGGCTTGAGCTGCTTTAGAATCCATTTGTTTGTTTTCTTGGCTGTCCATTGTATTTTCAGAACTTTTCTCCAGCACCACATCTCAAATGAGTTGATTTTCTTCCTATGTGCATTTTGCACCATGCAGTTCTCACATCTGTACATGGTGCTGGGGAATGCAATGGCTTGGACGATCCTCACGATAGTGTTCATTATGCCTTTACACTTGATGATCATGTCCAGTTCTTTCTTAGCTGCCCTTCTCAATCCTAGACTTCTGTTTTCTTGAATACAGTCTTTGTTCTGACTAGTATTTGAATCAAGGTATGCAAACTCTTTGATCATTTCATATTTTTCATTGGCTAGGATAAATTCTTGTAGATCTCCCATGGTCATTATTTTTTTAAAATTTTCAGCATTAATCCAACCATGGCATTTTTTCTCTTTGACCTTTCAGTATTGCTCCAAATTTTTGTTTGTTTGTTTCTACTAGTTGTATTGTCTCCCCTGCATATCTTAGCTTGTTAATGTTCCTTCCGCTCCGTACAATGTTTTCTGCATCTAGGTTGAATAATTAAGGTGGTAGTATGCAGCCTACTTGACCCTTTCCCAACTGGGAACCATTCTGTTTCTCCGTATTCCATTCTGATGGCCGTTTCTGAGTACAGATTATGCATTAGGACAGTGGTGCGGTACACACGGCGCTAAAGCACCATGCTCAAGCCGTGCTAGCACGTAATGGTGGCGCGATAATGGTGGCACCCTGTGCACATGGGCGATGCCATTATGACATCACAGCTGTGCTGTGTTCGGTGCGGCGCGGGTGTGATGTCTTCACCCTGCCCCAGGCCACTTTGGGCGGCCTGGACATGGCACGCGAAAGAGCTTTGTAATGGAGCTCCTTCTGTGGGTGTGCCTTGTTCCCACAGCCACCAAACGGTTGCGGGAACGCCGCCAGGGAGAAAGGGCCCGAGTGGCCCCTTTCTCTCCTGGCTCTGACTCCTGGGGTGTCCTGAGGCATGAAGCCCCAAGGACACCCCTTTTCCAGGCCACAGGGAAGTGGCATTTTGCCAGTTCTCCATGGCTTGGAGAAGGGCCGGATTGGGGCCTCTGGGCTGCCGGTATGGCTGCTCTGGCCCCAATCCTCCAGGGAAAGGGACGGGTACAGGCTGCCCCAAAGGGACGGTCTGTACCGCGTCAATCTGATGTGGTAGCAATACCACTCCTCTAAGTGCAAGCCAATAGCATTGTTATTATTATTATTATTATTATTATTATTATTATTGGTGAGCTATGCAGTCAAAGATTTGCTGTCCAATAAAGCACATGCAGATTTTCTTTTGGAATTCCCTGGTGCACTTCAATACTCAATATATGTTTGCAAGGTGATTTCTAGTGCCTCTTCCTTTCTTGAATCCAGCTTGGCCATCTGGGATTTCACACTCCATATATGTTGAGAGTCATGGCTGCAAAATTTTGAGCATGACCTTCGTTGCATGGAAAATAATATAATTGTTGCAATCTTTTGTGTCTCTTTTTTGCGGATGGTAATATATAATGACCGTTTCCAGTCTGTGGGCTATAGCTTTGTTTTACATATTTGTTGAGATTTTAGTTAAAACTAAGCTTGACTCTGTATCTGTGTATTGGACAAATTCTAGCAGTATGTCATCTGTTCCTGGTTATTTGTTCTTTCTAGTTGCTCAAATGCAGCTTTCACTTTGCTTTCCAAAATTTCATCTTTGTAAATTTCTTCTTCCCATGCATCATTCATCCTTTCACATTTTTATATAGCTCTTCTGGGTATTGTTTTCATCTTTTTTTTTTATTTCATCATGGTCATGTATTATGTTCTGATTGTAGCACATCCCCACCCTTGGTTTAAATTTCTCTTTGAATTCTCAGATCTTGTGGAAGAGGTCTCGGGTTCCTTTTTGTTATCGGTTTCTATTCCTCTACATTGGTGGTTCTAGTAGCTTTCTTTACCCTTCCACATTAATAGCCAAACAGTAGCATCCAAGGTTCTGATTGTGTTTCTGTCTCCCATTTCTTTTGCTTCTCTTCTTTCTTTAACTGTCTGAAATCTTTCATCTATCATCCATTGTTTCTTTTCCTTATTTTTGACCACTGATATAATCTTTCTGCATTCCTCTATGTCCCTGACTTCTGTCTATAGTTTTTCTGGTTCCTGGTCAAAATACTTATATCATTTACATACCTTTTGTTTTTTCCCCATTAAAGGTTATTTTAAAACAAACTTTACCAAGGATGGGGGGAGAAGCACAGACAAGCAGCAAAAAAGACTTAAAGCCAATGGTGTTCTTATGTGGGATATAGAATAAACAAACATCAGGAGAATCACACTGTCTCATGAAAGATGGTTACACAAGACACAACCATTCCTGATTGCCAGCAAGTTTCTTGGGACAGCACTGGTGATGACCGCAACTGCTTTTACAGTAAACTACAAAAAACAACCAGTGAGCAAAAAACGTAATTCAACAGACTTGATACAAAGTCTTTCTGTCATTTTTTTTTTAAAAAAAAAACCTTTACATTAACTGGAGATTATTTAACCCTAAGAGAAAAAATTGTGGATTGATTTCTGAAAGTGAGAGCAGTGTAAGAGAAGATGGGAAGTGAAAGTAACTGTAACAGAGGAGACAGACTTTAGTCTGTAAAAGAAAGGTGGCCATAGAAATTTGTTGTTGGGGCACAGAAGAGAAGGATAGAGTTGGATAGAAGAGGAGAGACAGAGAAATTAGGAGAAGAAAAACAGAGACTGAGATGAGAAGGAGATGGAGAGAGGATCAAAAATCTTGCAGGAGAAGGAGTGCAGAATGTGGTGGACAAATAGAGATTGACCAGAGAATCTAAGGGAAAGAATGGTGAGAATGAATAACAAGCTAAGAGAGGCAGCTAGACTAAGGGCAAATCAAGTTTCATAAAGCTTCAGCATTTGCTAAGGAAACAAAAATATTTAAATATTAAAGATATCAAAGCCAAGGCAGTTAGGGTCTAGCTTTAAATCAGCAGAGTAGCAGAAACTTGTCCTTGTCTAACTATGCTTTTCTAACTGAGACTGATTCTAAAACAACACAAGTAGCTTGCAGTTTAAACAAAAGTTTACTAATAGCTTTAATCTACATATACATAGAGGCTATATCATAACCTAGCTAAGGAATAATTCAAGTAAAAAAGGTGGGATACAGACTGCCCAAAAAGGGCGGTCTATCCCCGCCTTGTTTTGCTGTGGAAGGGAGCCGTAGCGGACAAACTGCGTGGGTTCTTTCTGCAGCGCCATTGTGATGCCACAGTGCACCAATGGCACATGCACAGTATCACAATGACACCGGGACATGCGGACGCTAGGCATCCATGACGTCAAAATGGTGGCGCCTGTGTGTACAGGGAACCGCCATTTTGACACCCTTGTCATGTGCCAGGGGTGAGGCACGTATGGGCGGTACACCCTCAGCCAACCCCTAGCACGTGACGAGGGCACACTTTAGGCCTATCTAGATTGGGCCAAAGAAATATTTACCTCACCTTCTTTCTAAAGAAAGTTGAGAGACAAGAAAGATGGAGAACCCAACAGTTCAGGAGAAAATCTTTGTGTGAGAGAGCTTCCCAAAAGGGAAAGTAACCTGAATCACATGGGTTGTTTACCAGTTTGCAAAGTTATTGCCCTGTGATTCAGTAAAAGCAAATGGGATGTTTGCAAGTGGAGAGACAGAAGGATTTGAATGCAGGAAAATCTATCTATATAAGGAGGGGGAGAGAGAATGCCAAAAAAAAAAAATCTTCCAATATTTACACATTAGGATTTATGGCTTGTTGTGCTAGCTGACCACTTACATAATTATCAGTCCACTGCTCTTTAGTATGTTCTTTTGGAGATTTCTTGTTACAAGCTGTAACACAAAACTTTACACTATAGACAATTGTTTAGGAATGTTTTTTATGCAGCAATCCAAGGTGATGAGGTAAGCAATGATGATGGAGAATGGATATCCAAGTTACTTACCAAAGGTCTAATGTGCAGAAATTCCTCACGGTGATCAGCAACATTTCAGGATATATAGTATAGTGTTTTCCCCCCCTTTCTGCAGAAACATGTTCTATCTGTTGACTCACTTTAAATCACGCTTTCCACTTCTTGCAAACTGTTATTCATTCCCAAATTGCTCCAACTACAAGAAATTTCTTAATTAGGTCTATTTTCTTCTGTGATTTTTTTTTTCCATACCAGCATTTCAGTATTAGTGACAGGGAAACACTTTTTAAGTACAATAAAGGTTTGCAAACTATGAGTCCTTCCTTTTAGCCTTGTATGTTTCAGAGATCTAATTAGGACAGCACAGGAAAATTAAAGTTCCAGAGTATCCTGATCTGTTGGGACCAAAAGCCACACATTGGGGCTCAACAGACCGCAGGGCAGGCTGGAGCTGCCTGGTTTTGCTCCCGAGGGACTCTTCAGCAGCCAAACCGGGTGGTGTCCCTCCACACCAAAAAGAACCTAGAAAAAAACGGGTTCTTTTAGTTGTGTGTGGCCGACACAATGAGTGCGCCACTGGCGCACTGTCATACATCGCTGATGCAAGTGTGCCACCGTGATGTGCAAACGCTGCACTGCGCTTGCATCATCATGGCGGCACCCATGTGGATGGGAGGCTGCCATGATGCCAGTGCTGACAGGTACTAGGGTTTGGGAGCATGCTGATGCTGTGTGCTCCCGAACCCTAGAATTGGTGCCAGGATGCCACTTTTTGCCTATTTGTATTGGGCCATTGTGACCAACAGCTCCCCTAGATTCCTACTACAAGTGGGAGTGGCTAAACAAACAAAGGGCTCCATCCAGGAATGTTAATCAAATCCAATCCAGGAATTCAGTTTTTCTACTCCCTAAACAAGGAAGGGAGAGTCATAACATTTCATGTTGGGTTATAGCTCAGGCTAGTTTAGGGATAGATAAGACAGAATTGTTCATTCAGTCACAATAAAGTAACCAATGGTCCATCATTTATGTTAAACAATAGTGATCTGACATTATGCAGCAGCATGCATCCATTTCAGGCATCCTGGCTAAATGTCTGAACTAACCTACTGGGTGATCCACTGTTTGTGCAAACCAGGTCTCAGTTTTAATGTAAACACATTCTCGAGTAGAATTCAGAATTCAGAATAATCATCATTCTTCATCTCAGCTCATTGCACTTTTTTTGTTAAATAAAAGAGGTCACAGACCACACAGACCAATAACTGATTTCAAATGATAAACTTTTATTCTGAATATACTGTTTATTCCACATAATTAAACACAACATTTTAAGGATTATAAATTTTTTATAACATTATTGTACAAATTTTTACAAAATGGTTGACTTTTCTCATTTCAACCTTGTCAAATTCACAAAAGTGTCAAGAGAACACAATAAAAGGAAGAAAAATCCTATCTGCCCAATTAACAGCATTTTTCTCTTTTGGGGGGGGTGGATGTCTAGTGAACATCTCAGTTAAAGCAGCCCCACAAAGCATGATGGAGATATCCCAGAACATCTAAGACTAGAATTGTCAGATCAAAACTGCAAGTTCACTTAAAATTTGAACAAGGTGGTATCACTTTATCCTCGGCAAAAATATTCTCCATGAAGTGAGCTTCAATTTTATAGAACATATACCGCAACAGATAACACAAGCTGCTGGTAACAGGCTGCAGCCAATTTCTGAAACTCAGGACACTTTTCGAACCCTTTTCTTTTTTTTTTACAATAGTCTACAGCTAATATTAACAATATTAACAATGTAGTATGGAAAAAAATTAGCAACCCAGAAACTTGGCCTGTGTTAAGAGTGTGATTAAATGGCCTTTCTTTTCTGGAGATTTTCCCAAATAGAACAGAGGACCCTGGAGAATGATTTTACCATAATTAATAATTTTGTTTTGTTTGAGATTTGCAGGATGAGAAGCATCAATCCATTATTTCAGATGAATAAAAGTGATGTATAGAAAGTTCAGACATTACCTTCACTACATGAGTGCCATGGCCAATATTTAGCTTCCCTATTACATCAGTAATAATGCCTGAAATTTTCAAGTGCAAGTAAATTTCTTGGATTATGCCAATATTTCCAAGTCTAGTGAAAGTGGGGTGCTGGTAGGGAAAGTACCCACATGATGTGGTAGCTAACTAAAGGAAAGTACCACCCACAACCAAAAATCTCCCATGTGTAACTCAAGTGAAGATGGACCCCATGTATCAAAGGAGTGCTGCTGAACCATTGTCACTTCTATGGCATTGTGTTTATTAACTAGAAACATCACAAATATCATTGTCATCAACCATGAGAATTTTCACACTATACAATTATATTCCATTTTAAGTGCTATAGCCACATCCCATGGAATCCTGATATTTACAGTTTAGGGGAAAGTGTTTAGAATTCACAAACAGAGAGCGTTAATGCCTCAGCAAACTACAAATCCCAGGACTCTACAGGATGCACGGTCAGTGAGATGGAATCATAGTGCTATATTTATGTAGCATGAAATGGCCCCATGACAACACTGCTGAGCATGGATCTCTGTAATGAAGTCTCTATACACTGTGCAAGTTTTCTATACATTATTGAACTCTTCATACGCTCTACACAGAATTTGTGGAATGCTATTCAAGCAGAAATTTTTACATCAGGAATGAAGGGAATACTTGCAAATTGTCTCATCCTTAGAAAGAAAGGATGCCCTGACACATCGATCCTTCCCATAGAGAAAATGGTCAATCCCAATAAGATTTTTTTTGCACTTTAGTGTGCTTTTTTTGGGGGGGGGGGGTCATCTGTGCAAAACCAACATGTGCAAACACACAGCTTTCTGCAGAAGAATGTTGTGAGTTTGGGGGTTTTGGTTGTTTGCACAAATGATTTTTTTTTTTTTTGCACAAAAATGTCCAGATATGTTAACAATTATCTTCCAAAATCTGATAATCTCACCCAACAAGGAGGCAACATTTGAAATTATTTGTTCTTGCATTTAAGAACAAAATAAGCAAATAGTCATGTCTCCACTATCTGCAGAGGCTTACCAGATACAAGTGTGAATATAAGAATATCAGGGCCAGGACTATTTGGGGTGGAAAATGCCAAGAAGGGACCAGGAGCATGGGCCGTCACACCACTGATACATGGAGTCCAGCTTCACTTGAGTAATGTGTAAAAGGAACATCTGGCAATGTTTGAATAGGCAATAGGGCATCATCTCCCAGGAAAAGGGTAATAAAATATCTCCATGTCCTTTAAAAGGTATTAAATTATTATTATTATTAAAAAACTCAAACAAATAGCAAGTAACACTTGGGTTGCAAAGGTCACTTTAAAAAGGGGTAGTGCCTGTCTGAACGCAGTAAGGCCAGTGCTTAAAGTCAGTTAAAGGAACAGTATACGAAAACTTACAAATGGCAGCAACACTGTTTTTCTTGTCAAGTTTAAGCAATAAAGCCTCAAGCATTAGAAACATGTAAAGAGATCATACTAAAGTCTTTAAAGGTACAAGACTTAAAAATCTCCACAATCAAGCTCATGAAATATATGTCATGTTAAAAACCTGGTATAAATATGGACCACACTTTGTGTTTTGGCAGTAATGCTGGTTGTTCCAATGGAAGGAATGGAGATGGTTAGGGCTAAGCCATTCTATTTGCCAGCTCTTCCTTTCTTTTCTTTTCTTTTCCTCCCTTTTGAAAATACAGAACTAGAATGATTTAATTGTCAAATAACTCAGCAGGGTCGCATTCTTATTGTAAAATTTAAAACAGTTGAAACAAGTGGTTTTTAAATCCCCTTGGTACAGCTACAAGTTTTAAAGCAAGAATGTTCTGTTACATATGCTGAACATAAGACTTTTTCAAACAATACATTATATAGCTTATGCTCCTCTAGCCAATTATTGTGAAAAATGATTAGTAAAGCCAAGTCTTGTCAGAGAGGGGAGTGCATGAAAATGCATGTCCATTTTGCAAGCTACTTCTTCACCTTATCATGCAAATTATTTCTAACAGCTGAACCTCCACTATTTATAAGGTCAAAGACATTTATAATGGTATGATAAATCATCTTCTGGAATATATATGTATACACACATATATCTACAGTGCATTTTGAAAGCATTAAACAACTGGGTATGGTTTGCATACAATCAGGAAAAAATAAACCTACTGCAAATTGCAAGCAAAAATCCAGTATTGTACAGTCTGAATAAAACATAGGGATGGTTTTCAAGTTGTAGACTCTGCTTTTTGATTCAGTCCTCTCTAACTACTTTACTTTTTAAGTGTTACAGCCAGGGACATGGACAATGCCTACATATGCAGCTTAGACAACTAAAGGTGTTTCTTCTAAAACTTTCTGCACCCTTCCCTGCTGGAATGACTGGCCTTTGAGTCTGATGTCAGATGAGAGGGTAATAAGGGGCCGTATGATGACTAAAGTAATATAGTCTTTAAAATACTGTACTTCATTGGAAAGTATTTTCTTACTGTAAATCAAGACGCCAGTCTTTCCTGGATGTATAATCTTGTAGCAGTCAGTAACAGGGAACAGCTTCTCGCTTGATTAATCAATGGAACAGCTATTCTGTTCTTGCTTCCCACATTTTTTCCCCTCCCAGGATTCTCCTATCTTTCTTGGATGCAACTGAATACAGCAAAGGAAATTGAAGCACTCTGCAGGCTAGGCAAGTATAAGATGTAAAATTTTGGTTGCTTTGAGACTAATACAGCAGTACTTAAACATTTTACACTTAAGACCCCCCTTTACAGTTATCTACATGTAGATGTTGTGACCACAACATAGCATATAGATAAAAATATGTTATTAATTTAGCCTGTGCATTTTCATCCACACATTCATATATATTCATATTTTAACATTTTATAAGGCAATAACATTGTTCAGATTAGAACAGTTTCTTTTAAGTAAATTCAATATTTCACCTAATGGTTGTGTAAATTTTACATATAAGAAGTTTGAGAAGAGGAGGAAGAGAAGGAAGGATCAGCAACCCTTGTATCCACCCTCATTGTTTGAGAACCACTGGACTTTGAAAGGGTTGCTACTGTATTGTGTTTCTGCAAACAACTGGAAAGAGAATTTCAGGCAACAATTGATGCATCACTACACGAAGGCATATCATAGTGAGGATGAGCAAGCTTGTTTTCTGCTGCTCCAGAGAATAGGACTTGGAGCAATGGATTCAGACTGCCAGAAAAGAGATTCTACCTCAACAGTAGAGAGAACTTCCTTACAGTAAAAGCTGTTTGACAGAGGAACACAAAGTGTGGCGGAGTCTCCTTCTTTGGAGGTTTTTAAACAGAGGCTGGATGGCCATCTGTTGAGAGTGCTTTGATTGTGAGGTCCTGTATGGCAGGCGGTTGGAATAGATGGCCCTTGTGGTCTCTTCCAACTTCATGATTCTCATTAATTTTCTTTAAAAAATACTGCAAAATAGCAGAATTTTACATTAAGAAAAATAAAAAGCAGAAACAGTAATTAAATTCCCACTTTTAGTCATCAGAAACAGAATAATCAATGAAACTAAGCCATTTATCAGCAATATCTTAGACATACCGAACAGGAAGTAATTAGAGGTACTAGCTTTAAAAACAATTAACATAGAGCTGGTCTCAAAAAGAAATTGGGAGAATGACAGTAAAAAGGATTGGCAATGCCGTCTGGTAAAAAGCCGAGCGAAGAAAGAATAGCATGCCAGAACAAACGCCTACTGAAGAAGCAAATGTTATTAAAGTTCTTTCCAATACTGAAGAAGATTATATATACAGAAGGATTTATTCAGTGGTTGCACCATAACTTACCAACTGGTTAATGGCCATCTGCACCAAATGTTCACATGGATTTTGGTGTGTGGAAGTGGTATTTAATGAATTTTGTAAAATAATGGTGAAAGACTACCAGAGTGAGACAAATGAAAGCAGAATGCTCTCCTCAGGATGCTATAGAGAGGAAAGAAGGCAAGTCTGAGTGTCATGATGTGGGGGATTAAGACATGGAATCAACATCTCCATCATCCTTTGGTCAGATTTCCTTCAGTACCTGTGTCCAGCCACTGTTGACAGATAAAAAGCTGAACTACACAGAGAGGTGGCCTTATACAGCTTCTCAGTTCCCAAGACACTGCTCTCCCAACTACTATTCCTTGATATAGCTATGATCTTCCAAGACAAAATCAATTCCTGCCAAGATAAATCAGTTTATGATAGAAGTAAGATGAATAGTGATATCTGTTCTTACAAGGTCCAGATAATAGCAAAATTCTACTCTATTTGCTTTGCAAATGAAAACCTAATGAACACAGCACTTAATCTGCCACTGGTCTTCTTAAGTGACAGAAACTAAGGCATAAAGACATGCATAGTGCACACACTCCCCTGCCTCACAAGTACCATCTTCATTAAATATATTAATTGGTGAGTGGGAAAACATCATGTCTCTGAGACTGATAAGTGTAACAGATGCAGCTGAATGTGATCCTCCCGAGTTATTTTTCTTTCATTATTTTGAAAGCAGTGCTTCCTCAGGGTTAGCCAGATTCCCTTCCATCTTTCCATTTACTGAAACGTACAGGACCTTACAAAAAAGAGTTAAGCAACCTTGCTCAAAATGTCATTCTTCTGCAGCCTCTGATTTTAACAGCCATGGTACAAACTGATGGAGAGAAAAATAATTCAGCCCCGGGTTTGGCAAAACCAGAAAATAAAACTTTATACCTGTGTACAAATTTGATTTTTTTAAAGGAACTGATAACATTTTAATGCGCTCCCAATTTCCCCTTAAATGTTTGTATTTAGCATTAGACGAGGGTCATTTGCCAGTACAATGGTTATTAGAGTTTTGCTTTTTGTTTTTTAAAAAGAGGCTTCTCCTCTGGCCTATTCACATTACAAAATTACAGTGCTATTATTCCACTTTAATTGCTATTGTTCCATCCTATGGAATTTGGGGTCTTGTAGATGTACTAGAGCTCTCTGGTTGATAAGTCTAAATACTACTTCTCAAACTACCAGTCCCAGGATTCTATAGTATGGAACCATGGCAGTTAAAGCAGAATAATAGTATTATACTTCTATAATGTGAATGGGCCCCAGTTGAAAGAAAATAATTACATATTGCTGCTTTTCACAGAATTCTACAATATCAGCAAAGTTGCACATTCATTGGTTTAGCTGTCTTGCAATACTGGTTAGTTCTGACAATAAAGGGGGTTGGGACAAAAGAATTCTATCCTGTTTCTACACTATTCTATATTGTTTCATTGTAATTACTTCACTGCTTCGATTAATTACTAGGTTTATATAAAAAGTTTTTTTCTTATTCACAATCAAGTATCACTGTACATACATACAGATTCAAGGCTCCGCATTTATTCAGATTTTGATATTATTTAAGTAAATTCTGGATTTTCCTACTTGCTTTTTTTTTTACTTAAAAAAATAGAGGGGTCAGCTACTATCAGAACTAATTGTAATGGAAACAAGCAAACAAAAAACCCATGAGGTACAAATCTGAGCATACATACTCTTCACAAAAAATCTGGCTGTAGTTTGGTTTCATTTACTTAAAATATCTGCACGCATCATGTCAGATGAGTGTTTTGGCTAGCATAAAAGCTACCTCTTCTCATTTGTGCAGACAGCTAAATGTACCGTAACCCCTTTTCCGCTTTTACATTGCACAGTATATTCAGATATCTGTTTTAAGATAAAAATTGCATCACATTGCAATATTTGGTTTCTCACACAACAAAACAATCACTCAGTTACCTTTGAAATAAACAATACTCTACCATCTAAAGGGCAGGGGCAAAAAAGCAAACTAAAAGAGACAACAAAGCAGCAACTTCATCATCATGCAAAATACCCTTGGAAACCAACGTTCAATATTCACAAAGACATTTTTATTCACACACTTTGTGTCTGAACATTTTGGACAACTTGGCTAGTGAGAAGGACCTGCTCTGAGAACAGGAACCATGACATAGACATTGACAATTGTGCAGTAGAGAATGGATACCAAGATCAGGATGAAAACCATTGTTTTCCCTGCATGAAATTCTCAACAACCTCTCCATTAAGAAATTATGCTGTTCATCTTTCTTTCTCTTTTTTGTCATTGATAAGATTTTTCAATACAAAAATGCAAAAAAATAAAAAAAAGTAAAATACTATTATGAACTACTCAAGCTTAGCTGTTTTCCCATTTGTAGTAATTTGGGGAGAGGAGAAAAAAGATCACTCAAGATAAGGCATTTTATGTTTTGGAGAATCTCTGTAGCTGGCTAGCCCAGGAGACCTCAACGCAGCACTTGCAGGTCCCTTGGTGCCCACAAAGCACCCTAAAGTCCCCCTTATTTTTAAAGCTTTTTTTTAAAAAAACTGGCAGGTAGTGTGTCCTGAAAAGCTAAACACCACCCTCCAAACACCATCTTCATTTTTCCAGACTGCCTCTGGGGACAGGCCCAGAGGCATTTACAAGAAATGCAGATAATAGCTAGAGGCTGGCACTTGGCTCTGCAGCATGCCCCAGTGTCTGTTAAAGCTGAAATTAAGGGTGAAAGAAGAAAGAGGCCTGCCACACCTAAACATGAGGAACAGCAGTAGGAGTGATGATGAAAATCTTACGTCAATGTTGGGAACCATTTTGTGGAGAAGAGGGGTTGGGCACTGTGGAAGGACAATGTGTGGAGTGGGTACTTTAGAGTTTGTTTCTGCATCCTTGTACCCTGGGACCTTGGTCTTTTCTGTACTTGCAGAGGGGGGTGTTTGAGAAGACTATATTTAGGGTGGTCTTCTGCCTAACATGAGCTTGAAGGAGCGATTTTCTATTTTGGTTCTCAGATATGACCCTTCCACCCTAGCTAGGGCAATCTATTTGTATTTTAGCTTCACCTCACTCTTCTTTGAAATGAATAGGTTTTTTTGGCTGCCCTTGCTAAATGTGGATGCCATTTTGTGAACAGGCATGCTCCCATGACAACTATTTTGTGAGGAGGTCAATAACACTTCCTCAAAAATTCTGAATGTGCTCACTAGCCCCCCAAACATTAGGAAAGCCCTGGGCTAGCTACTATGCAATGATTCTTACAGAAACTGAAGTCTATGTTTCGGACATAATTAAGGTTGAAAACAGGCATGAAATACCAGTTCTTTGAATAAGAGGGCTAAGGACATTCCCCTACCCTTACAAAATATAACTCTTAAAGAATAAAGAATGGAACAAGTTCAAAACAAAGATCAAATAAATAGAAAATGTGTAACCTTTTAAAGGGGAGCCCTTTTCACATAAAAGTCTTCAAAAGCACAAAAATCCTGCAATTCCTCAATAAAGCACATATAGAATTCGGTTCCGATGGCCTAGATGATGCAGCATTCACACACATCTATGGATCTGACACGCCAACATGCAGCCACGGTGGGTGCCTTCAGAGTCATTCTGATTAAAAGATATCAATGTATGTTGTCTGAGCAGAATGACCCCCTTTTTTCCAAATGAAATGGTAGGCTTGCTTTGTTACGCAGATTTTGGTTTTAACAGGGTCATAACTGGCAATGTCTACTGCCGGATAACAGCCAGAGCAGGATAAACTGGATTCCTACCATAGACCATAGTGATGGGCTCAGGCCAGAGACCCCACCACAGTCTGTTGAATCCTCCTGTAGGGGAAGAAGAAGGTGGAGAGGAAGAGGGAGAAGAAAAAGAGACGTGTCAGTATTATATTAGTTTGAATTTTATTCAACAGACAAGGAGGTTTGCTACTGACTTAACAGTTTTCTCAACATAAAATAATCTATGGAATTCATCCTCTTAGGACTGACCTCATGGGATTCAGGGTCAGGTAGGATATTTGTACCTAAATTAGAGCTCTCTACCCTATTAAGTTAGCAACCCAGGAATGCTCTCATTATGTGTCAAACCACTCTGATTCCAGGTATTTGGCAACAAATATCTGTCGTTGCCACTCAAACTTCACATACTGTGACAGATGTTACAACTCAACAGCATCAACACCATTGCATGGAACAGAATTTAACCAACTTTCAGGCATGAATTATAATTCATGGGAATTAACACTTGCAAAATAAATTTGCACAAAAGTACAAACCAAACATTGACACCTATAACTTTGTTATAAAAATATAAATTCACAGGGCCACTCTTATAATTTACTATGGTGCATAATAACTACCATTTATACATGCACATTTACAGTATATATAATGCTTAGAACAAATCAGGTTTTCATCCCCAGGTTAGCAGTCACCAAAACTACTATTACAACAGGTTTGAAAACAATGCTAAAATAAATTTGAGATTTGGGGTTCATTTACTCCACCACTGTCAACCCTGATTGGAAGTGGTTCTCTAAGACTCAGTCAGAGATCCACAACATCCTTTATAAGTAGCAAAGCCACATAATGAACCTTTGACTTAATTTTGTAAAATACATGACATAGCAGTAAGCAAAGGTCATATGATTGGAGGTTATTATGCATTGTTATTATGTCTTTTTATGGGAGTTTATCATAATTCAATAGAAGCAGGGGTGGTTGAATCTTTTAATCTCACTCACTCCCATATTTGTGCATGTGTGTGTGGAGGACAGTCAAATTATTTCTATTAAGATTAAGAAGAAATTTGCCGCCTGGAGAAGTTCTTTCAAAACATTAACCAAATGAAATTCTCACCCATCCCCAATCAAAATCCATATGGCATAAGAAACCAATAAAGAGGAGATTCATTTGTGACCTCTATGGTTAGATTCTGTTTGAGCCTACAGCATGTTCTTATGATGGGTCCATGTGTCATGTTGGGTTTAAATAGACTTCATTGGTCCATTTAAATTGGTAGTGATTAAAAAGAGCGATGATTCTGAGGAAATAATTGCTTTGAAACGTTCAGAAAAATTCAAAATTTTATTAGTTACACAGTTTAACAGTTTCTTTAGCTTGTCTTTGTACAGTGGGCCCTTGTTATCTGCTAGGGTTTGGTTCCAGAACCTCCTGTGGATATCAAAATCTGTAGATGCTCAAGTCCCATTAAATACAATTACCTAGATGTCCTTTATATAAAATTGCAAAATCAAGGTTTGCTATTTGGAATTTATATTTTTTTGAAGATTTTCAAGCTGTGGATGCTTGAATGCGTGGATAAAAAAACCTGTGGATAAGGAAATTGTTTCTTTATAACTTTATATGTGTTCCCTTACAGATCATGCTCTCACAGACCCTTTATTAAACTTTTGTATCTTACAACCCTTCTGGTTACTAGTGACTCCACTAGTTACCAAACACTAGTTCTCCCACAGGACACTACAACAATATAATTAAGGACACCTTTATCCCTTTCTTGGGTACCTAAAACCCTTTCCATCTATCTCTCACAGCAGCTTATCCTAGCCTCAATCACTCTTCACCCCTCAGGGCACAATAAACATCAACCCCTTCCAAACCTGCTCCTCCCTCTTATATACTCACTCCTGGGAGCAGCCTTCACCTTTTCCTGGCTTTGCTCTCATTGGCTATTGCCAAAGTTCGAATAATAATAATAATAATAATAATAATAATAATAATAATAATAATAATCTGCCTGTTGTCTCCCCAGTATGTAACATAGGAGGTTATCACACCAGCGAGATTCCGCAGGAAAAGGGAGTTAAACGAGATTTAAACCAAAAACAACAACAACAACAACAACAACAAACAAACAAACAAACCCTGAAATCGTACAAGATCTTAATGTTATTTACATATTTCTCACTCCACACAGCAGTTTAGCTGTGTATAACAATGTATTGTGTCATGCACTGTGTGTAAGCAGGACAAATATTATTACTGATGACAGCAGTCACTGTAACTGGGACATTTTTTCAGTTGTGGCCTGCCTGTCAGCCGTGTCCCTGAAAACATGTTCAGTCTGCTATATCTATCCAGGAAACTGTGGTTTGTGGAGAGGAAAAGTAGATTTATTCTGTGAACTCAACAAAAATTTTCAAACATTTAGCTAGTTTTTGGGAAGCTATTGTCTCCACTGATGGCTTATATTTGCTTTATTCATCTTTAAATAATCTTTTCAGTTTTCCTCTTCACAAGTTTAGTGTGTCTATTTTAGTTTTAATTTTTATTGCTTTCTTCTGCAATGCTGACATTGGTTAATAAAATCAATTGAAAAATGGTTGCACTCCATTTGGAGTGAGAATCGTATTAACAGATTATGTTCTGGACTTTTACAGTTATTTAGCTTGGCTCCATCTACCTACTTTTTGAGTCTGCATCATGTCATCTTGTAACAGTTTCATTCAGGAAACTAAACAGAGAGCTCAACTGGTCCTTCTTCAAGTGGGAATAGTTATTAAAATATTCTTTTCCCCCAGCACATTCAGCTCTGAAGTGTATCCACAAAGATTCAGTTTCCAAGCAATGGACAGAGTCACAAAACTTCCTGATATGAAATCTGATTTGAGCCTATTATCTTGATGTACGGATTCTACTGAAAATAATCAGTAGGAAAGAGATATGAAAAATTTCAGGATTTCTATTCTTAGTATATCTTAAAAAATTCTACAACATTCCATAAAAATGATACTATAAAATTCACCAAAACAGAGCAATCAGGGATCTATGTGGAGAGCTCCAAGATCAATCTCTTAGGGCATGTCTACATTGGTCATTTATATCATCCTCCAGCCTGTCCATGCTATGCAGGATCAAAGCCCAGATCAGACTCCAGACTGTCTTTACGACGGATGGCCAGTTCTGCATCAAAGCTGGGCATTCCTACCTTAAACTATATTTTTTAAAAAACCTTACCTTTTGCTCCGGATCTTCCAAGAAAAATCAGGACACTCCAAAGTGATTCTGAGCATGTGTTTACAAGTGCATAGTGCTCTGCTGGCTGGTGCCACCACTGTTGGTATGAGTCACTACCTCTGAGGTTACAAGCACCCAGCCATGGGATTGATGCCGGATGCCTTGCTTTCGACTTTAGAGGGTGTGAGTTGTGCCAGTACCAGTGGTGCTGAACAGCACAGAGGGACACAGATGAAGACACCACTTTGGAATGCCTAGGTAATGGAGTGGGGGGATTCAAGGCAGCTTCAGGCCAGAATCCTGCAGAGCAGCCTGGAGTATTCTGGCTAGTGTAGACCCATCCTAAGTCACTCAAAGCCCTGCTGGCACAAGACAAATTGGAGTGAAAGGGGGAAGGAATCAAGCCTTTCCTGTTTCCATCCACACTCCTAAATATTTTCTTCCCATTGATATCAAATAGCTGTGGAAATTCCTTCCTTTGGGAGGCTCAATCAGCTCCTTCTCTGCCCTCTTTGTGCCAGCAGGCAAAGACCATATTATTTAGACAAGTAGCAGAAGGACCTTTTAAAGGGTGTGCTCTCAATTCATCTTTTAATTATTTTTAAATGTTATAAATTAATGTTCTAATAGGAATGCTTATTTAATGATTTTAAAACTTTAGGTTATTTCACTTGTACTTTGTTTTAAATACCAGGATGCCATACCAGGAGAAAAGTGGGATATAAATTCAATAAATAAATAATTAATAACTAAATATTTCTCCCAAGGAAAAATAAAAATATAGTATCCTCCCCCAGTGCTTGTATTTTAACCACTAAGCTGGTTGTAAATGCTTTAAAAGTATAAGAAGGGCACCAAAATTGAAAATATACTGTATGTGGATGCACCCCTCAGGATGCTTTTAGTGAATGTACCTGATAGTTTAGTAAAGCTGGCAGAATAAGATATTTTGAAGTGCTTCCCTGAGGGAGGTGAGCATAAATTAAAATTATTTTTCAAATGACTGCATGATATTTGTTTATCTTGCATCAAGCTATTTTTACTCACAAAACACAAGCTAAAAGTTTATTCCCCATAAGTGCAGAATAAATTCAACAGAAAGGTTTCATGAAACTTAATTGTGAATAACTCAGACATGATGATGCCAAAGAGCTTCAGAGATCTCCTTTTAGAAAGTTCTTGAGAAAACCTCATGAATCACACTTTTGAAAAGTCATATGGAAACTTCTTTAAAAAATTAAAATGCAAGTACAAATGTAAGTACAAATGTCTGACTCACCATATATATATATATATATATATATATATATATATATATATATCTCACTACATGAGATCATTTGATAATGACTCTATCCTTCCTTTACTCTGGGACAAAACTAGAAAAATAAATAAAGTTGTTGCAAATTATTGTTGTGGTTAAACAAACCCCTTGACTCATGTTTCCTTCTCTATGGATCTCGGTAAAAGAAATTCAGAAAGATGATGAATTAAGTATGAAGTACACTTCTGATCTTCTCCTCAGAAATCGTCATGTAATTCTAATAAAAGGAATTCCTGAGACATAACAGGATCTTTCCAACATGGAGAGGGCTGAAAAACATAGAAATTGCTATATTTCTTTTTTTAAAAAATATTTAAATTTTAGTAAATATATACACACATACATCTATGCTATGTTTCTAAAATCTTTTTCCCTGCCTGCAGTGGCAAAAGCCACCCAGTTGGGGGAAGGAAGTTTTGCAATGTTATTTTTCCATTAACTTGGGAAATTACTTTTTCCATGTTCTGCAGATGCCTAGGACTGAGTCCTAGCATATCATATATTTCTGCTCTCCCATCTTTCAGGACTCACCTAGTGAGGGGGCCTTGCCAAATTATGGCCTGAGAAGACCAAGAGTAACTGAGAAATGTTTGACTATATCACTATGGTTTGGTAAAAAAGGGCATCCTCCAGCACTTTCCTGAATCGCTCCCTCCACAATGACCATAAAAAGACTTAAGAAGATATGATCCTTAAGAAGATATGAGCAGCCTCCACCAAGATTTTAATACATGACCTACCCTTCTTTTTGGGGAGGTATGGCTTTGGCGGCTGAAGCTCCTTTCGTAAAACTAGCCCCCCAAGAGTAACTTTTTATGAGATCTACTTTTAGTTTACTATATAAACATGCAACCCCTTTCAACCATGGTGCAAAATCTTCAGATATTACTGGATAGCAATGTGGGTGCAATCTTGGGGCAGCAACAATGCAGCTGCATAAAGAAAAGGGGAAAATGGTACCCTGCCTGCATTTCATGACTGGACTTGCAAATGAATCTAATTTCAACACTGATAAGAAGTGTAATGAGTTTTATTAGGGGCATCAGGATAAGCTATGTGATATACACTGCTGCAGGCCTTGAGGTCAACACCTAAGAGATGCTGCCTGGTACATTTCAGTGAGACTTTGCAATCAATGAAACACTCAAGGCTAAGCAGGCAACAAAATATATAAGATTTCATGAAATGTGACTGAATGTGGACATGTATATCTGATTACAGAAAGTGTAGTAGCAATATAGAAAGAATTTACAAATCACCAGGTAGAGCAATAACACTACCACCCTTGTGATGTTTCTCCCATATCACTGGTCATAGTGAAGGTGTTCCAACCCAGC
The DNA here is from genome assembly GCA_023333645.1 of Sceloporus occidentalis. NCBI lineage: Eukaryota > Metazoa > Chordata > Lepidosauria > Squamata > Phrynosomatidae > Sceloporus > Sceloporus occidentalis. Next base: position 86,660,107 of record JALMGF010000005.1, read on the forward strand.
AGCACACATAATCCTGACAGCAACAGAGCTGAATTTGTTGGGGCTGGGGTTGACATGGTCCATACGATCTAGAAGAGTCATGTGATAAACCACAATCTACACATTTTATAGCAATGGTGTGGAATGTGAAGAAAACATCACTAAGATGATGTTTTCAGATACCTTAGAATAATGTGCTGACCAGCCCTAAGGGATTTCTTTGTAAATGTTACTTAGGCCTCTAATTCACCCTGCCTTTGTTTGCACAAATGGAACAATATTGTAGAAGACCATTGGGATGAATCTATTTGTTCACACTGTTTTTTACTTCATTATTTTCTTCTGCCCACAGCATTTGTTGTTAAATCAACTCATTCCTGATTAGTCTCCCTACTCTTACATAAATCTCCCAAACCCTGAACTCAGGATAAGCCTTTTCTCTCTTTAATCTCTTCATTAATCACAGGGATCACAGTTGTTTACCATTTCTTGCCTGGGGATGAGATAGTCCACTTTCAAATGTATGTTAATATTGAGTAGTAGCTGGTCAGTTCCAAAACTGCTCAAAGAAGTATGTGTTGAGTTTTGAATCTGACATGATGTTCTTTAAATGATTGCTGTAAATATTTTTTGTTCAAAAAATTTAGTCTCAACTTTACAGAGTAAATCATTTTGGGGTCCTTTCACAAACTGAAAAGTTGTGTATCTGTATAAAATAAGGGGAAATTAATAAAAGTTTTGCTGCCTTAATTAATTGGGGACATCTTGCTTGTTGACCAAAATGTTCTTCATTGATTCATCAAAGTGAGAGACTAAAATGTGCAGCTTTAATTCTTATTCTTGGCACCGTCCACTGCCTGATATTTAATATTACCCATCTATTTCCCACCAATGCTTATCTGAAAGCAGGAAGCACTGTCCAAGTAAACAAGTACACTCAGCAAGTCAAGTACAGCATCAATTTTTAACATAATGCTTTGCAGGTGCCCTATTGAAATAATCATACTAGTAGAATGAACAATGGATGAAATTCTTTGCCAAATTTCTTTTCTGAAGGAAGCAATGAGTGATTTTAGTCATTCTCTTCTAGCTGTAGAAAGTCTTTGAAAACTGCAGTTTTTAATGTTATTTTCTGTGAAGAAAAATGCTGTTTTCTCCACAAAATAGCAAATAGAATTGCAAAATTGCTTACCAGTACAGGATTCTTCTTGGATTTTTTTTTACCATTTATTTGTTTATTTATTTCAAATATTTTCCCCATCTTTAGAAGGAACATCCACATGACATATTCATATCAGCACACACAAGCCCAAATCCTACTGGTGCATGATGCCAGCATAACTACACTGGCAAAGATATGAGGCACAGTGTGGCATGAGGAAAAAAGGAATTGGAGAACTATGTAGCAGATTTTGGAAGACTTCCCTCATAGTGCTGCATGGCAATGAAAATGAAGCAATGGGGTTTTGGCCAACAAATCCAGTACTGCCAACAGGACAGATTTATTGCTAAATCAGTACATGGTTGTCTAAAATTGATATCAGGACAATGGACAAATCAATATTTATGTTAGTGTTCTTTCTTCCAAGAATCAACACAATTAAAGACCTTAACCCAATGTCTTACACTAGCAGACTAGATCTTTTTCATTTGCCTCCTGCTACCTCTTGTGCCACCTGAAAGCCTTGTGCAGATATTCCCCAGTCCTCCAGAGCAGGCTGGCTGGGGGAAAGCTCTAGGGAGAACTTATCCCTTCCTGGTTCTGTTGATAGTAGCAGTTCTGGACAAAGGCTTCAACAAATGGACAAGACAGGAAACAGTAACATGGTTATATGCCTTAATTTAAGTACAGAAGCAACCTATCAAAATGGGGACTAAGGTCCAAATAACACGTGGAACTAATGAAATGATATTTTGTGTGTTTTAACAATTAAATAAGACAGGCCAAAATAAAGCTGCTTCGGATCACTTTGGAGGTATGCTGTTTAATTGATGCATGCGTCTTAAGAGGCCAGAAGCTGCACCAAAGCCACGTTCCAGTCTTAAGAACTGCAGCACAGCTTTGGCACAGCTTCTGGCCTCTTAAGATGCATGTGTCATTTAAACAGCATACCTCCAAAGTGACCTGAAGCAGCTTTATTTTGGCCTGTCTGTTCGGACCCATAGTCATTTGTATTGCAGTTTATACCTTCATTAACATTAAGTCAGAGGAACAGCTCCCATTATATCTAATCAGAGCCCACACATTCACATCACATAATTGTGAAGGTTTAAATCCAGTGTTTGGAAAGTTACGTTGCTTTTGTTCATGCTAAAGGCTTTCTCAAAACCTCATTATTGGAGAATATACCCATAAGAATATGCTTACCAGAAGGCGTTAATCAAAATCTGCACCAATATTCTTATTAAGTAGGATCACAGGAAGCTGCCTTATATCAAGTCAGGTCATTTGGCTGTCCAGTTCATTATTGGCAGTTCTGATTGGCTAGGGCTTTCCAGGATTTAAGGCCACCTGGAAATTCCTGGGATCATCCATGCAAGTATTAATGAGAGTCAATACTGCTTAATGTTAGTGTGTGTTTGCGTGTGAGAGAGGCAAAGAACGAGAGAGAGAGTAAGAATTCCATGGAGATGGCTATTGAAGAAAGAAGGGATAAACTTCTAAAATCACAAGAGATCTTTTTCAGACTCATGTGGTTATGATTCAGATGATATTTCTTTATCTCTTTACTTTGATTTCGTCCTCCCATTGTGCTTATTCAAGTCCCATGAACCTGTACGGCTATACTGAACATACCACAGAAGATTAGAAGGGGATGCTGGAAGAGTGCCCAGATATCCTCATTTGCCATAATCTCCTGGCATAGTAGTATACCATGGTGACACATGTGCTCACATGAAGAAGTTTGTGTGTGAGGACTTACATATGGCCCAACACTTCTGGGCATGGCATTACGTCTATTCAAATTCAGACCAAACAAATTTAATTTCTTTTTAAAAAAATGTGCTTGCCCTTTTCCTAAAGGATGCTGCAGGATATAAGTTTTAAATAAATTATGCATTCATATAGTATATAATGAACAAATGTACACAACATTAAGTTCTGTACCAAATTATTTATAACCATGAAAGCAACAAATACTAAAAAAAATAAAATAGGGTTTTTGTCACTGAAAACATAATCCCGGCAGATGAACGCCAGATATCCATTACTTTTTAAGTAATTAAGTTTAACTTCCAACAATTAATACATACCATCAGAAACCAATTTCTAGACTTTCTCCTCTTTCAGATGCTGTTGGAGATCATCATAATGATGTCTCCCTCTAGTGGTTATTTGGGGGATATAAAGCAAGGGGAAAGACAGCTGGAACATGTCTAGAGTGATGACAATATTCTGGAAATGTCCCTGTTGCCTTCAGCCCAAATGTACCTTTCCACTCCAGGATGGATCACTGATAAATGGAATCCTGCAACTCTGAAGCAGAACCTGGCTTTGCACTGCACAGATTAGATGGTCACAAAAATTTTCATCTATGTCTTTACTTTTTAAATGGACAAAGAAATAACAACTAAAAGTTCATGCTGTTGCTTGAAAATGAGAGATTGGTACTTATTGTGAAGGTTCATTCTTGGATGGCAATAGAAGCAATATACCCACTCATGGGTTATTCCTCACATGTCAGCCGTAGATTCATGTGTTCAAAGTTCAAGGTTCTTCTTCTGTTTTGACTTTTGATTTCCTTCACTGACATTTTCAGTGAAAAACCTGCTAATCCTCTAAGCAGAGATTGGAAAGTGAATTTTATGTTGAAACCCTGTAGTCATAATATATTTGGGCTGAAAAATCAGATCTATTCTAAGTGTCAACATATCTTCCGCAAACTAAATAAATCTGGATTTATTGAAAGCTCTGCCAGTTCTGACACCTATCTTGCAGAGGTTATTGCCACAAAGAAAACCATACTTTGCAGTTGCATTAGACCCTGGTTTAATGCCTCTGGTATGTCTGGGTGATGCCGTGCCTTCCTTATGGATAGAACCCTCTGAATTAGCAACAGAACTGGAAATGCATGAACAAGACCTGGGGTGTATGGTGCCATCAAGGCATCTTGTTGCTTTGCCCCTTTGTTTCCATCTTAGGAAAAATACCTGATTAGCTTGTAATTCTCTGCAGAAGTGAATAAATTTACTTGTAAAGGGCCGAAAAACATCTGATTCAAAGCCTGTTCTCCCACACAGATTTTGTGCCTGCCTAAATAGTCTGCCTATACATTCAATAAACCCTTTAAATACATCTCTGTTAGTGACTTCTGATTTCTCTGCCCAATGAAAAAATTGTTGGGCTTTTTGATCACAACCCCACCCCACTTGTTAATATATGATTTTTACAGTCAAGCTGTCTGTGTGAATGTGTACATCCTGTCCTTGTAGAATCCTTGAGAACCCTACCAGTGTAAGCGGCACTGTTTTCAGTTCAAGTAATTTATGTTGTGACTCTGATCTTTCTTTGACCATTCTCCCTGGAACAAATGACAGCTGTAGTGAACTACCCATCCAGAGAGAGGTCTATCCATCATCATAATCACTTTCATTTGTCCTGTGAATGGCCCTCCTCTGTTCAAGGGTCTGTCTTGAATCCACCATCTTAGTTTCTGTTTCAGATCTCACAGAAGACTTATTCTACAACGTCTTTTCTGACCTATTAACTAACTGTAGTGGAATCAGTAATTGTTGCAGTTTTCTGGTGTGAAATGTTGCCCAAGGAACAACCTGAATTGTTCATAATTAGAAGACCTAACATTCTAGCTAGATGCATCAGATCTGCTATTCTTCAGATTATTAACTTCCTGACTTATTCTTTTATCTTTGCATTTCACTCTTGGGACATATAAAGATAATCTTTGTTTAACTCTGCTCCTGAATGTATAAGGGCCATTGCTGACTCTAGGTGATTGTATCAGAAAATTCACAAGAACCCATGTTTCTGTAAAATGTCTGTTTTTTCTACATCCCTTTTGGTCTGGTCTCTAAATTTGGTCAAATATCTTCCAAATAACGATAAAGCCAAATTTCCTTTTGCTTTTTCATTCCTCTTCCCATTATCTTACTTTATGCAGATGACAGTCAACCCTCAGTATTCATGGGAGATCTATTCTGGAACCACTCCACCCTGGATACCAAATCTGCGGATGCTCAAGTTCCATTGTTCCCAATGGCGATGAATGCAGGCGGCTGTGCCACCATTAGAGACAATGTAACTTTAACGGTGACACGGCCATGTGGCAGCATCGCTATTAGGGATAGTCCCTGTTGTTCCCAGTGACAGTGCATGCATGCAGCTGTGCCACCATTAGAGACAACAGAATTCATTGGCCCCAATGGTATTATGGGTGCATGTATGCACTGCCACAGGGGACAACGAGGGCTGTTCCTAATCGTGGTGCAACCACATGCACATGGAATATTGTGGGCTTGCCATCCACAGATGGTTGAATCTGTGGATGGCAAGCCCACAGATACTGAGGGCTGACTGTATAAGCCTTAGGGCAGGGACCAGCAAATTGCCTAGGTAAGCTGATCTAGGACCATTTTTGGCGAATAGGTGAATTATAAATGCTTCAACTGGAAGGAAAAGAGGTGGAAAAGAGATTCCACCTAAACATTAGGAAGCACTTCCTGACTGTAACAGCTGTTTGACAGTGGAAAACACTCCCTCGGAATGTGGTCTCCTTCTGTGGACGTTTTTAAATAGAGGCTGAATGGCCATCTGTCAGGGGTGCTTTGATTGTGCATTCCTGCATGGCAGGAGGTTGGACTGGATGGACCATAAGGTCTTTTCCAACCCTATGATTCTAAATGAATGAATAAATTATTCAAAATAAATGAATAAACTCCAAGCGATCTTGGATGAAACAGATTTTCTTGACCCATTTCAAACTGGCTTCCGGGCAGGCTATGGAGTTGAGACTGCCTTAGTCGATGATCTCCGTCTGGGCATGGACAGGGGAAGCGTGTCCCTGTTAGTGCTTTTGGACATCTCAGCGGCTTTCAATACCATTGACCATGGTACCCTTCTGGAACGTCTGAGGGAGTTAGGTATCGGGGGCACTGCGCTCCAGTGGTTCCGTTCCTACCTCTCGGGTAGATTCCAGATGGTGCAGCTGGGGGACGTCTGCTCCGATAAGAGGGAACTTACATCTGGTGTCCCTCAAGGAGCTATTTTGTCCCCCATGCTATTTAACATTTACAAGAAACCACTGGGAGAGATCATCCGGAGATACGGGATGTGGTGTTATCAGTACACTGATGACACCCAGATCTGCTTCTCTGTGCTCCCGACTGATGCAGTGACTAGGGATGGCATCTCTCATCTAAATGCCTGCTTGGAGTCAGTAATGGGCTGGATGAGGGAAAACAAACTCAACCTGAATCCAGAGAAAATGGAAGTACTGGTGATAGGGTCCCCAGGCCCAGGTAGTGAAATTTGTCCACCTGTCCTGAATGGGGTCACGCTCCCCCTGAAGGACTCAGTTCGCAGCTTGGGAGTGTTTCTGGATTCGTCGCTCCAACTGACATCTCAGGTGGATGCAACGATCAGAAGCGCTTGTTATCAGTTTCGGCTGATACGCCACCTGCGACCCTGCCTGGACCGGGGGGACCTTGAAACTGTAGTACACGCTCTGGCAACCTCTTGATTGGATTTCTGTAATGCGCTCTACATGGGGCAACCCTTGTACCAAACCCGGAAGCTTCAATTAGTGCAGAACATGGCTGCGAGATTGGTCACTGGATGTTCCAGGGCAGACCATATAACACCTATCCTAAAAGATCTCCATTGGCTGCCTATTCGCTTCCGGGCCCAATACAAGGTGTTGGTAATTACCTATAAAGCCCTAAATGGTTTGGGCCCAGGGTACTTGGAGGACCGCCTCCCCCCATATAATCCGCCCCGCACACTCAGGTCAGCCGGGAAGAATCTGCTGAAGGTCCCAACTGCGCAATATGCAGTGACCTCGCAAAGGGCCTTTTCCATCTCGGCCCCAAAAATGTGGAACAACCTTCCTGACGAGCTCCGTTCCACCACCTCCCTGGATCTTTTCAGAAAGAACCTTAAGACCTTTTTCTTCCACCAAGCTTTCCCCCCATGAGATGTGATATTATGCCCTCTCCCCCTATTGTGTAACGATTTTCGCAATGTTTTTGGATCAATTCAACTAAGCTGGCTGTGTAATAGTTTTTAATATGATATTTTTTACATTGTTTTTATTGATATGTATGTATTTTTATGTTGAATTTTAATCTGTAAGCCGCTTTGATTATCACGGAAAAGTGGGATAAAAATAAAATCTATTATTATTATTATTATTATTATTATTATTAAATAGCCAAGCAAGCTCTGTCTTAGTCCTGTTACATACTGATAAACTTTCCTTTTAGAACTATATAGCAGACCTACTTATTAAAAGAACCATCTGATGCCCCTGGTGCAGGATTCATAGTGTAGTCAAACAGGCCCGAGTCTAATGGATGTCTAGATGGAAGACTGCCTTCTGCTTTTTCAAACCAATATGGGATTGATAGGCACTGAGGCATCAGTTACATGCTGGTGTCATGTGCTTTGCATGTCATTATGAGCAGAGCTCTTGGGACAAGTTGAAGTGATGTATAAATTCTACATCTTGGGACAAGTTGAAGTGATGTATAAATTCTACAAATGTACCTACAATTGTACCTGGTATCATTATGACTGTCACAAAATATGGCATGACACAAGCGTAACAGTGGCAACAGATGACAATCCAAATGTCATGATGAAGGATGCCAGATAACAAAGGGATGTGACCACATAAGCCTAATCTGTATAGTGTTTCCTAACCTGCTATTTGAGATCTTGAACAAGTTATTCCTTGGACTACAGTTCGCATAATATCCCAGACAGCATGACCACAGAGTAGGGGACTCTGTTGAAATACTCCAAAAAAGTAACTTTTCCAAGTTACTTTTGGAACACAGAATAGTAACTAGCTCACATGTGGAAAAAGAAGCCTGGCTGTTTCTCTGATAGAAAGTAATTAATTTACTTATGAAGTTAATATGTCACCATGTATGTGGTCAGATGCTTACTATGCAAATAACCACAGAATACCCGACTCAGAACAAGAAGAATATGATATTGAGGCCTGCTCCAAGGAAAAACAATATTGGAACAAGCCCAGGTTGTCATTATTTTCTTCCACAAAACAATAAAGGACTTATGGCACACTCCCAACCCAAGTACTCACTTCATGTGTTTTTAATGATATGCTAACAAAAATGTTAACTTTGAAAGAATAAAAGAAAATGCAAAATTAGAGAAAGTAACTGACCATCCACACCACATGAAAACTTGCAGAAAAATGAAGAGAGGAGCAGACATCATGGCAGAGGCACGACTCGTTGTGCATATAGGCTGATCCTATTAATAAACGGGCAAAGTAGCAAGTAGAGGAAAGGAAAGAGAACACAGAAAGAAACACATACAAGATGAGAGTTCATGCAGTTTGCTGGCATTTAGCAGAGTTAATGAGAAAAAGCATCCACCCAAGAGCAAAGAGTTTCACAGTGAGAATTGCAAAGGAAACTTAACCGAAAGTATTAAACAGTTAGAATCAGAAAAAAAAATCAACACAAAGAATAGCACACCCAAGCTAGTGAGCAAGACTACTTGCACTTGCACTTTCACACACAGCAGATCTAGTGTTAGTAAGTCATTTACATTATCTTTTGATATTCTGCCAGTTTTTTGGTTTTTTTTGTGGGTTTTTCAGGCTCTGTCACTTGACTCCAGAAGGTTTGTAAAAGAAAATTCCTCATAAATACAATTTTTGACTGCCCACACTTGATGCTTCAATATTTTCTGTGTGGCACACATTTTTTAAAAAATGAATTCATTTGTGTGTTTGTGTGTATATTTTTGTTCTCTAAATCTAGTATGGTTAAATTTTGGAACAGAGGAACAGTCAATCTTTTCCTCACCATCCTGAAAGCCAAAATCTCACCCAGAGGAGAACAATATACAGTGAGCCCTATCCTTACGTGGGGGATCTGTTCCGGATCCCCCCGCATAAAGGAAAATCCACCTATGCTTAAGCCCCATAGGAAATAATGTGGCCCGTGCATGTGGCGGAGCCATTGTTTATCTCTCCAAGTGACTTCTCTGCAAGCTGGAAGCCACGTAAAATGTGTCCGTGCATAGCGTGGGCGTACTGTACATATCTGCTATAATGTGTGGTAACTTCTTTTTATTTTGTGGAAATGATGGGAAAGGAAGTAACCCTTGATTTTAAAAAAGATTAGGAGCCCTGGTGAGCAGTAGTTAAATATTGGTACTGAAGCCACAGGTTTGTGAGTTTGATCCCTGCAGGGCTCCAGGTTGACTCAGCCTTCCATCCCTTCATAGGTCGGGAAAATGAACTTATTAGGCGCAATTGGTTTACACATTGTAAACTGCCTAGAGAGTGTTTAGTTTACTATTAAGCGGTATAGAAATGTAAATGCTAAATGCCAAAAGAAAGGTATACTGCACCTCCTACAAATTAAGTAAATTTATGTTTTCTACTCTATGGTACTGTGTTTTGGAAAATGTTTTCAACTTCAGTGATTTCTTCTGAAGGCCACTCAAGAGGGCCTCTTCTCATTGAGCCAGAAATGCATTGGGCTTTTAAAAAAAATACTGAATAAACAATTTACTATCTCAGAATACATGGAGCTTGTCTCCTCACTGCTTTCCTGGTTTTCAACATGTTTTCATTACTCTCTTCACTACAGCCTGATTTAATAGTCACTCCACAACACTAGAGCAATGTAATCATCTGAATCTGTGTGATCATATCCATGCAGCAGCCCGCAGAAACAATCCTCTTCCAAGTGTTTTTGTATGATCCCTTAGATCATAATGTGCCACAAGCAGGGAAATATGAAACAAATAAACTACAAGGCAGGACAAAAAGAAAGTTTTAAACTTAACTTTGGTGTTTTAAACTTAACTTTTCAAGATTGCTTTGCCATCATTATGTACAAATCTTTGTCACAGATTGTCCTGAATAATAATAGTAGTAGTAGTAATAGTAGTAGCAGTAGTAGCAGTCCACCTCTCCCTATGGATTCAGGCAGAGATCAAGGTCATTCTAGATAGGAGCTGTGTGTGAAAGCATGGCAATTATAGCAAAGGCAACTCAGGAAAAAAAGCAGCTATTAATTTTATGTTAATTATGAGAACATGTGAAATAGAGCAATTATGGCCAAGAATAAACAGTAAGTTTAATGAGCGATAGGTCAAAGTCCACAGACCTTTCAAGGTGCAAACTATTTTAAAAATGCACATTTTATATTGCAGGGAAGGCAATCTCAGAAGACCTACCTTAGCATCATTATCAAAGCAGACATCAGGTCCTTTCCTGTATCTGGGTTGTTTCACCATTTCGCAGGGGTTAGGCCCTTCATCTAAAGTTTGATTAAAGAACAGGAAAAACAGAAATCTCATGTTTATTTAAACAGCACAAACCTACAGCTGAGAGGTAGGCCCCAAGGAGTCCCAAAATGTGAAAAATCTCCCAGTGCTTGATTGTTTTTCTCGATGGAGTTTCTCAAGTTGTTGGGACAGCTTTTCTAAGAGAAAGTGAGAAAATTTGAAAGGAATCTTTACACGTCCTCTTAGAGAAATGAAAGTAGTTGTGGTCCAACACTTTGGACAGGCACTGGGTAGGGAATGGGACTGGGTGATAAATTTGCTTATTACATGATATTCATGAAGCCGTGAAATGGCCGTTAAGACAGTGACTTAGAAATTAACCAATGCACACCTTAGAAAAAAGAGAGAATTTATAATCATTTTAACTTGGGGTTTTGGTCCTAGAAATATTATGGTTATGTTACATTAAATATTATGATATTATAAATTATGCATTATGATTATGTTATACAAAATCATACATTATATATTAAGATTATTCAAACAGGATCTTCATATGGAGTGGCCATCTCTCTAGGGAGATTATCTGTATAGCAGAAGTACTGTACACCTGTGCTGCAACCTCCATCCATACAAAGACTGTTAAAGCACAGATATATATGAACTGGGCCTGTTTTGCTGGGTGATTTGCTGGATGACTGAGAATCAGATAGGTATGGAGGGGGACTCTGCAGATCTTTCAAATGCTATAATTTCGTAAGAAAATATAAATCCAGGGGAATATGAAACTCTGAAAGATACCTGGTTTCTCTGCTTGCATTAGTGGCCTGGCATCACAATGAGAACACATATCTTTGCTGTCGCTCATTATGAACACTAAATTTGTATTGGAAATTTTCTCTGCATGAAAAAGTCTGAGAAAAGAAAACAACAAATTCATGAAGCTGTGATAAAAGAAACAAGCAGGCAATATTATATGAGTATTTTTGAATGTCAAAATTACAATTCCAAAGACTAAATGCCACTTGAGAGAGCTACAACTGGCATGATTTCATTTAGCAATCTTCTCTTAGAGACAAGATATATCAGCTTCATAGGCTCCTACTCAGCCCAATCCCATTATCTGTTCCTAAGCACTATGCAATAAGGCAATAAAGCACATGCATCATTGTACCAATGAGGTATCAACAAATTTTAATACTATAGATGACTGCATATCCTGATGCATTCCTTTCTAGCTACTGTATTTCAATAAATGCTAGTTTCCCAATTGTATACACATGTTTCTCCAGTATGTGAAAAAAGTAATAAAAAATCCTACGAGACATTTTACATATTTTGAAACTGGAAGAAAAAAAGCTACCTGGAACAGTTTATACAGTCTAGGATGTTATTAAATGTTTTTTCATCATTCCCAAAGAAATACTGTGTTTGTACAGTAATGCAGCTTTGTTTTGATGGGCTGGCACTGAGGTCTTCATCCTCTACTTCCACTATGAAAGAAAAAAAAAAGAATATTTTCAGTTCTGCAAGAAGTTACAAAGGCAAAATCAAGGCACATTCTCCTATACTTGACCCTTCACTTACCTGCACCAAGAAAACGTGGAAATGTTAGGCCCAAAAAGAGCTGCTGCAATATAGACCTGGATGTAAACATGATTACAGAGGAATATAATAATTGTAGAAATATTAGGCATAGTCATTACAGTAATCAAGAATTCTAATCTTCCAAGAAGTGCTAACTCTGTTTATTGAGCATATACCAAATCCAGTTAAATACTGGACAGACCAACAGGAAAATCATAAGTATCGTACAAGGTTAGTAGTTACTCTGAGTAGTTCTTGGATTTATGAGGGACAGAGTTAGCATTACAATTTAGACTGATGATTTCCACCCCATCTCTTCTTCACTTCCATGAGACAGGAATAAGAATGCGCAAGAATCAGGAATTCATAAGAATGTGAGATAATCAGGCACAGGGCCAAACATTTGAATTTTTGTCTAGATATACTTATATGTCCTTGAATGTAATCTCTACCTTTCTCCAAACAATTACATTCCTAACAATATATATATATATATATATATATATATATATATATATGCGCCTTTATTCACAGGCTTTCATTCTGCCAATAAACAGTTTTGGATTCTTGGTTAAGAAATTTCTTTAGCCTTGACACGAAGTAGGTAATACTAATAAAATTTATTCGGTCTTTGACCAGTATAACGAAGTAGGTATGTACAGCTTATATCCAATGTAAAATATAACAATGTCCTCATCTAATTGGATCTCAGGTGCTCTTTGTTTTTAAAAATGTACCGACTCTTGTGAATTTATAGCCCCCTGAAGAAGGCCTTAAAAAAAAAGCATCCTGAAAAAGTGTCTCCTTTTCTTCTGATGTTAACTGGCTGCTCCCCTGTTCTGGCTCTTCTTGAAATAAATGGCTAGAATCCTGTTGGGTACCAGCCAGTATAAGTACGTCTATAGATTTTGCAAACAAAGGTCGGTTTAAATCAGTGCCAGAAATGATATCATTCACTATGGGTCAAAACAGACGGCCTCTTTGTGGTGGCTTCCTGGCAGCTTGTGGGCATGTTGTTTAGATGAAGCATGCCCCCAAGCTGCCAGGAAGCCACTGTGAAGTTACCCACCCAACCACATGGTGGGCAGCTTTGTAGCGCTCTGATGGCATGACGTTTATACGCTGTATGCCACAGGAGTGTTGCAAAGCTGCGGTTGCAGCGGAAAAGCTGGCTTTTTGCTGGCTAAAAAAGGAGCAGGAAAAGGGTGTGGGTGTGTTTTGGTACTCCAGTGTGGCTTGCTGGGGAGTCTGGGAATAAAATCCGGCCCACATTTCCTCCATAGTTGTTCACCCTTGGATCATGGCCAGTTTATGTCCAGATGGGTAGACCTATGCCAGGAACTGACTGAGCAGCCATGAAAGAAGCAGCAACTAACAACCTCCCTCCCCATGTAGCCATATAAGAACACTGGCAGAAAGTTATGCAGGGCAATTTTGGGTATATTCCAATGAAGGCTGATTTCCCCCTCCCCCTTCTGTTACAATTATTTTTATTGAAAATGTTCCTACATTTTTAAAAATGAAGAGCATCCTACTAACCCTGCCCAGCTGTAGGGTACATGATATATAATATTTATCAACAAGCCTGTATTTTCCATGGGTTCCTCCTCATCCCCCACCTCAGGAGTCTCTCTTATCATGTCAACTAACATGTATAACATTCTGAGTCTTTAAAGTTGCACACTGAGTTTCCTACAGACTGATTTTCCTATTCTCGAACCATCTAAAGAAACTGGAGGAGGACAGAGAAGAAAAGAAAGAAAATAAAAAGAAGAAAGGGGAAAAGAAAACAATGGTGCTGTTGGTGTATTGGAGGGGTAATACAAGTGATTAGAATTCATTTACTTAGCAAAGGTTTTAGACAGTCTGTGGCCCTTACCACTGGCTATGTTTACTAGGGCTGATGAGAGCATGAAATTTCTTGCAACCCAATTCTTTCTTGGAATTACAGTTTCATCTAGTCTTATATGTGAATCATGACTGGTGCACAAGCAACCTACTATTTTGTTTTATTTTGATTTCCCGATACTTTTCAGATAGTTGAACCAGTACATTTTCTCATAACTTTTCATTTCTGTTTTTCACTGATGTATTTTCATTCTTCATGCAGATTATCAAAATAAATTAACTCTTGTTTATACATAAGTAACACAGCACGAAAGGACTGCATCCTTCTGGTGCTGTGTTTCATCAATGTTCATATCAATAACCAGTGCCGCAAAGACACAAATTAAAAGGGAGAACTAAATGCTGTGGCAAAATTCTGTATGCATTAACAATAGAATTAATTTTCTAAATCCTCTATGTGAACTGGAGCAGGATCTGGAACGATGCAAACCCACAGAGCAATAATGGGCCATTAACAAGGGAGATCTGTTCTCTCGTAAAATACAGGTAAAAAAAGTTTTACCTCAGTTTCCTATGGTTTTCCTACATTAATTCTGACAGTGTTGTTTCTCCTTTCATTCTTATTATCATTTAACTGACCTCTTGTTCATAGCAGCTCCCCACTTTACCAAATCCTTACAAGATTTCATTACATATAACATTTCAAGAAAGTACTTGCATGTGAAAAAACAAAACAAAAAACCCTTCTCAATGTACAAACTGAGCCCTGATTTTCTCAGTTTGATGCTAGTACTGATAATCTCTTTTTACTTTAGTCATGTTTCTGTTTATTTTCTGGATTACTGTCCTACACAGAAAGGCATTTCAGTTTCAGATATCAAGGCCCTTAATTCATGTTGTGTTATAAATTGCAAAATTATTTTCTATGACCTTGGTGAGAAAATGTGTATATTTTTGTTCTGCTGGGTATAATTTATTATTCAGATAAAGGCATCGGAAGGATGAAACAGACTGCCCCAAAGGAGCGGCTTTGCGCAACCCCCTTTAAGTGCTGGATTAGGGCTGTGGCAACCCTCCTGATCTGGTGTTTTTTGGGCCCAAAATGCCACTCCTTTTTGGGGCAGAAAAGAGGTGCTCTTTTTGTTGCCACCCCAACTCTTCTGCACGCCTGCGGCATGTGGTGTCTGGTCGCTGGACTGCAGGAATGCCCCAATGCTGCCCACCATCTGATCGGGCAGGTGGCGGGATGCTGGATTGGATGTGGAGTCAGGGCATGTGGTTGCCACACCTCCACGCTGCCAGGAAGCTGGCTCAAATTGCAGGTCTGTTCAGCCCCAGAGAGTACTTTCTATTTAGCTAATTATTATAAACCCAAAAGAATGCAGGGGAGAAATTTGAAAGAGGTAAATCTGTACTACATACAAAGGCTTCATCAAGACTTTGGTCAAGATAAAACCTACCTGAAAAGTTCCACTTACCAAGCAGCTGCAGACGCCCACCACCCTAGATGTAAAATATCTGCTATTGTAGGCTAGAAAAGAGAAGAGAATAAGTTAAATGTTATAAGGATCTCTAAATACTTATCACCAATAACAACATGGAAAGGTGAGAAGACACTGACCACATGGACAGAGCGGAGTCCAGCTCCTTGCCTTGGCTCTTCTTCTGGATCACACTGAGACTGATAGTCATAAGACTTATTGAAGGCATATAGTGACATATTAATAAGACTGCGCATGAGGCCTGGATCAATCTCACCAAAGAATTTTCCAATCTAGTACATAAAAGAGAAATTTGTTCAAGAAAACATAAATAGTCTTTACTTTAGACATACAGTACTTAATTACTGTTCCTGCTTTTAACTTGTTTGCCAAATAATGTAATGGTCAACACTTTCATCAACATCACAGCAATCTAGCTGTAATTGATCAGGAACCTGGCATTTTATGAGGCTTTGATGCTAAACCAGCAGGTCCCCCTGATGTTTTGGGTTTCAGCTCCTAGACCCATGATGGTGAACCTATGGCACGCGTGCTGGAAGTGACACGCGATGCTATTTCACCAGGCATGAGCGGTGAGGGAGAAGGTGGAAGAGGCACTCGCGTGCCCGTTCTCCCTCCTCCCTGCCATTTTCGGGCCTCCCGCTGTCTCTCCGAGACAGCAGGAAGCCAGAAAGTGGCACTCAGGAGGAGCCAGAGGAGCGTGCATCTAGGTCCTCCTCCCAGCCCTTTCCTGGCCTCACAACCTGAGAGCAGCCACTGACAAGGCCCTGTCCTGTCCTTACCAGAAAAGCCTGTGATGGTGGTGGGTTCAAGAGAAAGTACTCCCTGGAAGATCATAAGACTTAGGCAAGCTCACATGAGAAGATACAGTCTTTCAGACAGTCTTGACCCAAGTGGTGTAGGTCACCATCAGAATTTTAAACCAGCAGTTGAATTAGACTGGCAACCAGTGAAGCTGTTTCAATAAAGGAGTTTTGTGTTCACCCCAGGTCTCAGCCTGGCCACAGCACTTTGGACCTGTTGAAATTGACAGTTTCCAAAGATAGTCACATGTAGAGTGCATATCAAATGGGATGTAATTAAGGCATGTTTCACCATAGCCAGATCTGACATCTCAAGGAACAGGCACAAGTGGCACACCAATTTTAACTGTGCAAACACTGTCTTGGCCACTGCCAGACCCTGACCATAATGTACAGCTATACATGAATCCCATGTCACCTTACTTCTGGCCATAGGTATGGAACGTACAGTAAGAAACTTATAATAAAAGATGCAGGGCAGTGGAGGGTGGCTGTTTTATTATGGTTCTTATAATCAGGTATGGAAACAACCTGATGACATCAAGTGAAATGAGTTATAGTACATTTTCATGTCACTGTGTTCTTCACATCACACATGTCTTAGAACCTGTAAGTCCTATAAATTAGCAATTAAATATATTGAGGAAGGGTTATAATATTAGGATGTAGACAAGCCAGAGTGTGTCCAGAGGAAGATGACCAAAATACTGAAGGGTCTGGAAACCATGCCTTATGAGGAGAGAATTAGGGAGCTGGGTAAGTTTAGCCTGGATAAGAGAAGGTTAAGAGGTGATATGATAGCCCTGCTTAAGTATTTGAAGGGGTATCACATTGAGGATAGAGCAAACTTGTTTTCTGCTGCTCCAGGGAATAGGACTGGAGCAATGGATTCAAACTACTGGGAAAGAGATTACACTTCATTATTAGGAAGAACTTCCTGACAGTAAGAGGTATTTGACAGTGGAACACATTCTCTCAGAGAGTGGTGGTCAAAGAGAGTCTCCTTCTTTGGTCGTTTTATGGCCATCTGCCGGGGTGATTTGATTATGTGTTCCTGGGGATCCTTGTTTCTTGTGGTCTCTTCCAACTCTATGATTCTATGATTATGTTTCTCTTAATTTACAAAGTTATATATTTCTGCATACCTATGCCATCCTCTGAGTAAGGAGAAACATCTATCTTATTTTTGGGTCGCCCTGTTCACTTTCCAAACTGATAAACATTTGACATCAGACTTTTTAATTAGAGCAAACAATGATAATGTGAACACAAAAGGTTATGCAAATCATTCCTTTAAGGAATGCAATAAAGTGTTCCAGGATCAAGCATTCAAAACAATTTTTTCTACAATTTTTTTTGACAGTGATGGATTTTTCAATTGAAGATAAGAAATTTCATATAACCTTGGAACTCATAAGACCATTTTATCAAAGTACACATTTTATGCTATGCACACCACAACGATCCTATCAAACACTGTATGAACTTTGTAAACATCCACTTTGTATTTAGAAACATTCACCATATGCAGTTTTATCATCCAACTATTGACTATTTGTTATTTTTTAAAGCACCACACTCATTGATTAATTTTAATTTGCTTATGGTGATTTATATTTATTTTTCAGTCATTCATAAACAGTCTTCTAAAGATAGGTCTGGATTATTATCTTCCTGCTGCAGATGGACTGTCTGTGGATTGCATTAGGTTGCCTACTGTGTAGACTGAAGTGAGGTTTGATGCTGTTTTCCGTGATGTACTTGTGCCGATGTTACAAGTGTGTATATGCTCAAACCCTAAGTTTGGTGATTATGAAATAAGAGAGTTTAAGGTTAGAGAATATAAGAAGTTTCACTCTTATACAGGGTGACCAGAGGGTCTCCTTTTCCAGGGCAGATCCTACATTTCATCCTGTCCAGGAGGAATTCCAAAATGTCCCCTATTTTGAGCATGTTTAAGAAGCATTAATTTGTATTAGTGTTTTTAGCTTTTATTTGGTAATGTCCTACATTTTTCTTGAATTGCCTACATTTTATGGTGCCTTGTCCTCCTTTGCCTGGTCACACTGCTCTTACATCACACTTACCTCTGGAATATAAGCTTCCTGATTTGTCATCAGAAGAAATCCTCCATCATCAAGGATTACACAATCAACATGCTATCAGTAAGAAAAGGAGGAGGAGACTATGAGAAAGGGCTAGCAACGCAGTTTGCAAATAAATACAGACAGAGAAATGGAAATCTCTCTTATCAAGTGATCAGTTAATCAAGATCTAAAGGTGCACAAAATTTGACCTATGTCTTCAAGCTAATTTGTGCTTGCAGAAGCCTCCTGCTTTACTAATTATGTTAAAAACAAGATCTGTGCTTTCCATGTTCCTTTTAAAAAGGAAAAAACTCAAGCATTTCCTCACCCCTTATGAAATCTGATAACAAAGCAGAAGTAATAGTCACTTTAATGGATTTATTGGGAGATGTTGGAAGGGGGAAGTGAACATTTCTCATCCTTGCTCTGTCTCAGAGTCTCAGAGGCCACATCTTGCTCTTATATGTTCTGGTACTACATCCAATTTTTAATATTTAATTTTTCTTTTTAGAAAACATTCAACTGGAATACTGCTTCAGAGTGTGGTGGAGTCTCCCTTCAAGTTTTTTTAAACAGAGGGGTTTTTTTTTAACAGAGACTGGATAGCCATCTGTTGGGAGTGTTTGGATTGCATAGTCCTGCAAGGTAGGGGATGGACAGGATGGCCATTGTCCTCTTTACCAACTTTATGATTCCCTTATTCTAAGTGGCTGATTAAAGGTATGATTTATAAAGTAAGATTTCTAATCCATAATATATTTTTTCTTTTCCTGTGACACCAAGAAGTTAATAATATAGAACAATTACTATTAACATATGATGGTCAAGATACTATATGTCACAATGTAGTTATGCAACATTTGTCCACAAAACATTTCCCAGCCCCACCCCACGGCCATTCCATGGCAGATGGAACATGCAGGGGAGAGGAATTACAGCAGTATCTGGCTATATCCTCAAAGCCAGACACAGAATGTTTGCACCACATGCTAGGATCCACCAGAGTCCTCCAGACATCTTAGTAGATAATTAAAAGATTCTGTGGAGTTTATCACATGAAGGAGATCGGGAATTTATCCTGTGAATATCCCAGAAAAATTGTGCAATTACGCATTACGATTTCACACAGTGTTGCATAAAACCTGCCATTAAAGTGGTCACAAAGAAGCATTAATGTGCATCTTTTTACTTTTGGGATTTCAGTGAAAAATGCATTTTCGATATCACTTTCTTTGCACAATTGCATGTGATAATCATTTGTGCAATTACTTGCCATTT
The DNA here is from genome assembly GCA_023333645.1 of Sceloporus occidentalis. NCBI lineage: Eukaryota > Metazoa > Chordata > Lepidosauria > Squamata > Phrynosomatidae > Sceloporus > Sceloporus occidentalis. Next base: position 86,679,644 of record JALMGF010000005.1, read on the forward strand.
CCGCTTCACTTGTGGGATGCTTTAAATGCACTTTAATCTGTCTTTAATGTCAAAATCAGCCCTAGTGTGATAAACTCCTGTGTCTGGCTGTAGTGACACATTTCTGAGCCTCCTCACTTTATCAGGCATGGGATTCTGAAGCTGCTAAATGGTAAGCCCACAGGAGTTAGATTTTGGGCCTTGCAGAGGAAAGAAAAAAAAAATATCAACCACTGCAAAAAAGGATGGAAGGAAGAAAGAAAGAAAGAAAGAAAGAAAGAAAGAAAGAAAGAAGGACAAGACAAGACGGGACATACACAGGCATGAGGTGGACTTAACACCTGTGTATGCCATTAACAGGATTTCAGCCCATTTCGTTGTGTACAAAATACTACAAAATTTTAACATAGGTCTAATCCTATCAACAACAGTTGTTTCTGGACTGACTCAGGATAGCTAACATACCTTCTCCTGCAAAGGTAGGGAGTGGCACACTTGCTTGTTAGTCTACAAATTGCATGTGTCTTAAATGCTCCAGTGAAATACAGACAAGAATATCTGGCCTTCCAAACATTACCCGCAACAACAGCTTGTCTGCAAAAAGATTTCTGCTTACCACACTGTTTCTTTCACATCCACACAGTTCACTTTTGCACTGAAAACAAAAAACATAAGACATTTTATGAAAGAATGACTACAAAGCTACTTGTAGTAGCTGATATAATGCTACTTTTACAGCCCTGTCAGATTACAACATAAAACCATTTGGGAAGAGCAGTCACTTTTGTTCAAATTCACTAGCATTTATAAATCCCTATTTTGTCTTCCTATGTGCTACTGTCATCAAAATATCTACTAAGAACATACTCATTTTCAACATTAAATTCTATTACAGTCGGCCTTCCTTATACGCGGATTTGCCATCCGCGGATTTGAGCATCCGCGGATGGCAAATTGGGAAATTGTCCCCAATGGCGGCGCGCATGCACGCGCGCCGCCATTGGGGACAATTTCCTTCTCCTCCCTCCCTTCCCTCGCTTCCCTCCTCGCCTCCCTCCCTTCCCTTCCCCTTACTTACCTTCTCGGCACAGCGGCTTGGCCTCCGCCGCCGCCGCTGCGGGGGAAGCCGGGTGGCAGCGGCAGCGGAGGCCAAGCCTCGGCTTCCTTGCCACCGCTGTGCAAGGGCGCGATGGCGGTGCTGGAGGCCTCTTGGCCCCCAACAGCACCGCCACCGGGCCTTTGCCACAGCGGCAGCGAGGGAGGAGGGCTGCCACGCCGGAGGCCTTTAAGGCCTCCCGTGCCAGCATCCAGCCTCCTCCAGGCCGCCGCCGCTGCGGAAGGGGCGGGTGCCGGTGCTGGAGGCCAAGAGGCCCCAGCACCGATACCTGGCCCTTCCGTGGCCGCGGAGGCCTGGAGGAGGCCGGGTGTCGGTGATGGAGGCCTCGAAGGCCTCTGCTGCTGCTGCCGCCCTCTGCGCCTCCTTTTCCTCATCTCCGCGCCCAAAAAAAGGTGTGGAGGTGGGGAAAAGGAGGCGCGGAGGGCAGCAGCGCCGGAGGCCTGCGAGGCCTCCAGCACCCACACCCGGCCTCCTCCAGGCCTCCGCAGAAGGGGCGGGTGTCAGTGCTGGGGCTTCTTGGCCTCCAGCACTGACACCCGCCCCTTCCGCGGCACTGAGGAGGCCGGGTGTCAGTGCTGGAGGCCTTGAAGGTCTCTGGCACTGCTGCCCTCCGCGCCTCCTCTTCCCCACCTCTGCGCCTTTTTTTGGAAGAGGAGGCGTGGAGGGCAGCAGCGCCAGAGGCCTTCAAGGCCTCCAGCGCCAGCACCCGGGCTCCTCCAGGCCTCCGCGGCCAAGGAAGGGGCGGGTGTCAGTGCTGGGGCCTCTTGGCCTCCAGCACCGACACCCGCCCCTTCCGCGGAGGCCTGGAGGAGGCCGGGTGTGGGTGCTGGAGGCCTCGCAGGCCTCCGGCGCTGCTGTCCTCCATGCCTCCTTTTCCCCACTTCCGCGCCTTTTTTTGGGCGCGGAGGTGAGGAAGAGGAGGCGCGGAGGGCAGCAGCAGCAGAGGCCTGCGAGGCCTCCAGCACCGACACCCGGCCTCCTCCAGGCCTCCGCAGCCACGGAAGGGCCAGGTATCAGTGCTGGGGCCTCTTGGCCTCCAGCACCGACACCCACCCCTTCCGCAGCGGCGGCGGCCTGGAGGAGGCCGGATGCCGGCGCGGGAGGCCTTAAAGGCCTCCGGCGCGGCAGCCCTCCTCCCTTGCCGCCCCTGTGGCAAAGGCCCGGTGGCGGTACTGTTGGGGGCCAAGAGGCCTCCAGCACTGCCATCGCGCCCTTGCACGGCGGCGACAAGGAAGCCGAGGCTTGGTCTCTGCCACCGCCGCTGCCACCCGGCTTCTCTCGCAGCGGCGGCGGCGGAGGCCAAGCCGCTGCGCCGAGAAGGTAAGTAAGGAGAAGGGAAGAGAGGGAGGCAGGGAGGGAAGGGAGGAGGGAAGGGAGGGAGGGGAGGGAGAAGGAACTTTTTTTCCAATGGCGGCGCGCATGCACGCGCGCTGCCATTGGGACAAATGGGACTTGAGCATACGCGGATTTTGTTATACGCGGGGGGGGTCCGGAACGGATCCCCACGTATAACAAGGACCCGCTGTATTATTATTATTATTATTATTATTATTATTATTATTATGTTTCACAAATGTGTGTATGTGGGAAGGCTTTCTTACAGCTAGTTGAAAGGGACTGGTATGTAAACTCCATGAACGGAGCACTTCCTTCCACTCAAACATCTGCACTATACCCACTTGTATCCTATGTGGACTTTTACTTCTTCAGGAGACGGGGCCTAAACTGACTCAGAATTTAATGGAATTTTTTGGGGGAATGAGGCTACCCAGCCTTACAAAATTCCCCAATAATATAACCAAACTTTCCTTTAAAATCTCTGGTTTCTAACACTCCTTATGTGGACAGGAAAATGTCTCTTTCTTCTCCTTGAAAACGGCTCAGGCCACAGCATCTGCATGCTTCACAGAAAGACAGAAGACAAGCAACTGGACCACTTTTTGTTGTTCCTGCTTTTCTCCCTGGCTCTTGTAAGTATAAGTAATATTGGAGGTGCAGGAAAATGAAAATAATGTGGCAGGAAAAATAGTGATGGTGGGAAAGACATGAATTTTGAATTAAGCAGGGCCTTCCTTGGCACAAATATTCTTATGGGTAATTGATCAGACATCTAATGTTGTGAGTATCTCTTAATTTATTCACAAAACTTTCCTCTTGTATCCATTAGTGGCAAGGCAGGCTGCAGAAAACATTATGAGCAGACTAATGTTGCCTGCCATTTAGGTTTACACAAATACTTGAATCAGTATTTCCAGTTGGAACTGAAGTGCAGGTAAGGACATACATTTGAATCACTACTTACAGTAAGTTCAAACATTCACAGAGAGACATGATAGTTCTTTACCTGGACCTGATTCTTTGAGGTGATGTTAATGAAATTTTCCATCCAGTTGGTTATATTTATTTTGACTCCAACAACTAACAATAAATACATGAAACAGGAAGAATGTTAAGAAAACAGGGAAATGCAAGCATATAACATTTAATTGTCTGTTGTAACAGAGCATATTAGCTGAGCTTAGAAATTTGCCTCCAGAATGATCCACATTCCAAACTAAATGTTTTTCAAATAATCAGTTAGAACTTTTACATAGTCAAAGAGGGAATTTTTTTAAGAAGGAAACAAAATAACACAGGTATATGCTTTATAATAAAACATCCAATCGCATTTACTGCTTATTAATGTTGTTACTAATGATATGCCATAAATCCAGTATCCCATCCCTATATCTAATGTAGAAAGAAAGAGTACAATAAAATTAGTTTAGAATAGTTTAAAACAATAAGAATAATTTTTAAACACCTAAAAGCATATTAATCCATTTAAGACTTAAAATAAGACAATTTGAAAACACTTAAAGCAATTTAGAATAATGTAAACTACACCAACATAAGCAAATTGAATAAAATCTATTAGACTCCAAAGACTTAAATAAAAAGTCATGCTGCTGCTAGTTGGGCCTCTAAGAGAAGAGTATTTCATAACTGAGGTGCCACAGCAGGCTATGACCAATAACAAATGACAGTTGCTTATAGATGTCACTTCTGTTCCTTCCTACCTGCAGGCTTTAGAAGTTTTCCATTGATATCTATTTGCACAGCCTTGCTTACCATAATACCGTCTTCATAGTTACTTCCTGTGTTTTAGAAGAAGAAGAAAAAAAATCTTAATAGATGTCTAGGTAATAAATCAGACCACAATTCATTTTTTTAAAAAAAGACACACATGTATCAATGAGTCCCAAAATCCTTAGCTGTAACATACCCTTTATGGTTTAGGTCCAGATTATTTGAAGACTGTATCTCCCTTTATGAGTCAATTAGCATGCTAAGATCATCTGGAGAGGTCTTTCTCTCTCTCCCACCACTTTCCCAGGCTCATTTGGTAGGAACAAGGGAGAGGGCCTTCTCAGTGGCTGCTCCCAGGCACTCAAACGCCCTCCATAGGGAGGCCAAGATGGCTTCTCTTTGCTATCCTTTAGCAGCAGGTAAACATTTTTTCAATTTTTTCTTGCTCTTAGGCTTTTTCAAATGGATAAGGGTTGGGCATTTAATTGCTGCAAAATTCAGATGTCAAGGTTTGTACAGTCAGCCATCCATATGGGCAGGAATAGGGTTCTGGACACATTCTTTAAAAGCTTTGTGTTTTGAATGCCTGTCTGATTGAGGGTGGGGCGTTTCCTTCCTGCGACATATTGCCAGTGCACGGGTGCTGAGTTACGTTTCAGTTTCCCAAACACCACACTGAACACAGGAAGATGCTTCAAACTTTACTAAACATGAATAACAGATATAACAAACTGCCCGGACCCGGGTTGCTTCACCGCGGGTCTTTCCTTATGGATCTCTGCCCTGGACTTCTTCTTCAGAGCTGGTTCCTGCTGGGTGTCCTCCGCGTCCTTTCTCACTGGGTTCCCAGTCTGCCTTTTCTCTCAGCTCAGGCCCTGGTCTTTGTTCCCAATGTTCCCCTTTCGGGTCCCACCATTCACCCTCCAGGGGTTCCTTAGCCTGGCGTCTCCACTCCTCTTCGTGCGGGTACTGGAAATCCCCTTCCCTCCGAGGGTTGGGTAAAGTTACAGCGCTGTGTGGTCCCACCCTTATCAGGCCGTGTCGCCCTTCCAAAGTCACCGGGCATCCTACCCTTCCTGGGCTCCAGAGTACCCCCGCTCTTCCTCTCACGACCGCCTCAGGGCGTCCCCCTCTTCCGCGTCTCCCTCCTCAATTCACCTGTCCCTCCCCACTTATATCCTCCTCCCAGGGCGTTGCCTCCTCTCCACCCACTCCCTCTGGGTCCTTATGCTCCCCTTCCACTTGGACCGCCCGCTCAATCCTTACTTCCCCCTCCCCCACCTGACTACACTGATTTATTAAAAACTATATATAGTTGGCCCTCCATATCGGTGGGCTAACTATCCATGGATTTGAGCATCCTCAGATGGCTCCACCCATTACCATCAATGACAGCATGTATATGCAACCATACCGATACATCCACACACACATTGGCATCCTTTGATGGTAATGGGTCTTGAGGTCCTGCACTTTTTTGTATCCATTACATGTGTGTGGGTGTGACACCAGAGCTCTGACAGAAAAGGCTAAATGTATCTTGTTGTTTACTGCCTTCAATTAGCCCTGCCTCATAGCGACGCTATGGATGAGCCCCAAGATGCCCTATTCTCCAATGCTCTGCTTAGTTCCTGAAGATTCAGGCTTGTGACCTCCCTGATTAAGTCTAGCCATCTGGAGTATGGTCTTCCTTTTTCCCCACCTGCTGCCTTCTACCATCCTTACCATTATTGTTGTTTTTTTAAAAAATGAGTCATGCCTTCTCATGATTTTGCCAAAATACAGTAGCCTCAGTTTTATCATCTTGGTTTCCAGGGAGAGTGCAGGCTTGATTCATTTGTTTGTCTCCTTGGCTGTCCATAGTATCTCTGGCTGTCCATGGTATTAGCACTCTTCTCCAGCACCACATCACAAAAGGGTTTCTTTTCTTTCTGTAGCTTTCTTCACTGTCCAGCTCTCTCATCCATACATGATAATGGCGAATACAATGGATTGGAAGGTTCTAACTTTAGTGATCAGTTGTATATTTTTACACTATAGGATCTTGTCTAATTCTTTCATGGCTGCCTTCCTGTTCCTAGTCTTTTTATTTCTGACTTAAGTGTCTGTTCCATTCAATGTTTGATTCAAGGTATGAGAAATCTTTAACTATTTTGATGTCCTCATTATCTATCGAGATCCTCCGTGATCATTATGCTTCACAAAACTTCAGTCCCCAGAATTCCATAACACTGAGCCACAGCAATTAAAGTAGTGTGAATTATTTCTGCAGTGCGGATGCAACCAAAGAAGAACCATTCAGATTTTGTCAATAACTGTTAATCACCAGCTTTAATAATGTTATTTTAGGTACCCAAAGACTTACGGTTATAGAAGGGAGCTGTGAAGACATAGTTTTCATTATCTAAGCTCCTTTTGTAGTAACTCTGTTCATATGTTTCAGCATTTTCTGTCCAGTATTCGCCTGCACTGAACATGAAACATAACTGTCACTTTTTACTTGTCCACCAAACATTTCCTTGAGACTACCACAGCAGTTCTATGCATGTCAACTCAAAGGTGGCCTCATTGAGTTCAATTGTAGGTTATTCTTTCTAGAATTACAGCAATCTATTCCTCCTTCCATAAGAGTAAACCCCATTGAACTGAACTCACTAACAGTTCATTCATATCAGAGTAAAAACTGCAGTGCTAGTTAACACTAGTTGAGGACATTTAAAGTTACTTATTGCAAGAATTCCTTTCATTCTGAATTGTCCTGATACACTGTGAAATCCAGAAATTTGTTAAGGCATAAGAGGAATTAATTCCATGTGCCATAAGGCAGTGGTTCTTAACTTTTCATGGGTCATGGGCCCATCTGATAATCTCATGAAACCTATGAACCACTTCTCAAGAAAAAAGGTCATAATCATATATAAATTTCCGTACGATTTATTTCACTGCACTGGAAAATTATTTCTATTATAATTTTTTATAAAGAAGTGTTTCTCAAACCCACATTTTTTCATGCAAAAATTAATGGCTATATCTTGAAAAAATGGAAACAAATTCAATTTATGAAAATATAACAAAAAGATCGACTGAGTCTTTGACTTGCTGCTTGAATGCTGTTGTGTGATTGGACTACATGAACTAGATTGCCTTCTTTTTTTTGTTCTTAGGTGCAGTTGAGCATTCAGGAAGCATATTTGTCAGTGGTCCAACTGAGAGGCAACTAGAGGGTAACAAGGAATTAATAGACTCCATTGAAGCAGTCACTGACTGTAACACTGTTTTAACTGCCTCTAGTTTGCACAATGTAAGGTGTTCCTCAAAGTAGAGAGTACCAAACATCTGAGCAAATTCTTCCTAGTCTTCCTAAAAGTTGACTGATGTCTATATCTTCCTCTTAATTGCATTAGTAGTGTTAGGTCTCCGATGTACACTTTGTCTTAGCCTTGAAGCAGTCAGGGCAGTCTGCTGTGTGAAGGATTGCTGACTGAGATCACAGTCTTTGAGGTTTAATACAGCTTCCCTCACAGATTTGGTTTTCTTCCCAAAATTTAGCAGTGGCTGAACATTAATTATTGTTGTGAAAAACATGTGTAGGTATAATTAAGAATCTCCTTAATACTTTCCTATTTTAAGGATCAATGTGGGAAGGGTAGAATACTTAAATGTCAATATTATTCTTTCAAAGCCATTCCATCTGGGTAGCCAGGATAATTCTGTAAGCTAACTAGTGTGTAGACTACGATGGAGGAGTTGTGAGAGTGAGTAAAGTACTGCTGCTCAAACAGAAGGCTTTGTGGTATAAAGAGATATTCTGGGACTCTCTTGCACCATACAGCCATGGAAGTTGCTACCAATTTTCAAAGGCTACTGTGGCAAAATTCAGGCGCTTTTAGTAATTTAGTAGCAGCAACAGTGATGCAGCATCTAATGGGTTGGGGGAACACTCTGTTGTACTTTTTCATCCCAAGGTCATTGCTAACTCCTGTTAGAAAGACAATTACTAATACTACAGCCAGCCCTCGGTACTGGTGGACCAGTCATCTGCAGATTGGACCATCCCAGATGGCCCCACCTCATTATTGTCAATGGGATGAGATCCTACAATTTTTGCTATCTGCAGAGGGATCTGGAATGGAGTCCTTGCAGATATGAAGGGCCAATTGTATTCAATTACCAATTTACAATCTAAGGTGGAGGGAGAGGTGCCTAAATTCTAATGGCAATCCAACACACTCAAAAGCAACCAGTTTCCTCAATGTCTGTGCTTTATAACCTAAAATTACATGGGACCTTACCTTTTGGGATACACTCTTGTGATTCCTCCATCAGTAGCTACAAATCGTGCTGTAATGCCCTGCCCACTGTGGAGAGAGAGAGAGATTGAAAGAGAGTTGTGTAAATTGAATTTGGAAGGATGACAACTGGGTATAGAGCAGATACACAGAAATCAATTAGAATTTCAGTGGGTCTTCAATGAGCCTGATAGCAACCCACCATTTACCAAAGATCTTTTTAAAACATTTTAAACCAAATATATGTACATGATGAATGCCATGGTGTGTTTTTCTTGCACTTACCAAAAATTTACATTCTCATTTGATATTATTTTGATATATCACAGAACAGTCGGCCCTTCAAATTTGTGCATTTAACATTCATGGATTTGAATACTTGCGAGTATGGCCATGAAGGGCACACACATGCTCCTCCTCCCTCGCAGGCATTTTTCCTTAGGGAAAAAAGCCCAGGAGAGAAGTAGCAGCCTGGAAGCATTCTCCTGTGCTTTGGCCGGCCAAGGGAAGTTTCTCTCAGCTGGCCAAAGCATGGGTGGGGGAAGAGGCTTTGCTAGCTGAGGGAAGCTTCACTCAGCTGGTCAAGCACCGGGTAAGGCAGAATTGGCATGTATTCATGAGGGAAAGAAGGAGCATGCAGGCACACCCCTCCCACCTTCCCCCACATATTCACATTTTTCCAGTTTCAGAGGGGTCTTACATGCCTATTCCCCAAGAATGTGGAGGCCGACTGTAATTCACAAATAGGAACACAGTGTTTGTGCCATGGGAGGTGGGGAGGAAAAGAACACTCACGGGTCCTGCTTACTCCAGTAATTCTGAACAAGTTCACTTGTAAATCCTGCATCCAGCAAAGCTCTCATAACCATATCATTACCTATAAAAGGAAAGACACAAAATGCCAATCACAAATGCAGGAAACCTCCTTGTCAGACCATCTATTCCAGCCATGGCAAATCCATGGCACGCGTGCCAGAGCCAGCACGCAGAGCCCTCTCTGTGGGCACACAAGCATCTTGCTGCAGGTGAGAGGAGGGAGGGAGGGAGGCAGGCAGAAGGAAGAGGACGAGGAGAAGGGAGTGGCGGAGGTAGCCCCATGCCTCCAGCTGCCCACTCATCTCTGGTGAGAGCCAGGAGGGAGGAAGGAGAAGAAGCAGCGGCAATGTGGCGTTTCATCAGAAGGAGGAAGCTACAGTTAGCCTGAGGCTCAGAGAGAGTGTGCATTTCATCAGAAGGGAGTTGTTATAGCTAGCCTAAGGCTCAGAGAGAGTGTGCCTTGTGTGTGTGTGTGTGCGTGCGCACAACCTCAAAATGTTCCTGGCGACCGTAAGGAGAAACTATCATGGGGTTTTCTTCGCAAGTTTCATCAGAGGGGAATTTGCTATTGCTACCCTGAGGCTGAGAGAGTGTGAAAGAAAGAAGAAAAGAAAAGAAAAATCTTATGGCAGCTAACCATTCTCTAGACATGCTGTCTCTGACACCCTGTTTCTTCACAGGAAAAGAATGGGAATATTCTTTACATACTTCATTATAACATAATTAATTCTGTTTTAATAATCTAACTTTTTTTTACATTTTTACATTTTTTCATTTTAGTTGTTTTTCCAATCATGTTGTCAGCCACCTTAGATACCACCTCTGTGAGAAAGATGGAAGATAAATGCACAAAAACTCAAAATCACAGCTTAGTTACATAAATTAATAAGTACAGTCTTGATCCCTAAGCTACAACTAATGTTTTACACCAAATATCATGTAAATTCCACTGATCAACTTGGATTTGTACTAGAGTATCGCACACCCAGGCCTACTACTCTAAACATTAGATCACTCCTAGTTTGGGAGGTCTAGCAGAATTTTGAATTTTGAGAATAGCAATAGCAAGTACATTTCAATACTGCTTATTAATGCACTTAAGCACTCCCTAAGTGGTTTACAAAGTGTAAGCTAATTGCCTCCAACCATCTGGGTACTCATTTTAGCGACCTTGGAAGGATGCAAGCCTGAGTTGAGCTTGAGCTTTTGCTGGTATTGAACTCGCAACCTGATGGTTTATGAGTGAGTGACTGCAGTACAGGCATTTAACCATTGTGCCACCAGATGTTGTGCATCCCATCACAAAATGGAAGCAAAGCCAATTCAGAAAATGAATGGCTGCTCTGGTGAGTGAGGGCAGTCACAAAACATCCATCTTATCAAAAGGGCACACTGATGAGATTAACTTTCTCCAAAATCCTGAAAACATGTCTCAGGCAACACTGAGCTTCAAAACTCAAAATCACAGCTTTGTCCTTGCAGTTCTCTTATTCAAATAGTGCAACCAGCCCCAAGGCGATTGGACTCTCACACCTATAGTCCAAGAATACAAGATCTGTTCATCCAAATCATTCTCTTGCTCTTTCTTGCACCGTTTCCTCCACACACTCATCCACACACCCCAAAATGTACATCTTAGCCCACCTCCCTTGCTTTTTCCTCCCAATCCATTGAGTCATCCCTATTTCTTCTCTTCACACTTCCCACTTCACTTGAAAAGCAAATTTCAGACTACCAGGTCATTTTGTACTGATTAAAACCATCAAACAAAAAGAAATGTAAATTAATTACAATAGTCCTGAACAGCAAATATACTTTGGCAAGTATATAAGCACAAACCCAATAAACAGTATAGTCATATCATTTCATAAAACAGGATATTTAACTTTCCAAATAGTTCTTTGGAATTGTCTGGTTCCCACACTTAGCACTGGCATCTCCTCGTAATGAGCCATTTTATTGAAACAGCAATACTTACATGAAGTACTTTGTGGTGTATATCTATCAATATATTCACTAAAATTCAGAAGAAATGCTGTGTTGTTGTCAGTTATTTTCACAGGACCACAGTATTCTCTAGGAGGAAAAGAATAGTTTTTAAAACTGGGCTTAAACCACTTTATAAAACCAAAGCACTGACTAGGTATCTGCCTGAGGTTTAATCTGCACTGCAGAAATAATGCAATTTGACACTGCTTTAACTGCCATGATTGAATGCTAAAGAATTCTGGGGTTTGTAGTTTGTGAGCTATTTAGTTTTCTGTCATACAGCTCTGGGGCCACAACAGACTACTAATCCCAGGATTCCACAGCATTCAACCATGGCAGTTAAAGCAGTGTCAAATTGCATTATTTCTGCAGTGCAGATTAGACCTGAGTCTCAGCATATTCAGACATGAAATAAACATTTATTTGACATACTTTTCCTTTCCTAGAATGTGTCACCCAGAAGTAGTTGCCTGGAGTTTGCCTGGTACCCCTTTTCTCTCACAAGACAGAGAAACTGAAAGGCATAATTCTATGAAGTGTGAAGTATCAAAATGATATATGCATGGACAGAGTATTTTTATTCTGATCAGTTTTGACATGAGACCCTATTAGGAAACTAGCTTCCTAAGAGCCACAATATATTGCCACAGTAATGGACAGGGCCACCATTTTTAAATTCAAAGGCACCACTTACGTGATACATAACGAATTAAATGTATTCAGTCAAACATATTTCCATATATATCATCCTAAGAGTTATTGAGAGTTACTTTTACACATTGCACTGTGTTGGATTACAGGGGGTTACACTCCCCTTGAAATCTCAGGTTCACAGCTTGGTTGTGCTCCTGGATTTGGGTCTGAGCCTGGTTGCCCAGGTCTTGGCTGTGGCCAGGAATGCATTTGCAAAGCTAAACTAGTGCACCCACTGCGGCCATTTCTTGAGAAGTCAAATCTGGCTACAGTGACACATGCTTTGAGTACATCCCATCTGGACTACTGCAATGGACTTTATGTGGGCCTGCCCTTGAAACTGCTGGGAAACTTCAGCAGGTGCAAAATGCTGTGCCCAGGCTGTTGACTGGGGCTGGCTACAGGGATCATGTGGCACCCCTCTTGAAACAGCTCTTCTGGCTACCAGTTTGTTTCTGGGCAGACTTCAAGGTGCTAGTATTGACCTTTAAAGCCTGTGGGTACAGACTATCTGAAGGAACATATCTCCCTATACAAGACAGCCTGAGTTCTAAGATCATTCTGGGAGGGCTTTCTCCCAGTCCTCCCACTTTTGCAGGCACATTCGGTGAAGACTTGGGAGACAGCCTTCTCTGTGGCTGCTCTCAGACTGTGGATTTCCCTTCCTTCTCCTTGCTCTCTTTCTGTCGGCAGCTTAAGACATTTTTCATTTAGGCAGGCACTTGGTGGATGAATTTTACATGTGTTCTGCCATGTGCTATAAATGGTGTTTTTTTTACTGGTTTTACTGGTTTTAACTAAGTGTTGTTAAATTATATTTTAATATTAATAATGTTTAATTTTTTTAACTTTTGTAATCAAGATTTTTAAACTTCTGTCTTTTTAAGTTGTTGTTACCCACCTTGAATCCCATTGTGGGAGAAAGGTGGGATATAAATCCTTGAAATAAATAATAAATAAATAAAATTTAAGCATTTATATAGTTTAGGATTAGAATTTGGGTTCACCGTAACAGACTGATACAGTACAAAACACTTTTTTTTAAATCAGTCATTACAAAGGTAATCTGAACTTCACTTAATTATTACGGGCCCAGTACATACCGGCCTTTCAGGCACCCTCATCATGTGCAAGGGTTGCCTGGGGGGTGGAGCGCCCACACACCCTACAACCCTCGCACGTGACAAGGGCATGACAATAGTGGCGCCCTGTATACATGGGCACCGCCATTGTTACGTAAGTGCACCAGTGGTACATGTGTTTCGCCGTTGCCGTGGCTTTAAAAGATCCTGCTTTTTGTGGGTTCTTTTTCTGCCACCGGGAAGCCGTGCCGTTTGGTTTCCCTCCAGTGGAAAAACAGGCACCGGCAGGTCGCCCTTTCTGGGTGGTCTGTACCGCGCAACTGTTTTACAAACAAAAAAGCAAAGGTTTAGGAATAGCAGTTCACACATTATTTTGTAGGGATATAAATCCTTTCTAATTTCATTGTCAAAATAAAGAATCAGTAATTGTAGATGGGAAGGTCCTCAATTTCATATAGTTCCGCCCAGTCTTCATCTAGAATCACTGATGTGCAATGTGTAATGGTTGATTAAAAAAAAAGTGCTTTGTACTGTATGTGTCTTTTACAGTGAACCCAAATTCTAATCCCAAACTATGTAAATGCTTAAAATTTACTTATGCACATGGCTTTTAAACAACCTCCACCATTTTTTATGGAGTATTATATTCTGTGCAGAAAATGCTGTATTTCTGTAGAGAAAATGAAAAAAAAGAAGAAGCTATGTCCAAATTCTGTGCAGATTAAGTTCTGTTAGTTTGAGATTTTCCTCATTAGGATTTCATAGCATTCAAGAAACATTTTTTTCATAATAGTAAAAATATTTTCAAAAATTCTTTCCTTCCCCACTGTTTTATGAACCGTAGTTGGTCCTAATGAAGCGCTTATTTTGCATTCCTACAAATTACAGGGTACAATAGGAATGGAAAAATGTTCACCATTATTGCTTTCTTAATTGAAAAATCAGTTTCACAATATTTGGGAAACACACATATTGAAGTGTTCAGGATTACTGTTCTGTCCAGAAATACAAGTGTTTTTTTTAAAGGAAAAAAAGGTGTAAATGCAGTTATCTACAAAAGAAACATGTTCTGCGAATAGGAAATATTTGTTTTTGTTTGTTTGCAGAAAAACCACAAGTGTTTCTGAACAAAATAATTTCCAAGAACAATTAAGGGTGCACAAATAGAGGTAGAATACAGAAATATCCATCTTCTCCTGTAGCAGGGGAGTAATTGATACTTGAATACAAGGACAAAATAGTTGAGGCTTTACCTCCCTAACATGGAGAAAATTAAAATCATTAATTTGTGGGTTTTTTTGAAATATGACAATGTGTGATTGTGCTGAGCTGCTATTGATGTAAAATGCTACTCAATATAATCTAAATTTGAAAGGTTCCAATTTAAATATTTCCAAATATATTTTCTTACTGTAAGTGAATATAGATCCAGTCTAACAAATGTCCAAAACACCCAAGAGAAATAATCCAGTTTGAGACCACTTTAATGCCCAGCATTTCAGTGCTAGAAAAACTCCTTTTAAATATGATAAAGGTTTTCAAACTATGATCCAAAACACAGTCCAGAAATAATCCCGTTTGAGACTGCTTTAGCTGCTCTGGTTCAATGTTAGGGAATTCTGGGAACTGTAGTTTTGTGAGACAATTAGCCTTCCCTGTCAGAGAGCTCTGGAGCCACAATAAACTACAATTCCCAGGATTCCCTAGCACTTAGCAGAGAAGTTAAAACCATCTCAAACTGGATTATTTCTGCAGTGTGTTTTGGACCTTAGCTGAATGTTGCTCCCACTGAAAAAAATTGAACATTAGTTATGGCCTCATTAGCCATAACAACCCCATTGATTTCAATGGGAACTACATGAAACTAACAGAGACTGGATAAAGCTTATGACTGCATGTTTTTGTAATTGTCAGTACAATGAATAAAACTTCCATATTTTAAAAAATCTAGTAATATAGTGCTTACACCAACCTTGGCGCTAAAAATGTGTATCCAAATTCATCAAAGCGGTCTAGCTTCAGAGTTTCAGTAACTACAAAGATGAAAATCCAGTAGAGAGTAAATTAGAGTTGTATAGCTTAGCTCCTTTTCAAAAAGCAAAACCAATTGGGTAATACCCACATTCCTTTCAATGGATTTCAACATTAACTTTATTGGAGCTATTTCCCAAAGACTTGCCAAAACTACCAAATCACATTTATTAAGGCCAAAATAAAAACCATTGTAGCTACATGGTCACCTTTGTCCCCTCTCCTTCCTGCCCAAATAGTTATGCAATATAGAACTATTCTTTAAGCTTAGATTTGGATGTAAAAGAAACTCATGGTTTAAATTTTTGATTCTAGTGGTAATGAGGCCAGCATCGGACGGCAGAAAGTGAGTGGCTAGGTGGAAGATGCAAACATGACACTTTTCCCCAGCTGACCAAATCACATCAGTAATCATTATATCCAACATGTGATGCACCAAGAACTACACTTCCTAAATGTCATAAGACATGACGTTATGCAGGTAGTAAGAAGATAGTCCAGGAAGAACAGTTAAATTTTCCCACCCAAATTCCAATGGCAGTTTCCTTGGCTAATCAGTATTGCCAATACAAATCTCAGTTACAATTTGGCAACAGTTTTCTGAGAGTATCATTCATGGTCCCAAGCCAGCTGGGGAAGATCCTATCCTACTACTACAGTCATAGTACTATCACATTAGAAATGATATTTTTCTATTTATCATAACATAAAAGCAACATAACATAAAACAATATAACAACTAGCACAAAATGAGCACATTATTGACACAGCAAGCATAACCATTAACCAAAAAAGTAAGCTTTTTTTTACTTAGCATAAGATATTCTGAGTTGTTTAAGGCATATATATTTGGAAAAGAAATGAACGGCTTTATGAACCAGCAGTGGACTGGATCAAATAAACAAGAAGGAAAAAACAACAACAATAAATTGAAAAACATTAAAAAAGAGAGAGACACCATAATATATGCGTGAGTTCTTTCTTTCTCCAGCTTTATAATACCTAACTGGTATGAAGCCCTGATATGAAGGATACAAAGGACAGCAACCAGAAGGAACAGGAATATAAGCGGAAAATATCAGCACTAGTAAACAGAGGGAAATTGAGCAACAAGAATATACTTGCCCTTTGGCACTGTGATAATCCATCAGAAAGAGGAGGCAGGGAAACAGAAAAAACAGGGTAAAGAAAAGGGGTCACAAACCAATATTTTATTCAACCAGCTCCTTGAATAAAAATATTGTAGCATAAAGAGAGATCAGAGGTTCATTTTTGTACAGCTGTACTCTGGAGAAAAGACAAAACATATTTGAAGACTTGAACATATGTCTTTTGTCTATTATTTCTTTAATGTACCTTCTATATACTGCAGCTATTTCAAGGGTCTGCATAAAGCAAGTATTGACTCAGGGGCTTCCTAACAAATTCAGCCCTGAAGCATTTGTCTTGCATTCCTATTTTACAGCTTGCTCCCAAGTTCAGAATAAGAAACAAATTATGCAACATGTCATGTCACTAAAAATAAATATCCGTTACATTGCTATAAAAACAACTTGTGATATAACTTTTTAACTAGCAACACACTGGGCCAATTCATACACTATATGGGGCAGTAATTTGGGACATTTAACTTGCCTCTTGCACAGTCTATTCATATCAGTAGTGTATACCGTATATGATCAAATATAAGTCGAGAAATTTATCACCAAAAATTGACCCTAAAATCTGGGGTCGACTTATATATGGATCAACACAGTTGCCATGGGTTGAGATCGACTGGCAGACATTTAACAACAACACTTGCTATGAATGAAGGGCAAGTATTTGCAGGAAAACAGCAGGGAATTTTATTCTCCTTTGTCTCAGTGCCCACATGGCCAAGAGAGGTGTGTGCATTAAGATTCCTCCAAACCAATTGAACTTCAGCAGAGATAAAATCTATGCATAACATAGCCTGGGACTCCAACACTACCACTCCTTCCTAGTCCTGTATAATTTTTTTAACATCAGTTGCCTGATGGAGAAGCCATCGAAAGCTTTCATTATTTAGCATTTAACATTTTACATACCGCTTATCAGTGAACTCATCACTCCCTAAGCAGTTTACAACCTACAGTTGGCCCTTCCCTTACGGGGGGATCTGTTCAAGACCCCGCCGTGTAAGGGAAATACCGCATAAACTCAAGCCCCAATAGAAACAATGGGGCTCATTCCCGTGGTGCGCACCCGGCGCACCCCATTGTTTCTTCTGGGGCGCAGGGGAAGCCTTTCCGGCATAGCTTCTAGCGTATGCTGGAAGCCACATATAGCATGCCCACGTATGATGCACTGTATAAACCAATTGCCCCCAACAAGCTGGGTACTCATTTCACTGACCTATAAAAGGATAGAAGGCTGAGTCAACCTTGGAACCAACTCACAAGCTTGTGGCTGCAGTACCAGCATTTAAACACTGCACCAAGGTTCCAGGGCACACAAAACCATTATGTGTTTTGGGCATTTTGGCTGGCCAATAAAAGTATCACTTCTTTGTGGATTTTATTTTATTTTGCTGTATGGACATAATGGCTACCCCTGAATATATATCCAATATCTTCAGTAATTAAGTTTATTTCTTTTGCTACCTCTCAGTTCAATATACATTTGGTTATGTCTTAGCTCCACTGCTATTTTGCTGAAGATAAGGAAGAAGTTCCTTGAACTTTCAGAAAGTAGAGAAGAAAGAACCTTTCAGGCATATAGTCAACTAAATTCAGTTCATGATGATCACATTGGCGGGATACAAACCGCCGCTTTGCGGCGCTTCCCCGCCGCCGCCATTTGCTCCGCGCGGGAGCTGCAGCAGCCAAACCGCGCGGCTCCCGCGCAGAGCAAAAAAGAAGCTCCATTTCAGAGCTTCTTCTTGCGGTGCACTGATGACGTCGTGAAGCACCGCTGGTGCATTCGCAACATCATAGGTGCTGCGACACGTCTGGACGCTATGCGTCCAGTACGTAAAGATGGCGGCGCCCATGTGGAAGGGGCGCCGCCATCTTGTACGTATAGGATACGTACTAGGGTTAGGGGGGTGCAGAAGCACCGCCCCTTCCTAACCCTAGTACGTATCCTATACGTACTATATGGCGGTTTGTATCCCGCCATTATATCATGCATCTTTGAGATTCTCTCTTCTCTTGTAATTGTGCTGGTATTTTTTCTCCTCTTCTTTCTTTCTCACTTTGGCGACAACCTCAAAGGAATCCGTATTACATTCACTCAGATCACATACATTGCTTCTACCATTCAAAAGCTACAACCCCAAATGAAGCAAACTTCATTTAACTTGGGGTGGTGTTGAATTGCTACATAACTGTGTTGAAAACTACTGTGCAGCTCTTTTTGACTTCAGACATTTAACTTGGGTTTTACAGACTGATTATTCAAAACATTAGTTTCAGACCCTTAAAAAGACAGTAACAGAGGATACGTAAAGCAATGATTCTGCGGGTACATAAACAAGGAGATGAGGAAGAGTTAAAGGTTTTTCAGTGCAACTAGGGTAGCAGAACATATTCTACTTGCGCAGAATACTTTTTGTACCTTGCACGTTCACAAAATGACTTAGAATCATTGTAGCAGAGTTGGAGTGTGTCATGGCAACAACTAGTGGATTTCACAAACTGTAGGACTTTTCAAAAAAGAATGCGAAAAAAGAACAATTTTACATACTGCACAATAACAATGCAGATCTGGAAAAAATTCTGTTACTTACATCTAGCCTGAAGTAGTGCTTCATTGAGGTTGGCTTTAATGTAGTAAAAACTGTAGGATGGTAATACCAAGGCCAGGCTGTAGAAGAAACATGTCAGTTATGAACAGTAAAAACAATAACATAACTCAATATGATGGGTGGGTTTAGCCACTGAACATTTCCCCCTATTTTGGGGAGAAACAGGATGCCCCTTTGTGCCACTGTCCAGAAGGCTTCAGAGCATGGGGGTTTGATGCTGCACTCTCTGTAGCCGCCCAGAAGCTGGCTTCCAGCTGACCACACATGGACCAGCTTCTGGGCATCTTGGGGACATGGCAATTACATGCCGCAAGCCCCTAACATACTGGCTGCAAATCTGCTCCTTTTTAGCCAGCACCATGGCAGATTGGGGCCACAGCATGAGGCTGCCTTGGTCCCAATCCATCGTCATGTGAGGCAGCTTCATGCCGTCCCATCCAGGCCATCTATTTTCAGCCCTCAGACACTTAAAAGTCATCCACACACCCTAGTATTTCCAATTTCTATGTATGATTGTGAAGGCTAGAAGGCTGACAGTGAGAAAATCAACACATTTGAAATGTGATACTAGAGGAGACTTCTATGTATGCATCGTCTGCCAAAAAGACAAATCAATGGGTTATAGAGCATAGAAAGCAGGAGTTTTCACTAGAAGCTAAGTTGACTAAACTGATGTTATATACTTTGAATGCAATAGGAAAGAATATGACTCATTGGAAAAGATAGTATTGCTCCATAAAGTGGAAGGCAGCAGGAACAAAAGAAGCCCATATTATAATTGGATTGACTCAGTCAAAGAAACTATGACTGTGACCATGAAAGACCTGACCAGAAATGTTGATGGCTTGGTCTTGCAGAGCACTCACATTCATAGAGTCACCACAAATCATACTACATGGCACATAGCAACAACACATTATAGCTTGTTGACAGTTAATGTGGTATCAAATTGCAATAATTGTACAGGCTTATTTTATTGTTCACTCAGAACTTGAAAATATTTTGTGAGCCAAAAATCATTATTATTTTTTCTGTTGCATGTTGATTGTTGATAGCATATTTTTCTATAGTTGGTAGATAATGGATGATTGTTAGAGTAATTCAACAATATTTTCAGGTGCAAACAGCCCAGCGTGTATGCAGTTGGATTTTTGATATTTTACAAGGCTTTCAACTTTCATTATTCTGCCTCTTATTTAATATACATTTTGAATATTAATACTACTAAGAGTAAAAACTACAAAGAAGAAGGAGAGGGAAAAGGAGAAGACAAAAATTTCTTAGAAGCTCAAGCTTTCTGAAGAGACTTTTAAAGATGTTGGGGCTTATATGAGATTTCAAATCCTTCAAAGGTGCCACACTTTTCATTTACACTACTGTGGCCTTCACTTTTCATTAATATTGAACATGAAGGCTTGATACTTATGCTTTCGAGTGAATGCCTGAAGAAATCAACATTAAAGACAAGCTGTTGAATACTAAATCACACACAACATCCTTTACCAATATAATTGCCATGTGAACTGCATAGAGTAGAATTCCTAATTATTTTGCAACAGCTTTCCGCCAATTCACCTCAAGGGAAATCAGTAGTGATTTCCCTGTCATTAACAGTTACTACTAAACAGAAACTACTAATTAAATCTATCATTTTATATATAAATGTTTCTACTGCAATATGGACAACATGGGATTTAGCCAATAAAAGAAAAAAAAAACCTACTCAAAAAGAAATCAGACATGATTTTGAGCTCATATCTGTCACACAGAAGCAGAGTAATAAGACAGAAAGCCCCTGCTTATGATTCTGGAGGCATAATTTGAACCCAGGAAACCAGTTTGGCACTGATGAATTGATTTCAACAAAGATTGGCATTATTTTTTAAAGATTCAAAACTTGATGAAATTCAATGAAGATGATTATCAGAGAATATAAATAATCAGAAGTCTAATGGGAAGGAAATTCTGTCTTAATTAGGTGTTAGAAATTATTATTATTATTATTATTATTATTATTATTATTATTGTTACAGTTGCCCCTCCTAACTCACCGATCTGGGATCTGCGCTCTTGTATATCTGTGGAGGGGTGACCTCTGCTATTTCCAGGCTTGAATATGTGCGAGCCTCCATTTTCACATCATACAAAAGGTCCTCTGATTAATCTCTAGCAGCAGGGTCTGTATCCACACTGCAGAAATAAAGTAGTCTAACACCACTTTAACTGCCATTGGTCAACGCGATGGAATTCTGGGATTTGCAGTTTCATGAAATATTTGGCCTTCCCTGGCAGAGAGCTCTAGTGCCCCACCAAACTACAAATCCCAGAATTCCACAGCATTGAGCCATGCTTTAGTTCTGCATGGTGGCAGCAGACAGAGACAGCCAGAGCAGAGCTTCTGATTATAACTTTAGCCAGCAAGCAGAGGACTTGTCATGGACTATCTAGGGACAAGTTGCAATTAAAGGTGTAAGCAACTTTTATATTCACTAAAGTAAATATAACGAAATTTAGTACTCTAAGGAAATAAGGACATTAAAAAAAACCTGTGGCAGCTGAAGGATATTTTTGAACTGTATTTTGTTACCTGTAATCAGTACCATTCACTGCCGTCCATGTGTATGTTCTGTTTCCTTTGTCAATGTAGCGCTGAAAAGACAGTGAGCAAGATGGTCAATTTTTCAAAACAAATTAATACACCCCCCCCAAGATTCAACAATAAATATTCCATTATCATATAATAAATTTTCTCTTTCTGCATAAGACTCGCAGTTCCTTTTGAAAAGAAGTTTCAAATGTGTAATGATAATTTATAGTCTATTAATTCTGCATAATAATTCAGTTCCCAATTTTGGAAAACTGCAAATTCAGTTTGATTTCTTTCTATAATAAGTTGCTTTTCCTCTCAAAGGAAAAAAAATGGTAACATGAGTTTAATATATTTATTGTATGCAACTTAATATTACTGTATATGTCAGGGATAGAAAATGTGCGGCTCTTCAGGTGTTGGATTCAAGCTCTCCTCAACTTTCATGATCTTTCACATTTTCAGAACTTTTCAGCAGGCACAAAAATGAAAGGATTGGGGGGAAAGAAAAGTTTCCTCATATATTGGCTATTCTGTGTCTCAGTGGTAACAAGATGGAAACATTAGGCTCAGGGAAGAGAGGAGATGTTAAATTATCAATTTGCAGCTTGCTGGGATTCTTTCCATCAACGCCAACTAGAGGGTTGGATGAAATGTAGAGAACTACATCTTACTTTTTATCAAAGCTGAAATATGACTTTGTTTGATGTGGCCTATCTACTTGAAAAGAAAAAAGAAAAAAAAAACCTGATATACTGTTTGCAGCTCACCTCCAAATATATAGATTAATGGTATGCCAATGATTTCATTTTCCTTTTGAGTTACAGCAGAGGCCTGGAATAACATGGCAGTCTCAATCAGCCTTGATATACTGTATGTTATAGAGCTAGAGAACTCTGCTTCACATCTTGGAATGACTGCATGTCATTTATACTTAAAAGCCCACTGCAGTAGCTTAGGCTCCCTTTATTTATGACAAAAAAGTGTGCAGGTTGCCTTGTGCTATCTTTTATTATTTTATATTACGTTCACATGTAAATCCGATCTAAAGTTGCTCTGATGCTAGGGATGGGAGCAGAAAACAGCTAATTACATATCCTTTCTTATTTAAAAAACAAAAGTCACTTGGAGGTATAATGTGAATAGAAATAAGGTGGAAATATATTCAAGTGTAACAGAAAGCTTGAAAATATTTTGATCTGCATATCTAGGCCTAAGGTAAGCATCTACTTGATGTTGTATGGCTCTGGATGGTACTACATGGTTCTCAGTAGTTGACTTGTAGATACACGTGATACATGTTTAGAAACGTATTAAAGATAAATACATAATAAAATAAGTATCCTAAAAGCTTTATAAATCACAGACTAAGGCCAAAATGGAAATGAATATGTCATGGGTGGGGAATAACCCCTGTCTACTCTCTGTCTTCATCCTGCCTTTGTTGTGGATATTTAGGAACTGGGCACCACACCAATATTCAATTTCATGGTGGCAATGGAGCATGGATTTCTTTATTCCTGCCTATGTGTACAGAGAAAGAAGCTTCACAAGTCATGTGCATCAACTGATGCATGAATGCAAGTACATTACAGGAGTGCAAAATTAAACTTTAAAAAAAATTCTGTTCATTTACTACAGAATGAATAAATGAGAGGCCATATGATGGGAAATTTTAGATGGTCTCCTGACACTCTGTGGAAGTTTAATCAGAGTTAATGCATCCCAAAGGAGCAAGCTTATTCAGTTTTCATCATTTAAAACTATAACTCCTTGCTGGTTGTAGCATATTACAATTTTATGCCCAGAGACAAAGATTTATAGGAAGGTCTGCAACAAAATCTATAAACTGCTGCACTGCCATTACTAATAATCTCAAAGCACACAGGAACAGGTATCTTCAATCTATTCGTGCACAGTTTAATCATTAACAAAATTCAGGTTTTTAGGACTTCTATATATTTTTGAGACCCTCCCTAGAACACAACCTTCTACAGCAAGTTCTAAATATTCCAAGAAACAACAATGGGATATAAATGACTTGGTTTGATGTGAACTTTCTATCTAAACTCAGGAAAAACTTTATACTGTTTACAAATATATAGAGAAACAGTAGAACAAAGATTGAGAAAATGGACAGGAAATGCAACCTTTCACATCACCAGCATTTTCTGCAATATCCACATGATCACAGGATGTTCTGTCAACTGCATTTCTGACATGCAGAGGACATCTTATAAGTCAAAGAAGTAATAGGGTGGCAGGGGGCCGGGAGGATCTACCACATCATAAACTGAAGGGAAATGGAACTCTTCCCAGTAAGAAATTAGATCTATGTTTTCCTTCTCCCTGCTAACAAGACAGAAAAATAATGCTTCTTTCACAGAAACTGAAGAATTAAAAAAGAAGAAGAAAGGAATGGAATTCAACACAGTACTAATATAACACCACTTATTTAATAAGTATACTTTACAGATGTGCAAAAAGATAATATCAAGTCCAAAACAGGAATCCACAGTAGAAGACACCCTCTGTTTCAGAGACAGAGTTATGACAAATCTGTGGACATAATGTCAGAAGAGAACAGAAGGCAGGGGGGGGGGGAATGTCCCTCCTCTACTATTTGTGCGATTATGTACAAATGTCATATTCCAATTTCCAAGTCCGAATCCATGACTTCTCCACTCCAATAGCTTGCTGTCTGAAGACTATGAAGGATCTCATCATGTGTGACATACAACCAAGTCCAGAATAGGTAACTAATTTATGTTGATCCCAGAAAACAAAGGCTCTTATTCTTACCTCATCCTGAGACTTCACCAGTGTTCTAAATGTCCGATATCCACTTTCCCCATCTATCATTTTTTTCCGAATCTACAGTAAAAAAATTGTAAAAAAATAAAGAAGTAAAATATAAAACTTCACTGAACTTCAAATTGGTTATTTCATGAACTATGTTAAAAATCAGAAATGTTTTTTCTGGGCTGCATCCACACTGGCGAAATAACCTGTTTGGCGCCACTTTAACTGACCTGGCTCAAGGCTATGGAATTCTGGGAGTTGGAGTTTGTTGTGGGGCCCAGAGCAGAGCCTGGGCAGTTAAAGTGGTGCCAAACCGGGTTATTTCTCTAGTGTGGATGCAGCCCTGATGTGTCTGCGTATTTAACTGAAAACACACAGACAAGGTATGTTAAACAAAATGGCTGGAAACCTGTTTATGAAGGTATAAACATTGTAATAACAGTACTACACAGCTATCCACCCCCAACCTAACTCTCCTGAGCAGGGTGACCAGATATTCTCTTTTTCCTAGACATGTCCTACATTTCATGCCTGGGGACCATTTTGAGCCAAAAAACTTGTCCTTGTGTCATCCAGTGTCTCTAGCTCAACAATTTCTTTACTGCCCTGGATGCTTCAAAGGTCTATGGAGAAGATGGTCACTGACCATGTGGTAGCTTTTTCCCCCCTGATAGGTGTGGAACCCATCCAGCCTGTAGCCTGAACTGACAATCAACTGACCAGCATAAGGTTGCCCTTATGACATGGAACATTGCTGGGTGATTGCATAGCTGAATTACAGTTCGCCTTTCCCTTACGTGGGGGATCTGTTCTGGACCCCGCCGCGTAAAGGAAAAACTGTGTAAACTCAAGCCCCATTAGAAACAATGGGGTTCATTTTCGCGGCACATGCCCCATGGCTTCTTCTAGGGCGCGGGAGAAGTCTTTCCAGCATGGCTTCCAGCGTATGCTGGAAGCCACGTATGGCGCGCCCAAGTATGGCGGCCCAAGTATGGCGTGCCCGGATATGGCACACCCGCATATATTGTGGCTGTACTGTAATTGCTGGATGATAACAAACACCCAATGCCACTGATTTAATGCCTCTTCTCTAGTTGGTACTACCAAATAGTTTAAGCCAAAAGGAGCTGGATAGATCTTTCGGTTGTAGTTCCAGAAAGCAAAGAATCTGATGATCATACAATAAAAGAATAATTTATCAATAAAACTTGCCTCAACTTTAATATCATTTTCCAACTCTGCATCCAGAAAATCCAGTGTCACTGGCTCCTGAGATTTGGGATTCTGGAGAAGGTGTTAAACCAACAAATGATAAACACATGTCTCATTATTTTTCTCTCATGATCAAATTACTGAAAGGGGTTCAAATGCTATTTTTAAAACAAATGATACTCAAACACAGCAATTACTTACCTTTCTAATTCTCAGTGAATAAAAAAGCACAGTAAACAAACTAGAACTTGGATATTTTCTATAGGGATATCTCTAGGCTCCTCCCTTAAATCTAAAGCACTCTGCAAATCTTATGGACAGAAGATGCAGTTGAAAATCTAGACACAGCATTATATGATAAGGAGGAGGATAAGAAGGAAGATCAGAACAAAAGTTAATGGTTTCATAGCAAGTCTCCAGAGAAAAAAATCAGAGACTGCAAATTCTCTGATCAATTGATAGTCACAACCCAAGTAGATTCACTGATTTAATGGAACTTACATAAGAGTTGTTTTACAAAGTTCCATTGATTCAATGGATCCACTCTACTTGGAACTTACAATTTGATTTAGTCATCATAGTGTAGAGCAGCACAAATAGATAATTTTGAAATAAGAGGGGAAAGATGGGCAAATAGAAGAATCATAAGGGGAAATGGCATACTTTAATGCAGTCTAAAAGAGCTTCCTTTCAATGGCTTTTCCACCTCTACATCCAATCAAAATAGATTATAGAAACCTCCCTCCTACAGAGGTGGTTTGAAATGAACTTGTTATTGCCGACATTCCTCTTACACCTCCCTCTGGCTGATAAAACTATGAATTGCTTCAGCCCTCCAGACCTAAGCGATTCCTTTCTAATAACCAAAGACAGCAGGAAGGTAGGAGTACAAGTGAAAGTAATGTCAATTCATTCCCTCTACAACTATGTTTCAAGGAGCTTAAAGAGGTCAAGTAGACATTGCCCCTTGTGGAGGTAAATGTGTAAGGTTATTTATTTCAGTACTTAAGCACTAAAGGATGTAATTTTACCTCATGAGTCTGGTTTAATCCTATGATGAAGTGAAGCCCTTTTTGGGTGTTTTGCTTGTATGTTGCAAGCAGTGCATGAACAAGCAATGGGTCTGCTTGAGCTCCTTCCATTACTTATGTGACACATCTCCTTAAGATCCAAGCCGTATGGATCTGTGGAAGCCTAGGCACATAGTCCTCTTATATATTCCTATGCATATATGCTTTCACATATACATTGCAGACTGAGTATAAGCCTATGAATGTAGAGTTTCTATCTTCAGTTGTCCAGACTTAAATTGTGGAAAGCAAGAGAAAGGGGCATGTGCTTTCCGACAGAGGATTAGCTGCCCTGACACTCATAGAATATTTATTTCATATTTAAAGATCTAAAAGGTGTTTAAGCCATGCATAGATGAAGTGACAACAACAGAATCAATGTATGAGAAAGTGATCCTCCTTCTAGTATAATCTCAACACAGAATCAGCTAGAGGCTGATATAAGAAAATTGTATTCTTTTGGACCAGGTTTAGAAAGTATTTGATAGCTCCTTCATTTTTTTGGTTTGTTTTTAAATATTTGACTTTTTAGAAATAAATACACAAATAGTGTGAATGAATGGGAAAGGAAATTTTCCTTTGAATAATAAAAATATTCAAGTAACAATGAAATGAAGAAAACAGAATGAGTAATTTAAATTATAAAAGCAAATGGGCTACTGTAGCAAGCATTTGAATGTGCTCTTTTCTTACTCATTTGGACAAATAAATAAATATTCTTATTTACCTGGATCATGGAATAAATCAACTTTAGGCCAAACAATGATAAATGGAGTAGCAAACTTTTTAAACAAAAGACAATACTTTATCAATCAACGTCTAACTCTAGAAATGAAATCAAATAAAATTTAAATAATTAAGTGCTTACATGCAGTGGAATGGCTTTAGAAGGATCATACCCAGGCAGCATGCATGAAGGCATTGCTGTGGCATAAGAAGCATTGCAGTCCGTGTCCCATTCCAGTAAATAAAGCAAAAACAAAATCATACAAAGGCCATAAAATAATATCAGTGGGTCAGATTCAGACTTAGTTATACTTACAGTAGATCTATCAATGAGGTTTATGTTAGACACATGTAAAGATTCCTCATTGACTGCCCTGGTTCTCCTTTGTATGACTAAATCTGAATTCAACCCAATAAATAGTTTTAAATATTTTTTTAAAAATTATGGTTAAGTCACAGTGAAAGAGTCCCAAAGCTTAGGCAATAAATGAAAAGCACATAAATGAAAAATAATATAACATAAACTGAAGAATTTAACCTTGTGGTGTATTTCTAGAAAAACACACATAAATGGATTGCCTAGCAAACAATCCACTAGGAAATTTTCCTGCACAAGCCCATCATTTTTGTCCCTTTAGATGGTTATTATTGAAGGGGGGATTTTCATTCTCTGCTTCTTGTGCATCAGAAGTTCCCCTTTGGATCGTGGTCTATAGAAATGTTACAAATATGGATAATTATTAATTAAAGGGCATAAAGATGAAATAACAATGAACTACCATGATAGGGAATTACCCTGCTCATGTCTTATTCATGTTAATGTGGCTTGTACAAGAGAACTTGCTGGTGAATTGCTTCTTGGGGTTCACATATGAGAGTCAATGCCTCCTTTCCAATGGTTTTGCCTTGATTGTATCTGCCATTTGTCAGAATTTGATGTGCAGGTTTAATCTCCCATATTTTTACTTGCATATTCGTGTATCTGGCCTATACTTTTTACTTTGGTTTGTATGTCTTAATGATGACCAGGAATACAGCAAGTGCATAACTCTGACAATGTTGATATCACATGAAGCTAAAAGAATTTAAAAATAAAGTCATGCATCTTAAACAAAGGTATGTTGAGTTTTTCCAAGCTTTAGGCTTCATTAACTGTTCCTCTCCCATTTTGTTGAGCTGCCTTTATACAGCAGTGTAAAATGATTTCAACTTCTAAGTACCCTACAGCTGCAGTCATGAAACATGACCAAAGAAGTAATGGTACAATGCCACACAACAGCACAGCTAATAATGGAAGTGGGCCACTAGAAGAAAAGCAACCAAGCAAGCTAAACACAAAGCTATACTACCACAAAGGGAATATTGTTTTAGTTAATGAGGGAAAGATGAAGGACAGAAGGAGTGCCAAAACTGGTGCAGTAACATAAAAATGAAAATTTAAAACTCAATTGGGTATTCTTTGGGGGTGAGTAAGGGATCTGTACACTTATTTTTCTTTAAAGGTTGATATTTGTCTTCTTTGCTGAATGTGGAAGCAAGCATTTGTGGCTCTTGATGGACAACTTTATATTCAAATAAGTGTTTGTGTTGCCCATTACAGTACTTTTGTGTTGTACTGCTACTCAGACCCAGTGTGGCATAGTGGTTTGAGAGTTGGACTATGACTCTGGAAATGAGGGTTTGATTCCCAGCTTGATATGGGACCTACTGGGTGGCCTTGGGAAAGCCACATGCTCTCACCCTCGGGAGCAAGCAATGGCAAACCTTCTCTGAACAAATTTTGCCAAGGAAAGCCCATGATAGGTTCACCTTAGGGTCACCTTAATCCAGAAACTACTTGAGGACACACAACAACAAACAACAGTGCTCATTAGACACACTGCTTCAATTACACATCATGCACTATTTTCTGGCTTGAGCACGTAAAACAATAAGGACTTAAAATTGTAGAAAACTATCAACTGGTGGTGTAAACTTGGCAAGTGGAGCTCTTCTGGGGCTTCATATTGACAATGACATAAATCTAGAATGGGTAATCTCCTGCCTTGCATTCAAAACACTGGGAATTGTGACTATGGCACAAACTTAATTCTCTGTTAATAGCAACACACCATTACTTAAAGCATCTTCCACAAGCTTCCAACACTAATTTTGCAAGCTTCATGCTTTAGAAGCTGTTTAATAAACAGCCTAGTTAGCCCCCGCAAAGCTAAACAGAAGCTCTATAATTTCAGCTTCAGCTCTATGCATCTTTGAACACACTAACAGTCACCTCCAGCCATAGTTACCTGGACATAGGGTCTCCTTTTTCTAATTTTGGGTATGCCCAGACCAATGTGCTAAAGTGATAAAACAGCATTGATTCATATTTTCACATCATTAGGACAGCTACCTGTCAATGTACTATGCTCCTGTTATTTTTTTGTCAAAAGCATAAGGCTTCTAATCAAAGTTTCTTTGGACTATAGCTCCCAGAATCCCCTAGTAATTAGCCATGCATGTAATCCAAAAAGTAACTATTTAAGTTCTGGTTCAGTCATACACTTTGTACATAAATTTACTCATTACAGTAAATTTGATCAATCTTTTATGGACCAGCTGTCTGCCTACCCTCATGGAATTATTGGCTGCATGATGGAACAGAAATAGTCTAGTCATTTAATTAGAATTAATTAGGGCTGGTAACTATGTGATGCTCCAGATATTGTTGGTCAGCATCTCCCAGCAGCCTTATCCAGCAGAGCCAATGGTGAAATTTGGACGTTGCAGTTCAGCAATATCTGGAGGCTGCATGGTTAATACGCCTGGTGTAGAATGAACATTTTTAAACCACTATTGAGTCATTCTAGGTTGGATTACTAAATCCATGTAAAGAGAGAGTCATATACTTATCACTGACTTGATACAAGGACTTGCATGCACAATTAGGTGGTGGGTGAAGAGTTTCCCTTCTCCTACTCTCATGACAAGATGCTGATTATCATAAAAGAAACATGTCTGCTTTGTAAGGGGCCTGTTCCAGATTGCCATGTACATAAGTGCTGATAGTGGCATACACATGAATTACTCTATTGCTTACTAAAAGTTTTGTTTAGTTTAATATCACACACAACACTAGAGTTGCAGCTAACATTGGACAAATGGCACAATGGCTCACATACCACCACCATTTATTTCATTTAGGAACACCATATTGCATCATGTGCTTGTTTTAAAACTATGTTTCATGTAACTCAAGAAAGGCTTGATCAAAAAGAAGAAGTTAGTTTTTAAAATAAATCTATGTGCATATCGACACCTATGGCTCCACTAATACTAATCCCACATGTGCACTACCTCATTTTGCATTTGAAACAAGAAAACAACTTTGGGCGTAGCAGAAGCTCGGTTTACAATACAGTCAGCCCTCCATAAACATATATAAATTCCAAAAAAACAAACCCTGATTTTGCCATTTTATATAAGGGGCATCGCTTTACTACACCATTGTATTTAACAGAACCTGAGCACCCACCTTTTTTTCTATTGGAACCAAATCCTAGTGGATACCAAGGGCACCCTACTATGCCAACTGTTCTTACATCAGTCTGAGCAGCAAGCATTCCAAGAGTTTTTTAAAAATACCAAATCAAGTACTTATGAACATTTGATGCATTATGACATTTTGACATTTTTTTGACACTGTAATATCCTAATCTTAAAAAGAGCTAAGTTTAATTTTGTGCACAGGGCTTGTCCATGCTTTTTGTAGCCAGAGGTACTTCAGCAAGTATTGCTGACAAATTCAGTTTAATCGTTCGAGTAATCTCACAAGGAACCAATATAAATGTCTGTGTATGGGCTGCTGGGTAAAGCACAGTGGGGTAATTTCTCAAGACACCTATGGGAATTTCAGGGAGTCATGAAGAAAACTGAAGCTGGGTTATCTGGGAATGACTGCTACATGTAAGGGGCTATAAATTGCATCTTGTACCAGTTTTGAACAAGAAGATTTTCAGAAAGGAAAGAATGCAGAAGGTGCTGAGAAGAAGGAAGTCTTGAACACCCTCACCTTTCCAAATGAAAACAAGTAGCTATTTTTGTTTGCTTGTTTATATCTATAATATGATTTCTGCTAGAGAAGATAAAGACATTGGGAATTAGTATATTAGATGACACCTGAGTGACTGACTACAATTAAAATGGTAGCCTGCAAGAGGAAATGGAGCATGATGGATAATTTTCTGGGGATGTACCTTAGCTTTAGAAGCCGTTCTTACATCAGTCTGAGCAGCAAGCATTCCAACAGTGACAAACACTCAGAACCATATTTAATACCCAGTTTAATTGTTCTGTGAGAAACACACACAAAAAAGATAATATCATTGAGGTAGGTTTTTTTAAAGGATTTTGGGATTTTTAAAAAAGACACCCCTTTAGTTGGGAACACCCTTTAGAAAAAATCATCTACAACAAAGGCTCAGAAATCCCTAAAGTAAAACGCAATCCAATAGGCTACATGTCCCAAAGCAATTAATATTTTGAAAGGAATGTCACAGTACCCAAAGTGATAGCATAAAAGCTTTCCTGCACCATACCCTTGTGTTTTTAAAGCATTCTTCCAATCCATAAATCCTATTCAAGGCTTGCTATTTTATCCTTACCTGTTTCCCTGAAACAGATTCAAGCCAAAAATCCAGTTCTGAATTCCAGCTATGGCAGACATACTGCATGAAGGGGACTTACATAAGTGTTGATTTCCCATGTTCCCATTGATTCTGTGAATTTACTCTAGATGAGACTAGCAGTTGGATTTAGTCTTATAGGAATATATTGCAGCTCAGGAATGTGAAACTGGTTCTTAAGTATCAAGAGAACTGTGCTGTGTTAGCACAGCTCTCCTCTCATATTAAAAGCCACAATCCAGGACAGAACTGAACTCAATGGGCATCTAAGGTCTGTTTCTTTTCTTCTCTTCTAGTCCCAAAGAGCTACTTGCCCTTCAGAGTATTAAGTAGAAGAGTATTGACACCAACTGCAGAACAGGAAGCAGGAAGACAGCATGGTTGCTTGTTGAATAACAATTATTTGCCAGACTGGAATTCTTATAACAGTCTCAACGTATTGCCAAGCATGGCCAATGTGTGGCAAAATGCTGTCATTACATAATTAACTGCATGATGCTCAGTTGACTTTAACTGGGTCCCACAGCAGTTGTGACAAACAGCTGAATGTAAAATATATCAAGGGCCAAGTCCTTTGGTTTACATGGATCCACCATTTTTTATATCTGTGTTTTAAAACTGGGCTGTCCCCAGTTGTGGCTTTTCTGTGTAGCAATCCGTCTGTTTGTACAAACTGCCATTTGCATAAACACATGGACTACTGAATACAAAAAAATGTGCAGTTCCATGCATATATTTTCTGTGCAAAAAAAAAAAAAAAGATTTTATAGAAGTCAGTGTATTTCACCAAAAGCACATGTTTTGTGTCCCAAGATATATTTTCTGCACATATATAACTGTATGTATGTTGGGGAAATAAATTTTCCCTAGTGACGTTCCCAAAGACATATAGGGCTCAAAATGCACAGAGACTTTTGTATTCTCAAAAAGTAAAGAAAAACTGCTAAAATTATTTGTTCTTACATCTGAGAATAAATGTGCAAGTAACACTGAGCACAGGGAGGTAGCCAGGATTTTAGGAAGGGGGGTGTCCAGACCAAATGCCACCATTATAATGGGGCTTAGGCACGGCAGCGCAGCAGCATCACCATTCATTTTTCTAATGGAAGGGGGGGTCCGGACCCCAAGAAACCCCCTCTTTGCTACATCCTTGCTGAGCAGAGTAGAACGGGGAGAAAAAAAATCTTATCTGTTGGCCAAAAGACAATAATAAAAAGACAAGGTGATAAAAAATGTAAATAGAAACACTTTGATTAAAGTTTATGAACACGGTGGGTGGAGTGTAGCATATTCCCTTTCATGCTTAAACAAGAAGTCACAGTACTGTTTTCATAGTACCAAATTCATAATCAATTTTGATATTGGCATAAGGAAAGATTATCTGGCTGGACATACCAAGCATGAGAAAAGTAGTACTCATTAGAAAACATGCCATCAGAAGAAAATATTACTATGCCTCTCATAGTAAATCATTTTTATACAGTCTCTAAACTGATGAGTAGGGATGGAAAGAATATTTTCACAAATGCTCAAAAAATGGTCAGAAAACATGGTTTTTGAGTAGTGAATCTAGGACTGGCAAGAATCTTCAGTATTCAGAACATATTCTGAGCAAAAATCACATGTGGTGGTTTTGTATAAAGACAACATTTTATGTGGAAGAAATTATATTTCTTTACAGAAAATGATTTCCTTTGCAGAAAAAAAAATGTTGCAATTGGGAACACTCAATGAAAATTTCACATCATTCACAGGAAACAGCATTTTCTGTGCAGGAAATATATCTGTGTAGAAATATCAACAGAATGTTGTTTCCAGTGCAGGAAATAATATTCAGCATTATGTGAATTTTGCACAAAATTAGTGTGGAATTGTGAATAAGCAACAAAAACCCTATGATAACTTTCCAAGATTTTCTCACATAGGGAAGAAAATTACTTACTGATGCCTTGAAGAAGAATCTTAGTGAAGAATTATATCCTTATGGATGCAGACATTTTTATGGGTATATACTATGGAAATATACACGTTTTGTATGCATTTTCATTTCCACACCTCCCAAACACATTGCAAGCCTTGGCAATGTATGGATTTATGAGGCAAGATACACACTGTCCTCTTTCTGGTCTTGGGAGTTGTGAAATGGAAAATGTAGGGTCATTCAGATAGTAATGTGAACCTAACACATTCTTTCTCATTCTTATGTTTTGTTTATGTGTATATGGAATGAGTACATAGTGTCTAGCTATGAAAACTGTGGACTTGAAATCAAGGTCTTTTAGAGCAATGGTATATGGATGGTGGTTGGAGCTTTGGACAATGACTCTGGAAACCAGAGTTTGAATCCTTGCTCAGTCATGGAAACTCATTAGGTGGCCATGGGCAAATCAGACTCTCTCAGCCTTAGGAAAACGAAAAGACAAACACACTAATCTTGCCAAGAAAATCTCATGATAGATTTGCCTTAGATCACCATAAATCAGAAATTACATGAAGGCACACAGTAACAACAAACCATCACTCTTGGGGCATTCTATGGAAACAAGGAACATCTTCCTTTATACAGTACATCCAAGTTGGGTGAAATTGTCTTACCAGGAAAACTTGTTGCCCTGAAGGTATTCACCAAAACAGCACATACTCTTGTATCACATTTCACAAACTCTTTTCAGTACTATTTTAAAATGTTGCTTCAGTAATGGGCCTGAATCAGTTTTGACCAACACAAAATGTCAATAAGCTAAGGAAATATATGACTGTCTTTTCTTTTTTTATCTCAATAGATGATTTAAAGTGATTTGCATGATCAAACCACTTCTGATTATTCTTTACCTTAAAAAGCCCTGTGAAATTCATGTGGTTGCCATAGGTTGACAGGTAACTTGCAGGCTCATAAAACGCACACATATGTATACTCTTTATATTAGCAGGCTGGTGATTTGTATACTTGATTGTCTATGCAGTGCCATGCCCCATATTATTCAATGGCAGGCTGTGCACATGGATACACTGATGTGGATGCACCCACACCACTGCCATTTAGTAATATGGGTTGTGACCATCTACATTTTTTGTCATCTGTGGGAGGGACGTGGGACTGAACCCTCATGGATGGGAACGGTCCACTATATGTATATGTATTACATTAGTATTATTTAGTATCAATTGATTTAATGCATCTAACACCTCCTTTTTTTTTCTTTTACAGTACTGATTCCACACAGATTTGGCTACTGAGACACTAGCACTGTAGTAGGTTTGGGGTTTATTATAGTTTGCAAAATCAGATAACAAACAATTATTGCCACATCTGTTGGCTTCATTGGTGTCCTATGAAAACTTGTTAATATCCAGCAGTAACTTAACGGATGTGAACAACAGACAAATTTTTTATTGGTAAGCAAGTTGCCTTCCTGGGAATAACTACTGCCATTACTAATCTTCCTATTAAACCTCCCAGGAACTTGCAGCTACTAAAATGCTGCATATTCTGCAGTGAGACCTCATATAAGACAAAGGATATATGTCATGATTGTTCACTTATAACAAAAATCACATATAATAACCAGGGACGTAGCCATGATTTTAGGAAGGGGGGGGGGGTCCAGACTAAGTGCCACCATTATAATGGGGCTTGGGCATGGTGGCGCAGCAGCATGCACCATTCATTTTTCTAATGGAAGGGGGGGTCCGGACCCCAAGACCCCCCCCTCCTTGGCTACATCCCTGTAATAATGAATGCTATACTTTTTATCTGAAAGAATGTTTCTCTAGGCATTTCTAGGTCCTCCAGTGGGATTCTATGGAATGTTCCACCAGATGTTGAGCACAGGATTATGTTGCAGGACCCAGAAATGTCTAGAGAGAACTCCTCATCCCCCATGTAACTGAAAATGCATCACATGAGGTCCTACTCTCTTATCTTAGATCCATATCCTAGTGGATGAATTTATGTATTGATTAATAGATCATGTTACTTCATAGTTAGCAAATCATATAACAATTTATATGTTATGATATATGAACTAGGTATATAGTTACTAGGTATATAGTTACTAGGAACACAATCTGAAAACTACTGCTTTGTATCTGTGAGCCACATTTTTATCTGTAAGCCACCTTGGGTCCCTCCTCGGAGAAAGGCGGAATACAAATGAAAATAAATAAATAAATAAACATAAGCAACGCTCCTGGCTTGGTTCAATTTTTATTCAATGCAACTGCAGTGATTTAAAAATCAGAAGATGCTACATACCTTTGGCTGAAGATTTGGATGAAGCAATACATAACCATTGGGGTCAATTGCGAAATAATAACCATTTGGACACAGCTGTAAGAACAAAAGAAATGCAACTGGATTGCCTTTTTCATCACATCAATGTCAAAAGATACGGAATACCTTTTTTCCAATAACAGTAGCTTTAATATGTGCTAATTCAAACAGAAATGGTAGTTTCTGTTGGAAAAGAGAGAACACCGAGATTCCGTGAAAGGGAAAATATTTTAAATTCTGTTTTTTGCGTTGTAAATTTAATTATCGAGAATATGGCTGAGCAAACCTAGTAAATGAACCTAGACATTAATTTATGGTTCAGGTAGTGTAAATAATTACACCGATCAATTATACTTTGACACACTTCGTGGATAGGTTAATCCGAATCACAACAAAAGTTGTTTATATATCTAATCTGCAGTACAGGGTGTGTTGCAGGGATGAGGACAGGGAACGATAGGTCAGTTTGCGTACTAACATCTTCTGCTTTCAAAGAAGTGGAACTCAGCCACAGCTGACACGTCAGCTACAGCAGATTAGACAATTCATGGAAAACACTTGATATTTGCTTATAGGAAATTAGAAATCTCCTGGAAGTATCCACATAGGGGAAATGACAGAGTTTGAAGGGCAAGCAGTCTTTTGACTTCTAGCCAGAGGAACAGTAGATAGAATAGAAGAAACACTTGAACAGATTTCAAGTTTATCAAAAGTTAAAAGTAGGCAATATGGCAAAGGTATATGGGGATAGAGACTTACTGTAAACCGTGGAGTCAGTTTTTTTATTTCTTCCAGTGACACATCAACCCCCATTACTCCAAGTATGAGTTGGTTCTAGGGAAGAATTAGAAATGGATATTGGTTTTCAGAAGACTGGAGAATTGTTTCAGTGGAAATGTAATAGGTAAACCTGACCTCTTACCAATAGTGTTAAAGTTAGGAATGACAGACCATATATCCATATATTATTTATACATAAATTCACCTATAAACTCATGATAGTTTCAGCAATTTTTCAAGAATGTGCATGGATATTTTTTTATGCACAGTATTTGATATTGTTTAGAAATGTTGGAAGTCTTATATCACTCACTCACTCACACACACACACACACACAGAGAGAGAGAGAGAGAGAGAAACTAAATATTAGAGTGTAAAAAAGGTATGAACACATACATTAACAGAGAATTTCTCATTTGCATTTTACCTCTTTGGATTTTTTTAAATGATGCATCTGTCAAGTCTAACAAAGTGTTTAATATAATAATATAATATATAATAATTAATTAAGTATTAAACAACATGTGAAGTCGAAGGTTTTCATGACTGGCATCCATAGATTTTTTGTGGGGTTTTTTTGGGCTATGAGGCCATATTCTAGAAGAGTTTATTCCTGATGTTTTGCCAGCAGCTGTGGCTGGCATATTCAGAGGGGGAAAAAGCCAGAAAAGTCAACAGTAGCAGAACATGTTATAAAACATCCTGGACATAAAATGCTGTTTGAAAACACTGAAATTCTGGGTGCCAACAACTATCAGGTCAGAATGCACAGGGAAGCCAGTGAAATCCATAAACACCTGGAAAATTTCCACAGGAAAGAAAAGACTCTTAAAGTAAACAAAGTTTGGCTACCAGTCCTGAAGAACACCTAAATCAGGACCCAGCAAATATAAATGGAAACCACCCAGGATGAGGGGGATTCCCAGCAGACAATGGATCATTAAGTAAATGGACACCCTGAGGCCTTGCCATTCATCACCAGAACAATGCACAGATGAACATGCAAATCACCTCTTCTCAACCAACAGTATATATACCCCACTCTCTTCCATCCCAGCATTCTCTGAAGATGCCAGCCACAGCTGCTGGTGAAACATCAGGAATAAACTCTTCTAGAACATGGCATCATGCGTGTGTGTGTGTGTGAGAGAGAGAGAGAGAGAGAGAGAGACAACAAAATCTTTACAAGTGTTTTTATTAACCTAACTTGCATGCTGTTTTAGGTCTCTCAGTATTGTGTCAGAGAACATTTGGGTCCTGTTAAAGAGAGCAGGACTAACCTAGTTTGAATTCAAATTATTCAATTTTCTTGGCTTGTAAATAAGGTGATTTTATTTTCCCCCAGTATTAGCTTGTTGACTTACCTGTCTGTCATTTTGGTCAACTGTCAGATTGAAGACAGGAAGGGTTCCAGAAATGACTAAGCCAAGTTCCTACAAAATAAAAATAAAGAGAATAGTCTGTACTTCATTACAGAACGTACTCTCTGTGTATGCATATGTAAGGAGAAAACATTAATTGAAATGTAATTATACATGTCAAAACAGTTTTCTAAAATAGGAGTTAAATGTGGAACATTCTGAACAAATTGCATGTAGAAAAAGGTATTTGTTGATTAAACTGTTTTGTTTTGTTTTTAAAAAATTGACACCATGCTTTTGAGGTCTAAACCCCCTCAACAAAAGACATAGAAGCCTATCACATTTTAAAATAAACTGACTTACCCTTGCTGCGTTGAAGTCTAATACAGGATGCAGTAGGGTATTATCGCAGGGAAAATGCTGCTGATGCTGCCACCTGAGTACATCCCACCTAAAACCTGGCTACAAGCCGCGCTCAGATGGCTGATTTGCAAAGTCGGGAGCTTCGTGACATTGCAAATCGGCCAGCTAAGGGCGGAATCTAGCTTGAATTTAGGCAGGATGCAGTCGGGCAGTGGCATCGGCAGCATTTTCCCTGCAATAATACCTGACTGCATCCTGAAATAGACTTCAATGCGGCAGGGTAAGTCGGCTTATTTAAAAATGGGATAAGCTCCATAAACTCAACAGACACATAATATGAATTTCGGCTATGAAAACAATAGCACTGATCCAGTGACTTTGAAGTATTGATGAATATGCACATGTACAGAGAATTCCTTATCTTTTATTAACTGGGAACACATTAAAAAACAACCCAAACTATCAAAAACAACAACATTCTCAAAGTAAAACCTACGTTTCTT
The DNA here is from genome assembly GCA_023333645.1 of Sceloporus occidentalis. Classification (NCBI taxonomy): domain Eukaryota; kingdom Metazoa; phylum Chordata; class Lepidosauria; order Squamata; family Phrynosomatidae; genus Sceloporus; species Sceloporus occidentalis. The sequence continues at coordinate 86,718,820 of JALMGF010000005.1, forward strand.
GAAGTAAAAGGAGTTTACTGCCACATTCATATTCCAAATAGCATGCATGGTTTGTGATCTAGTATCCATTAATTCTGGGGTCAGGATACTGTGCCTGCCTCCAGAAACAATAAGTGGACCTTGAAGTTTTATTGGGGAAACATCTGAGCCCCAACTCTTTTTGGCAGTGGCTTCTATTCACTTTTAAAGGAGATGTTCCTCCTACTACAACTGTCTAAAAGCTTATCCCAACAGACATAAAACAGTTACAGTCTCAACAGTGAAGCTAAATGGTCCAGCTAAACTGCACCCACTGTCTAGGCTTCAGGAATGGAATTTTTTTCTGCTTCAGATAGAAGCAATTGAGTTCCTTAGGCCACTACTATGGGATGCCCCGGGATGTGATGAGTTCCTGGCTTGTGTGGGTGTGATTCTTTAACAGGTACTGAGACTCAGACTCATATCTGGTGCCATTGAACTAATACATTTGCTCGGCACTCTTGAAGCACACCTAGGTTAAAGAAGAAAATGTGCTTCAGGTAGAATTGTAATGTATATGTGGGGATGGGAACAGGTGGGTTGACAGCATACTGGGTTTGATTTTAAAACCTTAGATCCTCTTCAGTGAAGCAGTGCTTAAAGAAGAAAAGTAAAGTATTTTAATGGCAGGTACTGTATCTCTAGCACATTTACAAGAATGGATGATTTTAATATTAATCAAATTTTAATATATCTCCTCTGTGCTCTAACATAGGCATGTAATTCCTTTGTAAAATAAATATGAAATAAGTCCAAATTCCTTTTTAATTTTTAAAAAATTAAACAGTACAATGGTTACATAATTATTTACTTTTGTTTTTATTTAATTGCCTAATCCACAGCCTTCCTCCTCTCCCTGCATATTCTTGTTTTAGTGCTGTCTTTTAAGAACAGGATGTGTAGGAAGATATGAACTTTCTCTGTGACATTTCCAGTAAGTACCTCATCAGCAACCAAGAAAGGGTGGTCAATGAACTTGGGAGCAATGACAGAAAAGACTCAGCCACTTTGACAAGGACATAAAGGACTGATTACAGTTTCTTTGAAAAAAATAAATATTACAGTATATTGTAATCCTAACAGGAAAAGGTGGAACTCCAAATGGTTATATGGGCACAAGTATATGTCTTGCTGTACATGTATGACAATAAGGTTTTGAAATGTGCCCATCAAGGTTATCTCCAAGTAGAAATACTTCCAATAACAATGTTGCATATCTGTAGCTTGTAGTTTCCTGCACAGATCTCTATGGTGTGTGTGTGTGTGTGTGTGTGTGTGTGTGTGTGTGTGTGTTGGTGGTGGTGAGCTAAGCAGCTGAGAAAATGCTGTGATCAGGGCAGCTAAACAAAAACTTCTTGGCCAAAATCCTGTTCAGGGATCAGATGAAAGCAAGGTTACTGACTTCGTGTGTAAAATCACAGTGTCTATAAAGTTTAGTCAAACAGCTTAGCAAATAAAGAGTTTTCATAACTGAGGCCAAAGCAGATAAAAATGGCCTTGAAGAGAATATGTCTCATAATCAACATTGTGCTCACATTCTAGAAAAAAAGGACTATGTGGTGACTGGAAACATTCCCTCCTCTGATCCAGAATCCCCTAGCCCAATATCAAGAAGTCATCATGTACAAAATGGCACAGGGATGGAAATGTACTCTGCTGTAGCTGCTCATGGATACTTCCCCCACTCTTATTTCATGTTTTTGGCTTCACTGAAAGCAGTCAACATGCTTCCTCTTTTGTTTCATATGTGTTAGGCTTAACTACTACAGAGAGAACCAGAGCTGAAGCTTGATACAACTTAAGCTTCCATATCACGATGTTCGTATGTGGATACATTAACAGTCATAAAAAAAAGCTCTCCTAGTGTTTTGCAAAAGTCACATGGATGTGATCACTATTTTTTTCCCACTGCTACATTTTCAAGAACTTGATATAAAAACATCAACTTCATTTTGAAAATATACTTTAACACACGCCAGTGTGCATCATACCAGAGCATCCAAGTAAACATTGGTCCACTGGACTTGTTTGGCTTTTTTCCCAGCCAAAACCATGGGTCTCCCCAAAACATCCAAGTATTCCTGTCAGAGAAAACAAATATGTTGTTAGCCAGTCAGTCATTAAGAAATAGTGTGCTGCTGATTTTTAAACACTAAAATAAAATTTCCATTGGGAAGCTATGCTTTCCTCCCTAAGTCTCTCTCTCATTGTCCACCAGCTCTTCTCTTTTATTCCTCCTCGGCAGGCAGGCAGACAGGGATCTGAGGTCAAAGAAGGAGGTATCTTGTCAGGGGTATCCACTTTTCAAATTTTCTTTTAACTTATACTGTAACCTACTGAGACAGTGGGGAATCCATAAATCATATTAAATGCAAGCAATTTCCAGATGGCTTTTCAAATTAGGCCAAAAGCTGCTAGAGCCATAGCATCCTCACAATTGTTATAGGAGATTGCATTTCAAACATTTTAATATCATGATTTCCCTAAATTTACTCTGCCCCGTATTCCTACAACCCCCCAGTGGACTTCCTCTCCCAGTGAACAAAGCATTTTTGTGAACATCAGCCTTGTCCTTCTGTGCCTAGAGTGGGGCACTGACCCGACATCAGCATTTGAAGATATCCCATCTAAACTTAACCAGCCAGCAAGAAAAGAGATGGGAATGAAAAAAAGCTTCAATGGCCAGAAACACGCACTTGTTCCCTTTCTCATCAGACGTTTATGGTTAAGCATAGTCATTTGAGGTCAGTGCAGTGTAATCTTGTGCTGCTAGAAGGAAAGGGTGTCTGACTTGATCTGAAACAAAGCCTAAAATTTAATGTCTCTTGTCTTGTAGTCCCGGGGGGGGGGGGTGTTGCATTCTAAATGTGAAAATCAATGGTCTGGAGACTTGATTTTCCCTGAGATGTAAGAGTTTTATGTTTTGTGGGGAAAATATAGGCATATTTTATGTTCTTAAGTAGGATATCAAATAATTCTGGCTGAGGAATGCACAGTTTCTTACAATGTGATCACTATCCACACCCTGTTCTGGCTATATCACCAAGGATGGTGAAGTTTTGTACGTTATAGGAGCAACATATGTTGCATTCACAGTCATGTGTCTTCCATACCACTTCTTTAAAGGACATTTCAGAACAGACAAAAGAAGTATGTCTTTATACAATTCATGTTCAATATGAAGTCTTAATTAATATTGCATAACAACAGCCAGTGACTCTGATGGATTTCTGGAAAGTATTATGAGTACTAAGAAATGGAAGATGAACCTACTGAAGTTCTCAAACTTTTTACATCCTTTAAATATACGTGTGGATGTTGTGTTTCCCCCCCCAGTTCTACACAGTTTATGAATTTTGTTTGTTTAGTTTGTGTGTTTTCATTCACACATTCATGCATATTCATATTTAAGTATTTTATAAGGATATAACTCTCCTTTCTTGGTCAGAGGCTCCAAGCACCTTTGTTGCCTCCAGGATAGAAAAAGTTTGGGAAGAGGAGGAGGATGGGGGATCAGGACTTCCAAGTCTCCAGCTCCTCTTGAGCAATTCTCCCTCCCTGGGGTCCTGCCCCATAGGTTGAAAACACTGTACTAATGAATATGAGCAGAAAACAGAAGTGTACAGCTGCTATACCAATTGTAGTATCTGATCTTCTCAAGGAGCCTGGCGGGACACTATTGGGAGCCAGCACGCTGAGCTTGTTGGGTCTAATCTGACAAAGATATCTTTACATTGCTTGAATAATTCCTCTGTATAACAAAGATATGTAAACATCTTTGCTGCAAAGGCACATCCATGCAATCCGTCCCAGACAATCCTGTCATCTAAATTCCTACAAGGAACTTTCATTCAATGGGTATGACTTTGGAATCTGACTGCTGTTTTATACATTGTTGCTTAAGTACCTGTGTGTTTATTCTTATGGCACCAATGGAAGGAATTTCATAATAGTAACCTGAAAAATAACAGAGAAAACAGAATTAGCAATTTTCCTGCAATGTTATCCTCTACATGTTAGCACCAGTGAGATACATACAGCTATACAAGTGGGAGGAATGATTTGGAATTTTTGCATCACTGTTGTCCTCCAGGTAGGAAGGACAAAATACAAATTAAAACAGATTAAGAGAGCATATAGATTCCAATAAGAAGAATTCTAAAGGCCTTGGCAGAGTTCAGAATCACATGTACCATAATTAGCATGAAATCTGCTTTACTGTGTGAAGGTACCAGACCACTGTCCATTAGTTGATCTTACCACTAGTCAAATGGAGGAAATTTCCACCTACCACCAATTTCCTCCCCTAGTCCCCTGAGATGGCCTGTTCTGCTCATTCTGATCTAACCTGCTGCCTTGGACACACTGAAGGATCTTATCTCCTCAGACACTCTGAAGAAGAATTCAAATGATAGCCCATTCAGAAGGGATCAATCTTGTCTTTTATCTTGAGCCAGCCCTGGAGCATGAATACTAGTATCATGAAGGTAAGCTAATCCTAAGTGAGTGTTACTATTTGATTTCTGATATCTTTCCCAGTGTTTCAACAATTTATTGAAATGCTTAATACATTTTTTGTGTGTTTAAATTATTCGCTATTTGTTAAATGTTGCATTGTTTACTTTAATTTATTGATTTAATTTAATCGATTTTATTTGAACCTGAGATGATACAGGGCAGGATAGAAATACTTTTTCTTTCTTTCTTTCTTTCTTTCTTTTTTAAAATGAATCTCCACATTTCTCTCCATTACTTGGTGTGCTCTCTAATATTTTCAGAATTCTACAGTGTAGAATTTCATATTTTGCACAGATTGCCTCAGAATTTGATTCCATTTCTTCATTATTGCCTTGCTCCTCATCTCCCCAAAATTATCAATTTATCAACTGATCAAACACTTAAAAATATTGGTAGCCCTTAAAATACTGGTAGCCCTTCCAGAAAAATGTGATTATATGTATCACTACATGTGGAGGACTACACCGAATACATATGAGGACTACATATGAATATAGCCTCAATTCTTCAATACTGAAGAGAAGTGGAACGCAGGGAACCAGAGAAAAAATAGGAGAATGAAACTATGGAAATGTTCTCACATGTAATCAATGTATAGGCTGTTCTTTTTCTCCCAACCCCTTCAGATTTGTTTCTCACCTGGTCTAAAACAAATGAAGAAATCCAGATGGCATGGGACTGTAATGTCATGATTTTAAAAAAGTACTACAAATTCACAGTACCTTTATTTGCACAGGCCATCCATTGTATGGGTCCCTTGTCATAATTATGTTGACCAACAGAAAATGTAAATACACGGACCTAGGAAAATTCAAAAGAGGTTGAGTCAGCATTGTCATATTACAGGCATCATTTAAAGGCAAAAGAGCATAAAAAAGAGCAAATGACTGAACCAGCTGTTCACCAGTAGATTATCATGTGTGTGTGTTTTCCCACTTTCAATTGTTTACACTATTATAACATAACCAAAATTCCATCACTGGGCACTATGTTTTCCCAATCCCAATCATTTTCTAAGGAAGCAGAGAACATAACATCTCATGAGTGCTCTTGCCTAACTGAAGCTCAAAAGTAAATTATGCAGTTAAAATACTGACTCAGTATCAAGTTTTAATATCAGAGGGCCATAGAAACTCCTTTTTTTGGTTATATGATCTAAAAACCTCTGCTTTAAAAAATGACAGCAGGGAGGATGGTACCTAAAATATGTAGTGTCAAGTTTCTAATACTCATGTTGTTTTATTCTCATACCAAGTCTACCCAGAAAAACCCATAATATAATTGAAAGCAGTGTGGTTGCAGCCTTTTCTGTAAGATTGTTGCAGAAGGTGTCTGTTCCTGTATGAATCCATTTTTTCAACCAAGCTATTAAATTAAAACACTTCATGATTCAAGAAAGAGAACTATTGTTAGATAAGCCGAGGAGGGAGGAAAGATGTTTGTAAAACCCTAAGGCCTTTTACTTGACACAGACACAAGCAACATCTCCTACGACAAAAATTAAGAACAATAGTCCCAAGTGGAAAGTGACCATGACATCAAAAACTATTTGCACATTCCCAACTGCGATAACCAACTGCCAAGCTGGACAACATTCAACATTTTGAAATGGCTACAAGAGAGGTTTAAAGATTCAAATATAATTGTTAATGAATGTGAAAAATTCAGATTAAGCCACAAGAATAATAGAATCATAGAATCATAGAGTTGGAAGAGACCACAGGGGCCATCCAGTCCAACCCCCTGCCATGCAGGAAATCACAATCAAAGCATCCCCGACAGATGGCCATCCAGCCTCTGCTTGAAGACCTCCAAGGAAGGAGACTCCACTACACTCCGAGGGAGTTTGTTCCACTGTCGAACAGCCCTTACTGTCAGGAAGTTCCTCCTAATGTTGAGGTGGAATCTCTTTTCCTGTGTCAATCCAGCTGACAAAAACTGTGTCAATCCAGCTATTTTGTTTAGCTGTGACACATCTGACACCTATTTATGCATCTCATACAACTCAAATTGTTGAGCCATTTGCTAATATGGAGAGATGGGCTAAAGCAGAATAAGAAGGGGAGGATATAAGAGTATGTACTTAAGCAAAGCTACAGTAGTTCAACTCTTGGATAGAGTAAAGTTGCAGATTTAGGGTATTACTGAAAGAGCAGCAAATAGTTAATAAAGCTTTGTTATTATTGTACTCTTAGTGTCAAGAAAAGGTTGGCTGTTTTTTGGTTTTTCCTTACATAGCAAACTAACATGAAACACTTTGACACTACCTAGTTATAGTGCTATGATTCCATTTCAATTGCCATGCCTGTGACCTATGAAGTCTGGGTTTTGCAGTTTGATGAGCCACTGCAGCTCTCTGACAGAGAATTATAAATACCCCTCTCTAAATGACAAACCCCAGGATTCTACAGGATTTTGCAATGGCAGTTAAAGTTGACTCATAGCAACACAATCCTACACAGTGAAAAGGGCCCTGAGTTACTTTAGTACCGAGGAGGGAAGAAAGATGTTTGTAAAACCCTGAGGCCTTTTACTGGACACAGACACATGCAAGTGCCAGAGAGAGATGGTGGGTGGTTAAGTGTTCTGCTTCAGAGAGTAAAATAAAATGGGCCCTTGGTATCCACTAGGGGTCCAGGACTGCTTGGGATACCAAAATCTATGAATGCTCAAGCTCCATTAAATACAATGCCATAGTAAAATTGTGTGTCACATATAAAATGGTAAAATCAAGGTTTGTGTGTCTTATATAAAATGCTAAAATCAAGCCATGGATAGTTGAGTCTGCAGACAAAGAATCTGTGTATACAGAGGGCTGACTGTATCTTAAACCAGTCCTGTTAAAGGTATAGATGGGGTGGTGGACAGGATAAGAGTTCTAGTGTGTGTGTGTTTGTGTTTGTGTCTGAGAGGCATAGCCAGATGGAAAATGTATTTGATAGCCAGCAACAGTACATCTTTATAACCAAATTTCCAGTTCTGTATACTTGGCCACAATTTGGTGGACCCCTTATTGTACAGGGAAAAAAAGTTTGGATAGGGGGTCTGCTCAGTTATCTATGTGGGTTCACTATAGGTTTAGCACCATAGTTAGAATCCTCTCTTCAGCTCAAAAATATTTACAATGGTGGTATTCATGCATCTTTTCCCATGTGTGTATAGTAACCAAATGATACGTGTGAATCAGCCTGCAGTATGCATTCATAGTGGTGAATGGGAATATTCAGATTTTTACTACTAAACCAATTTCCATAACCTCAGTGCTAATGTATACACACCAAGTATTAATAGCTCTTTGCCTCTTTCCCTCTTATCAACAGTTATCAATAAGGCTATTTGGTTGTACATAGGGAGAAAATGTGAGTATTCAGATATGTAAAAGGCAAACATGCTGCAAATGGTTTTTCCATATCTAGTCACTGCCACCTAGTGGAACAGGTTGTGGTATGTCACAAATGTGCTTTGCTATGGGTAAAAAAGGAAGAATTCGTTTGCTGGTTTTCAGTATTTCATTTAATTATTATTGGTCTTTACCAAATCAAATTAAGACATATTAATAAGGTATTTGGCACACATAATACTTTCAAAAATACTTGAAATAGATTTTAAAACCATTAAAAAGATGTTCACTGAAACAATGGACAAGAGAAGACAAACTCCCAAAGGATGCTGTGGCACAAATAGAAACTGCCAAGGATATGCCATTTTTATAGGCATACTGTTGCAAAAACAAATCACTGAGCAGAGGTTTCCTCCACACACAAAAAGCTGGGAATTATAACTGACATATAAATAAAAATAGAGCTACAATCCAGTTTTCTCATACTGAAATATAGCTCTGGGTTTTGCTATTGTTTTTTACTGTCAGGTCAGTTATGGAAACTCTATGAATGAGAGACTTTACAGTTATCCTAAGGTGAACCTCCAAGTCATTTTTGTGTTGTCTGCCTCCAAATCATTGTTGACTCAGGGCAATCCCAAGGCAACCCTATCACAGGATTTTCTTGGCAGGTTTTCTTCAGAAGGTATTTGTTATCCTTTGAGGATGAGAGAGTGTGACTCACCCAAGGTAACCCAGTGGTTTATTTATGCCCAAGCACAGAAATCAAACCCTGATCGCCAAGAGTCTTAGTGCTGATCACCACTACATCACATCGCATGGTTTTCTTGGCAATATTTGCTTAGTGTGGGTTTGTACCTGGAGTGTTTTGCATCCAACATACAGATTGTATCCCCCCGCATCTCTACATCAAAATTGCTTTTGCTTGGTCAATTTTCTCATTTCTTTTATCTCACTTCAATATGTGACATCTTCTTATATTTGTAAGGTCTCTGTTTCAAAGTATGATCTGGCTGGTTGTAGTATTAGCTTTCCTGATCTTCTAAGGCCTCTGAGCTATTGAATAATTCACTTCTTAATAATGAAAAGTTTAAAGTGCAAATTGCCTCTGAATTCTAATATTATTATGCTAATAACAAAGGAGCCATTGAATGGGATACATGTAAAGTGAATGTGAGAGGAGCAATTATATCATATGCTTCCCACAAGAATAAACTTAGAACTCAAAAGGATGAATAGAAAAATACAGTATTTTATCATGACAAGTAGGGCCTGAACAATTTATTGTCATCTAAAACAGAATGTGTATGTTTGCATCAATGGAACTAGGAAATGGAAGAGAGACAAGGCAAAGTGTTAGCATAGAGATAGCAGAAAGCAGCAACACAACTCTAATTTTATTCCACTGATTAAAGGTTGACAGTACAGTCTTTGTACTACACTGATAAATATTGATAGACATTTGGAATTTCAACATTTTATTCAATATTGTAAGCAGAAGGCAAAGTTCCTAAGAACAGGAAATGTAAAGAATCTATAGCTCCCTTGTGAATGGAAGAGATTAAAACAGGTATTGAATCTGTAAGAAATGAAAACCTCTGAGACCAGATTGTTTTCCTGAGTATAAAACATGCACTGAAATATTGGTTGCCAGACTTTTTTGTTTGTATCAAAAGGTTTCTGAGTGATGCTCTTTTTGAACTTCTGTTCATGAAACCTTTGTTTCTGTATTTCCCAGACCAGACAAAGATCATACTAGGTATACAAACTATAGTCCAAATAATACCTGTTGGTGAACAGGCTTCAAAATGTAATCACATTAATTCAATCAGCCCAGGTAAGGCTTATTCACCATTGGCAGGAATCTGACAGTTTAAGATTAATCACACAGCTCGTCTCTTGAAATATCCTTTTGCCATTATTTCACCCGATGCTGAAAAACCATTTGACAAAATTAAATGGCAGTTTGTGTTTATTTTCAATCAGATTTTCTGAAATGGATTCAGAATGGATCTTTTGATCTCTTTCCTGTAACATTTATCCAAGGTTTTGGAACAACTAGCATGTGCTACTTGGAAAAAAAATCCAGCAATCTTTGGGTTTATATACAGAAATACTAAGATAAAGCAAGTTTGTATGCTGACCTTTCATTGTTTATTTCTATGTCAGAACTGCCCTTATCAGTACTGAAAAAATTAATTAGCTTTAGAGTCCTTACTCGGTATTCTATTAATTGAACTAAATCTGAGAGTATGCCTGTTGGGACTAATACACTCTCTGAGTTGATTGCCAGTTGGCGGTTCTGCTGCTATCTAGATGCTATTAAATATTTGAGCATATTGGCTCCTCTGGATAGTACTGAAATGATTAAACTCAATTTGTTGACCCTGTCTGCTGAAATATCTCTCTATTTGGATAGGTGGGCACCACTTAAATTGAATATTCTGGGTAAATGTAATATATGTATGCTGACTCTTTTACCATTGTTCTGTGTGGTATCTTATTGCATATTCTCCAGGTTTACTTTCAGAAACCCAAATGTTTATTTATATGGGTTATGGAAATTTACATTTACATAACCCCATTTTTCACCCAAAAGGATGCAACTGTCATTTCCAAAGAGTGCCTTTAATTTTCCCAGATTTAATTTACCCCACATTTGAGGCTGTCAAATCTCCTAATGAAGATAAATAACTGGAAAACAGAGCCCAGTTCAGATATTCTCCCTTAGAATCAGCTTACTTGGAATCTCTTTTCAGATGGACTGCCTTAGGTTTTGTTCATTTAAGGACAGTGCCCCCTGTGACCTCTGTTGCCAGGGTGGATTGATGTACAATCTCTCGTTGATCACAACGTGGTCTATATACTCATGCTAAACTAACCTAATGTGAACATTTTTAATGGAAATAATGGACTATTGTGGAATTTATACTCCTTCCTTCCTTCTTTCTTGTCCACTCTTTCTTCCTGTTTCTTTACTCTGCAATCCTTCTTTTAAAAATACAGTAAGAATGTTAAAAGTATTCAGGTTGTCTTACTGACTCTCCTTAAATCAATGCCTCTTCCTCTCATTGTTTTTGAAAGTCAAAAGATGTTGCAATAATGAGGAAGAGGATAACAAAGGAACGTCTAGTTTACCAGTGCATCCCAATGATCAGTTGTCTTCACCTGAGCACTGATAAACCAGGATCCTTTTGACCAGTGTCAAGTTCAGTGTAGTTGGCAGTGTATTGGTATAGGTATTATGATGGGTGTCTCTGGGAGGATGAAGAAAGGCAGAAACATAAGAGAAAAAGCTCTCTGTACGGAGAGAAAGGTGGCATGCCAACTCCCCAGCTGCAAAAGTGTTGGAGAGGGAAGGACCGCCAGATCAGCATCACTAAATTAATATATAATTAATATATATAATTTAGAAAATAGCTTCCTGTCTGGAGAATGCCCTTCCTATGTACCTTTCTTGGCTGCACTTATTTTGCTGCTGAATAGATGGAATTGATATATCATGTTACCAAGATGTTCCAATTAATGGCACTCTTCTCCAGCTCCTTCAAATAGGGTATGGCATGACAAATTGAAAATTCACCAGAAAATCCAGTTGATATGCAAAACGTACACTAAAAGCTCAGACAGTTCAATTTCATAGTCTGAACAAGGAGTACATTGCTTTTCTATAAAAAAAGGCAGTTCATCAGGAAATGCTGGAACATGCATTTTATGGCTCGGCACTGTCAGCTTTCAAAATTAATTTCTCCTCTGTAGTGGTTTACCTGTAGTGAGTGCTGACAGCCAATGTCAATAGCATGTAATTTCCCTAATATGGATACAGCTGAGAAGCAAATCCTGAATATAAACACAACGCATGTATTTCTTTCCCACATTATACTTTTATGGGTGTTTACTTATCCCTTCCGAGAGAGAAACTGTCAGCTGCCCAGTTTAGAATTAAAGGGAAGGATCCAGATGTGCAAATCAAGGGTGGGACACATGGTGAAAGTCTGACAGATTTATCTATTTAAAGTATTTATTTAACATATTTCTGTATCACCTCCCAGCCCTCAAGGGCTCCTGAGGCAAGGAACAAATGAAAAACAATTAGGATTTCTCTTCTCAATCACTGTATCCTCCCATTCTCCAAGCTTTCAGTATATATCTAGGGAGAAGGGGAGGCAATAGAGAGAAAGTCACTGCCACTGACAGAAAGTGCTAGACACCTTAAAACATATTTTACCTTTCTTTAACAAAACCTATTCACTTTCCACCTGCTCATCCTTATGGATTTTCTTTTCACTTGGCATTTTTTACCTTTTGCAGAAAGCCGAAGTACCACAAATTTCTAATGCTATTTCTTTCTTTGACAAAACAAATGCAAAATCTTACATAGTCACCAACATCTGCTTTGCCCTATGTTCTCTACAGTTTCTGAAGAACTCAAAGAAGTGATGACCATCAAAGCTAGTGCAGAACCATCACTAATAGCTCATCTTTGCAGAACCTTATCTATAATGGGAGGAACATACATCAAACTAACTGAACCACCCTAAGGTGCATCTGCACATAGAAATAATGCAGTTTGACACCACTTTAAGTGCTATAACTCCATCTCATTGAATCCAGAGATTTGTAGTTTTACAAGGTCTTTAGCTTTCTCTGCCAAAGAGTGCTGGTGCTTCATAAACCTAAAAACCCCAGGTTTCTGTAGGATGGATCCATGACAATTAAAGTGGTGTCAAACTGCATTATTATGACTGGCAGCAGCAGTATTGTAAGGGACGCAAAATGGTGGCCAGTCTGTTGCCAATAGTGTTGCCAATGTTGTCCTTTTGCAGTGGCAGAATACGTACAACAACCTTAACTTCTTTGTCCACAAACAGGACCAAGGTTTTTGAGAGGCCATTAGTAAGTTGTACTTTTATTTGAACTACAAATTCCACACGTAGTTACTTGCCTGAATAAGAGCTGAACAACATAACTAAATCACATTTCAGCTGAGAAATATAACACATCTTTCAGCTTGATTTGATGCAGAATAGCTGAGGTAGGTTTTTTCAAACAAACCTCTAGCCTACTTGGTCTATAAATGTGTTTTCCTAATTAATAGCTTCTCATTTAAGCCCGGCTCTTAAAGGTTAAGGGAGGAATTTTCTTTGAAATGTTCTGGAAGAAAAATTAATGGTAACATATATTATAGTATGAGCTATGGTATTAAATGCAACAGTAATGAGTAGCCTCCACAATCTATTAATAAAACCCACTGCTTTTTCTTCCATTTTGTATATTCATAATAAAGACACAGTAAAAAGCTGGATTTAATACTCAAGGAACAAACATCTATTAACTGACAAGTATAACAAGCAAGCAGAAGCCGCTCAAAAGTCCAACAGTTAAGAATTATTGACCAGGGATGAATTAAGCAATAAAAACAACATCTCTGCTTATTTTCTGTAAACTGTATTATCAAAGGCTCTTTATAATTGAGCTCAATTGTCATGAATGATTCTCCAACAAAAGGAATTTCACCAAGTGTTTCTTGTTACCTACATGCATGGCCAAGTAACCCATGCTGAAATTCCTTCTTCTACATAATTATTACAGGTACAGGAACACTCTCTCTTTTTCACCCTGGTAACCTCATGCTCCATTAAGGTACATTCAACATCTTATAAACTGAACTGAACTGGATTTACTACTGAATAGAGCCAATGTGGCAAACAATGGTTTGAGTGTTGGACTATGTCTCTGGAGAGCAGGGTTCGATTCCCAGCTTGGCCATGGAAACCAATGGGTGACCTTAGCCATGTTGCATGCTCTCAGCCTCAGGGGAAGGCAAGGGCAAAACTTGAAAGAAATCTTGCCAAAAAACCCTCATGATAGCTTTAGAGTCACCATAAATCAGAAACTACTTGAAGGCACATGCATGGAACTGTACTGCTAATTATGCTCCTTCAAATGAGCCACCATGCTTTCCCAAAATTGGAGGAAAGGGATGTTAAAGCAATATCAAACTACATTATTTCTGCAGTACAGATAAGACCTAGAATGGAGACGGGGGGTAGAGCCAGTGCAGATGGTCCAAGTCTCTTGTCCACAGACTTGGACTATGTGGTGCATAATTTTTGAAAGTGTGGACTGAAACATCTATTGTTTCAAAGCAAAATAAATATACTTTCCATATGTAAACTCATTACTGCATTTCAGCCAGTTCTTCTGACTGAGAAAAAACATTAGCTTACTTTCCAGCACCGACTTAATATACTGTTTAAATTGGAGTTTTCTTTCAGCTTCTTTCATTAATCCATTTGAACCAGCTGCAGCCTCAACCTGCAATACCCTTTAAATCAATCACTGTTAATAATGCATCCAGCAATATTTATGAGCCAAAATAAAAGTCTCAATTGCACCTATCAGTGTCAAATGAAAAAGCACCGAAAGACAGTCCATAGAACAAATATGACAGGTAAAATTACTTTTCAGCCAAAGTATATCCAAATTTTTATTAGTTGTCTTCCCCTTCTAATTATATCTGGCATATCAACTAATAATGCACTTGAGCCCCCCCCCCTCTCATGTTTAGCTATGTGTAGAAAGGTGAATTTTAGAAAAGAGGTTCTTTAGCATTGAGTTCCAATATATACAAAATATTTACAAACTCTCCTCCCGACTCTCATCGACATATACTATCTGTATTACTTCATCAACTATCCCACTCCAACCCACAAATATCATCTCACAGATGCTTAACTCTCAGTGCACTTATATGCAGAGTAGGCTAAGAGTCATCACCTGGTGCTGTAGTAAGTTTTTGCATCATGCCAAATGCTCTGGTTCAGCAATTCCTGCCACTCAAAATATTTTATCATAGTTAAAGGTAACATGGGTCCCATACAGACAGGCCAAAATAAAGCTGCTTCGGCTCACTTTGGACGTATGCTGTTTCAATGATGCATGCGTCCTAAGAGTCCAGAAGCTGTGCCAAATCTGTGCTCTAGTCTTTAGGACTGGAGCATGGCTTTGGCGTGGCATCCGGCCTCTTAGGACGCATGCATCATTGAAAGAGCATACCTCCAAAGTGACTCGAAGCAGCTTTATTTTGGCCAGTCTGTAAGGGGCCATTGTTTCAACAGGTCACCCAATGTTTCCATGGTGAGTGAGTATTCAAACCTTGGTCTGCCAGAGTCTTACTCCAACCGCTATACCACCCTGGTTCTTGATAGGCTATTATACTTTAATAACAAAATGGGGGGGGGGGAGTTGAAATAATGCAGCAAAAGTCCTTAATGACAGGTATGCAAAATAAAGTCTTGGACAGAACCAATGGTAGTTGGTGGTTCCAATGTCACTGGGACAAACTTGAACTATTTTCAGGGCATTTTACACTAACATACAGAACAGATTCACTGTCCCACTGAAACCAATCACTGACATCAATTTTATCTACTGGATAAAAGCCTCTCAAAAGGCCAGCCACTGGGAACTAAGTCAACTGCAAAACTTAGTAAAAGTTCCAGAGCATCAAAAAGTGCACCACTGCACCTGTTTGTGTTTTGACCTTTTATTTCATTGTTGTTGGGTGTCTTCAAGTCATTTCTGACTTATGGTGACCATATTATGAGGTTTTCTTGGCAAAATTTGTTCTAAGGGGGCTCCCCAACCAATTAAAGAAAGGCAGATTCTCACAATATATTTGGAACTTAAATGGTAAACGTGTGTATCCCAGCTCCCTTCAAAATCAAAGCCATTATTTATGTAGACAAAGTCTGTGTCTTCTTCTGTGAAAAAGCACTGCACTCAAAGTCATCACACAATCAGTCACAGGTGACTTCTTTGGTGACAACCATCTTAGGCTTCCCTTGTGGTCAAATAATCCAAGCTAAGCCACTGAGACTTGCAAATTTGGCTCAGCACATTTTAAATGTTTGTAAAAAAAATAATGGTTATATCTGCTAGATTCAACCCTCTTGCAGACTGCCAAGTATTCCCCATCCATTCTAGCAGGCCAATTTCAGCTAATGGGGTTCTATAAAGAGGAAAGCTTAATCAATCTGTGTCATTCACCAGATGCTATGACATTACACGCACAACAAGCCATTAATTAAATAAATGTATGCATGAGAAGCAGACAGGCTAGGCAATTATTCTTACAAGTAAATGTGTTTCTCCAAAGTGATGGACAAATTATGTGAATTTTAAATTCAATTACAATGAACAGGTTTTCAGTGGCTTGCCTGACATTCTTCAAGCCAGTTGGCCTTCTTAATAACCTGTGATTTCATTATGATTGCTATTTGTGACCAGTAAACTATTGACAGTCGTACCACCATTTTACACTCCATTCCAAGTGGAAGGAAAACTGCAATTGTTTTAACAAATCAGCATCTAGAAGAGGGGCCCAGGAGACCTTGGAGGGCTGCACACACACAAACCCAGTGCACACAGAACCAATAAAATAACATAAAATAAATTATGCTCTCCATGCTCCTGTTTTTGCTATGTTTTGGGCCAAATGGAATCTTCTTTAAATAATAGAAAGTAAATTCCAGTAACTTCCTGTTTTAGAAAGAAAAGGTTCTTTTGAGCCTAAAATGGCCCATCAGAACTGAAAACATGGTGCAAATGTCCCTTGGGGCATCTGGAGGCAAAAAATTGACCTAGGATGGTTTTGTGGGGATGACAAAAACAGTTCTGGAGCTGTACTTTGCCCAACCCTGGGCTACAAGGATGGGGAAGGCTCATCTTTCATGTTGGTTTCCCCAACTTCCTTTTCCTTGGGCAATCAATATACCCTCAAATTTAACTTTGGGTAAATCCTTGAAAATCATGTTTCCTAATGGGTCTGAACAAGGATTAAGTGTTGCAGCATCCACAACAGGAAAATAGCATGATGTGTGCAATTCCTGCTGAGCAGAAGGCACCTGCTGCCACATGTCCTCAGAGCCATGTACAATGCACATCACGTGCCTGTCTGGAATGCTTAGAATCATAGAATCATAGAGTTGGAAGAGACCACAAGGGCTGTCCAGTCCAACACCCTGCCATGCAGAAAATCTCAGTCAAAGCATCCCTGACAGATAGCCATCTACCTTCTGCTTAAACACCTCCAAGGAAGGAGATTCCACTACACTCCAACAGAGTGTGTTCCACTGTCGAACAGCCCTTACTGTCAGGTCAGGACAATCCTCCAAATGTTGAGGTGGAATCTCTTTTCCTGTAGCTTGCATCAATTGTTCCAGGTGCTAGTCTCTCGAGCAGCAGAAAACAAGCTTACTCCCTCCTCAATATGACATCTCTTCATATATTTAAACAGGGCTATCATATCTTAATCTCCTCTTCTCCAGGCTAAACATCCCCAGCTCCCTAAGTCATTCCTCATAGGGCATGGTTTCCAGACCTTCACCATTTTAGTCGCCCTTCTTTGGACATGCTCCAGTTTCTCAACATTCTTTTTGAATAATGCTTAAATAAGTCCAAAAGCAGTGGTTGGAGAGATGGACAAGGACTTGGGTTCAAAGTTCCCATTGTGCCATGGATGACTCTGGATCAGTTACATTCCATTCTATCTTACTTCACATGGTTATTTTGAGGATAAAAATAAGGAGGAAGAATATATACACTGTCACGGCTTCTTTGGAGCAAAGATGAGATATATGTTTTTAAAAATAAATAACTCCCAATCCAGTCTCAGTGGGAGTATAGGGAAGGGGAGATTCCCTTGGATTTGGGTGGACCAAAAGTTTGCTTTTGCCTTTTCCATCTTAAAAATGTTTAATTGGGATCTTGGGGGAAAAGAAGGATGAGAGTGCTCAACACATGCGTGCTTAGAATGTGTGTAAGGCTTTCAGGGACTTCTGAACATTCAAACTGAACGTTTGATGTGTTTTAGGGTGATCATAGAGCTACTCTTTCAAAAACTAATCTGCTCTGTCCTGATGAAGAGGTTAGGAGGGGGGATTGTGAGAGTTTTAGTCTAGAAAGTTTAAAAAAAAAAAACAAGCTCTAGACTATGCAAATCATATATGCCAAGCCTCTATGTGTTCATAATGACAGATTCAGTGAGCTTTAATCGCCAAAAAGGAATTTTTTAAAAACTTCTGCCTATGCCCATTGTAAGTGCCAGACAGATCCATATCTGGATGAGGATGCAGACAGGTGTCCAAAAACCCTGCACTAGCCTTCAGTTATTAGAGTCTACTCATGTCCAGGGATGGCAAACCTTGATTTTCCAAATCTTGAAATAAGTCAAGCAAAAGTAAACAGCTTTTCATCCTGTAGGTTTGAGACATTTTGTAATCCCCTCCCCGCCAATGATGGGAAACTGAGCAGTTTTTCTGTATTCTTTCCAAGTATATAGTGATAAACAATGTAAGGGGGTAAGAGATTCCCCCCATCTCAGGTAACTGCAGTTTTCTGTGCATAGTAAAAAAGGATTTTGAGTATACGTTGTTGTTATTATTATTATTATTATTATTAATGTTATTATTAATAAGCTTTATGTATACAGCACTGTAAATTTACACAGAGCTGTACATGTAATCAATTAAAATAGCTGTATTTTTGTAAAGCTTCATGGTTTCTCAAACTTCCCATGTAAGTATTTTGATGGGTCGGGAATACAAAATTTGTGCCCATTTGTGAAAGTGACAAATGTCCATTCCGTCCCCACTCATCATGTCTAACAAACACAAGTGCACTGTTAACCCGGCAATTATATAATGAGGCAAATTTAGAACAATAAACCATTTAAACATATCTATAAGGCTGGTTTGCATAAGAAAATTATTACTGTGTTCTGTAGACTACTCAGACTGAATCTGGTTATATAAAAATCAAAGAATTTACAGTGCAAGTTATCCAGAGAGATAGAAAACTATGTTAAAGATAATCATATGTGTGCTCGAAAGCATGAAAACCAATAATTTTATGGGACACTTTTCAGAGCCTAGATGTTCAGAGGAAACAAAACATGTTTATTATTTGCTTTAACTTGTCAACTTGGAGGTTACAGAGAACTCAGTTTGATCAAACAATATAAACCAAAGTGAACAGGCAACATCATGTGATGGGCAAACATTGCTGAAAGATGTAATTTTATCAGTTTTCAACAGCAAAAGGAGGGCATACATATTCTGATACTGACACATGGGATCCAAAGTGTTCACAGAAAACACCACTGCTGTTTTAAAGTAACAAAAGCATTTGATAATAATTTGTAACTCTACAATTCCCTCTAAGGGAATTATAAATTAGTTTAATCTCATGATGCGTAAAGGGTATGCACATACAACCTTCAGTGTACCACATAGTTTAAACATTCAGAAGTAGAAACCCAGAGAGGGTCTGGCTTTTCTCCCAATTATTTTTAAAATGCACATGCTAAATTTTATCTATCTGTGACACTCACACGTGACTGTATGAAATGATCCTAACTGGGTACAAAAGGTAGTTTAAAACTCTGCTCTGCGCTTCGGTTTGGTAACATTAAAGTTCATTTCCATGCCATGTGATGAAACATGTTGACATTAAATTATTACAAATGTTTTATTTCATATAGCTCAAATGACTGGTTTGACTGAAAGTTTAGGCACCACTAGACTAATGCAATAATGCACCAAAATTATTGCAGACCCCATATAGTTTCCATTTCACTAACAGTTCATTAATATAATTTGTTCATACAAGGTGTCCCATGATACTGGGTTTAAACTGACCCTATTTAAAGCTCATATAAGGAGAAACAACAAATTAGACAAATTGGACCCAAGACAGTCACATCTTTAAAGGCCAAAATAAGCATCTTAGATCAGGTCCAGAAATGAAGGTAAATCCAATGCGTTTTGTATGAGACATATGTACAGCAGTCATGGCCTCATTCTTTAAGGGCTGTCTTATAGCATCCTATTTATACTTACAAATAAGAAGCTAGTCTATGGGGCTTTCAACCAGTTGATAGTGAAGCATTTCAGAGGGAGCTTTACATAAAATGAACAGCGCAGGGCTGGATACAGACACAGCAGTGGCATCCCTACAGTTGGTATCACTCAGTTTGTGGTGGGAGAACTACACTCCCAGACTGCAGCAGAGGCATTTAGAGTCTGGCATGGCTACACATGTGTCTGGACTCTGAAGATACAGGATCCTCCCCCAGCAGAGCTGCTGCTAAGGGAGTTGGTGCCTCAGAAGGGCCTGTTTGGGGTCTGCCATGGCAGTTGTGCAATACAACAATCCTGTGTTGTTCATTTTATTTAAAGCTTCCCCTGAAATGCTTCAGTATCAACTGGTTCAAGGCCCCACTGACTTACTTGTCCAGTAGACATGCATAGTCCTTCTGGAGGTATCACCTCACTGGGTATACACCCCCCCCCCTTGGGTGTCATCCGGTGTGACTCGCACCTCCCAGCACCACTAGTGATGCCTCTGAGATATAGGCAATGACACCAAGCACACATAAATACTCTCACATGGAAGTCCAAAAAGTGCAAACCACAAGGAAACATTTATTGGAAGTATAGAGGTGGGCCTGACAGAGGGTAACTATCTGGGAGGGCATTTACCATTCTTTTGTTTATATCTACTGTGAACTTTTTATTTATGTTAGTTGTTTTTCAAATGAAATCCTTCTTTAATGATGGTTAGAATGAGCTCCCTTCTGCATCCCTTGACCAAACAGTGGTTGTTTGCCAGGAGGGTGGGGGTGGACAGACACTGGACTCAGCAGCCATCCATCTGCCATTGCAAAGACTCCATAAAAATGTTGTGTACAGGGGTTCTCTTTGGGTAATGTCTAAAAAAGTATTCATGCTTAGTCTTACTTAAAGTAGAAATATTAAGATCAATGATCTGGATCCAAAAATAACCATACCAAGCGATGATTCACTGGAATCAATAGCAACTCAGTTATAACTGGGTCATAATTACAAATGATCTGGTCCAAGTACGACTGCCTGGATCCAAGTCTGTGGTAACCATGGCTAACATGTTCATCTATTTCAATTGGTCTACTCAATACATGGCTAAATGTGGAGCCAACCCACAGTCTAATCTAGAGGTGATGTAAGATGAAGGATGGCTATTGAGTCCTCCTCTCCTTTAAGACTGCCACTGAAGAATCAGCTAGAGTTAATAGTACATATTGCTTCCCAGTCAGAGAGACTAGCAGTGTCAGAAATGCTAACTTGTTCCATCCTCTGAACATGGCTTTGCATAGAGTGAATCAAAAGCGTTTAGCACTCATTCCATTTTGTCTGTTTTTAATCTGTACTCATTCATCTGTTTAAATAAAATAAATGGGGTAAATTTAATCTTCATCTTGTTGAAGCTGTATTCTATAATTTAGACCTCAATGATCTTGCTTTGAATCCCTCTGCATTCAATGTCATTTACGGTTCTGATAAAAAAAAACTTGTTTTCCTTCTCTGGCAGGCTCCTTATCTTTAATAGTTACAGAAGCCAGATAAAACAGAGCCCTCCCCATGCTGGAAATAGGTGTAGTAACCACTGAATTTGGCCAGTGCTGATGACTGAGAAATTCAGTTCATAATTTATATAAACTTGGCAAAATGTACAAATGTCTTCAAAAACAGGATAGGAAGAACTGGAGACATTTACATTTTAATGTAATCGCGTCCGCGGAGTTGCGTCCAGTGAGGGAGCTTACTCGGCTCCCTCCTGCCCCGAACCCTATCTTGGAACCATCTAAGGCCTGCTGTGACCAATTTAACAACTTCTTCGCGGATAAAACCTCTCGGATAAGGGCTGATCTTGATGCT
This sequence comes from Sceloporus occidentalis, assembly GCA_023333645.1. Classification (NCBI taxonomy): domain Eukaryota; kingdom Metazoa; phylum Chordata; class Lepidosauria; order Squamata; family Phrynosomatidae; genus Sceloporus; species Sceloporus occidentalis. The sequence continues at coordinate 86,740,456 of JALMGF010000005.1, forward strand.
AGTATGAGTGCAGATACCAGAGTAGAGGTCTCCAGATCGTCCGTGGACTCGATTGTACTGGATCATTTTGAGTCTGTTAGTACTGAGGAAGTGGACAAGATCCTTAGAAGTGTTAGGAAGACAACTTGCTCTCTCGATCCCTGTCCCTTGTGGCTAGTGGCTCAGGGGGGAATGGTAGTGACTTCCATGTTACACCCTATAATTAATACATCATTGAGGGACGGGCAATTTCCATCTAGCTTAAAATTGGCCACTGTAAAACCATTGCTAAAAAAGCCCTCCCTCGACCCCCTGATGCATAATAATTATTGGCCAGTATCGCTACTGCCATTTTTAGGGAAGGTGATCGAGAGGGCGGTTGCAATCCACCTTCAATCGATCTTGGATGAGACGGATTATCTAGACCCATTTCAAACCGGCTTTCGGGCGGGCTACGGGGTTGAGACTGCCATGGTCTCCTTGGTCGATGATCTCCGTCTGGGCATGGACAGGGGTAGCGTGTCCCTGTTAGTGCTCTTGGACATCTCGGCGGCTTTCGATACCATTGACCATGGTATCCTTCTGGAGCGCCTGAGAGAGTTAGGAATCGGGGGCACTGCGCTCCAGTGGTTCCGCTCCTACCTCTCGGGAAGGTTCCAGATGGTGCAGCTGGGGGATGTGTGCTCCGATAAGAGGGTCCTTACATCTGGTGTCCTTCAAGGAGCCATTCTGTCCCCCATGCTTTTTAACATTTACATGAAGCCACTGGGAGAGATCATCCGGAGACATGGGGCGTGGGGTTATCAGTACGCTGATGACACCCAAATAATTTTCTCTATGTCCCCGACTGATTCAGTGACCAGGGATGGCATCTCTCCTCTCGTTGCCTGTCTGGAGTCGGTAATGGGCTGGATGAGGGAAAACAGACTCAGTTTGAATCCAGAGAAAACGGAAGTGCTAGTGATAGGTTCTCCAGGCCCGGGGATGGTGGTGTTTCCACCTGTCCTGAACGGGATCACCCTTCCCGTGAAGGACTCTGTTCGCAGTCTGGGGGTGCTCCTTGACTCATCGCTCCACCTTACACCACAGGTGGATGTGACAGTCAGGAGCACATGTTATCAACTTCGGTTGATACGCCAGTTGCGTCCCTACCTGGGCCAGGAGGACCTTGAAACAGTAGTACATGCTCTGGTAACCTCTCATTTGGATTTCTGCAATGCGCTCTACATGGGGCAACCCTTGTACCATACCCGGAAGCTGCAATTGGTGCAGAATATGGCGGCAAGACTGGTCACTGGTACTTCCAGGACCAGTCATATAACACCGGTCCTTAAAGACCTTCACTGGCTGCCTATTCACTTCCGGGCGCAATACAAGGTGTTGGTTATTACCTATAAAGCCCTAAATGGCTTGGGCCCAGGGTACTTGGAGGACCGCCTCTCTCCATACAATCCGCCCCGCACACTCAGGTCAGCTGGGAAGCAATTGTTAAGGGTTCCAGAAGCCAGATATACTACCACCATCCAGAGGGCCTTTTCCACCTCGGCCCCCAAGCTCTGGAGCTCGCTCCCCGGTGAGCTCTGCTCAGCCACCTCGCTGGACCAATTCAAGAAGGGGTTGAAGACATACTTGTTCCAGCAGGCATACCCCTGACCTCTGAAGTACTCCCCCCTCACCTCACCTCTCAACAGCATTGGAAGCTGGCTTGAGATTTTTTATTTTTTGGGGGGGAAATGTAACTGTGTTTTATCCTGTTTTTATTGTCGGTTTTTATTGTATTGTGGATGTTTTTAACCATGTTGTTAAACCGCCTTGATCTTTGGAAAGGCGGTATATAAATAAAATTTTATTATTATTATTATTATTATTATTATTATTATTATTATTAATTGTGTAAGAAAGCAAAAGGACCTAGATACCCAAAAGGCACCCAATCCTGCCTGATCTTGGAAGCTAAGCATGGACAGTTCTGCTTAGAACTTGTATGGGAGACCATCAATGAATCCCAGGTGCTATATTACAGAAGAAGGAGCTGAAAAAAACCACCTTTGAATATTTCTTGCCTAAGAAATCCTTGCAAAATTCATAGGGTCGCCAAAAGACAACAGGCAACATAAGGCACATGCACATGCTCACACAGACTCACAAATAAAACTGACAAATTCAGTGTGCAACATATATACTCAGTGACATAACAATGTCACAATTCAGGTTGAACTTCCCCAAATTGGTGTCCTCCACATGCGTTGGACTACAATCCATCCTTGCAATCCAATATACCAGGTTGGAGCTGACTGGCTAAGATCATTTCACAGTGAATCTGAGTTGGCTTTGACTCATACAGTAATTATTTCACCCATCAGCATACATCTAGATCTGATCTTTCATTATAGCTATGGCAAAGTTGCTGCTCCTCCAGTGCTTACCCACACAATGTTAGTATAGTAAGAGTCTTGCTTATCTGATTACTTTGCTCAGCAACATCATCCAGACCATAGGACAAGCAATATGGCAAATGACCATGGGAACTTGCCAATCCTGCTGCTCCTGCAACATAAGGACCAGACTACATTTGCTGGCAAAGTGGTCTGGAGAACAGGTTGCTGCTGTCTTTCCTAGTTCTAACTTTTATTAGTGGAAAATGAGAGCAAATCTGCAAAATGCCAGAAACATTCTGCTATCATTTCTCATACATGGCTTGGCAAAACGAATGGATAACAAATGCTACCTTGTAGAAACATGAGACTTAATTAAACACTTCTCCAGCTACAAATAATTATAAGTTACAGGTCCCTGGTCAGATTAACTTTTGTCAGGCAGTTGATTCTGTGTGAAAACCTTCATGTCTAGAAATGCACATGGCATGAAGATGACAAATTGGAAGCCCACCTGTTTAAAGTTTAATGTCAGCATTCAATAAATATAAATAAAAGCCAGTATATCTGAAATGAACAAGCAAGTTATTTTACTTTTCTACTCTACATTTAAACTTGTGCCCATCAGTTTCAAATTTTATGTACATGTGTGTATGTGTATATTTCTGTAACATTCTGAATTAAGTGATATTGCATTTGCAAATAGTATTGGAAAGTTTCCTTAAGCTCATTTTGGAAAGCTGCTCCTCAGACAGATTAATGTTTGCCCATTCCGCACGGGTGTAAAGTACGTCCCCAGGACGTACTAGGGTTAGGAAAAGGCGTCCTTTACGCACGCCCCTAACCCTAGTACATCCTGGGAATGTACAAAATGGCGGCACCCGTTCTACATGGGCGTCGCCATCTTAACGTCGTGTACGCATAGCATCCACACGACCCACAATGGAAGTGACGTCGCGAGTGCACCATTGGGCACTTGCAGCACCACTTCCAGGGCCCAAAAAGAAGCTGCTTTTTGCGGCTTCTTTCTGTTGTGTCTGGGAACCGCGTGGTTTGACCACTGCGGCTCCTGGACGCAGCAACTGCCGTTTTCAGGTGGTCTGTAATGTGCCATTGTTTGTTTTCCCCAAATCTAATTCCAAATCTGTATTTTGTACACAGATGAAGATTTTTCCTTCAGTTTTTTTATTTATATTTATTTATTTATAGTATTATTTATAGTATTTATATGCTATCCACACAACTCAGGTATCATGCAGGGTTATAACAATATTTGAAAATTTTCTCTTCCTCGATCATAAAGCGTATCTTGCTGTGTTGAGATACCACATCGACAAAATTGTCAACTATGGCAAGATTTTTCACCCTTGTATGAGAGTGAATAGACCACTGTTTGAGGCTGTTTTTTGTGCATACACACACATATATATTCCACACAAATGGAAAAACAATAGAAAAATGCACAACACCCTCCCCATAAGCTCACAAACTCAAGAGAACTTTCAGATTTATACATTCTCATGCATGAGAATCATATAATTCTGCCCTACCTATGATAACTTGGTGCATGAATGAACAGGCAAAGCTTCATTACACCAAGCATGAACCCATTTACTGTTTACTCTGATTGGAACAGAAAGTTCTCCTGAATCCCATGCAGGTAGAGGTCTTTCTTAGTTCTAATTCTTGAGATACTCTAACTGGAAGCAGGCCTGAATACAACTATTTGTCCCAACTTCAGTAGACCCACTGAATCAATAGAATCTACCAAAATGTTAACTTGCTGTTCAGCAATTGATTCAATAAGTCTACATTTTGAACTAAGAATTGCATTTAGGTATCGAATTCTAATTTGGGATCTTGTGCATATAAGGCATATGTCTTATTAATTAATTCTTATTCCCTCATTCCATCATTTCAATACTGATGTGGTTTCCACTCAATGAAAAGGCATGCAGGCTCCCTCAGGAGTAGTGTGCATCCATGATTACTACTGAATTATTAACAGGCCCAAAGTTGTGTACTTACTTATGAGTCATTCAGGATGTTACATGAGTCAATGTACTTAGCTACTTAGCTACAATATCTAAGTAAAACAAACTTATGTTGAAGAATCACTGAGAGGTCTATAAGAGAGAAATTCCTGATTTGACTAAGACTTGAGTTATTTGTATGCTTATTGAAATTGACATGTTGGATTTCTTCATAAAACATGAACTCTCTTTATCCTGTATGCATTTACACACATATATTACACACACGTATTTCTAATTGTGCCTATAAAAAGGAAGGAACTAAGCAATAAAATACTTATATTAATTAATCTTACTTTTTTTTCCAAGTTGTATTTATCGAAGATCTCCTGTGCTTTTTCTTCACCACCATCAGTAAATAACATTATAATCTTGTTGCAGTTGGCTCTGAAGACACTGTGATTGTGCTGGAAAAAAATACAGATGGACACATTCTAGTTAGGGTTCAAAGTATATTCATATGCAACAGGATGATAGTTTTCAAACCTCTTTTTCTTTTCTTCTGAAGGAGTCTTTCCATACAATGTGCCAGTGGATGTTCCCCATGTAAAAAGAATTAGTGTGTGTCTGCTGTCACTATGTTAAAGTTAAAAGTTTAAAACGTTAATATTAAACTTACTAGACTCTTGATTAATATTCAGTTAATCAATTCATTCTTCACTATGAATGTCACTATGTTAAAGTTAAAAGTTTAAAATGCTAATACTAAACTTACTAAACTCTTGATTAATACCCAGTTAATCAATTCATTCTTCACTAATTTAAGAGTTCCATCTAAGTATTACTTTATCAAATAAAGCAAAATAAAGAAACTCTGAACTATTATATTAACAATGCCAGTACTATAATTTTAATTTAGAAATAAAACATTCATGCAGATTTTTTTAAAAAATTCTACAGCCTTTAATGTACTGCTTTGGAGGTTTAACAAAATGAAAGTAAGAAAATGCTTAATAAATAATGTAAAAACTATGCCAACTTTGCTTTGATGCAAATTCTACAGTAATATTATACAAGCTTCATAAGTATATAAACAGAACAAACACTCAATACAGCTTTTAAAAATAATAATTTGTGTGAACATGACTCCAATTTAGGTTGTATTTCATAGAAGAAAGGGCTGACCATAGCAGAACAGTTATGTCTAGTTTTGTCTTGAAAGAGCATATTGGTCATGTGATACAGAATTCAAAGGCTGCTGGCGCATTGCAAAAGTAATGCAGACTGGCACCACTTTAATTCTCATGACTCCATCCTATGGAATCCTGGGATTTGTAATTTGTTGTGGCAAACAACAAACTCTCTGACAAAGAAGGCTAAATATATCACAAAACGACTGTTCCAGAATTCCATAGCATTGAGGTATTGCAATTAAAGCAGTGTCAAAGAGCATTCGGTAGTGTAACTAAGTGGCATAAAAACAACTCATTTGGGATGTGGTGGTGCACTTGTATTTGTGCTGGAGCAGAATGCTCAGGATACTGTGGACAGCCAAAAGAAAAACAAATGGGTCCTTGAACAGATCAAGCTTGAACTCTCCCTGGAAGCTAAAATGATCAAACTCAGGCTGTTGTACTTTGGCCACATCATGAGAAGGCACAATTTATTAGAAACGACAATAATGCTAGAAAAGGTAGAGAATAGCAGAAAGAGTGAAGACCACATTGCAGATGGCTAGACTCAATGAGGGAACTCACTAGTATGAATCTACAAGATCTAAGCAGGGCCGTGGAGGACAGGGAGGCTTGGAGATGCCTCATACACAGGGTTGCCATGAGTCAACTAGAGGGTAGCTAACAAAAACAACAAACTCACTGGGTGCTAGTATGGTTTTATTGTTGGATCTATTGCAGAACATGCCCCTGATGGTTCATACTTTATGCCTGTTTAGCAGCAGTTCAGTACTAGATTGATGTCTCAGTTCATACAACAAACTATAGCAGTGGTGGTGAACCTCTCTCTGGCAGCATGTGTGCTGGCTCCTCCTCTTCCCCCGCCATCCCATGCCTTTAACTGGCTTCCTGAAGCCAGCTAAAGGCAGAGGAAGGTGGGGGGAAGAAGAAGCAGGTACACAACTGTCCCCCTCGTGACTTTAAGTGGCTTCCAGAGCTAGCTAAAGACACGGGAGGGTGGGGGAAAGAGTGGAGGGGGATTGCCCTTGCTATCCCTTCAGGCTGAGAGAGTGTGACTTGTGTGTGTGGTGCCTTCAAGTTATTTCCGACTTATGGCAACCCTAAGGTAAAACTATCATGGAGTATTCTTGGCACATTTCGTCAGAGAAGGGTGTGTTATTGCTAGCCAGAGGCTGAGAGAGTGTGCCTTGGGTTTTTCCACCTGATGTCCCACCCCTTGGAAGTCCCATCCCTAGAAGATGGAAGTCCTTCCCCCAAAATCCCCACCCACACACACACACCAGATAACATCCAGTGCAGGAACGCCACTGAGTTTGGAGTTTGGAGACTACCACTTGGTATCTAAAAGGTTTGCATCACTGAACTACAGTTTAACTTAATTTTTCTCTAAGTTTTTAACAGCCATAAGCTGGATGTTGGAAGCTTTTCCTTCCATTTTAGGTTGCCTACACTTCAGCGTGTTGCCTGAATTCTAAACAATGGTTACTCTTAATCATGGTTAGTAAATTTAACAGATTATGTTTTATACTTCGCTTGTTTCCTCAAACCACATTCAACATCAGTGAAAGCTTGTTTGGATTCAGAAGGCACAGAAGCAAAATGGTATGAAAAACATCCAAGTTTCTCCTTGTTGGCAGGATAGGAGAGGGTGAAAGCAAACAAGCTCAAGGGTAGAGGCTAGTTTCATAGTTATAATACTAATTTGTATTTCTTTTAGAATAGTTTCTGGTTGTAAAGAGAATTCAGAATACTCTTTTATTTTCATTGGAATTTTCTCCTATGTTTCTAAAGTACCCCAGGAAGTTTCTAAAGTACCCAGTTTTCAAATTCTTGGTCATTTGAACAGCTTCTGTACTGGATATCAATGGCTGCCAGGAAATGTATCCCTCAAGGTAGCTTCCCACATGGATGAAGCGAAAATGGTTGTATGGAGTCACATGTAGAATGGAAATGTTGTCATGTGAGAGCTCTGCTATTTATCTGACTTCCTGAGGTGCTGAATGTGAGACATAAAGGTGGTACATTGGAGATTAGGGAATGGAGAACCTAGCATGTGGCCAACAATGCAGACAGAAACCTGAACCTGATTTCACCCAATTGCTTAGATACATCTGATGAAGATGGAGCAAACAGTGAAAGCTCTAAAGCCAAGAAGAATACAGCCTTTCATCTGAAATGCTGGTGTTTCCATACCTAGACTGAGCAAGAAGCTCATATGTTGAAACTTCAAGTTAAATTGTAACATATGGGAACCACAGTCCAGAATAGCTATTAAATGGATGGTGTAAACTTTGCCATCTACCAGAAAAATCTAAACTTTATCAAAGAACCTTAAGAAACAGAACGTAAGTAAATTCATAGCAAGGCAATTTGAAATTGATTTCAAATCACAGTAGGCCTAAAGGTGACTTGGAAGCAACTTCCTCCTCTAGCGATCACTGCTAAAATTAAATTGAGCTGCCACAGCAAAAGGTTATTATTCCAAATGAGGCTTTTATCAACACATGGGGGGAACAATAGGTAGCAAAATGACTCACAAACAACTTTATCCCCTTTAAACTTACCGTTCTTTTTAAATGACTTATTACAAATACTTATTTATACTGCATGGTATATTTAGAAAACAATTTTGTCCTAGATGTGAAGAAAATAACTGTCCTTTCATGTATAAAGATGACTAAAAATAAATAGCAACTATATACTTTACATTTATGTTTATTACAAGACTTATTGGATAGTTTAAAACCATTTGGTACCAAAGGGAATTCACAGGTCGATATTGCATTGCTTCAGAACAAAGGTACATGCGGAAACATAATTCTTCTTTACCTTGTTAACCTTTCTAAGCCACCATTGAGTTGGTCATTGAAATGAGTTGTCTTTTCCACTGTAGCAAATAATATTCTCCAGTGGGAGCCTTTGCTGCCCTTGCTCATTGAAATGAAGTGATATCCAGGCAGAGCTTGGAAAAGCTACTTTTTGGGGACTTGAATTCACAGAAAATTGCCCCATGATACTGGCCATGCTGGCTGGGTGAGTTGTAGTATAAAAAAGGTAACTTTTTGAAGCTCTATCTATTGGAATGGAAAGTAGCAAATCCTTATGTACCCACTCAGTAATTCCATTTACACTTACCTAATACCCTGAAGGCACTAGATCCCATCTTATCCTGGAAGCTAATCAGGGTTGGGTCTCATAAGATTTGGACAGGAGACTGCCAAGAAATATCAGGTGTTGTAGGCTATATTTCAGAGGAAGGAACTGGCAAAATCACCTCTGAGTATTCCTAACTAAACCCTATGAAATTCATGGGGATGCCATATGTTGACAGGCATGCACACACACAACAGAGGAGTAAGCTCCACTGAAATTATGAGTAAAAATACCAGGATATCACCCTCAATAATCTTTTAATTTCATTTTATACCCCTGACTAAATAGTAAAACGTTGTTGTTGTTTGTTGTTGTGAATGTATTATGGAATTTTCTGGAGCTGAGATATATGACTTGTGGGTTTCCATGACCAAATGTGGAATCGAACCCTGGTCTCCAAAGTCTCACTCCTACAATCAAACCACTATACCATGCTGGTTGTAAAACTTCTAGTTTATATTAATCTAGAACATAAAGGTACGGGAGACAAATAAATGAAAATATAAGAACGGTGATAGATATATTGGAATATTATAACACTAATAAAGAAAAGAAAGCTGCTATTATATTCATTGACTCAGAGAAAGCATATGATAATATAAGTTGGGAGTTTATGTATGCGTTATTGAAGAAAATGCAAGTAGGGGAAAATTTCTTAAAATGGATAATAGAACTATATAAAGACCAAAGAGCTAAGGTGATAAGTCAACGGGGAGAAATCTGAGGAAGTGGTGATCCAGAAGGGGACAAGGCAGGGGTGCCCACTGTCCCCTTTGTTATATATTATGATTATTGAGGTCCTAATGCAGAGCATAAGACAAAATGGAAAAATACAAGGAGTAAGGATAAAAGATCAAACGTATAAGGTCAAAGCCTATGCAGACGACGTCGCAGTATATATGGAAAATCCACTACTCACCATAAAAGAATTAAAAAAAACTATAAAAGAGTTTGGAGAAGTAGCAGGGCTAAAGATTAATGAGGAGAAAACAGTTATAATTACAAAAAATATGACAAAACAAGAAGAAAAAGAGTTAGAGGAGATGACAAAATTTAAAATCCAAAATAAAGTCAAATACTTGGGAGTGTGGATAACAAAAAGAGTCGGAGATTTGTATGAAAACAACTACCAGAAAAAATGGAAGGAAATAAAGGAGGAATTAGGGAGGTGGGCAAGACTACGCCTCTCCTTATTAGGGAGAATGGCGGCAATAAAAATGAGCGTGCTGCCCAAGCTCCTATACTTATTCCAGAACCTCCCGATTATAAACACAGACAAGTGCTTTAGGGATTGGAGAAAAGAACTATCGAATTTCATTTGGGCGGGAAGAAAAGCACGAATAAAATGGGATAACTTAATAGATCATAAAAGTAGAGGGGGTTTAGGAGTACCAGACTTACAAAAATATTACTATGCATGCGGAATGGTATGGGTTGAAGACTGGATTAAGTTAAAAAATGACAGAATATTATGTTTAGAAGGCCATAATAATAAACATGGGTGGCACGCATACCTCGTTTATAAGAAATGGAAGGAGGATAAGGAATTTAAAAACCACATTATAAGAAAAGGATTATTAAGGATATGGGAACTTTATAAGAAAAAGTTTTATAGGAGAATACCCCAATGGACGTCACCACAGGAGGCCCATTTCGGGAAGTTTAGAAGGAGTAAGGAACAATGGATAAGATATGAACAAATACTAGAGGAGGATAAGAAGGGATACGTAAAAATAAAATCCAGAGAAAAATTAGAAAAGGAAAATATGAGGATAGAATGGTTCCCATATAAGCAATTGGAGGAAAGGCTCAAGAAAGATGTAAAACAAGAGGGAATAGAAACCACGAAAAATGAATTAGATAAGATAATCTTTGAAAAACAGAATAAGAAGAAAATATCCAAATATTATGCGGAGCTGCTACAAAGGGACTTAGAGAAAGAAAGGATAAAGGAGAACATGACAAAATGGAGTCAATTGATGCAACATAGTATAAATCTGGATGAGTGGGAAAGAACGTGGGGAAAAACGAATAAATTTACTTTAGCCCAAAATTTAAAAGAAAATTATTATAAAATGTTTTATTTGTGGTATAATACGCCGGTTAAGATATCGAAAATGTATAAAAACACAAATAAGGCATGCTGGAAGTGTAAAAAAGCAGAGGGAACCTTTTACCACATGTGGTGGGCATGTAAAAAAGCTAAACAATTTTGGAACGGGATACATTGTGTGATGAAAGAAATAATAGGGGGAAGATTTCAAAAGTTTCCGGAGCTATATTTGTTGAATATGACCTGTAAAGTAGAAAAAGAAATAGAGAGGAAATATTGGAGGATAATTTTGTACATGATTTCGACGGCAAGACTACTATATGCACAGAGATGGAAAACAACGCAAATACCAAGTATAGAGGATTGGCTGAATAAGGTGATGGAGATGAAAGATGCAGACAGACTTTCCCGAAGTATTAAAAGAAAAGAAGAAGACGAAGAAGAGGAAGTTGATGACGTATGGAATATAATAGAACAATATTGGAATAGGTCAATGGGAAGAAGAGAATGTAAAGAGGAAAAGATAAAGAGATAGGAAAAAAAATGGGTTGGGAAGGGAAAAAGGGGAGGGAAGGAAGGGGAAGGGGCAGAGAGGGAGGGAAAAGGGAAGGGAGAGGGGAAGGGAATTGAGAGTCTGTAAGATGTGAATCTGAGTATAACTATGTATGTGGAATAAAATAAGGGGGAAAAAAAGAACATAAAGGTACAAAGAGAAACATATCTATTAGTGACAACTGCTTTTGACCCCATAATTCTAGCATATGTAAGCTCCTCTTCTTTTCTAGGTTTGTTTCTCTGAAGCAGTTGTACTTCATTATTACAACGAATGCATCCAGGGGCTGTATCCATCATGTTTGAACAGCCTTTTTCTGCTTCTTCATCTTCATTATTTTAAAACTCTCCAAATGACAATCAGTAATGTTGAGATCAGAAAATAACTGCTCCGAGGTTCTTGACATCAGAACTCTCACAATGTTTGTCTCCCATCTAAAAGAACTTTGGCAGTTTAAGAGGCCTGTGAATGACTTCTAAATAGGCCAACTTATCTGTTCTTAGTTTTCCCTTAGTTTTCAATACAGCTGTAGAGCTGCCATTATAGCAACCAGGGTTGAGTCAGTCCACAAGAAAACTATGAAAGAGAGGGTTGTGTGAAAATGTGGTTGAATTACCTTACTTTAGAAGTAATTTGTCCCTGCTAAGATTTTTCCCTTTGTCAGGTCTATTTCTGTCAATTGATATTGAATGAAACAAAAGCCTACGCACGGGACAATGTATCTAAGAAAGAGTCTATGTAAAGAAGCAAAAATCATGATCTAGTAAGTGGACTCCTACACATTTGACTCAATAGTTACGTCTGCTCTTCAGATGTACAGATACATCTCATGGCAAACATCAGTAGTGTGAAAAACAGACTGTGACTATATTAGGGATAGAAATAATTTTTGTCTCTATTCATCTATTAGCTTAAAGGGAGTGTCTCGACACTCTGGAAACTTAGGAAGAACAACACAGTGGCAAGAATTTTGTGTTTTCACACAATATTCACACATCCAAAAGTTTTTCAGGAAATTATTCTGTGAAGATACTCCTGGACTCTGTACAAACATGTTTCTGTCTAAAAAATACTGTTTCCAGTTAAGACTTTTTTCCTGCCCCAAACCTCTCTCTCTCTCTCTCTCTCTCTCTCTCTCTCTCTCACACACACACACACACACCCATGTGGTTGGCTAGAAACAGTGGTTATTCCCCCCACAAACCCTGCAATTTTCATGCAAAAACCTATGTGTATCTTTGTGCAAAATAATTTTTCAAAATACTTAGAGGTGTGCCGATGCCAGAGGAAGGATGCACAAAATATTCATTTTCTCTACAGCAGGGAATAACTGCAGTAATTATTCATCCTTGCTTACAAGGATGAAATAGTGAAGTATTTACCTCCCTAGACTCTGCACCTATCAGAAAGTTGTGGTCTGATTGAGAGTCACAGCACATGTAGGATTATGCCACATACTTAAGCCATATTAAGATTTCAAGATGTTTCTATCATTCACAATGGATATATGCTTCATAAAAAATAGAATTACAGAGGAGACCATGGATGACATGTGAAAGGAGGTAAATGTGGGTTATGAATGCAGGAGACCCATGTTTAAGTCCCTGCTTAGTCATGAAAGTCACCAGTTGGCATCTGGCCCATCATTTTCTCTAATAGTCATGTTTTGAGAAATAAACAAATGCATGCTCAGAGAAAGAGAAGCATAGATTTGATTGGAGTTCTGTAGGGTATCAGGAACAGAGCTGTTTGCCACTCCTCCATGGCACAGTTTTTTTGTGGTGATTTCCCAGCTTTTGGACATTTTTTCACATTATATTAAGTTGAATAGCTTAGCTTCTGAGAGCTTTAAGGTAAATTGTTATGACATTTTTGGTCCCATCCTTCTGTTTTTGTCGCTGCACACTATTAAAATGAAGCAACTGAATTTTTGTCTTATGTTGAATTTGGCCATTAAGCTGAAAGGAATTATTCCCCCTTCAGAGGTGCAACTGGAGGAAATGCAACACACAGGTGCATGTTTTGTGGATCGAAGGTCCTGCACCATATTTAAAACTCAAACTGTGCTCTATGCTTTCTAGCAGCAAATGTGACATATTTTGTGATTGTTGTAGGCTAAATGAGGCTTTTCATTCAAACTTGGAAGCGACTTCTGGCCACATATTGTTTTGAAAAGAAAAATCTCTCCATGGTTCCTTGGGCTGGAGAGGGGAACTTGGATGAATCCCTCCCACTTCCTAAAAGCACTAGAGAGCATTCTGAGGAGGAAAACCCAAATCATTTTTAAAAGTGGAATAGGACTGTAAGGTATAGTGAAGGGCCTCTGACCTTGGGTTGTTGCCAACAGCAATCTAAAGGATAAAACCTCAAACCAGTCCAACATGATAGCAAAAGCATTTTCCTTAACTAAGCTAGACATTGTTTTAACAACTACTGGAATTTAAATATCACTAGGTAAATGGGCTCTTGTTTAGTAATAGCAATGTGTTTGCTCTTCAGAAAGATTAGCTCACTATAGAACCACAAGGAGATCTTCTCAGATGGTTTGGCTTACTAACACTTACATTTAGCAGCTGTTCAAAGGCATAACTGAAGCCTTTTTTGTAATCAGTGATTCCTTTTGCCTGGATTTTATAAACAGCTTCTTTCAACTTCTTCTTGTTCCGCACATTCGCTTGTACAAGATGGTTGAAACAACTGACGTTCTGGGCATTTTCATTAAACTGCAGAAGAAAAATAGAGAGAAAAGGGCCACTCAGTAAAATATATTAAGAGGCACACGGTAGAGCTACAACTTCCCGGATATATTCAGATTGTGAAAGAAGAAAAAAATTCATAAATTGGATCATAAACTAAGTGACCACTGAACATTAACTGTGCACTTTAGCTGGATCCAATGATCTAAGTTCATGCGAGAGGATCGTATTAAACCAATAGGACTCAGATATTTTTTTCTTTGAAGACCTGGCCAAACATTTTAAACATTTTAAACTATGCTACATTTTAAACTATTCCTGAAATGTTAGAACAACCATTTCCCATGCCATTTGGGTGACAATGAAGGTGGGGATAGAAATTAGCTGCCCCATTCTTTGGGTCAGCCATTAAGATTTTGTAGAACACTAAATTAACCATTGTGATACTCCACTTAAGAGAAGAATTTATTACCCACTTTTGTGCTGTGTTACAATTAAATGCAAGTATCACTCACTGGTCTGGATTGAGTTGATTGACATTCCTGAAGAACACGACAAAACAAGCCTTGCTTGCTAATAGATAAAACAATGAAGTTATCTTCATCCCCAGTGGATGTGTTATGTTGTGGATATATCCAAGGTTCTGAAGGTCAGAGAATGACTGACAACTGAGGTTGTATGGTGCAAACATAATTCAGGCTTATATTTAATTAATTTGAGCTTCAACAAACCAATGTAAACTAACTGAAATACTTCCAAGTATGAAGGTCTTTGCCCTGGCTCCCAAACTGTCCACCTTTCTTCAGATAGTAATAATAATGCCACAACTATAATAATTCACCACCTAAGTCAAACTGACAATGAGGCATCTGTCACAGCTATCTCAGGCTGTGCCTGAATTCTGCTTTGTTTTGTTCAGAAATCAAGTGTATCATCTTACAAACAGCAATTTTACCTGTAAAATATTAATTTTGTGATAATTCCATTTCCAACATTTTTACTTTAGAAGAATGATGTACCAACAGGTAATGTCATTAATATTTTTTATTCCTAAACATTTATGAAAATGTTCCTTTTGGGATATCAAATACTACCATTCTGGCCATATCTGTATTTTAAATGCATTTAAAAGAAATAAAAATAACACACAACTAATGTGCTACTGTCTAAATGACAATGATGTAGACTTGAGTCAGTTGACTCAGACTCATGTTAGACTCAAGTCACTTCAGTCACTTGATTTTGACTTGATTTGGTAAAAATGACACACTGACTTGACTTGACTTGAGACTTCCATATTTGTTAGTGACCAACTTGCTGGTACCAGTCACTTTGAGCAATAGGTAAGATCTGCCCTCAGTTCATGGCCGCATTTCTCGGAAGGAAGGGAACAACAAATATGTTGGAAAATAGGTTTAAAGTAGAAGGATCTTCTGATGCTTTTGAAAAGTTTTAGAATGATCCTCTGATGTGCATTGGGCACAGGCTGCTGAGCATACCTCAAGCCCCACCTCAAGCCCATTGCTTAATATGTTTCCTTGAAGAAACATGTTCAACATTTTTTCTGTTATAAGTTGACCCCCAGACTTCAGACTCAACTTGAGACTTGACTTGTATGTATGTACATCACATAGGCGCTGTACAGAGTGCCAAAAAGAGGCGTCAGGAAGGCGCCCCTCCTTGCTCTGCAGCAGCGCTGTAGCAACCAAATTGTGCGGCGCTGCTGCACAAGAATGTAGCACACGGAAGCAGCTCCTTTTTTTGCAGCACACTTGCACCACACCAAAGCACCAGCGATGGTGCGATGACGTGCCAGCGATGCAGTGCCGTTTGGACACTAAGCTGCTGGCATGTCATTGCTGCGTGCACCATCTGGATGGTGCCGCGCAGCTGCAGCGTGCCCATGACGAGCTAGGGTTGCGGGGCATGTGCATGCCCCACCCCCAAGCAACCTTAGCACATCATGAGCATGCCGCAAAAGGCCCGTCTGTACCGGGCCATGCATACATAGAATCACAGAATCATGGAGTTGGAAGAGACCTCAAGGGCCATCTTGCAAAGACTTGAGACTCAACTTGAGAAATGTACTAAAAGACTTGAATACATCATTGCTAAACAATACAAAAAGCAATGCTAACAAGTTACATGAATCTTCATGTATTGTGCAAGTAGGTGAGACAGGGTGCAACCTGTGGCCAGAAATTTTCCTATTACACCTGGGAATAGTAAACCCTTGGCCCACCAAATGTTGTTGAACTGCAGCTGTCAACAATGAGGCATAACAGCCCATGTTAAGTAGGGCTTACAGCACACTGGATCCTTGAATCTTACTTTTCAAAGCCAGTTTTAACTGTATTCCTTGTCATCCAATAAGATGGCTTTTCATAATGGGATTCACCACAAAACTGGATAAAGCCTTATAGTATTACAACAGTGATTCTCTTCTCTTTTCTTTCTTTTTGAAAAAACTTTGTTTCCCAACAATGCTAAAAAATTAACTCAGTTTAATTTTGTAGCTGATGAACTAAATGTAACATGCTTGAAATTGTATATTATACTAACAAATCCAAATGAGGTGGCAGAAATTGTGATCAAGCTGTTAATCCCTGGCTGTAATAAATTAACAAAATACGGTACCAAAGAAAAGTTGAAATTGATTTTCTCCCTCCACAAATGCAGGCCCAAATTGTTCCTATTTAAGCCAAGTGATGCACAGATGTCAAGGTAATTTAGAAGAATGAAGGCTTCAGTTTTCTTGCTCTACACAACTTGTATTCGGGAAAGGACAATAAAATCCAGCAATAAATTTTATACCCATTAGTCCTTTCACAAAAAAGCACTTGGTTTTCAAGGGTCAACCGCTAGGTGGCAGCCTAGTAAAATAAGTATGTTCCCTCTCAGAATCCTGCTCCAAAACATTTCTAAATGAAAGTTTTTTTTAATTCTCAATTTATTTAATACTGAGTTTGAGCCTGACAATGTCAAGGCTCATTGCTAGGACTGACAAACCCCAGCCCAGGGATAGGAAGAGTAATAACAAAAAAATATAAAGCTACTAAGTACTGTATGTTTAGACTACATCTATCTATTGAGAAGCCAGAACAGCACCTGATATTAGGGAATAAGACTTCCCAGTTAACATGTTTAAATTCTCCTTAGAATGTGAATTGAGTGCAACTATATTCTGTATCTTCAGTGTGAGGCCTACATCACTTATTCATATCATTTTCCTTTATTTACATGGTGCTGGATATTTTGATATGCAGCTTTTGCAATCCAGTTCCCAAGCACTTCTGTACATAATATACATATATAGAATCACACAATCATGGAGTTGGAAGAGACCACAAGGGTCATCCAGCCCAACCCCCTGCCAAGCAGGAACACCAAAGCACCCCCAACAAATGAACATCCAGCAATCATGTTCCTTTTTAACCTTCTTTTCATCAAGCGAAACATATCTAAGCTCCCTAAGCCACCCCTCATAGGGTATGGTTTCCAGACCTTGGTCACCCTCCTCTGGACACATTCCAGCTTGTCCACATCCTTTCTGAATTGTGGTGCCCAGAACTGGGCACAGTATTCCAGGTGAGGCCTGACCAAAGCAGAATAAAGTGGCACTATTACTTCTCTTGATCTAGACACTATACCCCTGCTGATGCAGCCAAGAATCAGGTTGGCTTTCTTGGTTGCTGCATCATGTTCAGCTTGTGGTCTACTAAGACGCCTAGATCCCTTTCATATATACTGTTGTCTAGCCAGATGTTTCTCATCCTATATCTGTGCATTTCATTTTTTTTCTGCCATGATATAAAATATACATACATGATTTAATACACTTGTGTGCATTATATTCCACTGTCCCAATTTCACACCATGTTTTCTGATTAAAAGCTAATATCTTTCAATAAAAGCTATTCCCTTCACACAGAGGTGGCAATCATATGGCCATTTAAATGTTCTTGGTCTGTATCTTCCATTATTCTTCACCATTGGCTACACTGGCTAGGGTTTCTGAGACTTGCAGCTCAATTATAGCTTGAAAGCTATATGATTCTTGCCCCCTTTTTAATTATTGTGTCTGTGTTTTATTCTTGGGATCTAGTATAGCAACAGTTCTTTATACTGTTTTCTGAATCTGTATGTAAATATCAGTTTCTGCTTTCCAGAACCTGATAAGCTATGCTGTTGTGAATAGAGAAAGCAGGTAAACATACTCCCAGGGTCCCCCTCCCTCAAAGAAGGAATGACAATGTCATTTCCACCGAGCACTAATTTAACAGATTTAACCCCCATGAATCAAGGTAATGAATGAGGTGAAAACAAGGCTTTCAAGGTTCACTTTCAAGGCTTGCAGGTTTTACTGATTAACACAGGGGAGGTCAAACAATGAGAAAAGCAATCCGCCAAAGGCTGGACACTTCTTTTTTTGCTGGGGTTAGCATTTTTAATGAAAAGGTGATGGTTACATTTTAGCTGGCTGGAGATTTTTTGTTAAAACTCTGTGTGTCTGATAAGTTGAATCAGTGCAGTTAAAGACAAGAACAGGGTTGAGTGACGCTTATTCCCAGACAGCTATGCATGAAACTGTAGTTGCAACTCATAAACGTAATTTTGAAATTTTATTACTTTTCCTCCCCTTTGTTTTGAATGTCTTTATTTTATGTCAGAGTTTCTGAGAAGAAGGACGTCTGTTCCTGTGAGTATAAACAAGAAAATTGCAATATATCTGGGTGTAAAGGAATAGAAATTGGCAAGTTACTTTTAAGATGAATTAATACATTGCCATGCTGAACTGAACCCCAATCAAGCAGTAGTAGGATGATGCCTTGGGACCTGGAGCATCATCCTGCCACTGCTCACTTATTAATTACTTCAGCAGGTCTTTCTTAAAGAACATTTCCAGTCTCTTACTCAGGATATATATTGTAATATGTTGTTCCACTTGGGGATGCCAATAAGGAATCTCTTGGAGAAATAACTATTAATATTCCTATAGTGATTTCCTGTACTTCAGAATTACCAGTGCATCATTACTGCCAAAAAATAAACATATTTTACAAGAAGTATGGGGAGACAACTTTGGGTTGGGATCTGTATCATCCCTCCCTATGGGAGCTTGGAGGCAGTACTCTCACCATTTCCCAATGTTTCACTTAAACAAATTCCCCCAGAGTTCTCCTACACCCTCTAGGGGTCATGGAAAGCAATTTGGCATTTTTATAAACCTTCATGGACTATTTCAAATCCAAGAGAAGTCCTAGTATGGAGGGCATTTTTGTTTTTAAAAAATGCCAGTGAATTTAGAGGGCTTCAAAAATGAACCTGGATGACCAAATGTTGCCAAGGGGCCACACTTTTCCCACCCCTACTTTACAGAGAGATTTATCTAATCCCAAACTCAACAAGTTATTTTCAGTTGATGACCTTATTCAGTTGCTTGCTTATCTACCTCCAAGCTTGCCATACTATTCTTGCAATAACAGAAGAACTTCATAGACGGTGATATATTTTCATTTCATTTCATTTTTTTTCAACCCCTACAACACAAGATCTCAGGGCAGCATACAAGCAAATTAATTGCATCTTTCTCACAGGACAACTTGTATTTTTCTTACAAGAATTTTGTGGTCTGCAATACAGCATTGGTTTGTACTGGATAAACCACATCATCTTTATAATACTAATAAACCTAATAAACCAGCTAGCAGTGCCAGTGCCAGCTGTAAGACCAGGTAGTGGTGGGAGCACAAGCCGGTAATAATAATAATAATAATAATAATAATAATTATTATTATTATTATTATTATTATTATTATTATTATTTATATCTCCCACCTCTCCCTATGGATCAAGGTGGGATTACATCAATAAAAATAGAATTACAGTTCGATATAAAATACAGTCCATAAAATCACAGCATTGCATTAATATCAATAAAAATCACTATATCAACATCTAAGCTAACAGACATGCTCAGAATGTGGTGTCCCTTTATGGTTGTCTACAGAAAATCAGGGGGGGGGGGGTTGGCCAGCTGGAAGAGATCCGTCTTGAGTGCCTTCTTAAAGGCATCTAAGGTAGTGATAAGTGGATCTCTTCTGGTAAGCTATTCCACAATTCAGGGGCCATGACACTAAATGCTTTGTGGGAAGTGGATATTAGTTTGGTCTTTGGATAGTCTAATAAATTCTTCCCAGGTGTTTTGAGAGTGCAGGGTGGATTATGTAGGGAGAGGCGTTCCCTCAAGTAACTTGGGCACAAGCTATATAGGGCTTTAAAGGTGATAACCAACACTTTGTACTGCGCCCGGAAGCTGATTGGTAGCCAGTGAAGAGATTTTAGTACTGGTGTTTTATGGTCTGACCTAGGTGTTCCTGTGACCAATCCGGCTGCCACCTTTTGCACCAACTGAAGCTTCCGAACTTGGTACAGAGGTAACCCCATGTAAAGTGCATTACAGAAGTCAAGACAAGAGATTACCAGTGCATGTACCACTGCTTCAAGGTCCTTTCCATTCAATTCTGAGTTATCATGGACATATCATTTTCTGGTCAGAGTTACTATCATGCATACTGTCCATCCCTGCAGGGCTGGTGGACTAATTAAGATGGTGCACCCTCAAAGGCTAATGGAGCCTTTAGAATTCTGGAAAGCCTTAGCGGGTCATATGCTTGGTACTACCAATGGTCCTGTTGAAGTCCTGGTCAATAAATAGAATCAAGACCTGACTAGGGCTGTTGACACGATCACTCCCAAACATCTTTTCTGACCCATTACTAATCAAGCCCCATGGTATACAGGTGACCTTAGGGAGCTGAAACAGGAAGGACGATGACTGGAGCATAGATAGTGAAACTTCAGCTTCTATCTGACAAGACACGCTATAGAGAATATCTTTGTTCCTACAAGATGGTAATACATGCAGCAAAGAAAGCTTTCTATTCTGCACGTATTACATCTGTGAGTTTGCATCCAGCCAAACTATTCCAGGTGGTGAGAGGTTTAACTCAAGCACCCTCACCACTGAATCCAATTCTAGAACCTTCAACAGTTTGCTGTGATGCTTTTAATGATCACTTCATAGATAAAATCTCTCAGAAAAGAGCTGACTTAGATGCTGTCATTGTAATGGATGTTGGCAGTGGGGTGGCCAGTGACTGTAGAATCACACTGGATCAGTTTCAATTGGTCAGTACCACTGATGTGGACAAACTGCTGGGGCCAGTAAGAAAGACAACTCTCGATCCTTGTCCTTCCTGGCTGGCTGTTCAGGGAGGAGATGCAAGTAGACTTCAACTACAATGTGCTATTAATGCATCTCTCAGGAAGGGAAGTTTTCCATCCTGTTTTAAAAAGTGTTGGTATGACCACTTCTTTAAAAAGCCCTCCCTGGATCCCCGAGACTTCAACAACAATACACCAGTTTCAAATCTCACTTTCTGGGCAAGGTGATCAAGAGGCCCACTGCCTTCCAACTCTAGGCAGTATTGGATGATACAAACTATCTAGACCCATTTCAAACCAGTTTCAGAGCAGGATACAGAGTTGAGATTGCTACAGTCACCTTAATGGATGATCTTTGCCTGATTATTGACAGGGGGAGTGTGTCCCTGCTGGTGCTTTTGGACTTATCAGTAGTGTTCAGGACTATCAACCATGGTATCCTTCTAGAAAACATGAGGAATTTGAGAATCAGAGGCACTGTGCTTCAGTAGTTCTGGTCCTTTCTTTTGGGCAGGTTCCAGATGGTGATGCTTGGGGATAGCTGCTCCTCAAAAAAGAAGCTGTTATATGGCATACCACAAGATGCCATTCTATCCCCAATGCTATTCAACATCTACATGAAATCAACGGAAGAGATAATCTGGAGGCAGGGTGCTATCAGTATGCTGATGACACTCAAATACCTCCATGCCTTCAAAAACAGCTTCAATTAAGGACAGAATGTCTCTCTGTCTCTCTGAATAAATGCCTAGAGGTGGCAATGGGCTGGATGAAGAAAAACAAAATGAAGCTGAATCCAGACAAGACAGAGGTGCATATTGTCAAAGGTCCTAACCTGAGTTTGGATGTGTGTCAACCAGTCCTGGATGGGTTGTACTCCACTTAAAAGACTGTGTTCATAGTTTGGAGGTACTTCTGGATCTCTTGCTTCAAACGGCAGCTCAGATAAATGTGACAGCCAGCAGTGCTTACCATCAGCTTCAGCTGATATGCCAGCTGCCCCCCTACCTAGAGCTGGAGGACCTAAATATGGTAGTACATGGACTGGTAACATCAGGGCTGGACCTCTGCAATGCACTATGCATTGGGTGATCTCTGTACCAAATTTGAAAAATTCAGCTAGTTCAAAACATGGCAGCCAGACTGATTACTGGAACATCCATGAATGATTAGATTACAGTAGTATTAAAATCACTTCACTGACTGCCAATTAGTTTCCAGGCAATGTAAAAAGTGTTATTACCTTTAAAGCCCTACATGGCTTGGGTCCAGGTTACGTACAGGACTGCCTCCTTCCACATAATTCACCCTGTACTCTCAGGTCCTGTGGTAGACATTTACTCAAGCAACTGTCAGCCAGAGGACTTTTGCTTCAGCTGCTCCTAGACTGTGGAACGACCTGCCAGAAGAGCTTTGACAGCAGAATACATTGTCTGAAAGGAAAACATCACTGAAGACCAATCTCTTCCAGCTGGTTTAGCCAGATAATTTTTAACTTGTGAATTTTAAATGATGAATTTTAAATGTGGATTGTTTTAATATGTGTATATCTTCTCCTTTTAAATTGTATGTATGGCCTTTTAAAATGATGTGTATTTTATCTGATTGTTTTAGCTGATGTGGTGTGTCTGTTAGTTGTTGTTGTTCCCTGTAAGAAATAAAATAATAATAATAAGCTTCACAGATGCATGAAGAACAAATGAATAAACACATGCAGATCAACTGAATAAAGGGACTTAACTGAGCTTAGCGGTGTAATGCCTTCTGTCATATGGTCTGTCCAAGGAGAAAATACCTTATTACCTTTTGAAGTAATTCAAAAGAGGCATCCTGTATCCAACTATTGCTCTGGGAATACAGAAATCTGAAAAGCTATAGCTAGCATGTTTCCAGCCTAATCAGATTTTGCTGTGGCTGATTTTTCAATCTACAAGAGTTGTTGCTATCTTGCTCCTACTGCCATGGCTAAGCAGCTTGGTGACCCAGATGTATCTATACATATTAAATGAGCAGTAGTGAAATAAATCTAATTCCAAGAGGCTTTTTCTTTTAACTAAATCCAGCTTTGCCAATTTCCTTTGTCTATCTGTAGACGTCTATGTGTTCAGTAATAGAATCTTAGGGTTGATTCTTAAAAGGAACTAAATCAGAACATTACTAGTATTTCTAAAACACAGTATATGCTTAAGCAGCTAGTCAGTCCAATTGTTTCATTAAAGGGCCTTTGAAGAACAGAAGGAGAAATTGGGCTTTTTGTAGTTCAGATCCCAACATACTCTTTGAAGATACTCCAAATCAATGAATAATCACAAAAAAGCATTGGGCCAGATATGGAAAAACCCAAGCAGTATTTTCTCCTTCACACTACAGCCACCTCCAATCCATCCAAATCCGGTAGCAGGTCAAAAACTGGATGGGTTAAAATGTGGAGAGCTTCAGTGAAATGGTTTACCGAGAATACAGCATGTAGCAAAGGGAACGTAGCAAACAAACTTGTCTTCCTGCAGTAGACATGATCATTTCTCCTACAGAGGAGAGCCCTCCAGTTATAAAACTGCACTTCTATCATAAAAACTTCCAACAAAAATCTCCCAAATATGAGAAACAGGTAGAGTTGGGAAAGAAAGACCCCAGTGGTATCCCTTGCCGAAACTACATAGAAATGTATTATGCAACACTGTCTTCATAGAGCTGCCTAATTCATTTTCAACAGATGCAAGTCTATGGAGATTATCAGTAAGGGATTATCCCTTTTCCCCCCTTCAATATATCAATATTGCACAATATTGGGATATTACTGGGATAACAACGGGAGATTATCACATGTAAGCAAAAACTATGTATGTCTGGTTTAAAAAAGGGGGAATAGAGCTATTATGATACATATGTGTTAGCAATGAAGTGTTAGCCTCCCCTACTTGTGAGAGTCTGTGCGTGCACAGATGAAACATAGGCCTGGGACAGACCGCCCAAAAAGGGTGGCCTGCCAGCTGCCTACTTTTCTCCTGAGGGAAGCCACAGCTGCCAAACTGTGCAGCTTCCCTCCAGTGGGTTCTTTTTCCGCCGCAGGGTGCACGTAACGAGTGCGCTTATGTCACAATGGTGGCGCCTGTGTACATGGGGCACTGCCATTGTAATGCTGCGGTGGCGTATTAGGCTTAGGGACTGTGCGATTGCCATGAGGTACCTAACTCTAAAATCGCTGCCTGTATGCAGCTTGTTGGTGGTATGTACCACGGCAAAGTTAATCTATATATGTATGTATGTTTGTGTATGTGATTGTATATATACAAGTATATGTATATATGTACACACACACACACACACATTTTTGCAAATAATTTTTGGATTACATATTACATATTAAACAGCAATTTAAAAGCCAATCTTTCCCCATGGCAGGGGAAATGAACTAGTTTAGTTTTTCCATGACAAATTCAGGAATATGTTGGGTAGAAATGACAATCGTTGTCCCAATGGGTAATTTTGTCACAAAACAAGCTGGGAATGACAATTGCTCCACAGGAAGTAACATAGGGAATGAAAGTGAATCTTCTCAATAGCACAATTGAAGCGTTCTTGCATTTTACACTTGTGTCAAAAACACTTTGCACTTCTTCTGGGTTAAAAACAGAAGAAAGCATCATTACCAACCAACTGGAACAGAACACTTTGCTAACTGGTTGACAACACGATATGCATGACATTGTGTGATAAACTTTTTCTCAATTGCGCAATCACGGTGGGAAAAGAATGGGAAAAGGACGCGCGCCCCCCTCCATCTGTTAATCCCCTATGTGTTCCACTCTACAGTTAACAGAATAACATTTTTACTGCAAGTCCAACACTGTGTTTTCCATCACTCTGGGAACAGAATATAGAGCAAAATCATGCCCAAGAGCAGTATTCCAAGAACAGAATGGGGAAAATAACTCTTTATAAGCCTTGCTTCAGGACATTTCTAGCAGAGGCTGTCTTGGAAAATGTGAATTTCTATCTTTTATATAATAATGTACAAAGATAGAGATTCACCAGCGTTTAATGCCTACTACTGAATTTATCATGGAGTGCTGCAGCAGGGCTAGACCATAAGCATGGATGATTTTGCTAACAAATCTTTGTGGAGGATTCTGTTTAAATGCTCTGCAAACTGGAAAATCTTCTTTTAGAACATGTTCAAAATGCCTCCCAAGTACTGAATCTCCCCAGTACTGGGAGAAGAAAGCACATATTTTTGTTCCTCATGTACTCATGTTCCCTCAGTGCAGGATATAGTGATGATCATATAGTTCTTGACCCTTGTTTCTGATACATACATGATCACAAAGTAAACAAAGGAAGGCTATTTGGATCAAAAATGATAAACCAAAGCCAACAGCATGCAATTGTCCAGGTTTGCCACTGGACATGTCTAAGTTCCAGGACATGGGAATAAGAAAGAGCTGTCCTTGGGGACAGATAGGAATTCAAGAAAATAGCCATTAGCCTTTTTCTGAGGCTTTCCCCTACATATAAGTAGAGTAAAGCAGTTCCCAATGTTGTTGGTTTTCCTTGTCTTTTAGCATGATGGAAAATAATTTCAAAGTAGGCCAAAGGCCAAGAAAGTACTTCCAAGCAGGAAAATGAGGGTAATGCTGTTCTTCTGTAAAAGGCAGAAAGAAAAATATTAAGAGGGCCTTCCTCTGAAGGAAAAAATGTCCATTAAATTTGGCTCTGCCTAACAGGAATAGGAGTTAAACCTTACTCTTTGCTTCATTTCTCCAATGACCATGAAAAGAAGAAAGGGCAGAATTAGGGGGAAATGGGGCATTAATATAAATAGCAGTACCTTTCTACCTGTGGATGTCACCTTTGGAACCACAACTTAATTTTGATTTAACATTAGAATCATTGGGATATAATCTCTTTCTCTCTCTTTGTATGACTTCAAGTTGCCTGTTGAGTTATAGTGACCCCAACAATTTCATGGGGTTGTCTTATGTAAGAAATATTCAAGAGGTGTTTTTGCCAGTTCCTTTCTCTGAAATATAGCCCACAACACCTGTAATTCACTGGCAGTCAATTCTAGTACTAACCAGGTTGACCCTGATTAGATTCCAAGATTAGATGAGATCTAGTGCCTTTAGGATAGTTAAGCAATTTTGTGTGATACCAAGCCATGATAGTCTCCATCATGCCTGGTCTCAAAACAGAAGAAAGACCCTTCCTCCATGCCAACTGCAACTGCCCTGGCCTCAGAGGGAGAGAAGAATTGGCAATATCTCAGGGGCTTAATCATCCCACTGCCACCATTCCTTTTCCTTGTATTTCCTGTTTTGTTTAGACTGCAAGGCTGAGGGCACAGATCTGACAAATTACAGTATCATCTGTTTAACCATTTTAAGGAGAGCCAGTGTGGCCTATTGCTTTGAGTGCTGGACTATGAGTCTGGAGACCAGAACGGAGACCCCATTCAACCATGAATACTCTAAGCAAATAAACAAAAGCTATAACTATTCTAAGCAAATAAACAAAGTGTGAAATAAATAATAAAAATTAAATTAAATTAAAAAACAAAATAAAAATAAACAATATCTCCAGTTCAAATACTACATCAGTCAAACTGTCATAGCCTTGGACAGGTCAGCTTGGACAAGCCACTTGTGAAGGAGGTGTAAAACTGTCACGGAGGGAGGGGAGAGGGGGGAAATGCAAATATGTTACTGAGTTGTACTGTGATGAATAGGTGTGAAGCAATACTTGGAATAACAGAAGGCAGTCAATCCCAGTACAAAAAACTCTGTGATGGGAGGGATTAGATGGAGGAGAGTTTGGATCTGTTCAGTTCAGCTAGAGATCTTCGAGAGTCAGTGGGGAGGGTATGTGTCTAAATGAGGCTGAGTGACTGGAGAAAAGAAGGTCTCATAATAGCCCTGGATTAAATTATGTTATCTGCTTGAACTAAGCTCTGGAACTGTTTAAACCATCGAACATGGCACTAGATCTCATCTATCATGTAATAAACAAAGCTGAACCACATTTTATTCTGTTACTCCTGTCTTTGACTGGCTTTTTTTCACTCTGAATCGAAGGCTGGCCATGCTTATCATTAAAAGAACCACTTTTAAACAAACTGGTCCATGCTGAGGTCACCTGGAAGGCCAGGACCCAAATCCAAAAAAGGGATTTTAAAGAGGGGTCCAAAGGACAGGGTGAGAGTGGCAGGCTATCAAAACTAGGAACTGTGGGGTCAGCCCAGACAGGCTAAAGTCATAATACCAGTTGTTCTGGGGGCCTATATCTCCAGTTTGAAATGAGAAGATGATAAAAATACTATTTGCCTACCTTGATTGTGCCACAACATTTGCTTAAAACTAATGCATAACCTCTACTCAAGAAAAGAAGCCACTGTTAGGACAGAATATGGGAAAACAGAATGGTTTCCAATTGGCAAGGGAATCAGACAAGGCTGCAGTTTATCACCCTATCTTTTTAACTTAGAATCATAGAATCTTAGAGTTGGAAGAGACCACAAGGGCCATCCAGTCCAACCCCCTGCCATGCAGGAAATCCAAATCAAAGCATCCCAAGCAGATGGCCATCTAGTCTCTGCTTAAAGGCCTCCAAGGAAGGAGACTCCACTACACTCCGAGGGAATGTGTTCCACTGTCGAACAGGCCTTACTGTCAGGAAGTTCTTCCTAATGTTGAGGTGGAATCTCTTTTCCTGTAGCTTGCATCCATTGTTCCAGGTCCTGTTCTCTGGAGCAGCAGAAAACAAGTTTGCTTCCTCCTCAATATGACATCCCTTCAAGTAAACTTGTACACTGAATTTATCATACATATAGCTAGGCTGGATTCTTAGGATGGAGATGAGAAGATTGGAGGAGGAAACATCAACAAGCAGAAAGTGGCAAAACAGCTTCACTGGCTACCAGTTCATTTCTGCGCACGATTCAAAGTGCTGGTCATGTCCTATAAAACCCTATACAGCTTATGTCCAGACTATTTGAAAGACCACATCTTGCCATCTGATTCTGCCAGGACCCTAAGATCTTTGAGGGGAAGGTTTTCTTTTGGTCCCACCACCACCACAAGCTCATTTGATGAAGACATGTGAGGGTGCCTTTTTAGTGGCTGTTCCCACTCTCTGGAACTTACTTCCACAGGAGTCAATGCTGCCCCTCTCCCTGTTCTTCTCTTGCCACCAGGCAAAAACTTTTTCTGTTCAAGCAGGCTTTTAATACATAACTGTGCCCAGGAAGGGTTCCTACAGCAATGTTGCTTTGGTAGGTTTTTAATGGTTTTATATTTTTAACTTAGTATTTTTAATGATCTTACTTTTTTTTACTTTTTATATTAATGTGGTGCTTTGATTGTGTTTTCAAATTGTATTGTTCTATTGTTGTTGTGTTGAAGCATCTTTTGTGAAATACCTTGGATCCAATTTGGGAGAGAGGTGGCATATAATAGAAAGAAGAAAGAAAAGAAAAGAAAAGAAAAGAAAAGAAAAGAAAAGAAAAGAAAAGAAAAAGCAGACTCGAGGTAACTATTGAAGAAAGTCAGGGAAGAAAGTGGAAAGGCAAATATGCAGTTGAACATGAAGAAAACAACAATAATGAGCACAGATGACTCACAAAACTTTAAAGTAGACAAAGGACTTCGGTCATATCATGAGAAGATATGATTCGCTAGAAAAGACAATAATGCTTAACAAACTAGATGGAAGAATAAAAGAGGAAGACCACCCTCCAAATGGATAGATTCCATCAAGGAAGCCATAGCCTTGAGTCTGTAAGACCTTAACAGGGCTGTTGTTGACAGGCTGACTTGGAAGTCTCACATTCATAGGGTTATTGTAAATTGAAGCTGATTTGATGGCAATAAACCTTGCAGCACTGGTTTTAGGATTTCTACTATAAAATGTATGGAATGCAGTCTAAATGCTAGGTGTTTCAAGCCCACCTTGACTCTGTGAGATGTAGAAAGATGGAATGGATAGAAAAAAAATATTTGAAAACAATTGAAAAAAGGATGAAAAATGTGTTTCTCAAGTGCTGATAAACTTTGGCATGAAGAATCCTGGACTGACAGGAATATTCACACACTGCTGGACTTACTCCATGCAAACATTACACATGAGGTTTAGTGTTTGTTTGTTTTCACAGGAAACAGGATTTTCCATACTGTGCAGAAAATACTGTTTTCTATGGGGAAAATACTCATACAAATGTTGTGCCAAATAAGTCCCAAAGTGTGAACTGTCTTGTAAAGCAAGAAAACTGCTAAAATTACTTCTTGCTTTGTTTGAGAATAAATTCAGCATGTAATTTTATCTCTAATTCCTACACGCCATCCAGTCAACATGGTCAATTTTGTAAAATCAAGTGATTTTGATGAGACCATGGACCTAAGACCTTTAATTTGCCTAAAGGGGTTTCCTACAGTGCCGATTCTTCTCCCTCTAACCCTCTGCAAGCTTGAAGTAGAAGTTGCTTTCTCTGGAAATGGCAGCTTATCTACAATCATAAACACATTACATTCTCTCTGTCACCATGAGAAACCACGTCTCTAAATCATAGCATGCTGGGATTGAACTGCAAACCCTATCATCTACCACTTACAGCTATCAAAGCATATAACCGGATTAGTAGGAAAACAGCTGTATTGTGCATACATTTAAGCTCTTTCAAACAGCAGGCTCTCTTTTTGCAGCAAAGAACACCACTTCAGATAGGAGAAAATGCAAATTTCAGGGGAAATTAAAACATATTAATCTCTGACAGTCCTAACATGACTTACAAACCTCCCATGGTCCTTCCCCGCTTACCCTGAACTAAACTGTAAGGACCCCACAGAAAATCTAGGACTCAACTGATTGAAATCACACCTTCATCTTCTACCTTAATCTGACCTTGTTCCCTGGGAATATTTGCTAAACCAAGTAGGGCTGATTAAATCACTTTTACTTAAGAAAGAATTGTTGTGTGTAAATCCCAGGTTGTCATATACTGGTACAAATATGAAAGCTTAAAAAAAGAGAAGAAGAGGAGGTTGGCAAATAAGCATCTCATTTGTTTGTACCTCATTTCTAGATTTTGCTGAGGATGGTTATGCATCTAATTACTTGGATCAGCAGCCTGGATTATGGTTAGCACAGTTTCCACTCCATGAATCAATACAAACATATATACCAGAGGATGCTACTGTTGATGCTCTTCTTGTAGGGAAGGAGGGAGAGGTTCCCAAATGTCATACATTGGTGTTTGTGAGGAAAAGGAAGCACACATCACACAGATATAGTGCTATGATTCCACTTAAACTGTATGGTTCTAGCCTATGAAATCTTGAGATTTACAGTCTAGGGATGAGTATTTATTTTGCACAGACAGCAATTCTAGTTCCTCCCCAAACTACAAACCCCAGAATTCCATAAGTTGTTGCCATAGGAATGGAATATAGCACTATATTTGTGTGGTGTAAAAGAATCCCAGGGCAAATGGGGGTTGAAGAGGTGCGGACAGTCTGACAATAACTCTTTGCCTAAGTGATGAGTTGCAGAGGCACCAGGACACAGTGCCTCAGCAGCTCATTTATAAAATCCAGTGGAATCTTAGGGCTTGGCTATGGGAGACAAAAAAGCCTGAAACCATCACCATCACCCCCGACTGAATATGGCATGACAACACACAACCACTCCCCCAAATCTGCTGCAATCAAGACACATGACGTGATCATAGAGGGACAAAGGCATATGGGAAGATGGGGTCTAAGGCCAGGGTTTGTGGATAACCATATGAATGGTGGAAGGTGTTTGGAATGTGGTATGGTCATCTTGAAAATTAGAAATGAGATACGATAAACTGGCTAAGAGCGTCCTCCAGTGGCTGGGGTATTAACTCGTGTTATAATATGTGTAGTGTGCTATGTCTCTGATTTCTATTCACACAACATAGAAATATGACAGTAAGAGAAACATCAGAAGGTTCAAGAAAGAAAAGGGGGAAAAGAGGAGGCAAGCGGCAATGACGTCACTAGGTTGGTGTCAACCCACTGCGGTAACTTATGCTGTCACCCCCAGTGTCAGAGCTGCCAGGCCAATGGTCCCTCAGGAGTATATTGGGTTGGTAAGGAAGAGAATGGCTCTGGCCTACTTGCCAAAGGTGGCTGGTGAACTGAGCCATTGGAGGGAACTGTCTGTCTTCTGAGTGGTTCTGGTCCATTCCTCTTGCTTGTGAATCCTGAAAGGATCCAGGCAGCATTCAGTGATGGGTGATGCTGTGGTGTGCTGACAGTGTCAGTGCCACTTCTTGGTAGGTGGACCGGTTCTTTCCAAGGGCCTTCAGTCTCTGGGAGTCTCGGTCTACCCCGGAGAGGTGTAGTAGTACATGCCACACCAGAAGGCAGCCACTACCTCTGAGTTTCCTACCTCTCCTAGAAACAGCCCTGGCAAGGGACACATATCTCCTTTAATATTGGGCACCTAGCCAGTGCAGGCATTATTGTACCCATTGAGCTACTAAAAATCCAGCCCTGGTGTATAGAACACAAGGCTTTTTAGGCACTGGTGTCCACAGAACTTTATCTTCCCCAAAACCTGCTAACTTCAGTCTTTCACAGTCAATTGGAAAAACTCACAATTTTTTTTTCCAAAAATGTTTTTGTGTGTCAGTTTTGACTGTTTTGTTTGTGCTGGTGATTGCACAGTGTACATGTAAGGGGAGGATGACAAAAGATGTTTCCATGAGGTTGCCTTAATAATAATAATATTAATCATTTGTAATGATTAATATGCTTTAGATTTTGGCAACAAGGCTCTCAACTGAAGGCTGAAAATGCAGACTGCTGTTCTATTAGATCAAGCTGAATTTTTCCCAATCAAAGCCAAAAAATAAAAATAAAAATAATACCCTACAACCAAAATGATTCAGCCAACAATATTCTATTTTAGCGTAAATACCCTCAGGGGGAGCTCCTGGTACATTCAAATTTTCTATTCCATTTCTTATTGTAGAAAGGAGGGAGGGGTGGTTTTCACTGAAATCCAGTCATCCATAACTACACCAATCAAACAGCATATAATATTTACGGAGTTATGCAAGTTTAAAGCTATATGCTATGTAAACTGAATTGTTATCATTGGATTTTCTTTATCTGTTTATAAAAAAACAAAATACTTTCAGAAGACTATGTGTAAAACCACTATAAAAGCCATCATTTACTGTTAAGGGACCTGTCTCAGAGATTTTCTTTCTCTTGGGGATTAATTCTTTGAGACAAGGCATCCTTGACTTCTATACAAAAGTATTATTTTTCATGGGAAGCCTGTGTCTTAAATCCTTTGATTTTTAATTTTTTAAAAAATATGAAAGTATGGATATACAGAGCAGGCCACATTTTCACTGCAGGGGTAATGTAAATATATTCTAAGTGTATTAAAATCCCACTAGAACTAGAGAAGGTCCTAATTTTAATTCAGTGCTAAATCCTTTCTCAAACCAACCTGTTTGAAGAAGAACCAGGGAGTTTGCCTGAAAATATTCAAAGACAATATCCCAGAAGAAGAGAAAGTAGAAATATCAAAGATAAACATAGATATAAAAAGTGTGCATACAGTTTAAACTCAGTATACATTTGAATACACACTGTGGAAGGCTTAAGGACCATACTTACACACTTGAGTTATACAAGTCAAGGCACAAGCCAAAGGCTCTTTAAGGGACTTCTGAATATACATAACAGCTACATTGGGAGAGCCAGAACATAAAAAGTTAATTTCAATTTTCAAAACCTAATTAATTGCAATTTCTGTAATTTGCTGGAAAACTCCATACCTTGTAAATCACTATCCTTGCTGTTCTCTGGCCAAAACCTTATAGCAACTTGTTATAATTTGTGACTTGTTATAGTTTTCTTACTCTTTACAGTAATTGTTGTTGTGTACCTTCAAGTTGTTTCTGACTTATGGCAACCCTAAGGTGAAAATATCATGGGGTTTTCTTGGCAAGATTTGTACAGAAAGAGTTGCTACTGAGGCGGAGAGAGTATGATCTGGGTTTCCATAGCTAAACAGGGCTCCGAACGCTGGTCTCCAACACTCAACACTTTGCAACATTAATTTTTTACACACACACACACACATATGAAATGGGCATAAAATGGGGGGACACCTCACAATGTCTCCGCAAAGAATTTGCACCCTGCAAATATGAGAAAAAATTAGTAAGTTAAGAGTTGCCTTTCATATGGAAAGGTAACAACATTACCAATTGCTGTATTGTTTGCAAAGGGAACACGAACACCTATTTGTTCAAAAAGTAAGGTGGTATAACTAAAATTTTCACCTACTGCTATTTGTAAAATGTAACTTTTGCACCCTGGGCAGAATCTTCATCTCCTTATGAACTTCTGTCCCTCACTGCAGGCATAAATACTTTAAAGGCACCAGATCCCATCTGATCTTGGAAGCTAAGCCCTGGTTAGTATTTGGATGGAATAGTTCCAACAAATAACAAGTGGTGTAGGCTATATTTCAGAGGAAGGATCTGGCAAAACCACCTCTGAGAATTTCTTGCCCAAGAAATCTGTACAGAATTAACAGGGTCACCATAAATTGACAGATGACTTGAAGGCACATATACACACCCTGTTTTAGAATTTAGAGTATACCAGAACAAGAAAAAGTTCTATATTCAATTAAGGAATAAAAAGTTGTGATAATTTACAGGAATTACCAGGAAATACATGAGGAAAGAGAAACATTTGTTTTATTCCTGGAAATACAAGGGGTAAGTATGGCAATGAAAAATGACATGATCAAACATACTCCCCTCCCCAGTATATATTTTACATCACTGCAGAAAATAGTGTCTCCATCACCTCAATATTATTTGTATTCCACAGAGAAGTACAAAACTTGTGATTTGTCTTGTCTTGTTTTCCTTTGAATTTCCCATAGACATCTTACCTGAGTGTGATCCATCCTAACGTGTGTGTGTGTGTGTGTGTGTGTCTATATATATATATATATATATATATATATATATATAAACAAAAGAATGGCAACTCTAGTTTGAATGTGCAGTTTGAGTTCTTACATACTCTGGTATACAATTCTCTTTTCAAAGAATTTCCTGGGAACACTACTTATTCATTAACAGAATGTGAATGATACTCACTGAAACTACATTCACAAAATCGTCATCAGACAAGGTTTCTAACATTTCAATGACAGATGTTCGGATTAACTTCAGCGTTAGTCCACTAACACTGCCGCTCCTACAAAAGAGATTAAAAAGAAATCTGTCAATTCATAGAGAGCCACTTAGGTTTCACCGGAAAGCTCACACAGTTTATCACATGAAGCCAGGCAAGGAAACTGTGGATCTCCAGAACTCTTAATGTGGACCTCCAGGCTAAGCTCAGGCCTCACTGGCTCCTCCATTCTGGGCTACTGATATTATTTATTCAACCACATTGCTTAGAAAGTTATTTTTAAAAAGCATTTTTTTTAATTTTATAAAAGCAATTTTAATAGTACTATTAATTCCAAGACCCTCCCTATTTTGAGCTAGTTGCTATCAGAAGTACATTTAAAAAAATGATTACAGATTGAGTTTCCCATCTTCAAAATGCTTGGGACCAGAAGTGTTTTGAATACTGGAATACCTGCATATACATACACAATGAGATGTCTTGGAAATGGGACCCAGGTCTATACACAAAATTCATTGATGGTTCATATGTACCTTATACACATCACCCAAAGGTAATTATACACAGATTTTGTGTATGATGAAAAGTTTGTGTACATTGAACCATGAGGAGAAAAAAGGTGTCACTATCTCAGCCACCCATGAAAAAATAAATTGGTTTTTGGAATATTTGGGATTCTGGAATTCCAGATAAGAGAGACTCAACCTCTATTTACAGTTTTTAAAAAGTGATCATTTACTTTCCAGTTTCACAAAACTAACTAAAATAAGTTTACATATTTTTAAAAAAATAATGACTATTTACATTTCTGTTTCTCAAAACTAAAACTAAATGTGTGTATGTTACAAGCGTCTACTTTGCTGTGTAAAGTACACTCTCCTCCATCTACTTCATCACTGCCTCAACACACAACAGAGCACCAAGCACAACATGAGCCAACTTTTGAACTGTGTGACATTCCTCCTTCACCATTTAGTGAGACCACATTGTGTAATGATATAATTAACTAAACATTGGAGTTACACCACAAAGGAGCAAAGTTATCCTTAATTTACAATCACTTTGCTATCTGTCTGCAAGTTGTTTTTGAGTTATGGTTACCCTGAGTTGATCCTATCATGGTTTTCTTGGCAAGATTTCTTCTGAGGTGGTTAACCATTGCTCTCCTCTCAAACTGAAAGAAGGTAATTTGGCCAAGATCACCCACTGAGATTCTATGGCTGAGTGGGTATTTGAACCCTGGTCTCCCAAAGTCCACATCCAACACTTTAACTACTGCACCACATTGGTTTTCACATTACAGTCACATGGAGTTGAATCCTAATTGTTGCAAAAGGAAATTAATTTCAAGTAACTAGTTATGTGTAACAAATTACTTTCAATGTCCTTTCTGCCTTGCTCTCTTACTAAGCTAAGGTGGGCAATTTTTCATGGACTCAGAAAGGAGAATGAAATGTCTTTATAAATTAATATAGTTACTTAATTTATATACTCCCTTTCCAGTAAAATGCACATAGCATAAAATCAAATAAATGAAAAGTGCATGAATAAAAAACATAGCCAGCATCTAACCAGGTAGACTACCTTCAATAACCAAACAGTTTATATGCCAAAGGCCTGCCTGAATAAAAAGTATTTCCTCTGCCAGGAGAAGGACACTACAGAGGAAACAATCCTTGTTGCATACTGACGATAGTATTTCATTCCCCTGTCATTGTGCACTGAATATCATGCACTTGGTTCACATGGAGTATGGCTGTTCATTTACACAGGTTACCAAAGAATGTGGGATTGTACAGTGAGGCAAGCACCTTATTCACTTACCTACTCTCCCCTCTGAAAACCTTCCCTAGTCATTTTAAGTATTCTTATCCTTCTCCCCAAAAATCCTCATACATTGATTTCCATCCTCCCTGATTATTATTTCTTAATATCGTAATCTTCTTTCTTACCATTTTCTATTACTAAATTTTTACTTTAAATTTTAACGTAACAAGGATCAATTACACAACTGTTGCCTTTTAAAAGTAACTTAGAGGCCAGTATCTCTGGTAGCAAGTGGATCAGGTCCACGGCAACCACATGGCCTTCTATGAAGGCAGGCTGCCACCACCAGACCCAAACCACACCGCTAGGAGCCAAATTATCCTGGCTCCTTTTCGCTCCACTCTAAAGGACCAGAGTGTGGCCTTGGCATGGCTTCCAGCCATGATGGAGATGTGTGTCATATAAACGGCATGTCTCCAAAGCCGCCAGAAGGTGCTTCTTCTGGCCTGTGTGTTTCAGGCCTTGGTTTTGGTTACTTCCATACTTTCCAGGTTCTTGTGGCTTAACTACATACATGGGTTTAATACCACTACTTAGATATCTTTTGTATGACACATCTGGCTTACAGCATTCAGATCCCAAACTCCTCAGAGTTTTTGTTATTCTTGAATAATGACAAATAGCTGTTATTTTAAATTGCAACTTTAATGGCATCTAATTCATTTTTATTACACATACAAGTTAGTAACTGTTTACATTGCAACTTTAATGGCAACTGGTCACCTGCCAACCTATAATGACCCCATGAATTTTGTAGGGTTTTCTTTAGCAAGGAATACTCAGAGGTGGTTTTGCCAGTTCCTTCCCCTGAAATATAGGCCAATAGCACCTGGTATTCATTGGTGGTCTCTGATCCAAGTACTAGTCAGGGCTGACCCTGCTTAGCTTCAAAGACCAGGTGGAACCTGGTGCCTATAGGGTATGGGGGGCAGAAACTAACTGTTGTTGCTGTTGCAGTGATAATGGAGTGGGTTTTCATGAATGAGATGGGATTTGAACCTTGCTTTCCAGAATAGTAGTCCAATGCTCAAACCTCCACACCACACTAAACCCCCAACAAATAAAATAAATATTAAGAGATTTGGTGGCCTAACTAGTTAATTTTGCAAAGTAATTTCTCAAGTTCTGTGTGAGAGATACCAAAATATAGTCTGCTGCTCATCCCTTGGCAGGGGTCTTAAACTGAGTACAGCAGAAACTAAGCCAGATTCATGAAGCATAGCCCCTGGTTCTTATAAGAAGCCTTGGAATCGTGTTTAATTTGATCAGTGAGAGATGGCTGCTTCAAATTTATTATGTCATCCTACAATATTGTTTTCATTAGCCCTGCAGAATGAAAACATCTAGTGGAAAAATGAAAATGCAGATCAATATTTCTGCCTCCTTTTTAAAAAGTAGTAAGAATAAAACATGCTGTCTAACCTACAAAATCTCCTTCTCTGGCTTTTAATTATTTTCTTTCTCATTCAAAACACTGTTTTTTTAAAAGAGAGAGAGAGAGAGAGAGAGGAATGCTATATGCATTAAATAAACCCTATGAGTGAAGAAATAAATAATGTATGAGCCATACTTAAAGCAGCTTCGAAAGGAGACAACAACTCAGTGATGCTGAACTGGATCGAGAGATTTGGAATACAATTCCAAGCCCACAAAGAGCTTTCCTCCCTAAGGATTTCAAACTGTGCTCATTAATTCATGGACAAATCTTTTGCCTTGCTCCCCATTATTCTTTGCTCATTTCATCATAGATACTAGCATGTGCCTGAAACACTGGACCTGAGACACATATGTAACTTGGACTTAGGTCAACTGTTTAAACATGCTTCTTTTCCATGTTTGTTCTCAAAATTTCCCTAGGACATTTTTTAATGTTTATATTATTATTATTTTAAAATTGCAACATTGGATGGTGAAGGGAATGCAAACCTTTTTTTTTCCCTGTAGGGAGAACAGTAGCTTGGCACAAATTGACAAGGAAAGCCTTTCTATATTTTCTTGCCTTTTCTTCTATTCTTGGAGGCTATTTTCAGTTAAAAAAGGAAAAAAGGGAAAATACAGAACATTCAGTGGGTTCATTTGGGGTCTTAGGCTATTGACAACTAGAGCAAAACCAATATTTCTATTGGTTTTGCTCATAAAAGCAAATTTTAGAGAGCCAGTGTTGCATAGTGGTTTAAATGTTGGACATGGGGTATGTCCATAGAAACCTGGGATTTTTAGTTTGGGTGAGGCACCAGAGCTTTCTGACAAACCCATAGAGCCATGGCAGTTAAAGTAGTGTCAAAAGGCTTTAATTCTGCCATGTGGGTACACCCTTGGATTCTGGGAGACTAGGGCTGCATCTGCACTGCAGAAATAATGCAGTTTGACAACACTTTAACTGCCAGGGCTCACTGCTATAGAATCCTGCGATTTATAGTTTGTTGTGTTACCAGAGCTGTCTGACAAAGAAGGCTAAATATGTCACAAAAATACAAAACCTAGAATTCCACAGCACTGAACCATAATAGTTAAAGTGGTGTCAAATTGCATTATTACTGCAGTACAGATGCAGCTTAACTTCAAATCCCTCCTTAACCCGTGGTCATATCTCATCATGAAATGAAAGCAATGGCAAATCTTTCCTTGCCAAGAAAACCTTGTAACAGTATCACTATAAGTCAGAATCATCAAGAAAAGCAACAAGAAAAAGCAAATTGGACTCTCTGCAGTCTCCCCAACTAAAACATTTTTAGAGTAGGTTTAAAAACAAAACATCTTTCTTGCTAATTAACAAGGGAAAAACCTCTATACAATGCTCTATAAACCTCTAAATATTTAGTACTTACGCATCAACTAGAATGAGCATGTCTTTGGGAGATGCAGCTCCTTGGATATACCTGAAACAAAATGAGAGATAGTATTATAAAAAAGATTGGAAGTTTCTTTATCTTTATTTTTTTAAATACTGTGTTTGATCTACAGAAGTTCTGATGTAAAAATCTAAGTATTGCTGCATCAAAGAACCCTCCCACTGTATCTCAGCAGGAAAGCCATGCAAAATAATCCTTTTCTCTTTAGCATTCTTCCTTCTGGGTAAACTATAGGTCAGATAGCAGCAGGAAGATCAGAAAGTGTTTAGGCACCCTTTGGCAACACACAAAGGCAGGAAGGATCTGAGAAAGAGATGCTTATGTCACGTTTACCTGTGGCTTGTTCCAACAGCTTTGACTCAAGTAAGATAAATTTGCCATAACCCATAAAGGAATGTTCAATTCAAAAGCAGACCTGAAGAGATGCAGAAAATTCCAGTCTGCTTTTGCAAAATGGGGAGGGAGATGGTTCCCTTGCATTGTTTACTAATTAGGAGCCCCACAGAGCTACTTTGAAGACTGGGAAAGGGGCACTGAAGAAAAAAAATAGTTTTAAATTTTTCCTTGTTGTGTACTTTTTGCAGATTAAATTACATTGCCTCACATTACATTCCCCACCCACACAGCAGTTCATAGAAAGGTTTTAAAACTGTCTTCTTCTCTTTCCCAACATACCATTTTACAAACTTCAAAGCAGCCTCCCCGTGTCTGCTAATTAACAAAACTGGAAAATCTCAGAGACATCCTATTTCATTTGGTCTATTTCTGGACTATTGCAAACAAGCACACACATGCAAGTTTGTACATGCACACACAGAAACACAGAAAACAACAATTTATTGCATCTTCCCTTCTATGGACCTTATCAGACAGAGGCACTTACGTGGGTAAAACATTGCTGGACTGTTGCAGAAGAGTGAAGGTGGGATCGTCTTTCCCACTTTCCTTCCATCGATGAAGTGTTTGTGGAGAAGCTATTTTTTGAATAACGGAAGATCTCGTTATTTAAAAAATGACTTCTCCTGGCTTCTCCACAAATGCTTCATTGACAGAAGGAAAGCAAGAAGCCTCAATTACATTTTAGAAGTGTGATGGACGATCCCACCGTTATGCTTCTGCAACAGTTCAGCAACGTTTTACCCATGTAAGTGCCTCTGTGTGATAATCCCCTATGTAAACATACCTCTCCAGAGAAAAGACACATTAGATAGAGCATGTAGTCTACATTAAATGGAAACACATTTTATCCAGCTGAAAACTTTGACAAAAGGAAGAGAGGGTATTCTATAAATAACCAATTCATTCTCTATAACAACTTTCCACAGCTTAGTCCTCTTCAGCTATTTTGGACAGGACTACAACTCTCATCATACCTTGTCCCAAAGATGCACATGGACTCCTTTGTCACACTTGTTCATTTATTAATTTATTTATATGCTGCCTTTCTCCCTGAAGGAACGCAATAGCAATAGCAAGTACATTTCT
This sequence comes from Sceloporus occidentalis, assembly GCA_023333645.1. Taxonomy (NCBI): domain Eukaryota; kingdom Metazoa; phylum Chordata; class Lepidosauria; order Squamata; family Phrynosomatidae; genus Sceloporus; species Sceloporus occidentalis. Next base: position 86,781,015 of record JALMGF010000005.1, read on the forward strand.
ATACTGCTTATAGTAAAATGATGCCTCTTATATAAAATGGCAAAATCAAGGTTTGCTTTTTGGAATTTATATAACTTTTGAATATTTTCAGTCTGTGGATACAGAGGGCCTAGTATACATTACTACCTTATGGGCAACACACTGTATACAATCTAGCAATAGTTAGGTGCCTTATGGAATCTTAAAATAAGTTAATTACACAACAAAAATTGAAAACAAAGGACAGCTTCCAGTTTGATGTAATCTTGGGCTGATGTGTGGGTACCTTAGAGAAAAGTTCAAGGCATAAAAACTGTGCTAACAAAGAAGTAACAAAGCTATATATTTTTTTAAAAAGCAACATAAGTGGGAGAGGTTACTTTTTTGTGACAAGTAATGTTTCTTTGGGGGAGTACAGAACATCGAGAAATGGTGGTCTGCAGGTGCCTGTTTTTGCTCCAGAGGGACGACGCAGCCCCCGTCACTCCAGAGTAAAAAGAACCGGGAAAAATGGCTTCTTTTTGCACCACCATTGTTAGGTCACAAGTGCACCACGACATGCGGGCACTATGCGTCCATTATGTCAATATGGTGATGCCCGTGTACACAGGACGCCACCATAATTGCACCACCAGCATATACTAGGGTTAGGGACCGTGCGGTTGGTGTATGGTCCCTAACCCTAACATCGGTGCCAGCACGGCGCATTTGAATCGTCTGTTCCAGGCCCTAGTTATGTTTAAAAATACTGTAAGACATTTTCAGGGGAATTTTGAATGAGCTTTATCATGTTTTATATCATTCTCTTTATCAAATAAAATAAACAAAATATCTTTTCTAAAAAAAACAAACAGAAAAAGTGAGGAATAATACTATGTGTTACATGAAATTGTGTAATATTTAACAGGAGTGAATTGCTTTGAGGCCCACTTTGTAATGAATTACTTAATGCATTACTCTCACAGTTCAATATATACTTTCACTGGAATATGATCAAAGCAGATGGTCATCTCACATTCAGGAGAAATGCAAATGTGACTGGGCATATCCATCCAATACACTTGGGGAGTCTATCTAGAGATTCAGTTCATAGAATGTGGATCTTTTCTATAGCTGATCCCCACCATTATGTGTTCACACCTACACATAAATGAAAAGTGTTTCCAAAGCATCTACTAGTGCAATAATTCAGTTTTTAAAAGTTGGAGTACCTTGACAGCAGCCTAGCTAAACACTATCCTTCACCCACTGTTTTGTGCCATTTGAACTCACAAACATTTTTAAATGAAAAGGAATTTGAAACAAACTCAAATAATTTTGAAAGAAAAATGAAGTCAATATGATTCTTGTTTTTATAACGGGTGCGGAGGCTGGAAAAGAATGGTGTGGATGGTTTATAAAGTGAAGCATACCATGGTCTTCTACGGACATCGTACAGATCTATCTTGTTTTGAGTGCGACTTTTGTCCACCCATGGGGATGCTGAAAATAAAACAAAACAAAACATATGATGAATACAATTCAAGGGTAAGGATACCTGTGAATAATGTATGAAGACTTTCTGCTACAAGTGCTTCATATTCTACAGAATTATCTGCCCCTCCATATGTTGCTTAATTGCTTAACTGCAGTTCCCATCAATCCTTGCCAGTACAGCCAATGATGAAAACACTAGGAACTGCAAGTAAACAACATCTAGAGAGCCATACAACTCCTACTCTGTGCTATGTTCACATTTCTGTAAATATCACAGTGGCTGGGCTCTCATAATCACACAAATAAAAAAAATTACAGTGGTTTTATTCATTTTTAATTATTATTTTTTTGAATCTGACAGCAGACAAGACACAAATCCCTGATGGCAATACCAATCCTCTTTTTTGTATATCATTCAGCTCTGAAGCAAAAATTCCTCAGTAGAGCCAAGTAAGGTGCACCTCCTTCACTGAATGTTTTCTGAGCACAAAGTTGCATTTAGACCAATGATTTTACAAGTATCCCTACCAAACGAATCTTTCATGTACAATGCATCTTGTTCTGTTAGAACTTAACATCTTTTTGAATATAATATCTTATCGTTTAGCAATGCCAGCTAAGAAAGAGTCTTTGTTGAACACATATTTATAACTGTTAAGCCTTTGTATATATGATTTTCTTTTGGAACAATAAAGTTAAACATTTTACTATTGATTTTGTAGCATCTCCTGTAAGCTCATTGCCCATCTCAAGGCAGTATCTCATCATATTGCACTGCCAATTACAAACTAATACCTATAATGCAGAGACTGCTTATCTCCAGTAAAATCTGAGAATAGAAAAGTATAGTCAAAAGGGAGAGTGAATACTTTTGCAAGACACTATGTTTTGTATGCTTGTTTTTTTTAATTGCATCAAAAACACTGAAACAGTCTGAATATCAACATACAACTCCAGTTCATATATAGATTCAGGAAGCAAGAATTTTCCTCAGTTCAGGTTAAAAGGCAAATGCAATCAGTTTTTTGCCCATCTACAAGCATACATTCCAACCCAAAGCACAATGTAACTCACTGTAAATACTATGCAATGTGTTCCTCTACTTACAAATCTCACAGAGTTTAAATAACAGGGCTTGCTTAGAACAGTACACAGACATCAGTCTTAAATGCCTCTCTGTTTAAACAGGAGCAATTTAAGGCCACATTTTAAGAATTAAAAATAAATGGGACATAAATGTGTGATTCTGGCTGAATCGTGCTCAGTTTTCTAGATTTGTTCACAAATGACCGCATTCAGCTATGCTACGATGGCCTGTAAATTGTTGGTTTTCAGCTTAGCTTTAGCGGCATAGCTATAAATATATGAAATTACTACATCTTCCCTTGAAAATTTCATTTTCACCAAAGAACAGTAGAGAAATAAATATATTAAAACTATAACTTCCAAGCTTAGCTTAGGTCCTTATTCTACTTTGCTTAAAAATAGTAATAGTTACTAATTATTTTCTCAAATAGAATACTACAATGTAGGACACACTGCATCTATGGATGGAACTAAGTAATACATTCTCCAACTGTACTCCAAGGACAGTATCAGAATTCAGAAAGATGGACCAAAGCTAACAAAATGAATGTCAAGAGGTAGAAATGTAGGATACTACATTTGGGCAGTAAAAATGATATACATAGGATGGGTGACACCCGGCTTGATGGCTGTACATACGAAAGGGATCTAGGAGCCTTTATGGACCACAGTCTGAACATGAATCAGCAATGTGATGTGGCAGCTAAGAAAGCCAATATGATCCTAGGCTGGTTCAATAGGAAGATAGTGTCTAGATCAAGAGAAGTAACAGTACGACTCTATTCTGCTTTGGTCAGACCTCACCTGGAATATTGTGTCCAGTTCTGGTCATACTGTCAGGGATACTGACAAGCTGGAGCATGGCCAAAGAAGGTTGACCAAAATTCTGAAAGGGATGGAAACCATGCCCTGTGAGGTGTGGTTTAGGGAGATGAGTATATTTAGCCTGGAGAAGGGAAAGTTAAGGGGTGACATTATAGCCATGTTTAAATATTTGAAGAAATGTCCTTTTTAGGACGGAGCAAGCTTGTTTTTTGCTGCTCCAGAGACTAGGACCTGGAGCAATGGATTCAGGCTACAGGAAAAGAGTCTACTTAAGCATTAGGAAGAATGGCCTGACAGTAAAAGCTGTTCAACAGTGGAACACTCTGCTTCAGAGTGTGGTGGTCTCTTTCTATAGAGGTTTTTAACCAGAGACAGAATAGCCCTCTGTTGGGAGTGTTTTAACTGGGTACGGGAAATGGCCCAGGAAATGACTGCATGGGAAACGGTTGGACTGGATGGTCCTTGTGGTCTCTTCCAACTCCATAATTCTATGACTATTCATGACCCAGACTAGCCCAGACTCTAACTTCTAGGAAGATTTCTGACAAAATTCTTTTTTCTCTTCCATAATTTCAGAAGCACTTCACTTCATCCAAATCTCCCCAGGAATGACTGAGAGGGAAGGGGGAAATTAAAGAATATTCAGATCAAGACTTGTTTCAGTTTCAACCAGCAGCATTTCAATAAAGAGGAAGAAATGATATCTCTCTGAAATCTAAGAGAGCTGCTAGTCAGTGTAAATAATATTGATCTGAAGTACAATTTATCAAGAAGCCCACTTCTCATCGCCCATGGTTTAAAGGGTTTTCTACATCACATAATATCTGTTTTTCATCTCTGGCAAACAAGACATGTAAGGAGACTAGTAAATGTGTGTATACATGAAAGCTGGGCCTGAAGGATGCTTCCTATAGTAACAATGGGTGACTTCTGCATTATATTTCAGAATATTTATATGCAGATTTGTGCATCACCTGTTGCAGCCATGGGGCACTGCCATTGCCACTGTTCTGCAATACTTTAATGGAAGGGAACCAATTGTCCTGTTATAGAAAGGAAACCAATTTTGGAAAATAAAACAAGTAAAGGAACAATAAAAGAAGATAAAAGTGAGCTGACCTCTAAATCCCAATAGTCAAACTATTAAAAGCCACTCATTTTTATTCTTTACAGAGGCGGGATACAGACGGGCAGGGGAAGACGTCTTGGAGGTGTATTCTGCTGAATACGGAGCCTCCAGACCGCCCGCCCCGGGGGCGTGGCTCAGGAGATGGGGCTTCCACATGGGGGGCAGTGAAGACGCCTCACCTGGGTCCGTTTCGGACCCGCAGTTTCCAAACCGCCGCCTCGGAGGACGCTGCAAAGAGAGAGGCAGCTTCCTCACGGGCGGCCAAAAACGGGGCTTTTTTTTTTCTTTGCCGGCTGGCGGATGCGCAGCTGCGCAGCTGCAGCGCTAAGCAGCGGCGGCAGAAAGCCTATGGGCACATTTAAAGTGCCCAAGCCCCTTTAAAACTTTTTCCCCCGCTCTGCCCAAGAACAATGGTGGTCTCCTGCCAGCTGGTGATCAGCTGGTGTTGGCATCCTTGTCCGCTTGCACGTTGCCAGTGTCACCAGCATCATGGATGCCTCCTCTCCTTTGGTCCCCGCGCTCCTGCTGAATCTGCAATGCACAGCCACAGCTGTCGCCGCTGCCACCGCTGTCCCCCTGCCATCCCCCATCACCTCCCTTGTATATATGTAAATATTTACAGTTTTAGTGGTTTTTATTGTTAGGTGAAAATGGCACAGGAATGTGTGTAGGGGCTCACTTTAAAGTCCAAACTTTCCAAGCAGCGCATGCATACATGTTGCTCTAGGGTTAGGGTTAGGGTTAGGGTTACGAGTCTTAAAATGCGCTGCAGCTGTGCTGCAGCTTCCACACCTGCATGGCAGCTGACACTGCAATTAAAGCCTGACTGCAAACTGCGCATGTTCCAGGACCCCGACTCATTATGCGATGCAGCAGACACGGAGCTTTTAAATGGGCAACTTAAATTAGCAGCGTAGCAATTCTGGCGTACCGGTGCAGCAGCTTACAGACGGAGCTGCGCAGCTGCGCATCAAACGGAAAAGAAGCGGAGAAAAGCAGCACCTTTTTAATGCCACTTCTTCCCACTTGGGGCGTGCGGGGGGCGTGTTCATGGCGGCATTCAGGTAAGGCCCGTCTGAAGGCTCTACCTTCAAGACGTCATGAATACACCCCTTTTTGCCCGTCTGTATCCCGCCAAAGAGACTAAAAATAAGACTTTGTACCATACTTTTCTAGGAAATGGCAAACAATGCTGATAAATTGACTTATGTCTCTACTCAGATATGGAAGTAAAAAGCATAACATGAAAAAGAAAGATTGGCATCAGGTACTTCAAGCAAGAAATTCATCCAAGTATGTGTGCACAAGATTGGATAATCCACAAATGCTGGATCTTAATTTATGCATACAAGGCAAGGCATGATTACATGTGAAACAGAGTACTCTAACTAGTGCAATTTCTCAAATTTGCTGTTGTTGTGTGCCTCCATGTCATTTCTGACAAAGTGATACTTTGTACAGAGAGTTTACCCTTGACTTGTACAGAGAGAGTTTACCCTTGACTTTCTCTGAGGCTGAGAGAGTGTGACTGGTCCAAGGTCACCCAGTGGGTTTCCATGGATGAGGAGGGATTCAAACTCTGGTCTCCCAGTGTCCTAGCCCAACACTTAAACCACTCTACCATGCTGGGTCCCAATTCCTCAATTAGCTGTAGCTAATTCAACATTATAATTGCAAGCTCTCTTTTTGAGGCTAATAGCATTTCTGAAATCATCACAGTCTTTGGCATGGGAAAATGGTTTACAAACAGGAATGGAAATGCATTTTGTAGGACCTGACAGTCTCAATTAAAGTAAGATTCTCACATCTTATAAGATTTGTTTCAAGAAAACATATACTTTGCGCCATGCATCCACACTTCGGCAAAAATTACAAGGTGTTTCCAGGAAACAAAACTGATACAAAAGTACACACATATATTAAAATGCAAATGACTAAAAAAATCACAATCAGAAAAATATAGATAATGAAATTTACACAGTCAATGGGGAAAATCTTCATAACTTGGTCATATAATTTAGAAAAAAATAGATTGTGTTTCTAATTATAATGTCTAATTAGAAAAAAATATATGCACAAATTTCAATTCAGGAAGAAAAAACAAAGTTTCTCAACCTGCTATGAAATAAGAAAATACAGTGAAAATGCAGTAAAATCAAAACAGACTTTCACATCCCATGATGTGAAAGGGTACAGAATATGTAATGATCTTAAAGCTCTAGCAGGTTCATATAGGGAGATATGGGTGCTTTACAGACCGCCGCTTTGCAGTGGTCTGCCAGCACTGGTGTTTGCTCTGCGAGGGAGCCGCAGCAGCCAAACCGCGCAGGTCCTGCGCGGAGCAAAAAAGAAGCTCCAAAATGGAGCTTCTTCCTGCGGCGCATTTATGACATCGCGAGACACCAATGTCGCACTCGCTATGTCATAAGCGACGTGCGACGTGCGAACGCACAGCGTCCGCTATGTCAATATGGCAGCAGCCGTGTGGAACGGCCACCGCCATATTGTACGTATTGACTACGTATTAGGGTTAGGGGGGTGCGGAAGCACCGCCCCTTCCTAACCCTAATACGTAGTCAATACGTATTTTTTGGCGGTTTGTAACCCGCCATGGTCTTTCAACTAGTCAGGACCTAAGCTATATAGGGTTTTATAGGTGACAACCAGCACCTTGAATTGTGCCCAGAAAGAAACCAGTAGCCAGTAAAGCTATTTCAATAAGGGAGTTATACACTTTCTATAACTGGCCCCAGACAGCAATCTGGCTACAAGTTTTGAACCCGCTGAAGTTTTCAAATAGTTTCCAAAGGCAGACTCGTGTCAAGTGCATTACAGTAGTCAAAACAGGATGCTACCAAGGCATGTGTCACCGTAGCCAGGTCAGATATTTCAAGGAATGGGCACAGGCACACTAGTTTTAACTGTGCAAATGCACCCCTGGCCACTGCTGAAACCTGGACATCTTGGATCAGCATTAAGTCCAGGAGAACACCAAGGTGTGAGCCTGAGATTTCAGGAGAAGCGTAACATCGTCCAGCACAGTCAGAATCCCTATTCCCTGATCTGCCTTTTCACTGACTAGGCATCACTGTCTTTTCTGGATTAAATTTCAATTTATTTGCCCTCATCCTGTCCATTATTGACAACAGACATTGCATCTTTAGAATTGGATGGAAAGGAGAGAACAAGCTGAGTATCATGAGCAATACTGGCAAAACTGCACCCCAAAATTCCAGGGAGCCGTGTCCCCAGTCCCTTTCAGGCAATTCTTTGTATTCCTGAGCTAAAGGAATAGGGCCTATTGCTTATCTTTATAACCCCTCACTGACTTCTTAAGGAGTACTATAATGCATTGAAACAAACAAACTATTATAGAAAGATAGAAACTTAAAATAACAATTATGCTTACATTTAATATCTAGTGTTTTATGTGCTCAAACAATATGCTTCAAGAACGTGCTTCAAGCATATTGACTTTCCAAATTTTCCCAACAACCAGCAAGATATTCATTTTTCTATTTTGCATAAGGCAATGAGGTGAAGGAGAAAGAAATCAGAACAGAGTGATAAACAGCACAGAGATGTACTATTGGAATCTTATTGGAGCCTCATAAAACTGGCTTAGTCAAGGGCGTGCCTGAGATAAATCTGAATCAGAGAGCTATTCAACATCATGGATTCTGGTAATTTATCTGTGTTCATTTAGATCCTTCCAATTTTCTTATCCTTACAAAGGAGTCTTTGAATTTTAGTTGTAAAACCAAAAACACATCAGCTACTCAGATATATCCAAGCAGCCAGCAAAGGTCTTCCATTTAACTCTCTTTTTGTAACAGCGCTGATTCATTCTGCAGTTTAGTATCAGTCAGTCCCCTATTATTTGCTACATGGTAATGACTATCTTTCGAAAGTCCAATATTGAGGCTAAACTATTACCTGCCAGTAATAGTTAACATAAGAGCAGCTGTGCACAGCAAGGTTTTCATTTAGAGAGATGGCATTTTATTTTATTATAAATTGATTTTCAAAGTTGATCCATTATTTATCTGCCTAAGCAGTTGGGAAAATCTCAGCATTTGAGCAAAGGATGCTCTCATTACATGTATTGGTCAGATTTAACAGGGGAAAAAATAGAAATAAAGAAAGCTGAGAAGAGAAATACAATAATAGCGAAATTCATAAAAAGAATACAAGGAAGTCATGGAGAGTCAGTGGACCGAATTAAGCAGCAAGTTTATGGTCTTGAAGGGACTGGCATTGGGATCTCTAAACTTCCAAGCTAACACCCAAACAACTATAACAAATGTTCCTCTAAAACCTATTAGAAATAATACTGAAATTCAAAGGAAGGAAGGAAGGAAGGAAATCTTAAAAATGTGTATTAATCAACAGATTCCAAACATATGTGTTGTTGCAAGATTTCTTCCCCACCAAGGCATTACCTTTCCACTGTGATGGGATTGCATGCTCCTGTGAGGTGAGATGCTATGCTGAGGGCAGAAGTGCTGCTGGGAAAGTCTCCCTTGGAGACAGGATTTTGTTGAGGAGTCAGGCTAAATGAGCCAAACAGGTGCTGGACAGTGGCAATAGTGGAGGGTGACTCTGGTGGAGAATCTCTCAGAGACAATGGCAGTGGCACCATAGCTAACACTTGTTAGTAATGAGCAGAAGAAGACACAGTAAATGCCTTTTACCATAAAAACCCTTTACTGAGACAATCCAAAATGAAACATGAGATAGTGCCAGAAGATGAAACTCCCAGGTCAAATGGCACTCAGTGAGCTACTTGGTAATAGCAGAGGACCACTATGAGAAGCATTGTGGCTAATGATACAATTGACTTCAAGCTGAAAGAACATTCAGTCCTTGATGTACTTAAAGGTGAAAGGAAAGGCCAAAACTGCACAACACATTGGAAACATGGAATGTTTGAAAACACTGAAATTCTGGACCATGCCAACAACTATCAGGTCAAAATGCACAGGGAAGCCATTGAAACCCACAAACACTTGGACAACTTCAACAGGAAAGAAACCCTCAAAGTAAATAAGGTTTGGCTACCACTCCTGAAGGACACCAAAACCAGGACTCAGAAAATGCAAATGAGAAACCACTCAAGACAATGACCACCAAGCAGACACTAATTCTCTTTTGCATATCCTCCTACCCTGAGGAGGCCATCAACAACAGAACAATACACAGATTAACATGGGAATCTCTCCTCCCTACCCAGGATCACACAGTATATATATACCCACTCTCTTCCAGGTTAGCATTCTCTGAAGATGCCAGCCACAGATGCTGGCGAAACATCAGGAATAAACTCTTCTAGAACATGGCCACATAGCCCGAAAAACCCACAAAAACAATAAATTCAAAATTGGGCTTTTGTATTATTATTCCCTAAAAATAATGAAGATTTTTTCCTCAGTATGTAAAAGCCAAAATAAAATGATGGACAAGAGACTGGGTGGCTTTAAAATTATTTTAAAAATATACTAGTTCATCAGCAATTTTTTTTAAAAAAAAAACTTAAGACAGCAATGAGAATAAATGTGTTGTCCACTGCAGTAGCATAATGAACTATTGATTTACAATTAAAATCTAAATTACATCCGTAATTAAGAATAAATTGGAGAGAAAATGGTGAGAAATGTGGACGGGAACACTGTTGGGCATCCAACTAAATTTAACCCATGTTAGTTACCTTTGCATGCACCTGTTGTTTAGAAGCTCACTGAGAGGCACTGGGCATTCTCTCTTTTCAAGTCAGTATCATGGAATATGACATCTAGAAATGTTAAATTATAAGATTTTTCAATCTGTAACTGATGATATCCTCCAAATTCTTCAGGAACGGACTGAAGAAAGTTGTCTGGTATAAATGAGAAACTAGATTACACGGTGTAATGCTTATTTTAAATGTTTTGAGGTTAACTAGAAGAACATCTGCCAGAATGGAAGGTAAGTCAACTACTTTACTAAACTCAGTAGAGTCCACATATACAGCTCCAGAATAGTTTTGCCACAGAAAGAATAGTTAACATTCATCCACCATGAAACCATCATTTTTAAACAGTACCTGGACCTGATGTTATTTCTCTATTGAAGAACATTTCTGTTTTAGCATTTCTGTTTCACAATGCTCAAATACCTACAGTGCAGTTATGCTGGTACTGCTTTTATTAACAATGGTGACTTGGCACCAGATTCTGTAATGCAAGTAACCATGCACCAGATTTTGTAATGCACCAGATTCTGTAAAGCAAGTAAGCATGCTAAGAAGCATTCAGAGGTAAAATGTGACTTCTACATCTTCAGAGAATCTAAAACTGGGAGCTGGAAGTTAGTCAGGGGAGAGAATTCCTTAAGCACTGCTTTGTATTCCCCCTGGAAACAAATGGGAAAGCAGCACAAATGATGCTTTCAACAGTTGAAGTTGGGTGACCCTACGCTGATCCAGCCATCTATTGCCATTGGTTTTGAAGCCCAAACTGATAAACCGTGTGCTTTGAATGTTAACTTCTAGAAGGTATTAGTCACTCTAACCACCAAATAGAGCCATTGTTTGTTACTTCTACTGTCCAGAAAGGTAACCGAGTTAAGCATAACTGATGAATTACTATTAATATTGTGCCACTGAAAAATACAAGAAATACAGGGGAATGCTCTCTGCTACATTCAAATGAAAAAAGATACTGCATCTTGGTAATTCTGGAATAAATTTGAAAGTAATTAGAAATTCTGTCCTTCATGAATACTTTCTTCACACCCAGATGCCTTGGAGAACAACCCCTTAATAAAATCCAATTGGACATGGGATTTCCTTCTCTAATATGTAGTCCTTGCTGTATTTTCAAAATTCCTACGATTTTCAGCAACCTGCTGTTTTGAGCAGCCAGTCCATTCTGCCTACACCCCCAATGCATTCATACTGGCTTTCTTTTTCTCTTATTCTTTCTATTTCTGCCAGTGGCAGCAGTCTCTCTCATTTGAACAGAATAGAAGAAAGATGAAAAGCTAGGCTGGCTTTTTATAAGCTTTTTTAAAAAAAAATCTGGAAAAATTCTGGAGGGAAAATTGATTCTCTAGTGGAAACCAGGTTTCAGTATGTGTTCTTTCTCCTTTTATTTATCTCACCCACCTCACTCATTCCCTCTTTTCCCCTCCCTTGCTTCTTCTTTTCACTACCTGCACAACACCCCACAGAGGAGGAGCACTAGGTAGCCATGTATGGGGCCATGCCTGTTCTCCCTCAGTTCAGACTGAGTCAGAACACCCCCGTAACAAGCAACAGACAAAAATCCTGTTATATTCCAGTAACAAACAACAGACAAAAATCCTGTTATATTCCACTTAAAAGTAATGCAGGTCATTACAGGGAAAAAGTAGTATTAGTAGAAATAGTAATAGTGCTAGGAGGAGGAGGAGGAGGAGGAGATACTGTAGTATTGTTGTCATTGTTGAGAATTAGAAATCTTGGATTATAACTGTAGCAATCTCAGGGAACAACAGAATTCAGTATAAAGAAAGAATTATGAAAATCTACCAACTGAGATTCAATGCCTCTGGGAAAAAAGGAAACAGTTGTGGTTTCAGTGGTGAATGTTGCTCTGGGAGCAGTTCCTAACATACTGAGAAATTATCTGATTGAAATCATCATAGATAGGATCGCAATAGCACAGCTGGAAAAACTGTCATTACTTGGAACATGACACATTTGTCTGATGATACTTCAGTAATACCTTGATTCTTTGAAGGTTGAAAACTCCAGTTAGTTCCAGCTGTCTGTGGAAGCATGACAATAAAACTTACATAGTTCCATGCGCTTACTGGAAACCACAAACATAACGTGCTAAAATGAGTTACTTCTTAGCTCTGTGTGTGTCAAAACCAAGTGCTCATTTGCACAAGGAAGGACTATTTTAAATGTTACTCTATGTTTTGCATGACAAAAAGGGGAACTACACAAACAACTCACAGAGAAGATCTTTGCTTGGCAAATTCTAAAATGAAACACACACACACAAAACCTATTATAATACTTTTGAAATGCTGCTTGTGTAACAAAAAAAGGCAGCTGTGTTACTTCTGCCCAGTTCTTTGGAGCAAACTCTGTTTTGCATCTTGCTTTCCTAAAGGTAATTAAAATTACAGTGAACCCTTGATATCCATTGGAGTTGCTTACAGGACCTGTGGTGGATACCAAAATCTGTGGATATTCAAATCCCACTAAATACAGTGGATAATAAAATGGCAAAATCAAGATTTGCATTTTGGAATCTATATTTTAAAAATTATTTTCAAGCAATGGACACTTGCATCTATGGTTAAGGAATCCATGGATGTTGAGGGCCTACTGTGCAACTCTTTGAGGTATCACCACACTGGATGAGTGGAGAGCATAGAAAACCACTCCTTGGCCTCACTTTCTGCTGTTCCATTTCTATTTCCTGTACTTTCTTTCATATATTGCACTCTATGTTCTTCATGCATATGCTCCCTCCATGATTCAGATGATTAACCACAGAGAACTCCAAATCCCACAAAGAGCCTACATGGGAAGAACAGTCCCCTCTTCAGGCTTTCCCACAAGTGCTTGAGGGGAGGATGGGATGGGTGTTGGGACACAAGAATGGGGGCACAACCAGAGAACATTGTCCTGCTCAATCTCCCTTGCTGTTGGTGTGTCTTCAAGGGCTATGCTATACATCTGTATGTTTTTTCTCAGCTGAATTCTCATCTCCCTCTCCCTTCCACTCCCCATTCAGGAGACCACGGGTAAATGCCACTGCTAAATCAGTGATATCCATTTAGCACCACAGTATGTTCCATAGTGAAGATGAAGAGTGAGTATCATGTAGTGAATTGGATATTGGACTAAGACTCTAGAGAGTAGGGTTCTAATCACTGATTGATCATGGAAACCCAGGGGGTGACCTTGGGCAAGTCATACTCTCTCAGCCTCAGAGGAATACAAAGGTAAACCCTCTTTGAACAAATCTTTTACACACACACACACACACACACACACACACACTTGATAGGGTCATCATAAGTTAGAAACAGCATGAAGGCACAAAACAAATCACAGTATGTACTAGAAAGACAGCACTTCATAACCTGGACTGAAATTTTAATTAATTTATTTAAGTCATATCTCACTTCTGTATCTTCACTCTATATCTTCTTTTTCCCATTCTTCCCTTTACAGAACCAGCAGGGGGAAGCAATACATACATACACACACATTTATTGAGTATCCCCCCCTTTCTCATCCCAGCTATGGAGATAAGACTGCAGCTTGGCAATTTTTTTTTAAAAAAAGTAACTGGTAAAATTTATCTAGGTTGTTTACAGTTAGTGCAACTGACTTCATGCAGAAATGCCCAATGGTAAAAATGTGTGCATAAAAATGTGGAAATAACAGAATCCATAACTGTTATCATAACAGCAATACAAAAAGACTCATCTGTGGCTTATTAAAAAATAAAATAAAAATCAAAGCACTATGAAACCAAGTAAGATATGGCTAGCTATACAGGAAGAATGAAAATTGGTTGATCATTAGAGTGCTCCTTTCAATAAGAATGTGAACTCTTATTGATTGAATGAAACAACTTTCTACACTTTTCCTCAATATACTACCACAATAATAAGCATGTAAATAAATAAAGGAGGATCGACAACTCAGTACATTTATATTCAGTTACCCTGACTGTGCCCTGAAAAAGACTAAATTCCCAGGTCAACAGCAAGACCACTTTCTGGAGAAAGAGGATTTTACACCAGCTGAAGCTGGGATTTTTATTTTCCAGTTGCTGAATAAAGCCACCTAATTTAGCTTCTAGTCACCACTTTTCAAAAATCTAGCACACTGTCTAAAAATATCTACAGCTTTGTTAATATAAAATCTGTGTAGTTTCACTCTACTGCTGTTTCCTACTGCTCAAGGACCCTATAGGCAAAATACAGGTTAGTTGTTCACAAGTAAACATCAGTAGGGAGAAACTACACAGGTTTTATAGCTGGGTAAGAGCTGTATTTTGTTATTTGTTATATAAAAAGGCCATGATTGATGGCTTTTCTCACTCCTAGAAAACCCTGAAAAGGTCTCAGTTGCAACCCGAAACAATCCCAGGAGCAGGCACAGCCTTATATAAATGCCTGCAGCTTCTTCCTACTTTCCATTTCAGCACTACCATGGAATACAGCATATCCCAGGCGCGTTACAGACTGCCCCTTTGGGGCGGCCTGTAGGCGCACCTTTCCCCGCCGGATCGGGGCCTCAGCGGCCAGAGTGGCAGCCGCTGAAGCCCCAATCCGCCACTTTCTGGGCTGCGGGGAAATAGCAAAAGGCCCCTTCCCCACAGCCTGGAAAGGGGTGTCCTTGGGGCTTCAAGCCCCAAGGACACCCCGCGGCGGCGGGGAGAAGGAGAAAGGGGCCATTTGGCCCCTTTCTCCTTTGGTCCGCTGGGCGCAGCCGTCTGAAGGCTGCGCCCAGCGGACCAAACCAGGAAGAAGCGCCGAAACGGAGCTCCTTCCGGGGTTGCGGAAAGGGCACCCTAGGGTTAGGGCGGTGTGGAAGCACCGCCCCGTCTTAACCCTAGTACGCGCTCCGCACGTACTTTTTAGCCTGTCTGTAACGGGCCTCAGTTAACAAAGCCTCTGAGAATGGAGCTCCTTTTTACAAAGTCTTTTTACACCCACCCAGACTACCCTTTCCTCTTTGTCCTCTGTCTAGAATTCTAGACAACATGTTTTTTCGACAGCAGTAGGACTGGGAGGATGGAGGATGCTGAAGAAACACAAACTTTTGGTGACAAGTTTGTAATAAATAGTGAAATAAAGCTTAAATTGAGAAAGAACTGGATCCTACTCTAGCTTATGATATTGTAGCTGTGCATGCCTGCTTACAATAGGCATGGTAACAAATAGGCAAGATAGCTGCCTCCAGAATCCCTCACTGAGCATGCACATGGATCAGAGAAGGCAATAGCATTAGAACAATGTACCGTAGTTTAACCATAGTTAAAGACTTTCCATACCTTGGTTCAAACACTGATCAGAACAGATACTGCAGTCAAGAAATAAGTAAAGGACTAGGAATGGGAATGGCAGCCATGAAAAAATTAGGCAAGATCCTAAAGTGCAAAGATATACAATCACCCCTCCACATACACAAGAGTTAGGGGCCAAGGACCCCTACTAAAGTGGGGAAAAATGTTAGCTCTCCTGCAACATGAATGATAAAGAGTCCTCTCCCACCAAGAACACCACCTGTTCCTCTCTTTGCAACTTTGAAACACATAGCTTCTCCCACATTTCCAAAATGCTTCCATATCAATCAAAGGATCCACATTCTCTTCTCCTGTTCCTCTTTCTGTCTCCTTCCCAGCCAAACCAAAGCCACACCAACTCCTTTCCTGGCTAGTATTCTCTGAAGATGCCAGCCACAGATGCTGGCAAAATGTCAGGAAGAAACTCCTGGCCACATAACCCGAAAACCCCACAAAAAATTATAAAAGCCACACCGTATTGTCCCCACTTTGACAAACTTTGCATTCTCGTAATTTCAAAAAGTCTTTCCACTCTGAATCCTATGTTTGCAGCCATCACCACAAAAGGAAGGTACAGTGTTGCTTTTGTTTGGCCAGGAGAGAGGGGAAGGGGGAGGAGGAGGAGGGGAGAGGAGAGGAAAATAGTTGGATCCTCCCGTGGGAGGCTGCAAACATTGGATTCAAAGGGAAGGTCTTTCAAAATGAGGAGGATGCAAAATTTGGCCAAGCAGGGAAATGTATATTGTTTGTTTTGGCTGGCTGGGAGAAAGGGTGGGTGGGTTGACCTTGTTAAGCAGCAGCAACAAAGTCGAGAATAGTCAAAACCACAAATCTGAAACCCGTGAATGTGGAGGGGTGACTGTACAACTGAGCACTAAAGTTAGAATTGTCCAAGCCAACATATTCCACATCACCAGGTATGAATGTGAGAGTTGGGACATTGAAGAAAGCTGACAGAAAGCAAATAAACTCCTTTGAAATGTGGTGCTGCAGGAGGGTGCTGAGGATTCAGCCAAAAAGATGAATACATGAGTCCTAGAAGAGATCAAATCTGAACTCTCCTTGAATGCAAAGATAATGCGAATGGGCCTATCGTACTTTGGCCACATCAGAAGACATGACTCATTAGAAAAGAGAATAATGCTAGAAAAGGTAGAGGGAAGCAGAAATAGAAGATGACTGCATCCAAGTTGGTTAGGCTCAATTGGAGAAGTAATGGGCTTAAGTCTGCAGAACCTAAGCAGAGTGGTGGAGAACAGAGGGTCTTGGAGATGTCTCATCCACAGGGTCATCATGAGTTTAGGCTGTGTTTGCCTGATTCACATAGAATAGATCAGGTGTTTGCCTGATTCACACAGATCAGATATTATAAACACAGGTATTTTAAATGCATGCTAAAATAACCTGGTTCAGAAAATAACAAGAACTTGCTGGCTCTCCAGATATTTTTCAACTTCACTTCTCAGCATCTCCAGCTGGCACAGTCAATGGAGAAGAGGACCGAGAGTTAAACAGTTGATAATCTGTAATGTTATCTTTCTTCTTTGATTCAATTTGTGTAAATTGCCTGGTTGGCAAAAACATGTGAAGAATTAAAGATCAGGGTGCTGATGCCCACAGGTTTATGTTCAGTACCAGAACCAAGTTTACTAAGTGCTGTGTCCACATACCTCATGATGTCTTTGAGGAAGAAATCTACTCCTATTTGTCTCTGGGGCCTCATCCCCATCCAAGTATCCCTCTCCCTCTCTCTCAGTCCTCTTCACACAGACACATGCACAAACTCAGGGAAGGAGAGAGAGTGAGAAAAGACAAAGAGGTATGGTTCTTTCCAGACTAGTGTGGGAAATAATCATAGCAAAGTGATAACGCCCCCTCATCCATTACTTAACTACTATCTTTCTGAAACCATTGATGGGATGCATGCTGCATTAGTATGGTGAAGAATTAGACATTCATCAAACTAAATCTCAAATGGGTATTAAGTCTATGAAAAAAGTTACCCTAGGCCTGAAAGCCTGAATTGATTTAAATCAATAAATTAATCAGCTGAAGGATTAGTCATGGATTAAAAATTCCCATAAAGTAATTGGTGAAACCCAGATGGATGGGGAAAAATGTTCACTAATTCTAGCAAAATGAAATAAAGGCAGGAAGTAGGCCATCTTTTGGAAAAGACATAGAAAGAATAATAGACTGCACATA
This sequence comes from Sceloporus occidentalis, assembly GCA_023333645.1. Classification (NCBI taxonomy): domain Eukaryota; kingdom Metazoa; phylum Chordata; class Lepidosauria; order Squamata; family Phrynosomatidae; genus Sceloporus; species Sceloporus occidentalis. The sequence continues at coordinate 86,798,775 of JALMGF010000005.1, forward strand.
CTGTTCACCATATGCAGCACAGGAAAGCAGACTTTACAGTTGTTATTATTATTAATTGCCATCAAGGCAACTTATTGTGACCCTATGAATGAGAGACACCCTGTCACCAAGAGACACTAAGTCACCCTGACATCAAAAGCCCTGCTCAAGTCTTGCAGACTCAGGGTTCTGATTTCCTTGCTTGAGTCTATACAATTGCTCCTTTCCTACTACCTTCCATCTTACCATGTATTATCCTTTTGTAGTGAGCCGTGTCTTCCCGTAATATAGTCAATGTACGTCAGTCTCAGTTTAGTCATTTTAGTTTCTAGAGAGAGTTCAGACCTGATTTGCTGTATGAGTCATTTATTTCTCTTATTAGCAGTGCATGGTATCCATAGAACTCCTCTCCAGACATACCCTTAAAGAGAGTTTGTAATAATGAGAGAAACGTATTAGACTCCAGCTGTTTAGAGAGTGGGCAGTTATATGGTATTTCTAGCATGTGAAAAGGAACAATAAGTAGGACTAATTACATTCTGAATCCTGAAAAAACCTCCACTAGAGAAACTCAAATTAGATTTCAAGAAAGCTGACATGCCTGAGAATTATGGAAATTATGGGCACAACCATAGATTCAAGTTCCATAATCCATTCTGATTGTAATGTCTTAATTTTGTCCCACTGGGAAACCCTTCTGACCATTACAGTCCAGGAAACGGGGTAAGATCTATTGATGAATGACAGCTTGGGAGAATATGTGAAAGTTCAATGTAGGAGACATCTGCCATTAGAGGGCATCTCTCTGAGAGATCAGAATTTGGTTAGGTCATGGCACGGAGATATGCAGTGTCTGATGTCTAATGCCTTATAATCAGGGGAACTCATCCAGTCTAGATAAGTGTCTGGAAGCAGTACTGTGCTGTCTGGCCATTGTGTGGATAACAGTTATGCTGAATCTGAATCCTTGCAACTTTGGTTCCCATGTCTGAGAAGGCTGCCAGATCTGGATGGGCCTGCATGACTGCAGAGTCCAGAGATCCTTCCTGATCCAATGCCCCAATCATTTTGGAGACACAAGGGACCTGAGTGGCTTTATCAACTCTGGTTGATAGGCCAGCTACAGTCATCCCTGGATGCAAAATAGCTTGGACACTAAAGTCCATGCATGAGTAAACTCAAGGTTTTATTATTGTAAAGGTGTTTTTTGTAAGACTGCCACAACTAAGATTTTGTTTTATTTTATTTTACTTTATATCCTGCCTTTCTCCCAGTGCAGGATCCAAGGCAGCACACAACACCCTAAAAAACACAATACGACTAAAAACCTTTAATATGAAAGTTAAAAGACAACTAAACTAATTAGACTAATTTTAAATAAACAAATTAAAAACAAGGGGGGTGGGAGGAGCAGTTTATTGCCTGCATATTGCATCTACGTCCCAAGAACCACACTGTCTGCTTATATGCCACTGCACCAGATATAAGGTGCCAAGGATAAACTATTGGGCAGGGATACTGAACATGTGGTTAGCAGCCAAAACTTTTCAGAGCAAAGAGATCTTTTCTCCCTCTCTCATAACCTGAGGACATCCACTAAAACTAAATGGGGAGAGAACTGGGACAGAAAAAAGGAAATACTACTTCACACAGTGCATAGTTAAACTGTGGAACCCACTGTTACAAGAAATAGCTACGAAATTCAACCTGGATGGCTCTGGAAGGAACTGGATATGTTTATGGAGGCATCATAAATGGCTACCAGTCAGGATTACTATGTGCCACCAAGAGGATGGTGGCAGGTCAATATGCCTCTGTATACCAGTTACTAGGGAGAATAAGGTGGAGGATGAAGTTGCACTCACATCCTTGTGGGCATTCTGTGAGCAACTGCTTAGTCATTGTCAAAATAATGCTGAAATAAATAGGACTTTGGTTATTATGATCCTAGGTACAATCAATCTCCAAATTTGCCATGTAAGACAGGAAAACCTCCGGTCTGAAATCTTGGAGGGCTGGTGCCAATTGGTGTCAACACTACTGGGCTATATGGAGCAATGATCTGGCTTCTATTCTCCTATGTATTTGTTCACACATACCTGAACAACTGAGGACAGGGATAGTTAACAGACTACCTGTTCGGGCATTTATGTTCATCAGGAAATACAGTTCTGGTGGTATCTAAGATGTTAGAGGTGTCTCTGCAGTTCACAATAGGGCCCTTCGTTTAGATTTTTTTAAAAAGTATGGATTTTTAAAATATTGATAAATAAATAAGGTTCCTTTGGCAATACACAGGTAATGAAGAGCAAAAGAGGAGTGCAAATATGGGCCAAGAAGAGTTGGTACATCAGTAGAGAGACGACGCCAAAATAGAGGAATGATGGCAGAACAATGAAGCAATCCCTTCTGTCTGATCTTCAGAAGCCAAAGGCTTTTTTCATTTCTGAGCCTTCAAGGAAAACTTTTTAAAACTATTTTCTGCAATACTGAGACAGAAATAAAAGCTTGATCATCTTTAGAAGTTCATATCAGCAGCTAAAAGATTATGTGGAGAACATTAGATATACAGAACCTAAGCATAAGGTAAAATTTGATTGCTTGGGAGTTTTTAAAAATTCTCCTTTACAGAAGGAGATTACACTAACTGCATTTGATGAGCCTCCTAGACTATATTAATTGAACCGAGTCTACCAGTGGCTTAAAGACATTAAAAATATACACCCACTTAAATTAATTACTATGGTACAGTAATGAGATTCTCTAAAGAGCAGAACAGATGCATGCATAAAACAAAACCCTTCTCTCTGTATTAATCAGTTTGAACTCAGTGGTAGAACCATCATCTTCAGAGGTACTAAAGACAGCTCATAAGGACAAACATTCCCAGTGACAATTGTTGTGCTTCCTCTTAATTTAAGGAAACAAAATTATTCACCTAGCACTTGATTCAAGCACTCCCAGGGCTAAAGGAAGCTATCATCATACAGCATCTGATGACTGTCCTTCAGAGAACAGCTGCTTGTATAGAAAAGCCAACATGCTCACTGAAAAGTTCAAACAACGTTATACTGAATTTTTCTCTTTTGGTGAAGAGCCTGAAATTAATTAGATATCTGGAACCGAATCCTCTTCCCACACCATTTTTATATCCCTGACTCAATTTTCCTGACTGCCTAAATACCCTCAAGGTACCAGAACCTGTCTGACATTGAAAGTACACAGGGTCAGCCCTGGTTAGTACTTAGATGGGAGAGTACCAACAAATACCACCCGCTTTAGGCTATATTTGAGAGAAAGGAACTGACAAATCACTTCTGAGTATTCCTTGCCTAACAAAACTCTGTCAAATTCATGGGGTCAAATTCATGGAGTCAATATGCGATTTGATGGCACATAAACACATAACTCCATTTTCACCAACTTTATATTAAAGAGAGATTGATCTCTTTTTTTACTCTTTAAAATGTTCACTGATTTTTATGGGAACTGGCTACAGAGAAAGCATTTGCAGGAGATAAGGCAGGAGATAAATCTAAATAAACAAATGCACAGGAAAACAATTTATGGTGACAAGACTTCAGATTACCTGGGTAGTATCTTGCCAGACCAGTTGCACTGCCAAAAACTTGCCAAAGCAATGATTGATCTTCCTCTCTGTTCTTTTTGAAGACTTCATCTAAGGCTCCTGTCCAGTTCAATTCATTCAATACTATTGTAGCTGCAAAAAATAAAAGTAAAATACAATAAAATGCATTTGATATTACAAAGGTAAAGTTGGATTTTTGATACACTCAATACCAACACAGTGCTACAGCCCCATGAGCATATAAGCACATCAGTTCTACAGCTCCTTGGCATGTGCATTATGCCTAAAGTTAATAAAGAACATTCCTCTTTTTAGAGAGCTTAAACATAAAACAAAGGAGCCTTGTAGATGCCTAGCAGTTAGCAAACTGAGTGAAAACTGAGATGGCCTTCAGATCATCTGGTGACATTCATCCTTACAAGATATGGTGCACTTTTAAAAAAAACAGTCTATGCAGTATGAATTAACATACACAAAAATGGTCTGAATTCTATAGTTAGCCCTAACTAGAGTAGACCCAGTCAACTAACAGGATTTACTTGCATGTTAATTGACCACTCAAAAGCTGATTCACTAGGTCTACTCTAGTTGAGACTAACCAATAAGTTTCATATTTGTTTTATTTTTTTTAGTGATACAATTTCTTTATGTGCAAGAGACCAGGCTATTCACTATTTTTAGTATTACTATGCAATCATATCACTTTTAGTATATGAGTTTCTACTTAGGAGAGACTGAATGCTTTTTTCTCCTTTCTTTTACTTTAAGCAGGGCATTTAACCTAAACTATCATTATCTAATACAGTTATACAGTTTTATGTCTTTAAAGAAGAAGCATTCTAGAATCATCCTCTTCTCTAGAATGTTTTTCTTTATTCAGAGGTTTATACTCCACCCTTAAAAAATCCAGTTTACAGAAAGTTTAAATGGTACTATAACCATTTAAAAAAAAAAAGCTTTCCTTGCCAGTACAGTATATAAGCACTCAGTAAAAGAAGGAATTCAGAGCTATATGATAAAAGCAAATCCCAGAGGATTTTTTTAAAACATGGGCAAATAAAAAGTAACATGAAGGTAGGTTTCAGGTAGCTCCCCATGGGAGAACATTCGACTAAGTTTGGAACTACTTAGTAAGTCCAGGATCTTATTGCACAAGTGATCCCTCCAGAGACCTTCAACCCAAAAACTACTCGGCTGATTGAGATAAGGCTAGATCTAACTTTTCTCTTTCATCAAGTTGTGCCAGATTTTAGCTTTTAACAATAAACTTCTACTCTTTCATCAAGATGAGGCTAGCTCCATATGACTATGGAACAGGGAAATGTGTAGAGAGCCTTCCCTTTGTTTTCTTCAAGTTCCTTTTCTTGGAATTATCGGCAAAGTAAGTAAATTATTGCTGAGAGCCAGTGCTGTGTACTGCAGAACCAGACCCCAGGTAACCCAGTGGCATCACCAGGCTTGGTGACACCTGGTGCAAGGAGGGCTCCTGGGGAGGGGGACAGCAGCAGGTTGTCCCACTTCCCCCTCCTGTTGCCTTGTTGATAGAATTAGGATTTCTGGTGCATTTTGCATGCTTCTCTGGTGCCACTGCTGCCCTCTTTTGCAAGGGGATAAAACCTGGATATCTGCTGCTTGTTCCTGAAGGGGTGACATCAAGAGGAGGAGGTTGTTACCTTATAGGTGAAGTAAGGGTGGGCACCAGCCTCTTTGGCTGGGAGAAGGAGAACAACTTGGACCAGAGTGAACTACCTCTGTTTCTCCACTGTTTTGGTTAGCTTGGATACTCTATCTTCCTCTCCTCTCTGGGATGCTGAGCCTCCTGGTTTGCTTCCCAAGGGCAAAGCATGACAATGGGGAGACAGGGAGCTGAAATTTGTGGTCCAGTCTTTAACTGGAACTTTCAGAGTGTGGTGGAGTCTCTTTCTTTGGGGTTTTTTAAACAGAGATTGGATGGACATCTGTTGGGGGTGTTTTGATTAGTATTCCTGCTTAGCAGGGGGTTGGACTCGATAGCCCCTGTGATCTCTTCCAACTCTATGATTCTATAGGTTTTCTCCTTCCTCTGTTCCTAGCCCTTGTCTCCTTATTTGACTGAAACATGTATTTATCACAGAGCTCAGCTATCTTCTCACTTCTTATTATTGAATCTATATGTGTTTATAAAACATAAACTATTGCAAGAAGTGCTTTTGGCCTGTTTTTAAATATTTTTATTTTTGTATTTAATACTTTGCTTGTTATGTTATCATATGGAAAGAAAGAAAGAAAGAAAGGGATATATGTACGTCAACTGGATTTAATTAATGTGATATTGACTATGATACTGACTGTAAATATGGAACTAAAAGGAAATACATTGAATATAATTTTCCAGTGAATATCACGCTTAGCTCCAATTGGTGCCAAATTTGGCAGAGATTCTCAATACCATTTTAAACAACAACAACAACAAAATAAAAATCTAGAGACGATTCAGAGCAATCTATGATGGGTACAAAAAGGGCTTGTACTTGCAAGTGGAATGCAGAAATCGATATATTAAAAATAAAAATAAAAGAGCATCCCAACTTGCAATATCATTAATGCAAAGAAAGAAAACATAAGGGCTAGCTAGAACTTGAGTGAGTGTGGATCGATGAGCCAAAGAGGTAATGCAGCCCAAATATAGAGAAAGGGACACTGAGCTTTCTCAACCAGCCTCTTAGCTATAGATATCTAATCCTATCTACATCTCATATTACCTTTGGGGACTTTATCCACTAAGAGTTTATATTCAGAGACAGCAAAATAAAGAGGATGCAAATAAGGCCTTTATCATAGTATATTCATGCAGGAAAGCATAGAGCATGATCCTGTTTTGACTCAACTGCAACAGTTTACAAAGGTCCTCTTTTTATGGGAAGATGCTAAATTAATAGAACAGATTCAATAAGCACCAAAGAAAAGAGAGAGAGTGAGAATCCAGCATTAAATTGTAACATTAGAATTGTAAAGCTGAGTTGGGGCCCAAATCCAAGAGAGTGCTCATTACTGTAAGTTAGCAATATTTTCATGTTTATGGATGTGATCATTTGTAGAGAGATCAGCTGTGTGTACATTAATATTCATGAGCTGGGCCAGCTTCAGCATTAACTTGAAATACAAGAAAATTTATATTCATAAGCATGATCAGATAAGGATTAAGTGGCCAAAGACAGAGAAATTCAGATTCCTAAAACCGACCCTGGCCAGTTCTTGGGCTACTCCCACTAAAATTAAAATTACTGATATGTCATTTCTTTTTTCCTGGAGGAAAGGTATTATAGGACCAAGCCTACTTCTGAACATTTCTGCATTAATAATTGATTGCACAAACAATGAAGCTTAATTATGATACTGATAAACAGCTATTCCTTTCATTCTGCTTTAATCAGTCATAAATGCATTCCTAATATCCAAAAATAACTCACTCATGCTAGGCAACAGCTGGCATTCAGTTAATTGGAACAGAACAAGGTTTTATTTGTCAGATGGAGCATTATCACTTTTTCTTTGTCTTTTCTGATGGTGTTTCGAAGCTGGAGGTAAACAGTTTGCAAAGCTGGCAAACTATATATTCATTAACAAAGGATTAAAGAAAAGGGGGCCTCAGAAAGGTAAACATGCATGCAAAAAAGAAAACTGCTCCCCTCCCCGCCTTTACAAATTCTCTGAACAGCCTCTTTCAGAGCATAGCATCATTTATTCATAAGAGCTCTTATTCCTGTTTATGTGGGAGCCATAAGAAATTCAAATTGAAGCAGAAAAGCTCAGCTTAGCTCTGAGACAAAGCCATAGCACCATGATACAAATGTTTATACCTCAAATGGGATACCAAGGTCTTGCTACTGTGAAAGGTAATACAGGCACAAAACAAAAAAATGAGTGTGTATCTCAAGTAATTCTGGTTATCTCTTTGTACAGAGGGGAAAAGTTCACCATTAAGTCTCATGATGTAATTATTTTTAAAGGCTCAAGAATATTCTTGTTATATTCTTTGGTGGAGAAGGTCTTATTTTCAGGGAAGCATTATTGGGAGAAGGAATGTGCTTCTGAGATATAGCCTTTCTTGAAATTAATAAAATCAAAACATCTTCCCTCTAGTCCACTTCCACCCACAAATATATGTATATAATTGTCATTTTTGTGGCGGAGAATAGGAAAAGTATGTACAGCATTTACACAAGAAGAAGAAACAATCTGCATGTGTGTAAAAAGGTTTCTTTGATTTCATCACCACCACCACACAGAAATATGTTGTTTAGATTCATATTTGTAAAGTACTTCCATTTGATTTGTATTGAAAAATTCTGTGTACTTCTATGAAGATGTTATTTTTTAAAAATAAAAAAATATTTTATGTCATTGAATTTATAAATTGTTATTGTTAAGTGTTTCCTCTATGTAGTCTGTGTCTGTGTGCATGCACTCAGCCATACAGGCTCAAAGCTCTTTTTTCCTTCAGCAAAATGACGTTACAGATAGGTATGGAGGGGAAATTTCAATTAACTGTTTCTTACCAAATTGTCTTCCAAGACTAAGAAACCCCTATTTGGAAGAATAGCACAGTGACAAGAATCTTACACATTGTTTGCCTGCTATTCATACATCCTGAATATTGCAGGGCAAATTAATCTGTGTAGAAATATATACTGATTTGACAATTGTGGGGTTTTGTGCCAATAAAACGCATTTTTGGGCAACCTTCCCCCCATTTTCAGATAGGCAGGTAGTTATTATTTTATTATTTATTTTATTTATTATTTAGGTATTTATATCCCACCCTTCAGCCCTAATGGCTCTCAGGGCGGCTTACAATTATTTTTAATCAGACAGTTCAATGCCCTCAGGCTTACAATCTAAAAGACACAAAACAAAAGGAGAAGGGAATGGTGGAGGGAAAGGGGATGAGGTCCAGTGGTTCTTCTCTCCCTCTGAGGCCTGGACCAAGGCAGATGGATTGGAGGGAGGGCTCTTCCTTCTTCCAGGCTAGTCATTGTTGTGCATGTGTATGTGTGCGTTTGATGGAACATTCCTGTTTGTTTTCACAAAACCCATCAATCTTGCATAAAAATGCTAATTCTTTTGGTGCAAAACTGCAAAAAAATGTGCAAAAATGCTATTAAAAAAATCAGTATAACGTTAGAATATTAAAGAACTCATGCTAGATCAGAGCAAAGGCCTATCTAACCCGGGTTCTGTTTCCACAATGGTTAGCCAGACGATTATGGGAGGTTCATCGGTAGGCTTTGCCTACAATGGCACCCTCCCATCTGTGTTCCCTAGAAACTGGAGTATAGAGGCATAATGCCCCTGATACTGGAAATAATCCAGTACTATGATACTTTCAGCCATATGAAGAGAAGAGAAGAGAGCCAGGATACTGCAGTGTATTCCGAGGATTCACCAGGAAGACATGAAATAATCCACATTCAACCATGGTATTCACTGTACTATATAATCATAAATCACAGTCCTCCAGCCTAAATATCTTGAAACAGTTGTCATGAGAATAAAACTAGAGAAGCCCTTAAATACATAGCCATGAGCTTCTTTTTATGAAGGGAAGGATGTAAATATGATTAGTAAAAAATATAGCAGTGTGGCCAGAACCTCAAGACTCGCTGAACTAAGTCTGTATATTAGCTTTGGTATCCTTGAATGCCCTATCATGCTGTTAGGCTTTTGAAACTGGCTTCCCACAGCAATTTTTCTGACATGGCCCCCACCCCTCAAAAATCAAAAGTTGTACATGGCATGCCCTTTCATTCTACAATAGTTATTTGAATTCATGCTGGATGGATTTTGCTTTGAAAAAACATAACCCAAATCCCTAATTCATGTAATAAACTACTTTCACATCACATACTACTGGGCTGCAAGTAAAATACTATCTCTTTGGTAGAATTAGGATTTCTGGCAATGTATGTGCAATCAACAGAGAATAAGAAAGACACAGCATTTCTAAATAACATCAGACAAGTGATGCTATTTTCAATATGAATCAAGAGTGTTTGAAAGCCAATCAGAATGTGATGCTGCATTTGCACGGTTATTAACTACAATGGTCTTCACCTCTTTCCAGTTCATTTTACCATCACATGGATAATAATCTAAGGAACATTCCTAAAACTGTTTCTCCAAGCAATCCAAGCATAGTGCTTCTCTATCTTGCAAAAAAGGAGACCAAAGAATAAAAAAGGGGGAAGCATAATCTAACTTGCTCCAAGGGAAATTGATCAACAAAAGTAGGATATAAAAATATGTGTGTTTTATACAATATAAAACAATACAACCTTTTAAATAAATCTGTCACTAAAAATATAAGTCATACACTAGTCAAGAAATAGATGGGGCTGAAGTCCTTTGAAGGAGGAAAACAGATGACTTCAATTTGTTTCAGTCCTTCTTGTTTTGCAGCCAGACCAGACAGGTTTCAACACCATTCTTCATCAGTGTCAAGTCTGTCTTCAAATTCTCCAAATTCACATTAACAGAAAACACTTATACACAATAAATCTGTATTAACATTTCTCCTTAACTCTATTTGATTACCCTCAAAATAATCCTTTTGAAGCTCTTTAAGAGCCTCCCCTAACAATCTCTTTCTGTAATCTTTGTACGAAGGTATCCACATTTATTAGCCAGTGTGGTGTAGTAGTGTAAGCTACTATGACTCTGAACACCAGGGATCAATTCCCCACTTGGCCATGGAAACCCACTTTAGGTGCGTCACACACTCTCACCTACAAGAAAAAATATGTGATATAAGAAGTGTAATGAAGCCAGATCTTCCTAGCAACAGATATAGGTGTCACACCAGCACCTGCCTGACCTCAGCTGTTATCTGATAATCTAGGATGAAATCTGGATCCAAGCATACTTTCAAACAGTGAAACGTCTTTTTCCAAGAATGATATTTCATCCAAAAAGGATGGCCAGTCACAAAACAGAACAGTTGTCCAGCATCTTTAATTGTTCTGCAAAATTCATAAGGTGTAGCTGTTTAACATCTGACTGTCCTGTATCCCAAACAGCCTGGGCTCCTTTCCTAGATCAGTCCTTTTCCGCATCAGAAACCCCCTAGTTAGTCTGACTCCAGATTCAAATGAATTAAGACAAGAGTTCAAATTAGTTAATGCAAAATGAAATGAAATTACCAGGTTGTGCATGACAACCAATCTCAACAGACAGCTGCTAAATAACCCTTTAATAATACATGGAGAATAAAATATATTATGAATTTTATTTGTCATAAAAACCTCCTAGTGAGGTTTAATAAAATTCAAATTTAAAGAAGGGGGAGCTGGAATACCCAACATAGGCATATAGTCAAACCTCCACATTTGCAGGTTTGACTTTTGCAGATATGATTATTCATAGATTTGATTAATACCGTGTGCCCTCACCTTATACAGAAGATCCGTTCTGGAACCACCACCACCCTGTATAAGGCAAATTCCATGTATAATCAAGCCCCATTCATTTCAATGGCACATACCCATGTGTCATGCAGTGTGCACCATGAGCATGTGCCCCATTCACCATATTAGGGCTCACCATCTGTGTGGCCTCAGGTCCCCATATGGCAAGCCTAAGTACAGTGCGGGCATGCTGTATGTTCCTTCTAGGAATTCTTAGGCCCTCCAAAATTACTCTGTGGCCAACTTTCATCAGACATTGCACTAGAGGAACTAGTGATTTGTAGAGAGAACACTTGTCTAGGCATTTATAGGTTCTCTAGCACAATTTTATGGTCAACATCTGGAAGATAATGACCACAGAGCTGCACTGCAAGACACAAAAGTGGATTTTTATTTCCGGTTTTTTCACTTTCATGGGGGTCCTGGATCCCTAACCCTAGCAAATGTGGGAGGACCACTGTAAATGCAAATGGCATTACAAACTAGTAAAGCCTGTTGAATTAGTGGAGCTTCCACAAGTGTTAACTTATAAAGTTCCAATGAATGGCATTCCAAGTTCTATTGACATTATAGCTCCACTCTACTTTAGACTGATGATTGGACATAAGCCATAAACCTGCACCCCCAAACTTCAAAATTAGAAGCCATTCGGCCTGGCTGGATAAAATAACTGAATCAGAACAGGAATCAGAAGATTGTTTACCCCATCTTTATGGTCCCAAAGACAAAACCAGACAAAAATATCAGAAAATGTTTTGAAAGTAACAGCAACTTGTATATTAGAATGCTGGTATAAACTGAAGAATAAACATATTCCAGCTCTTTATCCTGGGACTACATATGATTTACTCTATCAGATCAATGGGGCATGTGCTCATAAGGTGGGGAAGAGCATGTGCCATGGGCGCACACATATTTCTTAAACTGTTGCACGGCTTCAGCATAAGCTCGAAGCCGTGTATGGTGCAGATGCACTGTAACTCTGAACACTAAAGTGAGGATGGTCCAAGCCATCTTATTTCCCATCACCATATATGGATGTGAGAGATGGACAGTGAAGAAATCCAATAGAAAGAAAGCCAACTCATTTGAGATGTGGTGCTGGAGAAGAGTGCTAAGGATACTATGGATGGCCAAAAATTTAAACACCTGGGTTCCAGGACAGATTAGATTAGAACTCTCCCTGGAAGCCAAGATGACTAATGTGAGGCTGTCGTATTTTGGCCACATCATGAGAAGGAATGAATCATAGGAAAAGACAATGATGCTAGGAAAGCTAGAGGGGAATAGAAAGAGAGAAAACCACGTGCCACATGTCTAGACTCAATCAGGGAGACCACAGGCCTGAACTGCAGGATCTGAGCAAAGCAGTTGAGGACAGAGACTCTTGGAGATGTCTGATCCACAGGATTACCTTGAATCAAGGTCAACTCAAGGGCAGATAACAACAACAACATCAACAAAACAAAGTGTTAAGTTAGAGGAATGGCATGAAGGTATGGAACAATCTACTTTTAATTTTGAACATAATGTAACTGGTAAACCAATTGGTAAATTCAATTTGTAATGTTAGGTCCAAAACACACTGCATAAATGATCAAGTTTGAGATAGCATTAACTGCCCTAGCTCAGTGCTAGGGAATCCTGGGAACTGTAGTTTATTGTGGCACCAGAGGTCTCTGAATGAGAAGGCTAAATAGCTCTCAAAACTAGTTCCCAGAATTCCTTAGCATTGAGCCAGGGCCAATAAATTGGTCTCAAACTGGATTATTTCTGCAGTGTGCTTTGGACCATAGTTAACTTTAGTTCATCTAAAGAAAATTGTCACCATGAGGAGTAGAGAAACAGAAGGCATAGGTTTTGTAGACAACTAGGCACATATGTTACATGGGGATGTCCTGTCCTCAAGCACTACCATTTTGTTAAGTAGCATTTAACATAATAAAAGAAAGAATCAACTATGATAGTTTCTTAATTCTCCCTTTTGTTATCTGAATAAAACTGTAAATGAAGATGATTTAGAATGCAACATTCACCTGTTAATATTAATTAGACAGGTATTTGAAATCTTCTAAATCTTTATTAATTCTTGAATATGATGAACATGTCTGGGCAACAGCTTTTTATATTAAGATTGCTTACTACAAAAGAAGGACGTGCTCAATGTATTTAAGGAAAAATTAAATGTATTTAAAATCAATGCAATACATATTATTGAGATAACATGGAAGTTTCTATAATTTTTTTCATGTGTAAATTTTAATTAAGATGTTAACTGGATACATTTGAGTCTTAGTTTGGTAGCCTCTTTTACCTTTTAAACACCGTTTTGTTAAACATTTTTCATTTGCGGTGAAAAATCACATTGGTGATTTGTGCAAAAAATAAAACAAACAAAAAACCCTAGCTGTTAGCTGCAGTCAAGTATCACTCAGTGATCTCTGCACATAAAATCCTTGATATGTTGCAGCTATAGCTATATTAATCTGTTATAATTGGCATCAGATGCCACAGTGATGTAGCCAGAGAAATGAATCCTTTAGAAAATCTATAATATCTGACAGCATTTATCATATCAAGTTGTTACAGGGTAAGATTAATGATTGCTTCAGCAAATAACCTTTGTAATTTAGCATCCTCATCTGGACAGAAAACCCACATAAACAGGGAAATGAATGGTGTCAAATTGCTATGACACCTTAGCTCATGGGCTTAGGATATGTAACAATGTTAACACCACCACATGAGTCTACCAGCTCTCATACCTCTTACAGTATTATAATAAATAAACCCCAGAGAACTATTACTGACATCTTCCAAAAGCACACTACTGGAGAATCTCTGAGAAAATAGCTTGCCATGTTTTGCCTGCCAAACTAGTGGCCTCCTCTTAAAAGCCTGCATGACAGGGATGGGACATAATATATTGTGGATCATCTTATAGTTGTTGTTTTTATGCAGAACCATTCAGTTTCAAGAGTGTGGTGCAAAACTTCAGTTTCTCCTTGTACCAAAAAAGACATGATTTTTTGTAAAAGTCTAAAACAGAGGGGAAACCCAAACAAGCCTTCACACCAAGCTTTACAATATGAAAAGGTTATTTTTTCCAATCTCTTTTCCCAAGACATCACGTGATAAACATATATGTGCCTATATAAAGCTCTTTTATCCAATTACCCCAAAAGGAAAATGTTCACATCATGCTTCCCCTTTCAAGTGAATATGCAGCATTTAGCTTCAATAAAAGAAGCATAAAGGCAAAACTGGAGATGATCCTAGCCATATTATTAGGGAAACCCCATCCTGAAATGTGCAAACATTCTGTGTCATCCTTAGGCAATATGACCAAACACAGCAGATGCTTTCGGCACAGACTTTTCAGAAGGATTCTTTCTGCAACACCGAGACATAGTGGGTTCAGTCTAAATCCCAAATTCCCATGGCAGAGTGGAAAGAAACAAAGAGCAATAGTGATTCTCTTTTCCCCCTGGGTAGAATATAATCATGGCTCGACTCCAAGCTGGTATTAGACATGGCTATTTTTAGCCCTTGATGATCTTGGCTCATGCTTCATACTGTCAGCAGAGGCAGGCTATTAGGTGCAGAGCCATGGATCCAAATGTAAAAGCTTATAGGTCTTTAAAACAACCCCCATTATCACCGCCAACAACCAGAATTTACTAATCTAGTTGATTGGGTGGGTAAGGGTTTTATTTATGTATTTATTTTGAGAAAAGGTAGTCACACAGTACTTCCAATGGAGACACATAGCTCACTCATACAGTATAGTTGCATCATGGCTGTACATAATTGGTGTAAAATAAAATATGGTGATTGGGTAGAAATTGTGGGAGGGGACAATTTGAATACAGGATGCATCCATTTCGCCACTCTTGTATTTAACTCTTACAGATATAGACTATTTTCTAATCACAATGCTTTCTGTTAACTATACAGACAGCAAGTCAAGCCAGCCAGCCCTAGGAAGCAACTCTCCTGTTAACAATGACTTGTCAAGCAATTGCATTCCTCACCCCCCTGAAATTTTCAAGAAGCCAGGGTTACCTTGTATTTTCAATCTCTTAGAAAACAACGTTACCATAAGGTTAAAAATTCTGGCACCTCAAACTGTGTGTCTAAGAACAGGACCGTATGTTATGGAGCATCCATTCTTAGCACAGATGCACCAGATTTAGATTGGTACTTCCCACAGCAAACATAAAGTATTAACAACAGGTGTACATTATTCAACACCTGGACTTTAAATCCCATCATAGTTCTGAGGACTACACACGGCATGGTTTAATGCATTTGCCACTTGACTGGAAACATCAAGTGGCAAACATTACTGCTGCAGAAAACCTGGTGCAGTTTTGAGAATGGATGTAATAATTATCAAAAACATAATCTTTACCACTTTATTGTTGTTATTGTTGTCAAGTCATTTCCAATGTACAGCAACCCTATCACAGGGTTATCTTGGCAAGATTTGTTCAGTGCCATTGCTTTCATCTGAGGCTGAGAGAGTGTGACTTGCCAAAGGTCACCCAATGGGCTTCCATTGCTGAGTGAAATTTCAAACCCTGGTCTCCAGAATTTTAGCCCAAGGCTCAAACCACTACACACCATGCTGGATCTCAATCTTTACCCCTTGGCTGAATAAAAACATAACATTATTGCTTTCTGACTGCTTTTCTAATTCCTGGAGACAGAAAACACTAATCTACTGAGCCTTAATCTTAATGGATTCACCTTAACTGTTTTATCCCCCACCCATCCCATTACAGCATTCAGGCTGATCCAGTGACTCTGGTCTTGTCTGCACTGGCCAGAGTACTCCAGGATCATCCTGGAGTATCCTGGTCCCATCCCTTCCCCCAATACCTAGCCCTTCATTTCCATGCCATGGTGGATGTCTGCATGGACATCCAATTGAGTTGCCCATCCTGTCCACCATTGCAGGTCACTCACTTTTGAGGTCAGAACAAAACATAACATTTCACACTGGAACTAGGTGTTTTTTTTAAGTGTTTATGAAATTAAGGGCTGAATGGGAGTAGGGCAGCACTCAGTCATGTCAGTTGCTGTACAGATTAACTAGATACATATAGACTGCCTGCATGACAAGCTTCATCTACTGTAATTCCTTCTTGTATCAAGTGCTTATAGACACTAGAACTCTGCCTTATTGCTCTTTTAGTACCTACCTCCAAGAGAGTAAGAGACACCAGTAATGAGTGTATGTGCCTAGATTAGTATATAACTTTTTCTACATCCCCTCTTAACACTGACCTTTGTAACAGAAATGGGCACTGCTTCAGCTTCTGTTTGTGCATATTTTCATATTAATCTTTCTCTTTTCACAACCCTCCACTTCATCATCATTGTGAATGACATTTGTTTCATATTGATCTCCCAAACAGTCATCTCTCATTTGTCACTTTCCACTCGTTCCCATTTTGCATTCACCTTCAGAAAGCAAAGAGCTTTTTCTTTAGTTGTCAAGTCCTATTGAATCTCTCCTTATATTGACATTGTTCAGGTAAAGTGTTAAAATTTCATTTCCACCTGCCATTTGCATTGCCTTCATTCAACTGAATAAGCTAATATTTAAGTGTTGAATAATGACATATTTCTTTATCAACAGCTTAAAACCGTTGACAAAATTGCCCTTTCTATGGTTAGGAATTATTCCTAAGTAGACACATATAGGAACACTACAGATGGTTTCAAATAAAGTGGACTGAGCACATCAGCCCAAGGGTGTTCAAATTTTGTCTCAGACTATGAACTCTCTAAGTAGTCCTAAGGCAAAGCTCTATTTGTCTCTGCTACATATTGTTGCAATATGGGAATCATCATAATCATCATTGTTGTTGTCTTCATCTATTTTACCAGGCTACTTTACTTAATACTGAGAACTAGAAGTGTTCTGAATGTTTAAGTAATGTTATTGTTACTGTGTACACTGGAATGTCCACCAGGGTGCCATTATTGATCTAAATACCTACCTTTTATTTCTTAAGAGGCCCTCCTAATTGCAAGGACATTGTTTTTCATTCTTGAGTGCCAGGCAGGCAGATATTCTCTCAAGTAACATGGGGTTTAGATTCAACCTTAAACTCTCAATGAGTTAAGGAGGAGAGGGGAAAGAATTTCCAAAGGAGAGGAAAAAGAATTTCCCCTTCCACCTACAAGCAATTTTGCATTCCAAAATAGTGTGTGAGATGGCACAGGCCTGCACTGAGATGCAGGAATGATCAAATGTGTTTTGCTCCCCTTGGGTTGATAGGATCCCTCCACAAATCACAAATCTTCTATAGACAGATGAAGCCCATTTATTTCAAGATAACAAAGTTATATATTGGTTATGGGCTGCAGTAGCTCAGAGGTGTGAGGACATTATATTCCAAATGCAATGGTCTTGCTGATTCAGTGGTGTGTGTGTGTGTACTGTAGACAGATACAGCGAAACATATACACAGATAGACAGAACTCTGCACATCTATAGTGCTGGCAACTAAAGAGTGTTATAGTGCTATTATTTATTTATTTATTTATTTACTTACTTATTTATTAAGAGAGTCCTGCATTCGAGCCTCGCGGTGAAGAATTGGTGGGATAATGGACATCACCTTCACATAATTGGTGGCAGCGGTGGCACACATTTAACAAACAGTGAAAGGTTTAAAGACAGTGCCAGGTTGTCACCGTCACACTCCACCTTTCCTAGCATTATTGTTTTTTTCTAATGAGTTGTGCCTTCTCATGATGTGGCCAAAATACAACAGCCTCAATTTGATCATCCTGGCTTCCAGAGAGATTTCAGGCTTTATATGTCTCCCAGTTTGAGTGAAGCAAGCAGATATGCACATGTAAAATGTAACAACAGTAGATGCCCTTGTGTGGGTAGTGTTGTGTGTGATACCCAGAGAAAGGGAGCAGGAAGCCTCTCAAGCACTTTGGTCAAAAAACTAAGAAGCATAGAAGACAAAAGAAATTTGTGTATTTGTCAGTTGCTCCTATATTTATTTACTGTTTTCCTTCTTGCTTTAAATTTTGTTAACGGCTTTGCAATCATTAACAAACAGTGATATATGAGGATATTTAGCCTGTAGAGCTTGGGAGGTAAATCATTCATCCTGTATTGTATTCATGGGTATTTTCTTGCTAAAAAAAGATAAATATAACTCAATGATCTGTTCCATTTTTCAGTCTGAGCACAAACACCCAAAAGGAGGTTGAAGCTTTTTTTAAAAAAGACAGGGGCACTGCAATATCTTAAATCAACTGGACACAAACTAATTTAAGATGGGATTACAATAAGCAATAAAAATATGACCCAATCTTTTCTGTCTTGGTACAACACACAGCCTTGAAAGCATGGATCTATAAAAAGGGAGAAGTTGCCCAAGGAATCATTAGTGAAAGGAGAAATGATTCATAATTACAATCCTTTAAACAGTTACAAAACTATTGCCTTGACTGAGTACCAGCATTTTACCCTGACTTTTGCTGGAAAATAAAAGAAACACAAAATACCTACTCCGCAAAGAAAAATGAAATAAGTCTAAATATATTTTCTCTCGTAATAACACAAGAAGAGAAAATACAAGAAACATGCATTTGTATGTGTAAAGGCTTTTTAGATAGGTATCTTTGGGCCTGAATAGACAGGCCAAAATAAAGCTGCTTCGGACCACTTTGGAAGTGTGCTGTTTAAATGATGCATGTGTCCTAAGAGGCTGGAAGCTGCGCCAAAACCATGCTCCAGACCTAAGGACTGGAGCGCAGCTTTGGCTCAGCTTTTGGCCTCTTATGGTGTGTGTGTCTTTTAAACAGCATACCTCCAAAATGAGCCGAAGCAGCTTTATTTTGCCTGTCTGTTCGAGCTCTTTGTTTCAGTCATACCTGTAGTGTCTTGCATGATGTGTGTGTGTTGTGTGCCTTCATGTAATGGGGCCCCTATCATGGGGTTTTCTTGGCAAGATTTGTTCAGAGGGGATTTGCCATTGCCATCATCTGAGACTGAAGGAGTGTAACTTGTCTACCGTTACCCAGGGGGTTTACATGGTTGAGCGGGAATTGAATGCTGGTCTCCAGAGTCCTAGTCCAATGCTCAAAGCACTATGCCATTCTGGGTCTGTATGATACTTGCTGTTGTGTACCTTGAAGGCAATGCTGACTTATGGTGACCCTAAGGTGAAACTATCACAGAGTGTTCTTGGGACAATTTGTTCAGAGGGGGTTTGCTATTGCCTGAGTCTGAGAGAGTATGAGTTGCTTGAGGTCACCCAGTGGGTTTCCATGGCTGACTGGAGATTTGGACCCTGGTCTCCCAGCATCCTCATCCAACCACACTGGCTCTCAGAAGAAAAACATATGAACCTCTTTTTTTAGGAGGAAAAGCATGAGCAGCTCATTTTTGCCTTCTGTCCATGCTATATTTTAAGGCTATCTAGAAGACTGTATGTCTCTATATCCCTGAATGAGCCTGAGATAATCATGAGAGCCCCTTCTCTCAATTCCACCACTGTCACAAACACAGATGATGGGCACACAAGAGAAGGCCTTATTAGTGGCTGCCCCTAAACTCTGGAACTCCTTTCCCAGGTAGGCCATTCTTTGGTGTCCTTCCATTGGCAGGCTGAAACTTTTTTACCCTGACAGGCTTTTAAACAGAAAATGTTAAAAGAATAGGATAGAGGGTGCTATATTGTTTTATACTGAACTATTTTTAATAGCTTTTTATCCTTTAATTTGCATTTTATTCTTTTAAATGGAGAATTGAATTGTTTTAATACTGTGAATAGTTTAATTCTATTTTAACCTTCATTTCTTGTATGTTTTTCTTATATTGTTCTTTTAGGCCTGTTACAGACTGCCAAAATAAAGCTGCTTCGGGTCTCTTTGGAGGTATGCTGTTTAAATGATACATGCACCCTAAAAATCCGGAAGCTGCACCAAAGCTGCACTCCAGTGCTTAGGAATGGAGTGTGGCTTTGACGCGACCTCCGGACTCTTAGGACCCAGGCATCATTTAAATAGCATACCTCCAAAGAGACTCGAAGCAGCTTTATTTTGGCAGTCTGTAACAGGCCTTACATTGTAAAGCTGCTTTGAGTCCCAATTTTGAGAGAAAAATCAGGAAATAAATTAATACAATATTTTATGCCTCCACCTATTGCATATGAATTCTCAATATAAGATATGGCTCTGCTCCATAATATTTACTTTTAATTAAATTATGTATTTATATAATTTGTCCCACTGTTTATTAGTCTTATAATTTTTGCATTTTAATCAGTTGTGTTTTTAACCTTTTGTGTGAGTCACTTTGGGTTCAGCTTTAAAAGGAAGTTGAGATGTAAATAAAATAAATAAAAACATTTTAAAATACAAGATATTGGCAAGAGAATCTTATTCTAATTTTTGGATCCCAGAAGAAGGATAAAATCATTTTTAAACATGGTCGGAAGGCTGTGCCTCTTTTATGTTTTGTTTTGTTTCCTGTTAAAACATTAGCCATCCTGCCACAATATAAAATCCAGCTTATCTTAATCAAAGTAAGTGCTGAACTTAATCTTGTTTTCAGGTTTGCTTCACAGACTTGACATGTTAAATGTCCTGTATGCTTCAACTGCTCCATCCGCAGTGATGACTGAAAGCATTAATTTTCATATACAAACCGGCATCAGTAAGCTGTTTGGCCAACGTTCTGCTAAATAACACAGAAAGAAAAGTGCACATTCATTTCATATGCTATTGTTATTACTTGGCTGCTGCTGTCATTGGATGCTTATCAAAATAACTAATAATTACTGCTTCATTTAATGGTCTTATCCAAATTAACACATTTATCATTTTGCTTTTCTAAACGGAACTTTATGCAGAATATTTGAATTGCAAAACCAAACCAAAAATCGCAATACCTATCAGACACACATGTACACACACAGAGAGCATGAAGCAGGAGTGTAAAATCTAACAAGATATAAAACATTAACAGATGCCGATAGATATCTCATTTTTATAAAAATATTTTGCACTTGGCTGTGAATTCATGCACTGAACTAGAATAAGCCAACTTTGAAATTTTGCTTCACAATTTTTTCTCCCTATGTGTAGAAAACACAACTGAAAATAGCAATGCTTTAGTTTATATACAAAGTTCAGGAACAAACCTATATAAGTTCTGTAATAAAGGATCCAAAAACAATCATTCGGCAGCCTGTATCCATGAATTCTTCAACCACAGATTCAACCAGGCACAGTTTGAAATTATTCATTTTTTTAAAAAAGCAAAAAGTAAACCTTGATTTTGCCTTTTTATAAGGGGAATCATTTCACTATGTGACTGTATACAGTGGGATTGGGGCATCCATGGATTTTGGTATCCACAGGAGGGTCCTGGAACCAAACCAAAGGGCCCACCTTTGTATGAAACAGAATGTGAACCAACATATACTGTGACCTTCTCTGTCAGAGAGTTCTGGTGTCACAATAAACCTCAGTTCCCAAGATTCCCTAGCACTGAGGCAGGGCAATTAAAGTGGTCTCAAGCTGGATTATTTTTGCAGTGTGTTTTGGATTCCTGTCTTCAAAATCCATGGTCCAAAACAGGCAAGCCAAATAAAGCAGCTTCCGGCTGCTTTGGGGGTGTGGCATTTAGATGACGCATGGCCCCAAAGTGGTTGGAAGTCATACCAAGCCAGCAAGAGCAGGTCCTTTTAGGAGTGGATTTAATCCGCTCCTGTCAATTCCTGGTTGGGGACCACAGTAGCAGCCTGCTTCAGGAGTGGGCCATGCAGTTGCTGGAGTCCCAGTCAGAAGCTGCTCCTTCTGGGCTGTCTGCTTTGGCTCCATATAAATTTTTTTTCAGTTTCATGTAACTGACCAAAGAACATTGTAGGGAAGTTATTACATTGTTAATCAGAGCTTATATATCTTCAAATGCAGAAGCAGGGAGAATAGTTGTTTGTACACATTTCCAACTATATGGAGATTACAGCCAATTAAACATAGTTCACTACTTTAACAATATCCAGAATAGCACTTGGCACTTCAGTAAAGCAGCATGTAATCAATAATTATTGATTTAAGCACAAATACAAAGATTAGATAGATTGTGAAATGGAAGCAATTAGATTGAACACATTTGTCAAGCCAAGTAGGTAGAAACAATAGATTCAAATGAGGCTCTTTACCAACACAGTTATCTATTTTTTGAAGCATCCCAGTGACATTTGCTCTAGATGGAAAGGGAATTACACTTTTCCTCTTTAAGAAAATTAGACATTTTCTCCCTTCATTAAAGAAGGGGGAAACCAAATGGTTAAAGAAAATGCAGAGTTTCAAAACTGAAACATAACAAACCTCAAAACAAATTTACACTGAGCCACATATGCCATAACTTTACACTTTCTATTGCTTTAAGACAGGATGCCCTGCTGCCAAAGCTCAATGCTAATCTTTACAAAACTGAACATGACCTGCAGGATGCCATGGGGCTGTTGTTGATCGAACTACTTCTAGCACCAGAATCAGGAGGTGACCTATTCTCCCTGCTTCTGCATCCCATCAAAACAAACAAACAAACAAACAAAGATATTCTGAAGAGCAGGTTCTTAGAGGATTGTAGGAGAAATGAAAATAAATTCCAGTTGCACTAGAGGTATACTAGCACAGCATTGGATTTATATTTGTGGTATTGTCGGAGGAAACAAACGCACACCTAGCTCAAGCACCAGAAGTTAGAAGTAACCCTACCTACATTCTGGTCACAGTGGAACATACTCAGCTCAAAGGCAAAAGGTTATGGTTATGTACAAAGGTAACTCTAAATGTCTGTAAGAATTCCAAGCAAGTTTCTCAGATCTATAACTCAGAATGGGGGAAGCACCCAGAGCAGTTGCACTGTGAATATGCAAGCACACCTACTAAAATGACTGTGAGCACAACTCAGCAGGATGCATTTACAATTGCACAGTACTCACAAAAAATAACAATGCCAATGCATTATATTTTTACAGTATAGTAACAGAACAAATCACATTTCCAATAGGCGTCAAAAGAGTCTAATAGCTGGCACAGTGTGGTTTATAAAGGTTTAGGTCCAATTTACATCTGTGTAATTTTTATTTCTTGTGGGAGTCTAAATTTTTTACTGAGAGCAGAATGGCTGTGTTCCTATAGCTGGTTACACAGCAAAGATATCATCCTCCAGGACTTCCAGAGGACCCCTGGAATATCTGAGCTGGATAGGAGCATAGCTAGACACTTGTCTGGCCACCCGCTTTCTTCACTCTCCATCAGCCAATAAATGACCAAGCTGAAAGTGGGTACAGCAACATAAAATCTGGGTTGGGGTAAAGGATGCCATTTTTTGCCTGCCTACAATATGCCTTGTAATCCAGGATCTCTGCATCCATGCAAGTATAAATCTCAACAAAATGCTTTTAAAAAATACAATATATGTGCCACATTTTATTAATGCAAACCTGTAACAGGAAGCTAAAGCTAGTGCTCCTGAAAAACCCAATAAAGTTTAAAAGAAAAAAATGCTAGGCCAAAAGAAGGGTCATATCCAAAATGCATTCTTACAGTTTCAATTCTATTCTTTTTCAGTATAATTGAACTGAGGACCATTTCCACCACAAATGGAAGCAATCTCCTATGTTGTCTTTACATCTTCAGTTCATTTTGACTTGTGTTGTGTTCATGAATACCAGCACACTCTCTGTCTTCAAAAAACAAGATAGAAAATGTGATACTATGGGGAAAGAAGACATGGGAGAAGAATGTGGTGGTGGACACTTTCAAGTATCTGTGTGGCTTAACTTCACAACAGGTCAACAGTTATTATAACTGTAGTGGCTATCATGCATTGTCCCTCTTTCATTCAATATAAACCATCAGCTCCTGTTTAGGAAGGGGAAGAATTTGAATTTTTCCTCTTATAGCACTTCTAGAATGTTCTGGAGATTCGTGTACTAACATTTTTATTCTAAAAAAGATAAAATAAAACAAGAGCTGAAATGTGGCTTCAGGTGAAATAAAAAATTATACACAATAATATTTAGCCTGTATTATAGAGAGTTAAAAGATGATAGGGAAGGAGATGATACAAGAAAAACATACACAAGCAATATATAGAAAATCATAATGGCTCTGTAAAATTGTGCATACCAAATGTAAGTTATTTCAAAGAGAATATGCACGAAGTACAATATTTTATGCATCACATACAAGGAATGTTGGAGGTTGTATTAACTGTTAATTGGGACTTTAAAGAGATTTTGATAAATTCATTTACTATTCATTTTGCCTATATGTTCTTGCAGGCCAAGATAATGTTCCTCTTTTTTCCCCTTTTCTTTTTTGTGTTTTAAAAACCAAACTGGGTACATTTCTGCAGTCATTGAGGCAAATGCCAATGACAATTGATTTGCCCATTCGATTCAGAACTTTCCTTCATATACATTAATCTGTCATGAAGGATCACCATCACTATCAAAGGAAGAAAATGGTCTTTTGCAAACTCCTTTCTACATGTTTACACGTACTGTACAGACCAAAGACTGTGAGCCTAGCAGATTGCACAATAAGACTAATCTCTCCAGCTAACAAACTGTTCATAAATAGTCTCTTGAACCATCTGGTAAAAGCCCAACTATTAAAGTAGTCCAGGTATTGAAGTGATAACAAATCATTACTATTTATTTATTTACAGAACTGCCAGGTTCTTTGATACCGTCTTCATGATGAACATAGCTATAATTTTACCTTTTAAACATACAAGCAACAACAACAGAGCTTGTTCATAAATATTGCAACTCCTTGAAATAGATAGAGAAGTAAATGTAATTCTGAACACTCTGCATATTATAGAGGATGTACAACCGCTTATCAGAATCACTTGCTTTTAGTAATAAACATCTTTTATCAAATCAGTAGCTTCATGTCAGAAGATTAAGATCTATTTCCACAGCTTGGTATATTATCTCTTCAAAAGTTACTCACTAGCTTTAGCTGTTAGGGTTTTTAAAAAGTCATATATTAGACATTAATCAATATCTAAATCTGTGCTACAATTTGTAGAAATATTTTTGCGCTCTCTCTCTCTCTCTCTCTCTCTCTCACACACACACACACACACACACACACACACACTCAAAATAACCATGTGATTTAAGTGACTCCCTCTGGGATTAACTGACATTTTTTTTTCTTTTAAAAGATTTTTTAAATGAACTGCATGTTTTCCATCTTCCTTCTCTCTCAACTTTCTTTGGGAAGATGGTGAGATAAATACCTCTTTTCAACTTGAACTATTCACTAGCTAGATTAAGATATAGTCTTTATGTATATATAAATTAAAGCTAAAGCCATTGGTAAACTTTTGGTTTGAACGACAAGCTACTTGTGTTGCTTTTAGAGTTGATATCAGTTCTTAGGGAAGCATAGGCTCAGTACAGACGGGCCTTATGTGACATCCTCGTCACGTGCTAGGGTTGCCTCGGGGCGCTCTGCCCACATGCGGCCTAATCCTAGCATGTGACGGGGGTGTAATCATGGTGGTATGCCACACATGCGCCGCATCCAAACAGCGTGGCGCGTGTGTGACATCATCACACCGTCCCAGGCCGTTTATGGCGGCCTGAGCATGGCACACGAAGAAGCTCTGAAACAGAGCTCCTTCTAAGGGCGCACCTCGTTCTCACAGCCACCAAAAGGCTGTGCCTATCGGGGTGTCCTGGGGCATGAAGCCCCAAGGATACCCCTTTTCGGGAACAGGGAGAAGCGGCATTTTGCCGCTTCTCCCTGGTCCCGAAAAGCACCGGATTGGGGCCTCTGGTCTGCCAGTGTGGCTGTCCTGACCCCAATCTGTGGAGTAAAGGGGCACATGCAGGCCAACCCAAAGGGGCGGTCTGTACCCCGCCATAATTAGACAAAGGTACAATTCATAGATATAGCCATGTTAGTCTGTAGAATTAGTATGTAGCAAACCTTTGAGACTAAGTGAAAGAACAAAGTTGGCAGCATGAGCTTTCATAGATGAAGTAGTCTGAAGTCTACAAAAGATCATGTTGCCACCTTCTTTCTTTCAGTTAGTATTAAAGGTGGTACAAGATTCCTCTGTATAGTCAGACAAAGGCACATTTCTGCCATTCTGCTAATTTAAAGCTAGACCCTAACAGGCTTGGCTTTGACATTTTTGATATTTAGTATTTTTGTTTCCTTGGCAAGGGCGGAAACCTTAGGAAACTTAAATTACCCTACACTATTACATTATGTTAGGCAACATGAGTATATGTATATGTGCATGTGTGAGTTTTAATTACTTAATGCAAAAATGTCCCAAAGCCGCCCAGAATGAGCTCTCCAATTAACACTAAGAAGCGAAGGCTACTTGTTAGACAAAAATGTTACAATTATTTTGAACGAATCAATGCCTTACGGCTAAGCTTTTGTGTACCATTCTCACTTCATGCTTTATCTGTTTCATCCTTAATTTTAATGCTACCAACAAAAGACTATTACCTTTGTTTCTAGTCATAATTAGAAGGCAATGGCAAATCCTATCAAGAAAACCCCATGATAGGGTTGGCATAAGTTGATGTGAAAGCACATAATAACAAGATCACCAAACTGTAATGCAATTCCACCAAGGTAGAAAAGAAAAGCTGCAGATTCAAATGTCTTGAAGGTGATAAATACTGATGATGAAGGCTTTATAAGGCCAATTTATTTAGGGGGCAACTGTGGTGGCTCTTTTCTTAGTGGCCACTAGTTCCATCCTTCACATTTCCCTGGGACAATGCAGTGTCATGAATGAGAATTGTTCTAAGTGGAAAAATGCAAGGAGACAATGTGTCACATGCTATACAATGGTCAGAAAACTTTTATTTCTTAAAAAGCCCAATGTGTTTCAGCCTTATCACCAATTAGTCTTCTTCATTCTCAATTCTCAGAAAATCCAGGAATTGCATTCTACACTCCTTACAGAAGTGAACCTTTGGTTAGTGGAAGATAGGACTTTAACACATGGCATTTTGTCTCCTTGCATTCTTCCACTGTGAATACCAGCTTTCCAGTGTTTTGCTTTGTTTGAGCATTGTTCCAAGACAGATTCAAGGATGGCAACTTCCAGTGGACAGCACCATGCCCTCTCTTTCCCTCCAAAACAACTATCCTTTTCTTCCCCTCTACCATTCTACTATAATGACTGAGGGGAGATTTGATTATAATTATACAGTTAGACCTTTGTGTCTCTGTTCTGGACCCTGTCCCCTGTGGATATGAAAAAGCCCGAGACCCCAAGTCCTGTTGTCCCTAATGGTGGTGTGATGTGTGCATCATCTTTGGGGACAACAGGGTTGCAGTTCAAATATAATTATATCTACCAATGGAAAACCCATGGATAGCAAGGCTCCACTGTAGTAAGATTAAGCTATCCGAATACCAATTCCTCAAGTATGAAAGGGGGTGGTGGTGGTTAAATTGTTAATAAGGAAATTGAAATATATAAAATGAATGTGACACATAAAAACAGTTTATTTCAAAAAGTCTGTTGAGTTCCACCCCTTTGCTTAGCCCACACTCTCTGGGGCCATTAAACTCTTATCCACTCACCCAGAATGAAGAGTGGTCCCCAGACCTATGGGATTCCCAGCCCTTAAATTAGAGGAACAACAGAATACAACTGCATCATCCCCTTCTAAGAGACTTGACTGCTACCAGGATTTTACCAAAACCAAAGGAGTGCTCCCACTTCTCATATAATATGTTGGCTAAAAGGAGATAGAAGAGCTCTTGTATTGCAGAACTGTAAAGAGATGTGCAGCAAATACAGAAAAGCAGTTTGAATACTTATCAGTTATCAGGAAAGGGATAAGTGCATTTTCAAAAGAAAATCCTGCCCTGCGTTTAAAACAGCAGAATTAGGTTAGTTTTTAGAATTAAATACAATTGCACTCTGCAGAGAGTGTATTAAATTGGTACAATATGTCCAAACCTATCAAGGCTTAATAAATATGAAGTGTCAAGTCTTCATAATGATATCATTGCTGGTCCTTGCTAAATCATTTTTATGAGCTGCTTTTTGATCTATTATGTACATATGCAAAGACATTCCTAATGCTGTTCTCTTAGGCTTCAAAGACTTCTGCTACCAACTTTATATGTGGGATCAAAAGTTATTCACAAGGCCACTGATGTTGCTAGGAATGATCGTGGCTGTCTTATGCTGCTCAGGAGACCATATTAGTAACTCATGATCTTTGATCTCTTAGCATTACAGTCAACCTGCCTATACAGGACCAAGGATCAGAATTATGACTTGATAAGATAAAAGTACAGGATTTTCAAGCTATATTATGGGGAAACATTGGATTCCTTGGAAGCCCTCCTCAGGGGCAAGACCACAGCAGTGGGAAAAAAAGGTTCACTGAAAGATAGTTTGTATCTACAAGTGATTTTGCCAGGCAGTTTTCAGACACAGGCGGGCTGTCTTGTTCCATTTTGGAGTTCACATTCAGTTCACATAAGGCCAAACAAATCTGCCCAATGTCCTATATAAAGTAAGGCTGGCATTCTGTTGATAATATATACATCTGTAACTAAAGGATACACCTGTATATGCATTTTGGGACATTCTCCAAGAACGTATCAAGCATCTCCTTCTATGAGACCTCCATATTACTGTGGAACAACAAGTGGGTTCTTGCCAAGCACAATTTCATCTATCTGGCCACGGTTTGGCTGTAAGAAAGACTTATGCAGGGTGCAGAGGCTGCTCCTTTTGCCTCTAGTGCTCAAGAACAACCAACATGAGCCTGGGAGCCAGTCAGTAGCCAGGGAGATAGATTGCTGGCAGCGCCTTGAAAATTACTGCATATTGAAGGCAACAAACAACCGGGAAAAGGTAAGCATTTCCATGACTTCCTGTAAATATTCTGGAATAAATTAACCTTCCCCAAACACAATATAAGTTCTTGGCCCAAGTCTGCAACCTAAAGGAAAGGTGGGGAAATTTCCATCTTGCAAGATCTACTTTCATTTTAACATAATACTAAGATCCATCAGCCAGAACACTGGTGGAGAATAGTAGAACATTTAAGAAGTCATAACCTAAAAGTTAAGGAGGAGGGTATCTCTGAGGGTACGCTCAGGCCAGAAGTTTCTTAACCACAAATTTGTGAGCCAAATCAGAACCAAACTCCCAGGTTCTTTCACACATACATCTTTAACTGTTTTGTTCCCCTCAAGCATTCCTTTTCAGCAGCTTAACTTGGAAGGAAATCTTTTTAGTTCTTGATATTGTTACACAGTTGAGAGTCAGACACCCTGGCTATGCAGAGGGAAATCAGCCAAACATTGATGAGTAGAACTCAATCTACCATCTGAAAGCCCCTTCCCTGAATTATGATGAAGGATACCCAGCAGTGCAATTGCGTTTCAAATAATTATCCATAGACTTGTGTTCTTCTTGGTATGAAGTTGATATTAAAAGGTAAAAAATCTGAAAACCACAGTGTTTTAAGATTGAAAACAAAATCCATGAATTAAAGAACAAAATAGTATAATTTTTGAATTACAAGGTTAGAAGGGGGATCATGAACCATCAAGTGCCTACCCCTGCTCAATGCAGGATCTCCAGCTAAAGCTTCCCCAGCAGGTGTCCTTTTTGAAAACATTCAGAGGAGGAGACCCAACAATCTCTCTAGGCAATTGGTTCTATTGCTGAATCACTCTTATTGTCAAGAAGTTTCTTCCAATTTTCAATAGAAATCTGCTCTCCCATAAGTTAAAACCATTATACCTGGTCCTAATGTCTAGGGCAGTAGAGAACAAACCTGCACCTTTCTCTCTGTGACAGCCCTTGGAAGTATTTAAAGATTGTAATTATATCACCTCTCAGTCTTCCCTTCACCAAGCTGAACATGCCCAGCTCACTCAACCTTTCCCATGTTTTGTTTCCCATACTTTGTATTGTCCTTGTTCCCCGTCTCTGAACCTGCTCCAACTTGTCTATATCCTTCTTAATATGAGGCACCCAGAACTGATTGCTGTACTCCAGCTGAAATCTAAACAGTGCAGAATATAGTAGGACTATTACTTCCCTCAACTTCAAAACTATGGCCTGTTACAGATGGGCGTAAAGTACGTTGTGGGGACGTACTAGGGTTAGGGAAAGTGCATGCCTTACGCACACACCTAACCCTAGTACGTCCCCAGGACATACAAAATGACAGCACCATATACACATAGGTGCTGCC